>JAGKPW010002150.1:732745-1465490 GCA_019926035.1 Melaleuca alternifolia
ACAATTTTTGAGCATGAATTTCCCCCCAAGGAACCGAACATGTTGGAGGTGCCCTTTAAGGGCAAGTGGCTGATTGATACTTTCGTATCCGAGTACAAGTACATTTTGAGAGGAACAAGACTACTATATGGGAATTCGCTTTTGATACTTGGAATTGGGTGGCGCACCAGTACTAAATTAAGTACTCCGGCGAAGTGGAGGCCTTATGGTGTGGAAATACAACCATCATGAAGCTCCATTGGGAGGATATGACGTGTGGTACCACAGGATCTGGTGGGACACAAACCCCCTGAAAGGTTTTGTGATGGGCCTGTAGGGTAGGGTGCTTTAAAGTCTGCCATCACTTTTGACTAATTCATGTTAGGTGTAGGGAGACTAGGTAGACGATTCCTAACCCATCATTTTGGTTGTGTATATGTATGGGTTTGACCTTTCTGTAGGTCCACTTTTGTAAAACGCTGGCTTCGTTATGAAATAATGAGTTTTCTAATACCCTAGGGTATGTCAAGGATTTAACTTATTGCTCCCCTTGTATTTATATAATCTTTTCGAATGTTGGGTTGGCGACAAGTCTTGGGATGTTGCAAATTATCAACTGTTGAGGAATATATTTGGGGACTGTTACGCGCTCAGGTCGGAGGTGTGACAACCCTTATTGAATTGGTATGAAAGTGAGGTTAGAACTTGGAGTGATAAGATTTGGACACGATTTGCCGGGTAACAATAAGGGATTCACTTCTATTGCTTGTGCTTATTGTGTTGTTAGTGAATAGTGGTTTAAAAGTATTGTTGTGTTATCGTTTTGCCATTAAGACTTGTTGTGATGTCTCTCGTAGTTTAAAGTATTGTTGTATTATCGCTTTGTTATTAAGGCTTGTTGTGTTATTGATTTCAGTTTAAAGCATTGATGTGTTATCACTTTGCTAATTCATGCTAATTATAATTCAAAGATGAGTGGGAATCGAAGACCACAGAGAATAAGGGTGACCTTAGGTTACTTCTGCATGGGAGCTGAGGCTCAAGACCCAAGGATTGAGGACATCCTATATCCCTTGAGGACCTTTGGGACATGGTTAATCAGCTGGTCCAGAATAAGGAAGCCTCTGTTGTAGTTGCTATTGCCACTACAACGAATGCTACTGTCGCCGTAGTCTTGAATGTTGTCACCCTTACTCCCAAAGTGGACATAGCTATTCATGTACTTGATGAGGGTGCCATCAATAAGGATGTGGCTATTTTATCCCGACCGCTGAAGGCAGGTACAAATACAAGTGGAGTGGTTCCTGAATCTGAAGCCTCCACAGTTCCATGGTAAAAGTGACTCGGAGGTTGCCATCTCATGGCTTTGGAATATTGAAAAAGTGTTCTTGAAGACAAGATGCACCATGTTGACAAAGTAGTCTTGGCTATGTTTCATTCGGAGGATAATGCTAGCCACTGATGGAAGGCCACCAATAATATGGTATATACTAAGGGAGTAGCGTTGACCTAGGACGCTTTTGTGGAAGCTTTTAACCATCAGTACTTCTCTAATGTTGCGAGGGAGTAGAAGATGACTGAGTTTCTGAAGCTCCGCAGGAAACAACTATTTGTGGAGGACTACCAGGCGAAGTTTGCCAAGCTATCATGGTATGGCAAAAGGATCATAGAGGACCTTATTGATAAGACAATTACATTTCGGGATGGACTGGAGCCCTACTTTAAGAGCCAATTGGCGCCACTGAAGTTGCACAACTATGATAAGGTATTGAGTAAGGCCCTTATTATTGAAAGGGACATGGCAAAGAGAGTTGCTGCTTCTTGATTGCGGTTCGTCGCATGTTGAGATAACTTCCTATAGGGAAAGAGGCTTATGGCTGAGAATATGTACTCTACCCTTCCTAATAGAAAGGGTAATTTTGGAAGGTTGGCACCCCGCTAAGATGAGAAGTACCGTTAATGCGGGAGATACCTTGGACCAAGTGTCTGCCCTCGGATGACGGGAGCCTGCTATGGTTGTGGCCAACAGGGCCACCTGGTGAGAAATTGTACTCATTGTCCAACTAAGATGCAGCCACTACTGTGCACATCCCAACTAGCGAGGAATACATTCTAGGGCAACATGGAATGACCCGTAACTCAAGGAAGGGTGTATGTTGTGACCTGAGCTAAGGCTTAGAACTTAGGATGAGTTATCACGGGTATGCTCTCCTTACATTAGCATGTTGCTTATGCATTAGTTGATACTGAGGTGACCTATTCGTTTGTTGCCACTCAATTTGCTATACTAAATGAGTTAGAAGTTGAGTCATTGAATGCAATCCTTAGTGTCTCGACCCCTATGAAAGATAATGTATTATCAGTCATGGGATGTAAGGGGTGTAAAATAGTGATTATTAAGGTAAAAGGGCTCATCAATTTGGTTGTGCTAGCTATGTTTGAATTTGACATGATTATTGGTGTGGACTGGTTGAGAAGCAAAGGGCCATAGTGGACTGTTTCAATAAGGTAATACAGTTCTAGCCGTTGGATTGTCCAAGTTATGAATTTGTAGGGAATCGAGGAGGACCTTCAATGCCTTTGATTTCCTCCCTTGAGGTAGTGTGACTGCTCAAGAAAGGTTGCTAGAGTTTATTGATAGTAGTAGATTCGTCGATCGAGGGACCAACAATAGAAGAGATCGTTATAGTGTGAAAGTTTGTAGATGTGTTTATGAAAGAATTACCAGGGTTACCCCCGGGAAGAGAAATCGAGTTCATTATCGAACTAGTCCTTGGTATGGAACCGATCTTTAAGCCACCTTATCGAATGTTGTTATCGGAGTTAAAGGAATTGAAGGTGCAAATGTAGGAGTTTTGGATAAAGGATTTATCTATCCTAGTGCTTCACATTGGATGCACTAGTTTTGTTTGTAAAGAAGAAGGATGGATCAATGCGCCTATGAATAGATTACCTGCAGCTGAATCAGGTGATGATCAAGAATAAGTACTCCTCTACCAAGAATATATGACTTTTTTTATTAGCTACAAGGTGCCTTTGTGTTTTTCAAGATTGACATGAGAACTAACTATCATCAGTTGAGATAAAGAAAGAAGATATCCTCAAGAGTGCGTTTCATACACGATAAGGCCACTATGAACATATAGTGAAGCCGTTTGGATTGGTGAATGCTCCAACCACATTTATGGATATGATGAATTGCATATTCAAGTAGTATCTTGATCAGTTTGTCATAATAATCACTGACAACATCTTGGTATATTCGAGGAGTCTGGAGGAGCATGAACAACACTTGAGGATAATGTTGACGACCTTTCGAGAACATGCATTGTATGCTAAGTACAGTAAATGTGAATTATGGCTAAGCCGTGTGACTTTCTTCAGTCACGTGATCTCAGGTGAATGGATATTTGTGGACCCTGCTAAGATAGAAATGACCATGGAATGGCCGAGACCCACGATAGTGATTGAAATTCGATGTTTTGGTTGGCTACTACCATTCCTTTGAGGAGAAATTCTCAAGCATAGTTGTGCCATTGACGAAGCTATTGAAAAAGGATACCAAATTTGAGTGGACCGATAAATGTGAAAAGAGTTTCCAGGATTGAAACGAAGACTAACCACTGCTCTGGTATTGAAATTTTCATTAGGTCTCGATGGTTACAAGATTTACAGCAATGCATCCCACCAAGGAGTTGGATGTGTTTGATGTGGCATGGTTGAATCATAGCTTACACGTTTAGATAGTTGAGGCCTCATGAACATAATTATCTGACGCATGACTTGAAGTTAGCTGTGATCATCTTCGCCTTCAAAATTTGGAGACACAATTTTTGTGGAGAAAAATTCATGATTTTTACGGACTATCAAAACCTCAAGTAAATGTTCTCTCAAAAGGAGTTGAACATGAGGCAGCGCGTTTGGATGGAACTCCTGAAGGACTACATTATGCCATCCCGTACCATTCAAGGAAAGATAATAAAGTAGCAGAAGCCCTTAATTGCAAGTCCTTGATTGCGCACCAAATGGTAAACAATGACTTCTGTTGGAAAGAATGAGGGATTTTGACTTCAAGTTTGAGGTAGGTCACCTCACATGCTTAATGGCTACCTTGCGAGTGGAACCTCAGGTCCAGTCATGGATAAAGGCTTTACAATTGATGGACCCTACGCTTCATGAGATCATCCAAACAAGTGATGATCAGAGCAAGCCGGGCTCTTAGATTTTTGAGGATGGAATGCTCAAGTTTTGAGGGAGACTGTGAGTGCCAAACGACACAATAGTCAAGGAAGAGCTTTTGGCTGAAGCACAGAGGAGTAACTACAGTATCCATCTTGGGAGTACTAAGGTGTACCAGAAACCATCTTGGAATGACATGTAGGCTGAAGTGGTAAAACATGTAGCTAAGTGCTTGACCTACCAGCAAGTGAAGGCACAAATACTACCAGCCATGAGCCCTCTTGAGGCCATTAGAGATCCCTGATTAGAAATGGGAATGCATGACCATGGAGTTTTGCCTACATACGCCTTATCCTAGCTATTGTCACAAATTTAAACTTAGAATTACATCTAATGGATGTAAGACAACATTTCTCAATGGAGAACTAGATAAGAAAATATAAATGAAACAACCAATAGGTTTCATTGCTAAAGGCCAGAAGTGCAAAGTTTGCAAGATTCATCAATCAATATATGGCCTTAAACAATCATCTAGACAATGGTATCTTCATTTTCATCGAGTTGTAACTTCCTTTGGGTTTACAATGATCAAAGAAGATCATTGTGTATATGTCAAATGGTCAAAGAATAAATTTGTGAATTTATCCCTTTATGTAGATGACATTCTATTAGCTGGGAATGATAAGAGTTTGATTATCACCATAACAAAACGGTTGTTCTCTAATTTTGAAATGAAGGACATGAGATAAACTACTTATATTTTGGAAGTTAAGATTGAAAGAGATTGATCAAGGAAACTCCTTGCTCTATTATAAGAGTCTTATGTAAAAAAAATTCTTGAACTTTTCAATATCCAGCATTGCAATCCTATTGATATCCCTATCATGCAAGGTGAAAGTTTGAGTTCTAAGATGTGTCCTATGACTCCAAAATAAAAGAAATAAATGGAAAATATTCCTTACTCTAGTGCATTTGAAAGTTTGATGTATGGTATGATGTGTACTCGACCTAGCATATGTTATGTCGTGGGGTTAGTAAGTCGATACCAATCAAATCCTTGCCAAGCACACTGGAAAGCGGTTAAGAGGATCTTAAGATACTTGAAAGGCACTATGACTACCATCTTTGTTTTCAAGGGAATGATTTGCGCTTATTAGATTACTCAGATGCTGATTGGGGATGAGACTTAGATGAGTGTAAATCAACGTCTACATATGCATTCTTGCTTAATGAAGGTGCAATTTCTTGGAGTAGCAAAAAACAAACGTGTACAACTATATCTATGAAGGAGGCTAAATTTAATGCAAGTTATGCAACAGTGCAAGAAACAATATGGCTAAAAAGATTTTTGAAAAATTTAGCCATTGTCATAGACGCTTCAAGACCAGTGACATTTTATCGGCCTATGTGAAAGATCCTAAATATTATGGTAGGATGAAGCACATTGACATAAAGAATAACTTCATTAGAGATATAATAGCGCAGAAGGAAGTGGTCCTACAATATATTTCTACCAACAAGATGGTTGTCGATCCATTCATTAAGGCTATTTCTAGAGACATGTTTTGGCTCACAAGATGTCTTTAGGTTTGCATAGAATATGAAGTGTAGTATCATTTGGGATCATTATATTATGCATATGTATGATTGTGCTATTTTATTGTTATCATTGAATTGATGTTTTATTGATTAGTACAATATCGTGACAATACTAGCACACACATATATTAGTGAAAGGTATGTCACCAGGCACTAATTGGCTCACTCACATTAACAATCACCTGAAGCACTATAATAAGCGAGTTGAGTTGAGATGATATGTACTTTATGTGCTAAAAGAGCAAATGTAGTACATAATATGATTGCATTTTTATTTCTCGCCGCCTTGATTAGGATCAAGATGAGGTCTAAGATAAATATATGACAAGACCGTGATAGTCCTACAATCATGTATGTCTAATGAAAGCCAGATGCAAGTATCTAATTAGGTGCTAGAGGAAGCAAGTTGGTAGAATACTTGAGCTAAACATATGTATGTGAGAAACATGCGACTTGATTTAGGCTAAGATCCATATGATGGATATGTTTAATATATGACATACAGATCTGGATCACGTGTCCTAAGGGTAGGTAATGTGATGTAAGAGGCCTTGAGGGGTTTTTTGTTTTGAAAAGCCGCAGCCGTCTAATCCCGTCCGATTCAGATCAGACTGCTATGGTTCACATCAAGTCACTTGCCCTTAGGGTAGATGATCTATTTCCACAACATACGATCTCATAGAATGAGAAATCTACTGTAGCATGTAATTGATACTACTTATGCTTTATTTGACCAAAAATGGAGATGAGTTAAACTTATCCCTAGTTACTCATTGTGTGAGTCCTTGAGGTAATCAATAAATTACTTAAATTTGTGTCCTATGTTACTTCTGACTATGCACTTAAAATGACAAATCAATGTCGCTACTTTAATATGTTTCTGGCAATCATGAAAATAATATGGCTTTATGGAACATGTCTAGGAAAGCAGTTTTTCTGAAATGAAGAGTGACATGAGTGCAAAGGAGGACTATTATTGCTTTATATCTATAACATGTGTTTACTAATTGATTGATTATATCGCTTTTTGGAGCTTCAAATATAACTGTAAATACATTGTGATTTAAAGATAGTCAAGTATAGCCTTTAAGGGATAGGTATACTTAGACTGATGTAACAAAATATGTTTGGGGCATTGTGGACAATATTATTATTTTAGGGTAGAAGCTATTCTGTTAATCTTAACAGGTGCATAACTTGAGCTCTCACATGCAGATGTACTTACTCATCGCATGACTTATTTTCTAGTATGAATTGTTTTCTAAAGTGAATGAATGTTGGGTGCCTAATAATCTTCATAAAGGATTATCAAGCTCATCATGTGCGAGTAGGAGATGTAGTATTTTTGGGGGTTCACCCATGAAAGGGTATGTATGCCCATGATGTGGTGCGATGAAGAGGTACTGTTCAAAGAGGTTGGATCTTGACTAGTGTCAACATCCTTGCTGTCGCCATCTATATGCTCTTCATGATGTGGGCCATCGTCTATGTGCCCTTCACTATTAGTATAGCTACAAGCAATTAACCTTACTAATATTATAACCTTTGCTAATATCGTGAGGCATGGATTCCATGACATCAATTAGTTATTAATTATCGTAATGTTCTTTTATTGCACATGCCCCATGGAAATCGGATAATTATTACCATCAGCCTATATGCAATGGATTACTAGTGTGACTAAGTTGCGCACAAAGCATACATTTAATTCCTCGAATCGTTAAGCACAATAGTTGTTAGACGAAAATCTCTTGGAGTAGCATTCCGATCAGATACGTCCATTAATCAAGTGATCATTTTGGAATCTGATTGTTTCTAAGCTTTAAATCAACAATGATAAGTCCAAGTGGTCTTCAAAGCATAATGGCCACTGTCGTTCCACACTCGTTCATAATAATAGAAGACAAAGTGATTTGGATCATTGTCATTTGGTGTGCATTGATCATTTGGTTTTCCATGTTGTATTGTTTCTATGTCATCTAAATCAAACTGATTTGGATCATTGATCATTTGGTTCCACCTCATAACGAGACGTGCATAATTATTTTTTCTAATGACAATGTTGGTTCACATCAATTTATAGACCACATGACATATAATTTCTCCATTTCTAACGTTTAATATGGCAACAGGGTTCAAGCTGCAGTCCTTGTTGATGGCCACACAAGGGTGTTGACATCTAAGTTCTAGTGACCCATTTAGGCATCCTTTATATAGTTGACTCTAACCCCTAAATAAAAGTATTGTTAAATTGCATCATGCGTATTGGGAACATTTACATTTAATAGTATTAAGCCCATACAAACTGCATTTTAATTGGATTGGAGATAATGGACACAAGCAAGGAGACCTTGAACTTAATTATTGGATAAGTGTGCATGAAGCATGAAAATTTAGAACAAACCCATTATGGCCAAGATTCCCATGAGCTTTCCACACGTGGTATTTCATATTGGGGGATATTAATTTATTTTGGAGGTATATAAGCTCTTTATTATCGACATTTAAATCACATGGGAAACAAAGAAGGGGTTTCCTATTGTCGAAGAGGTGATATATCCTTGGGATTCAAAAAAGAAAATAAAGACATCTTTAATTTTATGAGGAGGCCCTAAATCAAGCCTACAAAGAAGAAAAAGGGGGGGGGGGCAAGAGGAGGAGTTGAATTTGGAGTGATAATCTATATATCTATTTGATGGGAAGAATTAGACAACAATTCATTAAGAATAATATTAAATCCATGATCAATATTTTTCTCAAAACTAGACTGTTCGAAATCAACTTAATCTCAGTAACAACCAGCCAATTCAACCTCGCAATAAGTAAATATATTGCCAAGTGATAAAGCAATAAAATCAATAAACAACACCAAATTTTTTGTAAAAAGTCCAATGAGGGAAAAACCATGGACCGCCAAAAGAATTTCACTAATCACCAAGAATAGTCGGATATATAAAGTGTTCTTCTATATACATGGACTAGATGCTCAATATCACCATTACAATAGTATTTTCTTAATACAAAGGTGGATTAACATAAATTGAATAAGAAAAACCCTAACCGCAATTGGAGATCTCGAAGGAGATTCTCAACGAACAAGACCTATCAACTTGTAGTCCTCGATCTTACAAACAACATACTGAGATTTGAGTTAGTTTCATCAATGTTTAGCCTTCAAATTAGAACCGTAAAATTGTGTTCCTTTTCTTTTTCTCTCATCGCTGCTCATTTGAGTCCTATCATGCCTACTTTGTTTCTGCAATAGTCAAGTTTCACCATGGGCAAGACTTTGGTCATCATATCTGATCCATTGTTATCAATATGGACCTTCTCGAGTAGAAAGAGACTCTTCTAATTTCTTGCACTTCCAATGATACTTCACATCAATATGCTTCTATCGTGAATGCAATACTGGATTTTTGCTAAGATAGAGTTTATCCCTTATCGTCGAGGTCAAGGGTTCGAAACCCATAGTTGCTAGAGTCTTAAGTGAGAGGCCATGGTGTTGAGGTCCTATGCTAGTCTTCCCCGAGATATAAGGGATTGGCCCTTTGGTTTCGTCAGGGCACAGGGGGCACATGTGGAGTCCTCGGTTACCAAAAAAAAGATAGTACTAATGCTATCACAATACATAACGAACTTCACTTGCTTCAAGTCCAACTGTTGTAGGAATTTATGCATGCAATAAATTCACTAGAATTCCTATAACTTGGCACAAAAGTGTAAGTGAGTTCTAAAACTTGAAAAAAGTCTAAAACTTGCAAAAAGTGCAATCGACTCCTAAAACTTATCAAGTTGCTTCAATCAAGTCCCTTTGTTAGATTTGTCTAATTTGGCGAACGAACAATGCTGACGTGGATCTTAGAAAAAATGATACATCAGTATTTTTCGTTCATCAAATTAGACGAAACTAATGGAATGATTGATTGAATCAACTTGGCAAGTTTTAAGATTGAAGGATCTAGTGCGATCACCTAGAGGGAGGTGAATAGGTGATTTTAAAATCTTTTGCGGAAGTAAGTAAAAACACAGCGTGTGAAGCATGATATACAAGTGATATACGACGGACTATAAGCACAACAAAGAGTTAAGAAAGTATAGAACAAGACACAAGGTTTATAGTGGTTCGGCTTAGCTCAAGCGTACCTCTACTCTCTAAGGCTGACAGCCTATCGGTTGGATTCCACTAAGAATCAAAAGAGTTACAAATCAATTCTAAAACTTCACAGAGTCTTCTACTCTCTCACAGGGAGTATGTGTAACACTCTTTTGTTTCAATGTATGGCACAATAAATGGACAACTCTGAACTTTGGAATTATACTCTCATGCCTATCTTTGAAAGACTTGAAACATCCCTCTTTTATACTCATCCATGCCAAAACGACCGTTGGCACTTTCCAAAGGAATTATTCCAATCAACCCGTTGGATAGAATCAATCAGGAAGATCTCAAGCAATCTTCAGATCAATATAAGAGCTCTTCAATCCTGGTTGCCCATACATTCAAGATCTTGGTTTCCAAAAGTAAATACTTGCCACATTTACCCGATCTTCAGAGAATCCAATATGCCAATAATAAATTTCATATTCTTTGGAATAATCAATCTTGTTGATCCATATATATGCTTTCTGAAATCCACGAGCATCAGAGTCTTAAGAATATCATCTTACTTAATAGTCGTCATAAATTCGACTTTCCAAATTTTACCAAATCTGACTTCTAGACAATACATGTCTGATACCTTTAGATCTTAAAAATTTGACTGTCTTCGGATATTAAAGATCTGAAAACCTTCAGACTATCCAAGTCTGACATCTCTCCTGATGATAAAGATCTAGCGACTTCCAGATCATACAAGATCTGCCAATTCTCCAGATGATAAAGATTTGGCCACGACTAAAACACTTGACTCCAAGTCAAATCACAGATTTTTATCCTTTTGTCATAGATTTTTGTCATCTTCAAAATCATCGATAGATCTTCCTCTAACAATCTCCTCCTTTTTGATGATGACAAAACGATCCTACAGATTTTGGATTGTATCTCCGTGAGATTGTATCCCTTGCAACATAACATTTAATCGTCTAAAATCTACTCTTTGTCATCTTTAAAATCACAATAGAGTTTTCTCTAACAAGGACTTGATTGCACTTTTTGCAAGTTAGAGGACTTACTTACACTTTTTGTGCCAAGTTATAAGACTTTCAATGCACTTATCCCTTTATGCATCCATAAGAGTTTCTTACCTTACCTCCTTCAATGATAGCGATATACTTTGCTTCAATCATAGATAAAAGCAATACACTTTTGCAATCTGGATTGCCACGAGACAACTCCCCTTGCAAAAGTCATTATATATATCATGAAGTGGATTTTCGAGAGTCAACGTCACTAGCATAATCCACATCTGAGTAGCCACTCAACTAAGGCTTTCTATTTCTGTAACACAAGCAATATTTGGAAGTGCCCCCGAGATACCTCAAAATCCATTTCACAGCAATGTAGCGCTCTTTACCTAGATTTGAGAGAAACCTACTCACAACATAAACTTTATGAATAATATATGGTCTTGTACGAATCATGGCATACATCAAACTATCAACAACTGATGCATATAATATTTTCATCATCTCTTCTTTCTCTTTCTCACTTGTAGGACACTCTTTACTACTTAACTTGAAATGGCTTGCAAGTAAAGTACTTACCGGTTTACATGTGCTCATCACCTTTTCAATGTACTTCTCTTGGGATAGATAAAGTTTCCTATTCTTTCTATCACAAGTAATTCTCATACCAAGTATATGCTAAGCAGGTCCTAGATCCTTCATTGCAAAAGCTCTACTTAACTCATTTTTCAAGCTCTTGATTTTCTTAGCATCATGTCCAACAATCAACATGTCTTCACATAGAGCAAGAGGATAAGAAAATTATCTAATAATATTTTCATAAAGACAAATGAATTGAAATTGTTTTTACCGTAGCCATGATATTTCATGGATGATTCAAACTTCATATACTGGTATCTTGGTTCTTGCTTGAGACTATATAAGATTTTCCTCAACCTACATACAAGATGCTTTTTGCCTTTAACTTTGAAGCTCTCTGGTTGCTATATATAAATATATATATATATATATATATATATATAAGGCATCTATTCAAGAACAAATTGAATAGAAGGCATCTTTACAACTAGTAAATATCTCTTCAAAATCAATTCCTTCCTTTTGACGAAAATCCATCACAATAAGCCCAGCCCTCTATTGTGGTTGCAAACTACTTTCTCTCATCTTCAACTTGCACACCCACTTATTGTGAGTGTTCTCCTGCCTTTGGACAACTTCATAAATTCAAATGTGTAATTCTCATGCAAAATTTTAAGCTCCTCTTGCATAGCTCCATGCCACTCATTCTTTTGATTGCATGACATAGCCTCTTCATAAGTTTCTAGCTCTCCCCCATCAATCAATAACACATACTTATATGATCGATATCTCTATGAGGGTCTATCTTTTCTTTCTGATCTTTTAACTTGAGGTAGGACCAACTATTCTTGCTCAACCATTTCACCTGTCATTGAAGAATTAACATGCCGTGATGATTTGCCTTCTTCATGATCTTCATGCGCTTTTGTCCTATGATTTTCACCTAATACGTTGGGTGGATTTGGGTTGAAACTAACAAAGTGTTGAGTTACATTCTTTGCCTTTCTTGGCTTGGCAATGTCTTCAATGGTTTGATGCTCAAAGAACACCATATCTTGGCTTCTAATAACTTTCTTTGCAATTGGGTCCCATAACCTATAAGCAAACTCTTCATGTCCATAACCCAATAAGATACAATGGTTATACTTATCATCAAGCTTGGACCTTTCATCTCTTGGAACATGCACGAATGCCCAACACTTGGACAATTTCACATGATTGTACAAAATATCTTTTCCACTCCAAACTTTTTTAGGAAACTCCCCCTTAAGAGGAACTGATGGAGAGAGATTTATCAATTCCATTGCCATTCTCATTACTTCACCCTAGAATGACTTAGGTATCCTCAATGAGAGAGTATACACCGAATGCAATCAATAATTGTCTAGTTCATCCTATCTACTACTCCATTCTATTGTGGTGTCTTTAGAACAATCTTTTCAAGCTTGTTACTATAATCTTTGTAATAACGTCCAAACGAGCCTTTACATTCACCACCGTTGTCAGCTCAAACACATTTCACCTTATTTCCAGTTTCTCTTTCCATGTTTACATGAAATTCTTTAGAGATAATAGGCACTTGGTCTTTAGATTTCAAAGCAAAAGCCCACACTTTTCTAAAGCAATTATCAATAAATGTCACAAAGTATAATGCACCACCAAGTGTTCTAGCATCCATGCAACAAACATCAATGTGAACTTAATCAAGTAAATCTGATTTTGTGTGTGGAGATAAACTATGAAATGAGTATCTATGTTACTTGCTAGTAAGGTAGTGAGTACATTTCTTTAGGTTTCTCTCCTTCAATGGTTATAGTGGGTCGATTAGAAACTTATGTAAAGTACAGGGAGTTGTACTTTACCCCTACGAATAAGAGATTATCAATTTGGAGACTTGAGTACCATTTTCTTTTATTTCAAAAATAACTTACAGGCGGTTTAAATTGATTTTAACTTTATTCCCTAACATAGATGGTGATCACACGGGTGCGCAAATATTAATGTAAATGCTTAAAAAACAAAGCAATAAACAAAGATGATCTAATGAAGCAAATCAACAAAAAAGATTTTTTTTTGTTTTTTTTTTTGGCTTTTTATGTGTATTGCAATGTATGTAATGGAAAATTAATCCTATATGCAACTATCTTAATGCATTCTAAATTAATTAAATGACATGCAAAAAGGTATTTCTTTTCTAGGCATTTTCTTATTTATTTAATGAAAATTCAAAATTAAATAAACTAATAAAATATGAGTCCTAAACTAGTATGATTCATAGATTTCTAAATGTAAATCCTAATATGATATGAAATTTTATGCAATCTCTAAATGACATGAGATTTGATGTACCTAATCTAAATGATAAATCAAACCTAATAATGCAAACAAATAAGGAAAGACTCATGCATATGAATTTTTTGGATTTTATTGAACCTGAAAATAAAATATAAAAACCTTATTTTGGCATGCAATGATACCTAATATGCATTTTAATCTAAATATGGAAATGCAATTTCATCTAACATGCAATTTTATGTAAACATGGAATGCAATTTTTTTTTGGCATTTTTTAAAGGAAAACATTTCAACTTAAAAAAATAAACCTAATATAGAAATAAAATCTAAATTCACCTAATATAGAATCAATAAATTGATCTTAAGCTTTAAAGATCAAAATATCAATTCTATAGATTCCCGTGTAATTAATTACTCCGTCTAAAACCTTATAAAGGGAATAAAAAATCGATATTGCGTTTGCGAATTAGAAAATTAATTCCAATTGATAAACTTATTACCTAAAGCAAGCAAATTAGACAAAAATAGCGTAAAGAAATAAACAAATCAGCATAATGAAAGACCTTTTTATTGCAGAAATATATATTATTTATTATTATTATTATAAATGGAATTAAAAAAATAATAATCAAAAGGAACCAGGTCAGGGCTTCGAACTGGGTTAGTTCAGACCGACCCAGACGTCACTTCAGCCGAGAGGAGGAGAGCTCAGGTCGGACCAACAGCAAATCGGGCCCAAGCTTTCCTTTTTTTTCTTTTTTACTCTTCTTTCTACATGGGCCCACTTTGCTTTTCCTCCTTTGCGCGGGCTTGTTCTTCGTGCGGGCCTAACTCACCCATGCGCCAGTCAATTGGCCTTGTGCTGCACCCAGGTTGACCAACTCTCCACAGGCCAGCTTGTCCACAGCCCAGATCTATACACAAGGATAGCCATGCCATCTCCCACGCTCGGCCTAGCCTTGCCCAACCTGCAGGTCATCTTCTTCGCATGTCCAACCGGAAATCATAGCATTCTGCAAATATCCACCTCACGGTGGGGATAGACAAAACAACACCAGAGGAAAACTAAGAGCGTGATCAATTCACCGACTAAAAAGCACCGACACTTTTCAGGACTTTTCATGTCATTTCCGACACTCCAACACTCTCTGACACGTGTCCAACACGCTTCAACACCTGGTCAACACGTGTCAAAAAATCCAACACCCGGTCAACTATCTCCGACATGCGAGTCGAAAATTCCGACACGTGACTTCAACACACATGATGTTATATTTATAAATTTTCAATACTTATGAGGTCTAAATATAAATATGATAATGATGATAATAAGAAAATCTACAACAAATTTTCAATACTTCTGGACTCTTCTCAGTCGCACGCACCTAAGGCACCTCTCGTTCTCTTCTTTCACCGTGAGTATCAACGGTGTTGTTTCACCTTTTGCTCTCAAGATTTCATCTTTTTGCTCATCTCATGTTAACAAGTTATGTTACTATGTTTTCTTTTTCAATTCAAAATCTTGAATTTCTTTATAATGCGATTTGAGATTTTTTTACAAACCCAAAGTTAGTTTTGGGAAAGAGGGATTTGGGTCGTTTTATTGATTGTTACAATAAAATGTAGTTGAATTTGTCAAATTAAAATAATGAATAATATTAACAAATATAGAATCAATGTTTTTAGTATAGATTAATTATAGGATCTTTTATTATTATTATTATTATTATTATTATTATTATTATTATTTAGTTATTTATGCATTTATATATATTTATTTAATATATAACGTGTCGGAACGTGTCGAAATTTTTTACTTTTTAAAAAATGACGTGTCAGCATGTCGTGTTGTGTCACGTGTCACATGTCTGTGTCGGTGCTACGTAGTTCGTCGATGGTTTTCCAACATCAAACCACAACTTACGCTAGGAGATAAATCACACGAAACACAATAGAAACAAGGTAAGTTCGTTCATGACATTTATCAAACATGTGAGCTCAATGTAAATCACGGTTGTAGGGTAAAAAAAATGCAAGATCTAAGCTTATAATGCAATAAAAACATCCACAAAAACCAAATCAAGCAATAATGAAGCTTAGAAATCAGCCAAATCAATAATTATTTCATTTGACTTCGAACAACATGGTGAAACCGTGCACAGGGAGATCGCGGGAAAGAAAAAAAACAACAGGAAGAAAAAACAAAACCTCTCTACGTGGCTCGAGAATCACAATGAGCCCATGTGTTCGAGCAAGCTCAAGACAAAGTAGTACTCAACCGTGTTTTTTACTCTCGGCCACGATCCTCGGGAGAGCTCAATTGAACCAAACGGCCATGGAACCAACCGGTGAAAGATGAAGAATCACGGACAAATTCTCCTCCTCGCGTTCTTTCCCTCACATGCTCTTTCGCACGCTCTAAAGCTCTCGGCTGTGCTCTCTGTGTGTCTCTCTTAGCCGAATGAAGCTCTGCCCCATTCACTGCACGACCTTGACTTCTTTTATAAAGGGGGCTGAGGAATCTCGGTCAAATCTTTAGAAGATTTGACCGAAATTTCCTTTGCTTATACCTCTCTTTTTGAAATTTGTTTTTTCACCTGCCGATGAAATCTTCTAAAAGATTAAACACCTTCATTGGATGCCTTAAAGAATAAACAAAAATTCGGTCAAATCTTTTAAAGGATTTGGCTGAATATGATATCTATTTTACCTTTATTATGAATTTCCATCCCCAAGTCGCCGCTGATGATTTTACCTAAAATGCGAAATGCTCCTAACAACTATATGCAAACAACAAGTTCTAAAATTTAGGTGTCAACATACCTCTTTTCTAATCAACTTAGCTTGCATGGTGTAGAGAGTGCATGTCTTCTTGCCCTTAGCCACTCTTATTTAACCTTTTATCAATTTCCATTTTCCATCACCGAATAAAATATAATAGCTATCATTATCTAAGGTACTTGTAGAGATCAAGTCAAATATCTAGAACATGTCTCACATATTGCAGAAGCAAGTTACAATTAACATCGGTCTCCAAATAAACATCTCCCATGCTGATAAACTTGAAAATACCACTGTTCCCCATCCTAACACAACCAAAATCGCTGTTGCGATGGGAAGTGAAGTAGTTACACCGTGAGGTGACATGAATGAAGTTGCAGAATCAATAACCCAGCTGGAGTCTTGGTATACAAGGTTCACACAAGCATCATCACAACAAACGCAATGTCATCATTGGATGCAACTATCGTTGTAACTTGTTTCACTTCTTTCTTTCAATCTCTATTTCTATCATGAGTTTTATCTCTCTTTGGTAACTAACACTCTTTGGCATAATGTTCAATCTTTCTGTAATTGTAGACATTTCACACTTCTTCTCGGCCTTGGTTTCGACCTTTCTTTTGACTTGCCCCTATAGTCATTACTTTGAAAATTTCTTGATTGACTTCTTGCCCTGTTTTCTATAACAAGAGCCTCTGATATAGAAGCATGATTCAAGCCTTTTCTCCTTGTTTCTTCATTGAACAAGCCTTCATTAACCATACTCATAGAAAGCACACCAAAAGAAACCAAATTGTTTAATGCCACAACTAAGATGTCTCAACTATCAGGAAGTGTACCATAGACATGATTGTAATTCATCACCAATGTCAAAAATAAGATTTGTCAATTGATTTACAATATCTCGAAATTCACTCAAGTGCTCCAACATGCTACCTCCCTCCTTGTGTCTCAAATTCACAAGTCTTTTAACTAGAAAAGCTTTATTTTGTGGAGTTCGCCTCTCATAGAGTTCTTGCAATTTCTTCCACAAAGTATCCACTTTCGTTCTTTGGCAACATGATGAAACATGCAATCATCAATCCATTGTCGAATAAACCCAACCTTCTTCCGATTCATTCGTGCCCATTCTTTATCCTTCTTATCTCCTTTAGCCTCATTACAATCAACGAGATCAAACAAATCTTTACAATATAACCTATCCTCCATCCGAGACTTCCAAATAGAGTAATTTGAGGCATTTAACTTAAACATTATACTGCTAGTTTCCTCAATAACTAGAATGTCAACCTGGAGCTTTGATAGATACTAGTGTTGGGTGGTTTTGAGTCTCTCTCACTCTAAAAGCTAACTCAAAGGATGAGACTTTCTCTCACACTTATAAATTGCCTATCAACGCCTTTTCCAACCACTGCATCACATGATTTGAGGTCCAAGTTCAACAGTTAGTGAGGGAGAACATCAGAGAGTTGACGCCAGACCACGGAGCTCTTTTTTTTTCCCTTTGGGCCTTCCTTGCTTTAACCACCCGATTTTCGTTATAGCTCTGTCAAACCCCCTCTGTGTCGATTGCCTAGGTCGCTTGGTCTCGCGCGGCCTTTAATCATCATACAGCCACCACCATAGTGACACCAGGCCGTGAATGGTCATGCAGAAGAAGGGCCCATTTGCTTTGGTCCGGCATCATTGCTCAATGCATCGTTGCGCCGTTGCTTGCTGCGAACACTTCTGGAGTTGTATCGTTCCCTAGTCATTGTCAGTGTCTCGCTTATCTGAGCATTCCAACTCCGATCGATAAGGCTTGCGAGAGGCTTCGTGGTCGTGACTCTTCAGCCATGGTGGGCAGCCACCGCCTTTCTTTGGAGTTACGTCGGTGTTGCGTCACCACAAGTCTGTTGCCAATCTGCAAAATCCAACCTTCATTCATCTTGATATGATTCGGTAACATCTTATCACAAGTACTTCTTAATTTCTCAATGGGCCATGTCTTACGCACTCCTCTTGTTCGATTGATTGTCTTAAAGCAATCCGATGATGTTGCTGATTCATGAAGTGATCATGCTGGAGTCATACGATTAAGGGAGGAATTAGAAGAAGATGGACGAGAATTTTGGTAAAATTGAGATTCTAAGCCAGTTTGGTGCCATTAGATTTCCTGTTCTTATTTTTGATTTACATCGCTTGTCACTTGGTTTTCTAGTTATTGCATTTTTTCAGCGTATCTCAAATTGTTCCATATTTCTTCAAGCATCTACATATAGGTGCCTCATAGGAATCATGCCATTGGTGCTTGCTTACATGGGCATTAATAAATGTTTGGATAATCACTTCCATATAGAACATACGCATTATTAGGTTCTTCCCTGGATGGGTGTAAGTTCCATATCTGCTTGCAAGCATCTCCATATTATGGAAATTTTACAGCAAATGGCATCTTGCATGTTAGTAATTCTAGATTGCATTGTTATTGAATAGTTACATTTGCCCAGTTCACCTGTCAAACATTGAAAAACATTAAGAACAAAAAGATTAATTATGGGTCGCACATATATTATATCGCTGCATCTTTGCCTTTGGTCTAGAGTTAACAGTTGTCTTGGGATTTAATCATGGGGTTATGCTTTGCTTGCTCATTGCATCTCAGGTTCTCTATTTTTTTTTCAGAAATTTATTTAGTGCTTTGCTTATTAAGTGTTATTTTATCTTTGGCACACCGCACATGATCACCCATCACGTGTGGCCCATTATTAAAATTGATATAGACAGATTGTAAAAAATATTTTTAAAATAAAGAAAAAATATATTTGTCACGCCCCGAGGTCGGCGCGCGTGCACAGTCCTGTCTTTTTCCGTGAATCCTTTATCCAAGTCAATCACGGTCCTCGATGTAATTCAGAGTAAGCACACGAAAGCGAATAATATATAAACATTCCCAAAAGTTTATGTCCACCAAGGCATATATATAACCGAAACCCTATAATATACAATTTCAAAATCGGTCGGGTTGACCAACCTAGATCACTAACCTAAGGGTCTATAACCGTGCCGTCGGGTTGGTCGCTGTAACCCCGAGCGGGATTCCAAATATCATAAACTCCAGTCGCTACCTCATGCTGACTTTGATAGCGAACTAGTGGACCTCCGATCTTTCCATCATAGCATTCCCAATACTGATGGCCCACCCACCTCCTGAGTAGGGGGTTCCACTCACGTATAGTCGTCTCATGTCTTTCCTTTACTCTTCCAGAGGGGGTTTCGATCCTGTCTATTATCCAACCCTCATCTGCTGGTTTGGGTGTGGGATCTTGCAGTTGTAATTGTTGGTCAAATTGCTAGTACCAACCCATAATCATGTTATGCGCATCTTGCAGGGGTCCGTCGTCCAGCTCCTCCTTCAGATCTTCCAATGCTAGATCATCCTCTTTGCCTAGCTCCGCTTCTTCGGGTTCCTCTTCTCCGGGCTCCTCTTCTTCCAGTTCATAATCCTCTTCCGGTTCTTCTTCTTTAACCTCCTCTACTGGTAAATTGTCCTCATCAGCACCATCTGCAAACTCCTCTTCTATCTCCTCCCAGAATAGGTTGTCCTTATCAGTGTCCTCTTCCCATTCATCATTACCATTATTAGGGTCCATCTCTGTTACCTAGGGAGGTTGGGGTGGTGGGGTGAGATACTGAGTATCTCAGCAAGTTAACTCCCTATCCCGCGATTAGATCTACCCGGCCCTAGGGTCCCTAATTTGTCACTACGCCACCTACTAAGCTCACACCAAATCCAAGAATCACTAGTCCGTCACTCAAGTCCAGTCTAATCCCGAGTCCCGTCGATCTAGACTAATCACGTAGTCTAAATAAATAGTCAATTGCAGAATATAATAATACTGGACTTTAAATAAATAAATACGGTATTAAATAAATACATTGCTATAATTAAATAAATAAAATGCTTGTAAATAAATAATTAAATTGCATAATTGAAGAAACTAACTAAAGCCGTCTAATTTGGCTTATAGTTCGCTACGTTCCTCAAATTCTCCATCTTACTTCCATGGACCAATTACTCGGCTAAATCATTCTAATTTAACCATCTCACAACGGTAATAATAATAATGCTAAATTAATAAAAAATAACTAATAATTGACTAACATAATCACCACACTAATTAAAATAATTTTGGTAGATATTAATAATAATTTATTAATAATATTAATAATATTAAAAGCATTTATAATAAAACAATGCACGTAAATAACTAGCGCAAAGGCATGCCTAAGGGCGATTTAGAAAGTTCCCTCACCTTGGCAAATTTTCCAATAATCTCGCGGTGACACGCGAATTATTTTCCTTTTCCTTTTTATTTTCTTTTCTTTTCTTCTTTCTCTTCTTCGGGCTGAATTGCTTCTGCTGTGGACTTGGCTGCGCGAGGCCCACGAAATTCGGCCCAACCCACACGTGAACAGCCCACCTGCAGACCCGCATCAACCAATTCGGGTCAGAAGCCGGGTCGAACGACCTTCGCTCGGTTTTGCCTTCAATTCATTGTACACACGCAAAAACCGAGACTCCAAACCATAGGGATTTTGTAGAGGACTTCAATACGAGTCTAAGGATACCAAGAAAGTAGGCTAAGGTGGTCGGAGGAGGGAGAAATCGCATTTCAAAGGCGGAGGTCGGCGGTTCGGCGAAAGGGGAAGGAAGAGACTGAGATTTGGCTTCAATTCGTCCATCCAAGACCGAATCGAACCAAATTTCTTCCTAAACTACACTCACAACAGTCACACGAGCCTATTGGAAGCATCAATTGAGAGTGGGTAGCCGTGGTTCGTCGGATTGAAGAGCTAGGGCTCGGTTTTGTAAAATTGGGGCAAACCGAGTTCAATTCCAAAAACAGCCAAAACCCAACCAAATTGAATGAAATTAAAAGCTAATCTGGGGTTTAACTTCATCTACAAACCCAATGGAATCAACCAATTCAACATTTGAGCAAAGGAAATCAAGAAAATCGGAGTTTGAAGCTTGAACAGCCTACCGGCAAAACAGGGGAAGGAAGCTGCGAGTGGCTGACTTTGGCGGCTCACCGGTGACGGCGTGGCTCGATTCGGCGGTGATGGTCGACGGCTGCTTGAAGAGGACTTCACAAAGATTCTAAGGGTACCAACCACAGCCCAAACGGAGACTCGAGGTGAAAGTTATGCACATTCAAAGCGAGCTGGTCGGGCGGTGCAAAAACAGGATATGTCGCGTGTCCAAGAAGTTTGGCCGCCATTTGCGACCCGGGACGAGCTCCCCATTGGCTGAGGTCACGTCCGCCGCTCCCCCTAGGCTGCTGCAGCAAGTCTAGGGCAAATGGATGACGTTCCTCCGGCATGGGACCCGCACGGCGGGGTTCCCGAGCTGTGCGTGCGGAGCAAGGAAAAACAGAGGAAAACAGAGGAAGAAGAAGAAGAGAGGGGGATGGGCTGCGGGCTGGCTGTGGCCCGGCTGGGCCCGGGAGCTGGGCCTGGCGAGAGCTGGCCATGGCTCGCACGTGGCCTGGCTCGACCTAGGCCTGGCCCACACGACCGGTCCACCCAATTTCCTCTAATTCCTACTTTTAAACAAATTTTCAATTAATCTCATTTAAAATATAACTAAAAATATTTTGATATTTCGAAAAATTTCCAAAAATTCAGAAATGTATAATAAAACCAAAATCACACTTTTGAGCCAAATTTTCTCAAAATTGGATTTTTGACCCATCAAGATTAAATTTCCAAAATTCATCCTTTAATTTGAAAATTCCTCAAAATTGAATAAAACCTCATTTTTGGTTCTAAATTCGCGTACGAAATCTATTTCAACCCTTGGCGATTTAAATACGCGAATAAACGGCTGTTACAATATTGAAATGACATTAGATTTATTTAGCATAATCAAGTTTCCAAATTTATGAATCTCTAGTTCGCAAATGTAACGTGTTATCACCCATTTTATTTGGATTTCGAATTGATGTGCAATAGATTAATGGCGACTCCAAGGAGAATTAATTTGTATGTTTAGATAATTAAATCATAATCTTAAAGTTGAGATTATTATGGACTTGAAGAGTTTGTGCTAAGTATCTATCTAGTAATTCGTTCACTTTTCCCTAATGGTCCATCTCTAATAAGGCCGCGAAAGAGAGTAGGCCGCCCTCACTGCTGTCGCTACCCTCCCTCTAATCAACAAATTAGAGTCCCATGGCTGAGTCGGATTGCCAAGTCATATTCTAACCGGACTCAATTGACTTTAATCTATATTGATTTTATTTAAAAGCACAATGACCAAATTGGCCATTAGTAAATTTCATAAAGACCCAGTTAAAGATTGAAAAATCAAAGATTTCAAGGGTGGACCCAATCTTCAAGTCATAGATTGAGATTTGACCAACTCATACTTGACCCGTTTAAAACTAGGTTGACCATCCTTTACATGATTTTATATCTTATGCTGTGTTTGTTTAGCGGAAGATGTTTCGTAGAAACTTTTTTTTTTCCGAATTTTTCAATATTTGGGGTGTCCAAAAATGAGTGATCAACGAAAACCGAAGAATGCTCTTGTAAATTATTTTCCTCCCGGCGGAGTCTGGGCACACCTAAGAAATGGCGCCGGCAGCTTCACTTTGCAAGAACGATTCATCAACGTTGATTTTCAGATTCCAACGCTCGGCGGAATCCACGATTCCGGTAGGGCTTCTTCTCTTCTTTTCTTTTTTTGCTGGTTGATTTCGAGCACCAAGAAGAGGTATACTTTCAATTAGTGCAAGGGCTTCCGAGCTTACTCTTCTTGGGTTTGGTTTCCTCCCTCTAAAGACGATATCATTCCGTGCCTTCCACATTTGCCACAGGAGGAAATACCCATTTGATTTGACTGTGGGGGAAAGTTCTTGGAAAAATGCAAAGGCTTTGGGCTAAAAGATTTTCTGAGCTGCAAATAGTGTTTGATCAAGTTTTAAAAACATTTCAGAAAGCACCTCTAACCTAAATGTTATTTGGTAAAAGATACACTTTGTAAATGACCTTTACTATTTAAAAAAGAATCTCAAACTATCTGCCAGCAACCTGATCTTGCCATTGGCCAAACTTACTTCAGGCAGTCTTGGGTTGCGCTGCCTAGGCGGCAGTTGCCTATGGTTACTCAACCCAAGCTTTCGAGTGATGCTGGCAAACAATGCCTAGGTGCTTGAGGTTGTGCGACCTTAGGCGAGGGTAGTGGTGGCTCACCGATTGCTCACTAGTGGATTGCCTGCAGCTTGCCTATGGCTAAGGCCTTCACCAATGATGGTAGGGCTTGAGGACATTTTTAGAATTATGAAACCTAAGTGAGGAAGGAAAAAATTGTATGTTTGGATTGCAAAAATCTAGTTTCGCAAAGTACCTCCCAACCTGTCTTGGGTTAAAGGCTTTTGAAAATATAATAGCATTTCCCCATTGTTTTATTTAGGAAAAAAAAAGAAGAAAAAGAAAAAGCAAACACTATTGACATTTGGCCAAGAGACTTTAGATCCCCAAAGCTCTTTTCAAATGTTAACTAAAAGGACCATTGGTAGCATATTACATGCTGAAATTTAGGCTCTTAAGAAGTTAATGTTATTAAGTGCATTTGATGAAATCCAATTACAAACAACTGATTGATAATTTTTAAGTCAAAAATCACTTACGGTGGTAAGTAGCCAATGATTTACTTAATTGGTTAAATTAGAAAAAAGAATATGTCCGATGGAAATTAAAATTTTACCAAGTACATTGTCATAATGAAAAAATATATATTATGTGTTATAACTTTTGTTGAATGTTTGATTTAGCGTCAAAACTTTTAAAGTAATCACTTTAGTGCCATCGCTAAATTGAGATGTTGAAAATTAACTTATTTTATCCCGATCCAACCCAAAACTTTTGAGTCTGAGATGGGCTGACCCGTTTCTTTGGCCGATTCAAGAATGATCTATCCATACCTTATTTCTCAGGACTGGTTTAAGCTAATTATCAGGTCCAAGTTCCTTTTTGCCAAGTCTATGTGTACTAAACCTCAAAAAAATTGGGAGGACTTCTAAGAGGGTTTTGTGGTATTCCAACTTGGATAAAAATAGTCTCTACTCTTCCCATGCCGATGGATCCTTGCAGGTGGTTGAACCACGAGAATCATCGCGGTCTCTTTAATTTTCTTGCCTTGCCGCATTTAAGGAATAAGTTTCAAACGTGAAACACAAAAAAGAGGAGAGAATATCATGTTATTGTCTTTACTCCATTTGCGCTTTCTCTCTTTCACGAACGATGCTTGCGAAGCTGGCCAAGCATATATTTATATCATCTCTATAAAACCCACAATCCATAAGGTTGGTAATTAAGAATACAAGACGAAGAAATCATGGGCGATGACGAGCGTCAGAAGTAGTTAGTCTCTTTTCTCTATTTTACAGTGAACATAACTCTAGTTTGCTAAAGTAGATAGATTTGATATAGGACAAAGAACGTTTGCTCGGTATTCACACTTCGCTCTTTGGATAACGTTAGTTTTTGTGTTGCTTGCTCGGTATTCGACACTTCGCTCTTTGGATAACGTTAGTTTTTGTGTTGCTTTTTTTTTCCTTTTCTGGTGATGGCTTGTTAATTGCACTACTAGCCCTGAACGGCTGAAGGAGGCAGTGGAGGTCCATGCGAAAGCACTGGACGATCTGGTGGGCGTGAACTCGCTATTCACTGTCGCGGTCTTCGTGGGCCTGGCGTTCGCAAGCCCTGGACATCTGAACATAGAGGGCAACAAGCAGTGCGAAGCAGGAATAGATGTGGCGAGGAGGCTGGTCAAGAACGAAGTGATATCGTTCGCCTTCTATCTCTTGTCCAGCCTCGTGGCCAAAGCCCTCAAGATCCACCTCTTCACCTACCTCATGCAGCCGCCCATAGAAGCCGAGTACGTAAAAAGCATCGGGAACAAGGCTCTGAGAGGGTCCTTGTTCGCTCTCTCCACATCAGCCTCCATTATCGGTGGCACATTGCTCATGTACTCCATGACCGACATGATTCAGCTCCAGCTTGGCAAGGTTTCCTGCAAAGGTTCCGATACATTGCGCGCTTATGGCACTCTGATCGCGCTCAACACCTTCGCGCTGGTCATCTACCTACCCTATGTCACACACGCCATCATTTACTCCACGAAGATCTTCGACAACCTAAAGTAACAAAAGGTTGCTCTTCTGAACCGTCGGCCCGTGCAAAATTCTAAGTTTGATGCTGTGTCTTTACTTATATAACCAGCTTATATAGAATTACGAGACAAGTGTTGAATAAAGGGAGCTTTCTTTGCTTTCTCGAGTACTTGTGTTTATTTGTCGGCTCCTCTTCCTTTATAAGTTCTGCAGCAATAAGAGGCAGAAACATCAGCACAATGCATATTAGTATCAATCGTTGCTCGGCATGATTCACAATCCTGGCATCGACACCTGACATCGCAGCCGGAAAGAAATCCCGAGCCAACCATCAAAATGATGACTTTTCTGAAGATCGCTTCTGTCAAAAATAAGCAGCCTTTCTCCCTCATTTTACTATTGAATAGCGCTAGCAATGGATATGGATCTAGAGCCATTATTTGAGGCCGAACAGCTGGGCATACTTTGACAGTCTAATCATGCCTCCCTTCGGAATTTCCCAGCTACAAGCCAATATCGGCGTTGTACTCATTCTTCCCAGCTGTTTTGCTGCCACTAGTAATTTCGTTCTTTCTTTAGGACCTAACGAAATAAAACTCCAACTTTTGATTGCGTTTGTTCGAAAAATGATCTTTGTCTCTTAAGAAAATGAATGAAATTTTTTTATTATCCACGAAAATAGTCAAACATAAATTACCCTCGATAATGAAATTAATTATTTCAAACGATTGCGAAACAAATGTAGAATTTATAAATGATAACAAGATAAAGACGCTAATGACATAAAACTCCAACTTCTAATTCGAAGCCATCAAACTTTTTCATCTAGCCAAAACCAAAAAAAAAAAAAAACACTGCCGGGATATTATATAGATAAAGCATTTACTTAGTAAATTGCTCATGTTGTGGCTGGAAAGCCCGGGTACTTTTGACTGTTCTAAGTCTCCAACTATAAAAACAAAGGTCCTTCTCATTTCAAGTCAAGCCGAGTTAAATTGGATTGACTTGACCCATCCTGGAAATCATTTGAGCAATGTTAGAGACACTGAAACTCGTCTTATGAGTTGGCTTATCACTGAGTGATGTGTTGAACAGTAAATTGTTATAGGCTATTTAAGCAAGGAACATAATCTATGACGTCACTTAACAAAGAAATTCAAGATGTGCCTGATAACCATATTAATTTCTAAAACTTAAGCTTTTAAGCAGTTAAATGTTATTAAGTGCATTTGATTATCTCCAACTACACACAACTTATTAATAATTAAATCAAAAACCATTTAATGTCTGTAAGCAATTAATGACTTACTTAAATGGTTGACTTATTAAATATCTAAATGGAAGTTAAAACCTTGTTCACTCTTGCATGTTTGGTAAGAAACATATAAAATTTGTTATTCAGTTTAATCTTTCTATTATCAAACACTTATCATTTTTTCTTTCAAAATTCATTTCTATTTGTTACTTTATGCTGTTTTTTTGATACCTAGTATTAGTACTCGACTCAAGGTGAAATGCCTAAAAAGAAAGAGTATAGCACTTAATGTTCAATACTCATATTTTTAGCACTTATTTATCATTTTTAATCAACAAACCTAATGAGTTTTAATGTGTAGCATTTTTCAAATTACTTGGATTCACCCATCCACTATGAGAGATTAGATAGGTCACATATTTTCAAATACTAGTGGTACATATGTCTCAGCTATCAAGATTGAAATTTGTGTAATTTTTTCTACCGCGAGATTTTAATTATGACCTAAGTATCAAAGAAGAAATCAACACACATCGATTGATAACTAAATTTTGGCTACAATTTTGGTTACAAATTACATAAAAAAAATTAAGGATCAACCTCAACTCTTGAGCAAAAATATTATCAAATTGCATTTGCATACTAAAAGTATTTTTCAGTTAATAATATTAAGCCCACAGATATTGCATTTACTTGGACCATAGCCAATGGACTAGTGCGTAGAGGTTTTAAGCTTCAATAAGAATTTAAGAATGCCCATAAGATCATCAACTTTTGGAGCAAGCCCACTATAGTGGTTGAAATTTTGCTTATGAGATGCACATGAGGGGAGTCAGATTAGGAAAAAGTGGAGAAAATGTAACGCATAAGGCTCCGATATCAAAGAAGACAGTTCGTGGATGCCTAATGACACGGACTAAACATTTGAGATACTTGATTTGCGAATTAGCCCACATAATTAGTTCGTTTCAATTATTCAAGGCACTACGAAAGTGGTTCTTTGCCAACACTCATGACTCTCGGTGAACTCTGGGCCAAACACATAAACAGAACACATCTTCCATTCAAACGATCACAAACCTACAAGATAATGCATGACATGATAAGAGATTATATGGTGACAATTAGTCACCCCTTGACGAAACCCGACAGTCCAAGATATCCACTAACATTACATCTAACCCTGGCTACAAACCAACTCAGGGACTAGCTAAATAATTCGGGGACCAAGTCAGAAGTCTCCTTCGGAGTTGCTGTCATTATTACTCCCTAGATCGTCGTGCACCGAGGTACGCAATGGTTCGAACCAACGTGAGTCGTTCATATCTAATAGGCAAAAGAAGCAGTATTGAATATGGCTGGCAAAGAATCTGATGTTGATGGCGAAAATAGTCTCCAAGCGCAAGAACCGATCGCCAACATATGGTGGAAAGGTGAACTCCACAAAATATACCAGAATTCTGTTGGGACTTTGTACCTAGGTCATGAGTACATGGGAGATGCCATGCCTAATGATTTGAAACTAGCCACAAAAGAGTAAGCACATTGCTTAGCAAGTAATATACTCAGTCACGTAGCTCAGGCAATCACACGGCTTATGCAATGTAAAATATCATGTAACCCAATCTTTGACACACACATGCAAGTTCATCAAGAGTCATCAAAAGCTTTCAAAATCAGAGAGAGTCAAATCAAATTAAGCATGTGATATCATAATATTGATACTCAACTATTTGGCATCGGCCTTTCTGATCCATCACGAGAAGGCTTTCAAAATCACACTCCTAGTATCTTCACTTCGAAGGCGTTTGGATCGCACTCCGGGCATCTTGTCCCAAGGCACACTCTCTCCAAGAGTCCAAATCCCCGTTCATCTAAGGCAACTCTTACTCCAAGGGGGCCCCACATCATCAGAAGTCTGACATTAGGAGCCATCTTGTATCGCTTGACTCTTACTATTGGGTGGCTAGCCGACTTGTCACGAGGAGGCTTCTAGACCTCTTATCTAGACATTTGTACTTCAAAGGTATTTGGATCGTACTCTGGGCATTTCGTCCGAAAGGCACTGGTGACCGCCTCTTATCTCAATCCACCATCATCTGAAACATCCCAACTCTAGGAATATTCACATTCCACAAACATCGTATAGAACAAACTAGCAGAGTCAAATATGTGGCACTTCTATGAACGTCCCATACCATGCATATCTCAGCTAAACATACGAACTCAAGTATGCATTTTCACTTGAATCATGCACAATCCAACCAAACATGAGTATATATACAATTTCCTATAGTTTTCAAAACATCTTAGCAGTCCTAGAATGTTTGAAGGTTAATGGAACAATTAAATTATGTATGCAATCCTAATAATCATTTCTTTTGGACATGTATTCAACCCGTAACATAAAGCTAAAGAAAGCGAGGATTCCTAAACCATGGAATTAAGGCACCACTTGCCCAAACAAATAGGAGTTCACAAAGTCGGGGGTGGCAGTTCTTCTAGGCATGAGGTGGTGGCTTACGGCAACAACTTGATGGTACCAAGTCTCTCTACCTCGGTGGCTCTCAATAGGCGATTCTCTCTCTCTCTCTCTCTCCTTCACAGCAGCAGTTCCCTTCTTCGGCTCTTGAGGTGGTGGCAACTTTTCCTCCTCACAATGGCGGTGGCTCACAGTGGCTCTCCTTCATTACAGGAAAGCAACTCTTCTTCTTCTTCTTCCCATCTTCCTCTCTTTCTCGCAGCTAGAATAGAAAATATGTGGCTTTAAGTGAACATAAAAGAATAAAATAAGAAGAGAGGGAGGGGTGGCGAACTATATAGTCCAAGCCAGCCTTTGCTAGCCTTGCCACTTGGTAATTCTATAGTGCCAATTGGCACGGTGATTGGCCTTAGTAAGGGCCACACATTGGCAACCAAGGTAGTGGCCACATGGTTGCCAAGCCGCGGCCATGAAAGCCTCATCTAGTCGGGTTACAATGATAAGGCTAAGGAGACTAGGGGTGGGTGGTTATGATTACATAGAGGGGAAATCATAACGGAGGTGCATGGATTACAAGTGGCAAGTTGGCTTGTGGAAAGAGGTTTTACCTCCATTGGCCATTTTGGTGGCCGGCTAAAGAGGAGGAAGACGGTGTCCATTTGGCAGCTATTTGGTGGGGCAAAGCCCACTGCGGTGGCTGTCACACCCTTGGCCCAAGCACGCAATAGTCTAAGTTGTTTCTCGCTCTCGATCGATACTCGTGACGCCCCAGATCTCGTCGCCCGACCCAATAAATAATATTAAATACATAATAGAAGTGAACTACGAAATCCCCTGACAATTTCCGAGATAATCAAAACTCCTCATCTCATAAATAAAATGGCCAATGTTTTTACAAAATAGACTTATGAGAAGTAAATCAATGTACATATAATCCAAAAGAATGGGTTCAGAGAATTCTACCTAGTCTCCCTATACAGAACTAGGTCTAGTAAAAAAGTGATGGCGGACGTAAGGGCATCCTACTTGAGGGATCTACCATGGAACCCTCTAGAGGGTCACTAGTATACCACTCCAAATACCATTCCACGATATTCTCTCGTTCCTCCGCGTCCAACACGTACAAATGATAACCTACCCACGGCTCTCCATGGCAATCCTGCTCCCTCACCATAAGGCCTCCCATCTCAAAGGAATCTAGACCCGGTATTGGTGCGGCACCTAACAAAAAATATCATAATCAAAATCCCAAAGGGTCATCTCCTGCATCTAAAAAACTTCCTCATCGTAAGACACAAAAGTATCAACCGGCCACCGCCATTAGCGGGCACCTCCAGTTTCACCCGACCCTCTAGGAGGAACTCCATGCTTAGTACCTGTAAAGTGGTTAACAACAACAAATGAGATAAAAATCTCAGCAAGTCTATGTACTAATTCCCAATTAAGAGGACACTCACTTTAAGGTCCCTATCAGTCCTACCAACGCACACACGAGTCTCAATGCTACTGCTCTACATGTCAGTCAGAGTACTTGTCATCATTATTCACCTATGTACTTGGTAAACTGGCTTCCTCATCACGCCTGAGGCAACACAAACCCTAGGCCCAATCAACCCATCAACTTACTAGTCTCCACTCGATACTAGCCCCTAGACATTAAATCAATCACAATCAGTTCAATCTCATACTAATCACCAATCAATTTCACATAACAATCAATTATCAGTAAAATGCGCAATTCAATAATAAGAGCAATTAAATCAAATAATTGCAATTAATAAGAAATTGACTCTCGGGTAATTCTAATTAGTCAACCGCTTAGGCACGCCAATAAGGGATCCGCCTAGGTCCCTATTTCGAATTGCTATCCACCGTTCGATATTCTACGAGCGCCATCACCTTAATTGACTGCCATTTGGTAAACCACCCTTTATCCAACTAAAATTTCCAAAATTCCCATAATTAGCCACAAATTAACAAAATACCCTGCATAGCCAAACTACCAAATTGACCTTAATCGGCCAATTACTAAATTATCCCTGAATACCTAAAATACCAATTTGCCCCTAAATATCCAAAATTACCAAATTGCCCCTACTACTCAATTAATCACCTAATTAGTCCAATTAACTTGTAATAAGCTAATAAAGCAGGCCATTGCCCTAATTGAGAGTTAGAACAATAACTCACACTTTCATTCGAGCATCCTAGGCAACTTGGTCCAATTAACTTGTAATAAGCTACTAAAGCAGGTCACTGCCCTAATTGAGAGTTAGAACACTAACTCACACTTTCATTCGAGCATCGTAGGCAACTTCGCGGCGGCGACTCGCATTGAGTTACTATTCCAACGAGGCTCTGGCGACCGGTTTGGGTGGCAACAGGGTGGCTAGTTGCTTGGGTGGTGCGGCAAAGGTTCTTTGACGGTGGAGAGGCCCGAAATGGCAAGACACTGCAGCTAGTTAATGGCTCTGATGAGCTTCCACATAATGGTTGGGTCTAGGGAAAACGCTAGGGATGATGGCATGAGCTGCTGGGCAAGGCAACAATGAGAGAAAAAGCAAGAGCGATGATGGAAGGTAGCTTTGGGTTGGTGCAAGGGAAAGAGGAGAACGGCGAAGACTAAGAGAAAGTAGGCGGCTTCATGGGTAAGCTACGGTGGAGCTCCAAGCAGCAACAAGTCGTGGCACAGAGGAGCAACGAGCAAGGACGACAGGACAGGGTGACCGAGGAGAAGCTCGGTGGCAGAACGAAATAGAAAATATAGAGGAAAAATAGCTTCCAAGAAAGAGCTATCACACCAAGAATAAGAAGGAGCTTTAGTCAATAAGGAAGAGATATGGGAGAAAATAGAAAAGGAAAGGAAAAAGATGGGATGTGACCAGCAGGTGGGCCCCCCTTCATGTGGCACAGCCAATCCAAAGAGAGATATGGAGGAAGAAAGTCAAAGGGAGAGAGAATGGGGTTGACGTGTGTAGAGGAGAAGGAAGAGAAGAGAGAGAGAGAGATTTCAATCAAAGGAAAAGCAACGGAAAAGAAGGCAAAAAAAGAAAAGAAAAAGGGAAGATGAGATGGGTCGGAGTAGCAAGGAGATAGGAAGAGGGAGAGAGAGAAAGGAAAATCAATGCATGGGGAATGGAAAAGAAAGAGAGAGAGAGAGAGAGAGAGAGAGAGAGAGAGAGAGAGAGAGAATTAGGAGATAGAAGAGGGTGGAGTAAAAATAAATATTAAGTAAATAAAGCCCACAAAGTTGGGCTATTACAGTGGCAATCCAGGCGACCCTGAGCGATCGAGCAGATGTCGGTGATGCTCAAGTAGTCGAGCGTGCCGTCGATTGTCATGTGGCGGTTGAGTATGAGGGAAGAGCAATTCAATGCTAATCCAGGTGTCAAGCTAAGGGTCATGTTTAATAGGACTAATTTGTAATATTTAAGTGGCTAATTTAATTTACCTTTTTGTTAAAGATACTAAAAGAGCAACTTAGCATTCTACTATGTCATTCGGAATCTATTAGGAGAAGAAGGTAAGTAAATAAGTCATAAGGCGGTGGCAGATACGACGAGAGTCTTCTAGGGGTGCCATGGATAAATCAAATTATCCAATAGTTTTTCGAGGTCAAAAGGGTAGCTTTTGAAACTTATCCAAGTCAACTCTACAACGACCTATTTTGGCCTTTCTATAGGTTTATTGTGTATATTTTTGGGTTTAGTTTGTGGCCCATGAGCCCTGAGAGTCCCTCGTTCCAAATCCTCGTGAATTTTAGTTTTGGGCAGTTCTCGAACTTTTGAAATTACAAATTGGTCTCCTAACTATTAGTTATTTGCATTTTGGCCCTTAAGAATTTCAATTTCAACCCAAGGGCATTTTTGTAATTTTCCACCTAAGGTTGACTGGGTCAATGTTGATCGTTGGGTCGTTGGACCCCCGAGCTGGACTAGTCCAACTGCGAACCGAGCAGGTCCAACCATGAGCCGCTCAATCCACGCACATATGAACTAGTCCTCCCTTAGCCGAATTCCTCTCTCTCTCTCTCTCTCTCTCTCTCTCTCTCTCTCTCTCTCTCTCTCTTTGCGGCATTTCGTCAAATAGGTGTTAGACATGCGTGATGAGGGACCACGCCGGCACCAATCGGCAGCCGTATGCTCTGCAAACCCACCTGCCAGCTAGATGTCTTGTCCCCATTACCTCGATCGTCGCCAGTTTTTTCTCGTGCGAAGTTTATTCCCTAGTTTCCCGTGACGCCCACTATTCGCTATTATCCTTGTCTCTACAACCACCACTTGAAGCCACCAACAGTTTCTTCAACTTCTCTGCAACCCCATCTTCCCATCCCGAGCAATCACTGCTATTATCATCGCTAATGGAGTCGCCTAGAGCCGCACAAAGTCAACATCGTGAACTACCCTGCTTCTCTAATTGCTCATTGCCGAAGCTTCGCTAGTCACTATTTGTCGCTGCCAGCCGCTCAATGGTTGTCCTTGGAGGCCCTTAACTCACCCTTAAGCCAGTCCAGCTTCCCTAACCACCGGTTCGTATCTGATCGCCGCCGAACACGTTTCCCCTATTCTATGCAATCTTGTTAGTGAAGTTGCCTACACCTCACTGCGTCCTCCACCCTTACCAGCCACCATGGAGAGTCCCCACTAGTACCCATGCCATTAAATGTCACCCCGAAACACCCAACTACCACTTCATCGATGATTAGCCTCCTATCAGCTTTTTCTAGCAAGATCCAAGACCGATCGAAGATATTGTCCACTGATCAATATCCTTCCACCGATCACCAACCTCCACCACCTCATCTAGGTGCTTGGCCACATCAACACCACCATAAACCATCGTCGTTGCCTTAGCTGGAGCCTCGCCGGACTGCCGTCGGAGCTTCGCCGGAGGTATGCTACCGCCATGTTGTGCTGCATCAGACCGTGTCGTGCCACACGAAGGTCGTTTGTGCACTCGTGCACAAGCTTCACGACGCTACGAGCTCATCAAGATTTGTCATCACTAATGCAACCAGGATGTGAGGAATAGCCTATTAGTGGACATCCTAATATTAGATTAGGGTTGTTTACTGCTTTAGTAGGATTGTTAAGTTGAATGGGTTATTAGGTTGATAATTGGTAGTTAAGGCCGAGTAAGGCCAGGTGTAGTATTGTTATATATCCTGCATGACTTGGACTGATTAGGTGGCAAACAAGCTACAATTGGCCAAGTGGGACAATTGCGCTTATTATGGCATCAATCGATGACTCCTATCGCGAGTGGACGTGTCGACGGTCTAACCTGAGTAAATAATGACACTAACTCTCCTTGAAAGAATTGTGGTGTATAAGTGGTCAAGATTTAGGGATCAGACTAGTTGTGGACCACCTTATTTGATATATGTATGTTTGCATATTTATGTGACGAGTGCGATATTATAGTGATATTGACTAATCGAATGGCTTTGGGCCAAGTCTCGGTCGTAGACCGATTGACTGATAGATTTATTCTATAGATATGGATAAGTTATGTACGTGGGCCATACCATGAGACCAGATGCACATTTAGGCAAGGAGCGAGATGAGTTAGTCAGCAAAGACGAATATGGTTGGATCCCAAGAGAGTTTGGACGATAGACTAGGGACCCTAAGATGGTTCCCTTCCTAGTCTAAGTTTAGGGTGTAAACTTACTGAGACATTTGTATCTCATTTGTTGTTCTAACACCTTTTTCAAGTATTAAGATTGGAGGGGATGGATGTGGATCCAATCATGCTGGAGAAACCTACAGATAGCGGTGGGTATTGACACAGTCATGACTAGTTACAAGGTTACTTATGAGTACCATGAGAGGACTATTTGAGAGTTTGACTATTATCTCTGATGTTGGGGTACCACACTTATACTGGGTAAGATAGTCCCAGGAGGAGAGAGGTCCACTAGTATGGGAGCATGACTACCATGAGGACCCTTGGGGAGGCTATGCAATGTGGAACCTAGATATGTGGCGAGATGATCCTCCAGGTAGTTGTGTCGTGGACCCTTAGGATACCACTCTTCTGGCTGTTATGGATAGAGAACTCGCCTTGACCCTATTTAGTAAGGCTAGCTAGCCATTTTAAGCCCACTATTTTGATGTGTATATTGTGGGTTTTTGTGCTATAGTTTGGTTGTATATTAAATACTAGTTTGGGTAGTAGTGTGATGTGCAGTTCCTATGTATTATGGCATTGTCAAGTGTATGTGTAATTTTTCTTCCGCATGTGTTTAATTTTGATTAAGAGAAAGGTCAGCAACGAGCCTAGGACATTGCATTTATTTACTAATGAAGGTAAGTGACACTAGAGACTGTCGCACACTCGGAAGCAGGGGATGATAGCAACCCCCAAATTTTGGTATCAGAGTTTGGTTTAAGCTTGAAGTAATAAGATCAATTTATGCTTATCCAAGTAGCGGACAAGGTACTGAGCCATTTGTGTTGGTTAGTACCACTAGTAGGCAGCACATTGGAGCTTGTTGTGTATCGCATTCTAGTTGTGTATCAGATGCTAGTTAAGGCTTCTTGTGTACCATTTGCCTTGTTGAGTGTTGTTGTGTATCGCAAGCTGGTGGTGACTCGTTGTGTATCGTTTGCCTTTTTGAGCATTTCTCGTTGTGGCTTATTGTGTATTGTTCAACGTGAGTAGCATTGCTTTGTATTGCATGCTATTTGCCTTTGAGTTTGCTAAGTATCGCTCGCTTTCTTTTTATTATAATTTGCCGTGATTCCAAGTACCTAACAAGCATGTTGAGATTTTGGAATCAAGCCTTTTAGATCCCAAGTATGGACATGGATCAAAGACTGCTAAGGAGTAGAGCAACTATAGGTCACTTTAGAGTACGAGGTGATACTCAAGGGAACCTAAGGAATGAGGGTATCCTTCATCTCTTGAGGACCTCTTGGGTGTAGTTGTCCAACAGGCCTAGAACTAGGAGGCCGCTACTGAAGCTGCTGCTACTATGACGGCGAATGTCACTATTGCTACAGTAATTAATGTTGTTATTGCCCTGGCACCCGCTGAGGGTACCGCTAATGAGGACGTTGCGGCCCCTACCCTAATCCTGTCCCGACCACTGAAGATGGGAACAAGGAGCATAGGGTACAAAAGCAAGTAGAGCCGTTTCTAAAGTTGAAACCTTCATGAATCTTGGGAAAAGGTGGTTTGGAAGTCGCTATCTCTTAGCTCTGAGGGATTAAGAAGGTGTTCTCAGTCATGAGGTATATCGATGTGAATAAAGTGGTCTTGATGATTTATCATCTGGAAGATAATGTTAGCCACTAGTGGGAGGCCACCAAAGGAACGGTTTCCCCCAAAAAAGTAGAACAAACTTGGGATGCTTTTGTGGGAGCGTTCAGCAAGAAGTATTTCTCGAGTACTACAAGGTTGAGTTCCTGAGTCCGTCAGAACTAGCTCTCGGTGGAAGAGTATGAAGTGAAATTCATCGAGCTATTTAGGTACAGCAAGAGGATCGTGGAGGATCTTGTGGATCTAGTGATTAGATTTCGAGACGGACCAAAACCCGACATCAAGAGTCAGTGGCACCTCTAGAACTGCGTAGTTACAATGATGTACTTAGTAGAGCCTTGATGGTTGAGAGGGACATGGCAGAGAGAGCTATCTCATCTGGATTGCTGTTCTTCACGAGTCGAGATAATCGCCGGCCATGGAAGAGGTCAATTTCATGGAATAGGTATCTAGTCCCTCCTTCCTAGCAAAAGATGTAAATTTAGAGAGTTGCCATTTCACCCGGATGATAAGTGCCACCATTGTTGGAGGTAACATGGAGTTGGTGCCTGCCCTCTAAGTATCGAAGTTTGCTTTAGGTGTAGCCAATAGGGCTACCTGTTGAGAGATGATCCACGTCGTCCGGCTGGGATGTAGTTGCCGTAGCACGTAGGTTAGTTAGCGAGGAACACATTTCAACATGGCATGGATCAACTCGTGGCTCAAGGAAGAATATAAACCGTGACCCAAACTGTAGCTAAAAACTCAAGAGGAGTTATCACATGTACAATCTCCTTACATGAACATAATGCTTACACTTTATTTGACACTAGAGACACCAACTCTTTTATTGTTAAGTAGTTTACTGAGTTAGTTGGGCTAGTAGTAGAACCCTTAGACACAGTCCTCAGTGTTTTGACCCCTTTGCATGTAAGCATGTTGTTCACTAGTCGGTGTAAGGGGTGCGAAATAGTGATTATTGGGGCAAAAGAGTTGATTGATTTGGTTGTACTCGTCATATATGACTTCGATCTAATCATTGGAATATATTGGCCAAGGAAGTAGAGAGTCACAGTCAACTTTTTCAACAGAGTGATACATTTTCGACCGCTAGGGAGTCTAGGTTATGAATTTCTAGGAAATCGAGGAGGGTCCTCGATGCTGATTATTTTATCTCTTGAGGCAATACATCTATTTGAAGATGGTTGCCATAGCTTTTTGGCCCGAGTGGTGGATGCATTGGTGAAGGGATCAACATTGGAGGAGATTGCCATAATGCGAGAGTTTTCAAAAGTGTTTCGAAAGAGTTGTCAGGGTTGCCCCTTGAGAGAAAGATTGAGTTCATGATTGAACTAATCCTTAATATAGATCTGATCTCTGCAAGCCGCCTTATAGAATGTCACTATTAGAGTTGAAGGAGCTAAAGGTACAATTGCAAAAGTTGCTAGATAAAGTATTCATCTGTCATATTGTGTCAGTGCATTGGTCCTTTTTGTGTAGAAAAAGGATGGGTCCTTGCGTTTCTGCATCGACTACCGATAGTTGAACCGAGTGACAATTAAGAATAAGTACCCTCTACCAAGGATCAGCGATTTATTCGATCAACTGCAAGCTGTTTTAGTATTCTCTAAGATTGACTTGAGGACATGATACCATCAAGTGAGAATCAGGAAGGAGGATATTCCTGAGAGTGCATTCATCATGCAAATGGCATCATATGAATTTGGGTAATTGTGGGAGGCTGATTGTGCGACGGAAATTCCAGTGTTAAGGATTTGTGTTTATTGGAATTTTAATGAATTATGGCCAAATTCTGGTGAACCACGACCAAATTTCGAACATACATGTTTGCACCTCCATTTGAAATAAAAGCCCTAAGATAATTTGGCATTTGGATGATCGCCAAAGATGAATTGTGCAATTGAAATTTCGGGTTGTTAGGGTTTGTACTTGGTGTTTTTCAGTTCAGTTTTGAGCTAATATTTTGGCCATTTTCATTGATTCATGGACCCATGTGGCTGTGCCAGCACAGACTACACAACCCACAACTTATTATTGTTTGGGGCGAGCCGTATAGAAGAATCGTGCAGCGAAAGGCAATGGAAGACAACGAAACAAAGTAAAAACGTGAAGAGAAAGAGCGCATGCACCTGCGCATGTAACTCACGTGCTTGAACATTAGGCGCATTCCCAACACGCGCTTCTTCATTAATTAAATTATCTATATTAAGTGCATCGGGGTCATATTTAGAAAATGACATTAATTGTAATTAATATTAATATAATGAATTTTATCCCACATGAATTTTTATTACATTAATATAATTAATTAGGTTGAAATACCATATATATATTTCTAATTTACCCATAGGAATTAAAAAAATGAATATAATATGATAGTTTCTTCCTAAAGTAATTATGAATTTATTTAAATTAAAAACTTAGCCCACGTACAGTTTTTATGTCATGTGATTCAAACTTTTCCATATTTTGCATTGGCATAGTATGATATCAACTTAATTAGCCTCAAGTCTATGATATAAACACGTATGTTTGATATGCAATTTTACAACCTATGAATTTCTCTAAACTTAAGATGATATTCCCATGTTGGATGTGGAGAGCAAGTGCTTGAACATTCAATAATGATGCATGGACATTGGCTATGCTATAAGAAAAGACGACCCACTTACTCCAACTAATTCGAGCACTGCAGCCAAGATAGCCCTTTTATGAAAAATGGGAGCAATCCGATTGCCAGTATGATTTTCATAAGACTAAAATATCTCCTACTATCAGTGGCTTGGTTGCTCAGCATATTAATGTTAAGGCTTTCTTGGAGGCCATTAATGTATAGTTTGAAACTTCGGATAAGACACATGCCATGAATCTGATTATGAAGCTTTCATCTCTAAAGCTCATTAGGGTAAGAGGTATGTGTGAGTGCATCATGAAAATGAGGGGCATTATGGCTCAGCTTAAGAATCTTGAGGTTGATATACTTGAGTCTTTTTTAGTGTACTATATTATAAACACTTTTCTACAACAATATGCACCTTTCAAAATTAATCTTGAGGTTGATATACTTGAGTCTTTTTTAGTGTACTATATTATAAACACTTTTCTACAACAATATGCACCTTTCAAAATTTCTTATAGCACACATATAAATGGTCAATTACTAAACTCATAACCATGTGTGTTTAAGAATAAGAAATGATGCTTATGGAATTGGGAGAAAGTGCCCATTTGGCAACACAATGAAAGAATAAGAGGCTAGGCAAGCAAAAAGGAAAGGGTAAAATACCTCCCCAAGCTCACATTAAGAAAGAATCCAAGTGCTACTTCTATAAAACGAAAGGGCACATGAAGAAGGATTGTGTCAGGTTTAAGGCCTAGCTCAAGAAAAAGGCAATTCAATCTTTTATGTCTATTATGAATCTAATATAATTGATATGAGTCACAATATTTGGTGGATTGATTCTAGGTCTACAATCCATATTTCAAATTCCTTGCAAAGTTTTCAAAACTGTAGGAAGCCAGTGGGTAATGGACATAGTATCTACTATGGAAATAAGATGCGTTTGCATGTGGAAACCTTTGGGACATATAGATTAGTTCTCAACAGTGGCTTTGTTTTAAATTTCGAAATGACTTTTTATGTTCCAAGTTTCTCAAGAAATATGATTTTAGTTTCTAAACTTGTATCTTTGGGATACCCCATAAATTTTCCAAATTATACGTTCAGTTTGTCACTAAAATATGAAATTTTTGGAGATGATATTTTGTCTAATGGCCTTTTTCGAATTAATTTACAATATAATGCCTTTTATAATATAATGCATGTTCATGGTAACGCTAGTATGAAATGATATGTTGTAAATGAGGATTTATCTATGTTGTGATATCAGATATCAGGACATATTGCCATTGAAAAAATTAAGCGAGTAATAAATGATGGAGTACTTAGTACTTTAGATTTTGTTGATTATGACACTTATATGGATTGCATAAAGGGAAAGCATGCCAATAAATCTAAGAATTGTGTCAAGAGGAGTACATAAGTATTAGAAATCATACATACAGACATTTGTAGTCAAGATCTGAACTTGTATGGTCAAAAGTATTTCATCTCTTTCATAGACGATTACTCACGATAGATGTATCTTTACTTGCTTCATAATAAGTATGAAGCATTAAATACATTTAAAGTATTTAAGGCTGAAATAGAGAAATAACGCGGTAAGCAAATGAAGATCGTGAGGTCAGATAGAAGTGGGATATATTTTTGTAGATACTTTGAAAATGGACAAGCAACTGATTTGTTTGCGAAATTTCTTCAATAACATGGGATAGTTGCCCAATAGACCATGCCCGATTCTCCAAATCAAAATGGTGTATATGGTGTAGAAGAAAGAAGAAACCAAACCTAGTTGGACATGGTGTGGAGCATGCTTGGCAGCTCCAAACTTCCTAAATTCTTATGGACTGAAACTCTTAAGATGGCTGTATATATATTAAACCGAGTTTCAACAAAAGTTGTCTCGAAAATGCTTATAAGTTATTTAAAGGTTGGAAACTGGGTTTGCAATATGTACGTGTTTGGGGATGTCCATTAAAAGTGAGAGTTCACAATCCACAAGAAAAGAAGTTAGACCCAAGGACTATAAGTGGATATTTCATTGGATATGCATAAAAGTTCAAGGTAAATAGATTTTTATTGTCCATCTCACACCACTAGGACTGTGGAATCGGAAAATGCTAAGTTTCTTAAAAATGATTTGATTAGTGGGAGCAATTATTTTAAGTACTTTGTTTTTGAAAATGATCATTCAGATACTCAACTTTCTACCTCAAGTACTAGATTGTTTGTTGTTCACAATGCCCATTCAATTCAATCGACTGTTGAACCGACTATTGAACAACTAATCACTAAAGTTCCGCAACATACTGATATTGATATAGTGGATCAAGTTGTTAAGCAATTACCAGAAACCGTTGAATAACCAGTTGAACAACATGCTCCTTAGGCGAATGTTGATGCAACATTAAGAAGATCCACTAGAATAAATAAATCGACAATTTTTAGTGATTATATTATGTATTTACAAGAATGTGACTATAACATTGGAGCTGAAAATGACCTTGAAACGTTTTCACAAACAATGAGTTGCAATGAATCCAATTTGTGGTACAATGACATGAAGGAAGAGATGAATTCCATGGCATCTAAAGAAGTATGGTATTTGGTTGAGTCGCCTAATGGTGCAAGGGCCATTAGTTGTAAATGGGTCTTCAAAACTAAGAAAGACTCATTGGGCAACATTGAGAGATATAAAGCTAGAATTGTTGCCAAAGGATTGCTCAAAGGGAATGAATCAACTATAAGGAGACCTTCTCTCCTATATCGAAAAAAGATTATCTTCGCATTATTTGGGCATTGGTTGCCCATTTTGATATGAAATTACATCAAATGGATGTGAAAATAGCATTCCTCGATGGAAACTAGAGGAAGAGGTTTGTAAGAATTAACAAGAAGGATTCACTTCTAATAATAGTGATCATTTGATATGCAAGCTTAAGAGAACTATATATGCTTGAAACAAGCGTCCTACCAATGGTACTTAAAGTTTCATGATGTCATATCTTCATTCAATTTTGTATAGAATGTCATGGATCAATGTCTATATATACAAAAGAGGAGCATATTTGTTTCCTTATGTTATATGTGGATGACATTTTACTTACAATCAATGATAAGGGATTGCTTCATAAGGTGAAAGAATTTCTCTCTAAGAATTTTGATATGAAAGATTTGGGTAAGGCATCTTATGTTTTTGGCATTAAGATCCATAGAGATAGACCTTGATGAATATAAGGGTTATCTCAAGAATCTTATATTAACAAAATCTTAGAGAGATTTCGAATGAAAGATTATTCATCTAGTATAACATCTATTATGAAGGGTGATAGCTTCAATCTGAATCAATGCCCGAGAACAATCTAGAAATGGAACAAATGCAAAATACTCCATATGCTTCCCATATCAAAAACTTGCCGTGTGCTCAAGTTTGCACTTGATCTGACATTGCATTCACTATGAGAATGTTAGGAAGATATCATATTAAACCACCAGAGAGCTATAAAAAAAAAGTGATGAGATATCTTCAAGGTACCAAAGTTGACATGCTTATGTATGGATGGACAAACAACTTGAAAGTAGTTAGTTATTCGAATTGGGCCAGTTGTGTTGATACTCAAAAATCAACATCTGGATACATTCTTATGTTAACCAGTACAGCCGTGTCATGGAGGAATGCAAAACAAACATTGGTTGCTACTTTTACTATGGAGGTTGAGTTTGTTTCTTGTTTTAAGGCCACTTCACACGGTATGTGATTAAAAGTTTTCATTTCAGGGCTTAGAATTATGGCTTCCATTGGTAGGCCATTAAAAAAATTGGGACAATTCAACTGTGGTATTCATGGCTAAAAATCATAAGCAAGCACATCGACATCAAGTATTTAGCCATAAGAGAACATGTCAAAAAGAAGAAAGTGGTCATTGAACATCTTCGTACTAAAGTAATGTTAGATGATTCTTTAACTAAAGGCATGCCACCAATGAGTTGTAAGTATCATGTAGTTAGGATGGAATTGAGCCTATCACTTAGACTTTTGTCATATGGACAAGTTTGTGAAACTCTTATTCAGTTGTGATATTTTCTTAATATTGGTGTATAGATTCATTTATTATGAGAATAACAATCATTTTTATCCAAAATAAATATATGGTTCATTCATTAAATTATGTTATCATATACAGGCTGATTTAGAAAGATATGCATTACGATACATGAAAGATAATACTTGTTTTAAGAGGACTTATCCATGATTCATGGGTAATTTCTTCAGCATATATTCTTGTGGATTCGATTCAATATTGTTGAGGGAATGTTAGGATCAAGTGGGAGAATGTTATAATATAATCTGACCCCACATTCGGTTTATAAATTACCCACATTAATACATTAACATATATTGTTCACTTTACGTTATGTGATAATCGTCCAAAAGGCACAACTTCTTGATGGGCGAAGTTATATGCGAAGAGGTGCGAAGGTGAGTTCATGGGTCTTCTAAGCTAAACCCTCTTAATGCAGAAAATAGAATTCATTCATTCATTAATTCATTCATAAAACACACCATCAATTTCAAGAGGGCAATTGGTTAGAGAGTCCATTCTCTAAATGTTCGACACTTCAGGAATTAAATTTTCAATCGAATTTCTATCAATGGCTGGAGGTTAGTAAAGATTTCTTTACGTTTCTGCATTTGGTTACAAATTTTGTTTATTCATGGATAATCAAGACATTTAATTCTTCATGTTTTTATCTAACAAGATCAAGAATGGCCATGATTAAGTCAGATGGCCATGATTAAGCATTAGAAGGCACCAACTCAACTTGATTGTACAAGGACCATGAGAGAGAGAGAGAGAGAGAGAGAGAGAGAGAGAGAGAGGAGCAACTGAGAGAACACATGATAGGTTATCTCTATGAAACAGAGATATTTTCCTTGCATATCGTTATTTTACCACATTTTCTCGTATCGCAAAAGGAATTAACCTAATAGGCTGTTAGCTTGTCTAAGCCCAAAATAGATACCTTGGGATTGTGACGCTATCGAAAAGAGTTTTGCCTCTCTTTACTACATTGATAGAAGGAACGAGCATCTCTCTTTATAAAAAGGAGTTGAGGATCTTAGGAGCTTTCCCTTTATATAAGCCAATGCTCTTTGTTGTCTCCAAATTATAATTCAAAACAATTTGATTAACTTGAGAGTATACATCTAATCGAAACTTAATACGTGAAATTTGATTGGCTTCGTCAATCAAGTGATTCTTTTCTTTCCCAAAAGAGCTTCGTCAAGAGGAGAGTAAAGGGTAATTTCTTATAGTATATTATAGTAAAAATGATTGGTCGCACATTACATGCATTAATCAAATTGACTTTAAAGGAAGGGAGCATATTATATATGTGTGTGTGTATATATATATATATATATATATATATGTGTGTGTGTGTGTGTGTGTGTGTGCGCGCGCTATTTTTCTTTTATTCAAAATTTTTTTAAAATTATTGTCACTGTTATAACTCGAAAAGTACTATACAATTGAATGCGCAAGAGTGGAGGAAGAATTTACACATTTCAAACTCGTTATATTAATATTCACCAATCTGTTTCGCAAATGGTTCATGTGTGCTGATGCAAATGAATTAATCGAATTAAAAAAAAATTCATGCAACAATAAATAAAATGAAAAAGAAAATTGTAGGAGTTTCACCATACGAAACTTTTGAAGGTCACGGATGCCAATCCTCCTCTATCCATTAAACACTCTGCGCCCCTAAGTAAATAAAATGCTTTGCTTCTCTGCACATATTAGATGAGCTACACATCGTGCTTTGCTTCGATGGCATAGTGAATTACACTAAAAAGATTGCCGACAGGATTTTCTGCGAAGGGACTTTTGTGGGATCAATCACTTACTTTCGGAAATGGGTGACCTGCAGGCAGGGAACCGTTGGATGTGAGAGCCCCTGTTGTGGAAGGCATCCCCATCCAACGGATGGTATCGCCTGATCACACCGGTCAGGCGATCCGGATACCTTACTTTCGATCTTCATGGAGCTTCCCCATAGAGTTATAGGGTTGCTCTTATTGACAGTTGATTATCCACGTTTGTAAGACACAAGTCGATTTCATAGCTGCCACACCAAGACAGGATTTCTCAAGATAAAGCTGGATAGGTTTTATTCTACTACGCACCAAGGTCGACCAAACTTGCTTGAGCTACTTATACATTAAACAGTATAGAAGAGAAAGGTGGAGCAGAACAGCTCTCCTTCAAAAAAACACAGAACCCGCCGGCAGCCACCTGGACTCATACAACCATTGGTTAGAGGTTTATCGTCTGATCCTCTCTTATGTTTATGCAGAACATACTGGATTAAGTCTTGGACTTATTGTGCATCCCCCATTTCTTCCATCCCGAAGGCTTAGAATTTAGCGCAGCTGTATACAAAGTGATTTTGCGAATGGAGTGTATAAGTTTTCCTCACTAGGTATGGATAATCTTATGATCTGTTCGGTTTCTGTTCGCACGCTAATGCATAAACTAGAAGGTTATTAATTACACTTTCCGTTGCATGATAAGTAATGGAAGAATCTGGTCACCCAACGTGATTCACGAAAATGCAGCCAAAGCAGCAGAATAAGGTTCAGTCACATCAACTTTTTTAACCTATTTCTCTTTTCTATCTTTTCCGCCTTTTTCTCATTAATCTCGCTTGTAACCTCAGGCAAGGAATATCTCCCGGTTGCACCAGCTATATTACAAGTTCAAACCCCTCATGCCTCCTCCATCCATCCCTAAACCCCCATTGAGATCGTTTTATCATGGGACCTGCGGGGTGCTCAACTGATCCTCCAAATGTGAAGTCCCCAACTGATAATCGTTCAGAAAAAGCATTGTGCTCAACTGATCCTCCAAATGTGAAGTCCCCAACTGATAATCGTTCAGAAAAAGCATTGTGCTCAACTGATAATCGTTCAGAAAAAGAATGGTCCTCTCTCTCTCTCTCTCTCTCTCTCTCTCCATTCCCATGCAATAATTCTTTCGTATTATCATCTGCATACATGCAATCATTTGAAGATGTTGATTTCGCGCCCTGTCGATTGTTCGATAACATCTGATTTATTATTTGTCACGGGTCTATTTTGACAGGGTCTTCAACAAGCAGAGGCAGATACAGTATCTTCGAAAGGCGCTGGACGACCTGGTGAGCGTGAACTCCCTCTTCACCTTCGCAGTGTTCGTCGGATTATCCTTCGCGAGCGCCAAACACGACCTCGAGTTGGAGAGAAGGTGCCAAGCCACCACCCAGACGAGAATGACGCTTGTGTTTGACGAGGTGGTTTCCTTCGTGTGCTTCCTGCTCTCGAGCCTTGTCGCGACGGCCCTCAAGATGCACCTCTCCACGTTCCTCGTGGACGACAAACAGCAACGCCACGAGCTGCTGAAGGACGGGCTGAGGAGCTTCATGATCATGGTGTCGATGGCGAGTTCGGTCCTCGGTTGCGTCTACTTGACTCTATCGATGTTTAACGTGGTCCGCGTGCTCCTTGGGAATATCACTTGCGGACAGAGCGACGTGATTCAGGCCGCAGGGAGCTTGATTGCCATCAACGTCCTGGCAATCCTTATCTATGCGCCCTCCATGGGGCGCGCCGTCTTCCTATCCTACTCCGGTCTTGCATCCCAGGCAAATGGAAAATCACCTGGCCAACCCTAAATCGGGTATTCTAATTCTCCGCCAATATCATCCTGTGTGGATTCGATGGTATTAATCATTGCGATGTTATTTTTCTTTGGTTTCTTACTTGCCATTCTCCTGTATCATCGGCCTATGTAAAATGGTTTTATTAATATGTTGAGTGAATTTGGGCACAAAGCAAAGCATTTTGCACCAGCCCCGTCAAGTGTCCACTTGGGATGATGATCGTATCCAGGTCCTGAATTACACCTCAGATCCCCAATCCCGATTGCAAGCGTGCAGTAGTCTTCGAAGCGCAAAAGCCATCATCATTTTTGGCTATTGCTTCCACACACCTTCCATAAAAACAAAATATACGAATTACTTTATACAAATTAAATTTATTTGGACCGTTGATCATGAGCTCCTACTCCACCATGAGATTCACGTAACTAATAGTTCAAATAAGGTCCATTCACATTGGTTATAGACCATGTTACACATAAACCCTTTGTTTACAAGGTCCTACAGGGAAATGGAATTTAGGCAACTGCACCGCCGGTGGCCATACGAGGTTGGCCACCATCTTTGAGGCCCAAGATATATATATACATATATATATATATATATATATATATATATATATATATATGAACGTGGCATACTGACGAACCCATGTCAACCAATCCACGCTATAACGCCACAAACAAGAGAATTCGCGATCTTGTTCGATAAGTTGAATTTGATCTTCACAAGGAAGCCTTGATAAGATCTAGTATTCAATGGAACTCAAAGAAGAAATCCTTTCTATATAAAATCCTGCCTCCTCTTAGAAACCTATAAGCAACCTTATATAGGGTGCTAACCATAATCGTAATCCTACTAGGATTATATTACAAAAATAACCTTAATTAATAAAATTATTTGTCCAAAAATAGAAAAAAGAAAAGACTAAAAGTTTATATAAATGACTTCAAATAGCTAAAAAAAAATGTCATCATTGTAGTGAGTATTAACTACTGGGCCGTTTGCAAGTGTCTAACCAAATTTGAGCCAATTCAAAGTTCGTCAACTCAAATCTCCTTGGGAATTCGCTAAACCAAGAGTAATCATGTTGTGTCAAGGAGTCTCGGAATCTTTAAGTCTCGAATTCATATTGTCTCCATTCCAAATATTTGAACCATGATGCCAACTAGTTGTTTGAATTCTTTCGCTCTTGCTCAAGTGATTGGGCCTAATGGATAGAACAGTGAGTCCCTAACACCTCCTCCTTGATAGGGTTCGATGTCATCATCATTCCCTCTCACGTGCATAGGATTTGCCCTCAAATCAACGTCTGCAGTCAAATTAGAAACATTGAAAGTAGCACCAATACCATATTCACCTAGAATGTCGAGCTTATAAACATTATTGTTGATTCTCTCCAACAACCACAAATGGTCCATCCCCTCATAATAGCAATTTAGAATGTCGTTGTTTGGGAAAACGCTTTGTGCGCATATGAACCATAACCCAATCGTTGGGCTCAAACACTACTTTCCTACACTCTTTGTTGGCTTGATTTATATATTGCTCTGTCTTGTGCTCAATATTTAGTCATGTCTTCTCGAGCAAGGTCTTCACAAATTTAACTTTCTTAGCACCATCTAAATCCACACGCTCATCAACAAGCAAAGGGTTTAAATCTAACGCAGTTAGGGATTACAACCATAGACAACCTCAAATGGTATGAGTAGCAGAATGCACGCTCCTATTATAAGTAAAATATGGTAAACAATCTTCCCAAGACTTAATGTTCTTTTTAATTATAGTACGCAACAATGTCCCTAAAGTGCTATTGACTACTTCAGTTTGATCATCAGTTTGTGGATGACAAGTAGTAGAGAATAAAAGTTGTGTACCTAATTTCTACCACAATGTCTTCCAAAAGTAGTTAAGAAAATTAGTACTAGATCAAAAACAATAGACCTAGGCACGCCATGCAAACATACAACCTCACGAAAGAACAATTCAGCATTATGCGATGCATCATCAGATTTATGACAATGTATAAAATGAGTCATCTTTGAAAAATAGAATCTCTGCCATGCTTAGACTTTTGGCATTCCTAACACAAAATCCATAGAGATGTCAACCCAAGGATGCGTCGGAATAGGCAAAGGTGTATACATACAATGTGGTTTAATCGTAGACTTAGCTTGCTTACATGCGATACATCTCTCACTAAAAAATGTTCATGCAACACTTCACAAGTTTTATTAATGCCAAAATGCCCCGTTAAACCACAACTATGTGCCTTTTGTACTAACAACTCACGCAAAGAGAATCTAGGCACACACACAACTTACTTTCACGAAAGAGATATCTATTATGCCTATAAAACTTTTCAAAAGCAGCATGCTCACATGCTCCAAATACTCTCCCAAAATCATCATCCTCAGTGTATAAACTTTTGATAAGCTCAAAACCTAGACAATCATCATCCTCACAACAATCGATTAATCACCAAGTAAGATTAAATTCAGCAATATATCGCTCAACTCAACAATTCAACAAATTTTTGCTCGAGTCAAATTCAAATGTAATTTTTGCTAATTTTTTTCTATTATGTTCAACTATCAATAAAAAAATGAGTTTCCCTCTTCATTTTTTTTTTTGGGTTTTTTCCTCCCCTTTTTTGGCCAAATTTTTTTAGCCTTTTTTTACAAACTCAATTACATAAAAAAAATAGGACCGAAAATCCTAAATCAAATTTGAAATCACAACAAGAACAAATTCAGAATCCTAACTCAATTAATAACGAACCTAGTTTGATAAATGAAAAGCAGTAAAAGTAGGATAACTATGCACTTGCACTCGATTAATATAATCCTAACTCGATTATATTCATATATATGTGTGCGCACGTGCGCATGTGTAAAGCGGAAGTGATCAATCTACGAATATCCGTAAGTTGTGAATTACTGACCTCAACATTGGGCTTAGTATGAGTGCGACCTGTTGACGAACCTGTGTCAACCAATCCATGCTATAACGCCACGAACAAGAGAATTCGCTATCTTGATCAATAAGTTGAATTCGATTGCCATAAGAAAGCCTTAATAAGATCTAGTCCTCAAAAAAACCTCAAAGAAGAAAACCCTTATGTATAAAATTATGCCTCTTCTTAGAAATCTATAAGCAGTCTTATATAGGATGCTAACCCTAATCTAATCCTATATATTACAAAAATAACCTTAATTAATTAAAAAATCGTCCAAAAATAGAGAAATGACTAAAAGTTCATCTAAACGACTCCAAATCGCTAAAAAACATCATCACTTACTACTGATCAACGGGTCATTTCCAAGCATCTAACCAAATTTGAACCAATTCGAAGTTCGTCAACTTGAAACTCTTTTAGAATTCACCAGACCAAGAGTAATCATGTTGCACCAAGGAGTTTCGGAATCTTCAAGTCTCCAATCCAAATTGTTTCCATTTCAAATATTTTGAACCATGATATCGACAACTTGTTTAAATTCATTCGCTCTCGCTCGAGTGATCGGGCCTAGCGAATAGAACAGGGTCCCTAGCACCTCTTCCTTGATAGGGTTCAATGTCCTCGTCATATTGTGCCAAAACAACTTAGTTTTCTCTAAGAGCCCGGTTAAACAAGGTTGACCCTACCCAACCTAAAAATTTGGAGCAAATGGCCCGTAGACCTGGTTAAGTAGTGGATTGAAGAAAGGTTCACCTTACCCTATTTCTCATAACGGATTTAAGCGAGATATCGGGTCCAGATTACCTTCTGCTGACTTCATGCGAACATAATCTCAAAAGAATTCGGAGGGCTTCTAAGAGGGTTTGATTTCCTCTTTTTTGGTATTCTAACTTGGATAAAATGAATTTCTATCCTTCCCTTGACGACAGATGCTTGCAAGTGGTTGAATTGAACCACGAGGATCTTCGTATTTTCTATCTAATTGTTCGGCTTCCCACTTTTTGACAGGTTGCGTTCTCCTTTTTGCATGTGTATAATAAGCTTCAAACGTGAAACGCCAAAAGAGAAGAGAATATCATGTTGTTGTCTTTATTCCAATTTCGGATGCTTGCAAAGCCGGCTAAGCATATTATCGTCATCTCTATAAAAGCCCTCTGGATCCGTAAGATTGGTAATTAAGATTACAAGACAGAAGAAATCAGGGCCACAAGCATGTCCGATATCGAGTCAGTCCCTTTTCTCTTTCCTTTTATGGTGAATGGAATTAATCACAGTATGAAAAATTTTGTTATCCGATATACAGGGTTTTGTTTTTTTATCTTTCCAATTAGAACGATTTGATATAGGAGAACGAGTCTCGAGAACGTTCAGTCGCTATTCTAGAACTTTGCTCTTTGAATATAATGGTAGTTTTTTAGTTCTTGTTCTGGCGGTAATTTGTCATGCATGTTTGCATCATTAGTTATGAAAAGCTGGAGGAGGCAGTGGATGTCCATGAGAAGGCACTGGACGATCTGGTGAACGTGAACTCGCTCTTCACCGTCGCGGTCTTCGTGGGCCTGGCGTTCGCGAACGCTGGACAACAGAACATTGAGGGGGACAAGCGGTGTGAGGCTGGAGTTCACGTGGCCAGGAGGCTGGTCAAGAACGAAGTGATCTCGTTCGCTTGCTATCTCTTTTCCAGCCTCGTGGCCAAATCCCTTAAGACCCACATCTACACCTACCTCATCTCCCCGCACAAGTACGACAATATCAACGACACGTCGAGCAAGGCGCTGAGAGGGTTGTTGTTCGCTCTCTCCACATCAACCTCCGTCATTGGTGGCATTTTGCTCCTGCAGACCATGGTCGACATGATTCAGCTCCGGCTCGGCAAGATCTCTTGCGAAGGTGCCGCAACATTACATGCTGTCGGTGTCCTGATAGCTGTCAACATCCTCGCATGGGTCATCTACATACCCTTTGTCGTATATGCCATCGCTAAATCCTCGAAGATCTTCGATAATATAAAGAAGTACTAACCTCAAATTCCACAGGGTTCTTCGCCAACCGAAAGAGAGAAAGCAACAGATTTGCCCTCCCGGACCAAAGGCAGTTGCAAAATTCCCAGTTTTATACCATGCCATTACTTATATAACTTACCTATACAGACTTGAGAGAGTGCAGAATAAAAGTGACTTTCTTTGCTTTCCTGGGCGTGAGTCAAGCATATGTATTTGTGTCTATTTGTCAGCTTCTTTGCGTCTACAGTTTCTTCAATAATAAGAAGGAGATGCAGAACCACTATTGTCGGTACTATGCATAATGTTATCTACCCATCAATTGTTGTTCGACGTTCTTAACAATCCTGGCATTAACACCTGAAATCGCATCCAGAAAGAAATCCCCAACCAACCATCAAATAACGACTTATCAGAAGGCAGCTTCAGTGAATATTGAAGAGGCAAACGGAATGAACAGCATTCCTCCCACATTTACACTTGAATAGTGCTTGCGATGGATATGAATTGAGAGTCATCATGGAGGCCGAACTCCTGGGGATACTTGACAGAGAGGAGACCAATCACGCCTCCTTTCAGCTCTTCACCAGCTATAATGCAATTTCGGTGCTGCAATCATTCTTCCCAGCTGAGTTGCTGGCACTAGTAATTTCATTCTTTCTCATGACCTCTGTTTTTGTGCCCGAATCCCGTTCCCAACTGACCGAGCAGGCCTCCTCATCAAATCTCTTGCTCCTCTCAACATTCTCATCCGCAACATCAGACCGTTTTTGATCGTGTTCTTTATCTCCTCTGCACAATAACCAGACACGCATGCCCTGATCAGTTTCACTCAATAAACCAATTCTATAAATGCATATCAAAACACATTGATGGACCACTCATCCCACACTTGAAGATATTTTCTTTTACAAAGTTAAAGCAGATCTAATCTATTTTTATAGCAGATAGCACAGAACCAAAAAGTACGGAAAAACGCCATATTGGCCAACATCTTGACAATAAGGTCTAAAAGATTTTAGGAACCTGCCAAATGATCAAGAGATGTCATTCCCATAGTTGAACTGTTTGAACAAGCTACTGGAGGCAGACTGACTAAAGTGGGTCTTTCAAAGAGCAAATGGGAGTGACACCAACTAATAGCTATGAAAATTTATTAGCTGCTCACCCTGAATAAATAACCAGACCAACCGCAACAGCAGCAAAGGCCACAAAGTACATCCAATCAACCTGTAAACAGATTAAAATCAAACGAAAATCAACACAATGAGGCGTAGACAAGGAATAAATCCCAATTATGCCAAATATCATGCAATTAAACCTTCTCATGGTAAGCAAAGATGCGAATAAAGACAGCCCACATGTCTGAGGTCAATAGAGACAGGTTGAGCATTGTAGACCCACTTGTCTACAAAGAAAAAAGAAATCCCTGTGAATCTCATGTTGCAAGCAAGTGAACGACTACACAACCAGAAAATCTATTTTATTGAATACAAACCTTCAGCAAAATTGGGACAAATGAGTAGAACAGGAACATAGCTAGTGCAAATCCCACGAAAGGTAGTGCCTGCACCCATTAAAACATTGTCATAACACCTTTTCAGGGACTAATATAAGCATATCAGTAAAGTTTTAAGCATGCTCATCTTGTTATATCCCACCAAAAAAACAACTCCAATAATTGATAATAAGCTTAGTACAGAGGCAACTCCACAAACCTGATGAAGTGCAAACATAATTACCATATTTTAGATTTACAAGTTGCCTTAAGTTTGTTGATTATCTGACAAAAAGGTAGCACAAACAAAGCTGAAAAGAGAAAACTCCCCAGAGAATTTTCCCACAAGTTTTTTTTTTTGGCTAATATTCCAGCCCTTATTTTCATCCTTTGATTAGGATAAACAAAAGACATTTGCAATGAGATTTGCATACACAAAAGCCATGCAACTGAACAAAAAAATAACACACATTTGACAATTAATTGCTTGATTCTAAATAGCAGCAATAGCTATCATCTCAAGTCTTTTCTGTCTACAAAGTTCTGTAAACAGTGCAAGAATAAAATTTAAGTGGTTATAAAAAAGCCCACCGATTCACATTCATGTGATCCATCAAATTCCTGCTCCTTGCATCGAGCTATTATGAAGATCTTTGAGTCAATTAAGTGTATTAAAGGATGAAATAGTTTAAAGCTAGTTACATTTCAGTTAGGCAGCTTCTAAACTAGTTGGCAAGAATGGATTGATTTGGAAGGCCTGAAAAGAGTGCATACACAGATGGTAACACTGTACAGGTGTTTGTGCTTGTGCACATAGATACACATTGATATTCATTAGAAACGTAGGGGATGCAAGTATATGATATATATGTTTACATATACACATGGGGGAAGAGAGAGACAGACAGAGACAGAGACTTACTGCTCCAGCTGACCAATGAATAGATCTGAGCTCATTGCGCTCAAGAATGCTTCTATATGAACATTAAGGAGAATTTCAGAAACAGGTCAATCCCAAAAACATTGTCTACCACAAATGGAGATGAAAGCACTCTGAATGATTGCAAAAGCAAAGTGAACATTTGTGCAAGTCCTATTAGGAATGAGTACATATGAAACACGCTAAATTCAATAAAATGGAAGACTCGCCCACAAAACAACACGTGAAATAAGACAAGTGAGAATAATGATCTTTCGACACCATAATATCAGTGTCATATCCATATACTGGTAAATCAGGACCTAAAAGGATACATTTGTATAGCACTAATAATGGCACCAAAAAGTCCAAGCATTGACATTAGTTCCATTCTGTTAGCATTCTTCACAAGATACTCCTGTCCACAGAAAGAAAATCAACTTTTTGATACCAAAATAATATATCACCTATTCACATTAAGAGAAAGGAGGCAAAAAAGTTTCTTGCAACAAACACCCTAAGGTACCAGTACAGCCAACTTAATTAGTTGGGGAAAACTATCGCTGACAGAGCTTCTCTACGCCAACCTGACCCTTCTTCTGACTAACAACACCATTAAGTATGGTCTAATTCAATAGCAATGTTCTTTTGGTATTTCGACAAGATATAACAAATGATGTCATGTGGTTTCTAGTCCTAAACTCAATGGAAATTTGAAAATACTTGCTCAACATAGAGAAAAGGGGAGGGGAGTGGTAATGACATAAATCTACCTAGAAATTTCCTTCACCATTATGGTTGTGCTTCCTCTACTGAAGGTTAAGAAAAGGTCTGACAATTTTATAATTTTATGTCTAGATAAATAAGTATACAACAAATGGGCTCTAGAGCACGTAAGATGTGATAACACAAGCTTCTTTATGCATAAGAGGATTCAAAAAGGAGAACAGGCAAAATTTTCAAGAACAGAAACCACAAAATTTTCGAGAACAGAAATTAAAAGAACATATGACTTTGCATACCTCACTGACATTACTCACAGCATAGAGTGTTGCCCCAGCAAGAACTAGTGCATCCCCTTTCCTAGGGTTACTTCCAGCTACAAAAGATAAAGATGTGCATAGCATGATAGATTCACTCAATTGGAGGGCATAAATCTAAATGATGAGCCTCGCATAGAATAAATTCAAGTACAGGACAAAGAGAACACTGCAAAATGATTCAGTTTCCATCAGAGCCATGAACTCTTACAGTTATCAAGTTAGCAACTATTACAAATTAGATACTTTAGATGGTTAGAATCAAGTTTCACGTGGAAAAACCCTTGCATTAATTTTCTATCTGAATAAAGATCTGCTTTTGCAGGATACCTCAAGGCTCATGCTTTCTTTTCCCTCTAAACAATCTTCCTGGATGAAGCTACAACATTTTCATTGCTAAGAAACTCCACTTATGGAATCTACATATGTATATAAAAATTCGAAGATCACATGTAATGGAAATATATTGACAGAGGAAGCATCACAAGAATAGCTGCTAAACAAAGACCATACATTTGAAAGATCAATTTTGTAGTAGCACGAGAATTTCTAAGAACAGCAATCAAAGCTAGAAAAGATAAAGGATAAAGATAAGAAAAATGGTGGGACACAGAGTAGAGTCTTAGCAGTTAGTGTACTTGATTACAGTGAAGAAGACATATGTTTACATACCTGACCTATCACCCGCATGAACATCTGAAAAGACAACTAGAACAAGGCCAGCAACACAAACAAAAACACCAGCTATTTTCTTGATTCTGTACTTTGTGCTCAAGAAAAGCCAAGTAAGAAGCATGACCGATGGAATTGACCAACAATCCAGAAGCATGACACTCGTTATGGATGTGTACTGATAGGCCTTCACCACTGTAAGTATAGTGAGAGGATTAGACATATGTATGAGGTACAATATAAAGATGAAAACTCAGCAGCGGAAACACATTTAGACTTGGTAGCAGAGCTTGTTCAAGCCCCACTTAGAAACAGGTTTCATTTGTGGCTTGCTTTTTCTCTATTTCAACCAAGGAACTTGGCAGGATTTTTCCTTTTGTTAACACAAAACTTATGTAAAAAGCACCCAATAATCAACAAAAGCAGAGTCTTAGAAACACAATCTCTAAACCTTGTAGATATTAGTAGATTATTCAGAAGATAATGCTAAGAGAAATACCTGACTTGTTTGCATAAATGCTCAAATCTCATTATTCTCAGGGAAGTATGTAAAAATAAATAAATAAATAAATAATGCTATTGTGAAGGTAGGTGCTCATGCTAGTAAAAAGAGCAGCCTACTTGAATGGACACATCCATTGTTTAAAAATTTTGATTGTCATCAAATTTCCACCTAGAGTCCAGATCACTAGAAGATATGCACATCAGATCAAATTTTTCCGATACTGTAAGAAAGTAGCAACCAACAAAGCATTCTTCTACCCAACGGTTGGTAGCTCTGTTGGTTAAAAGCATTCTTATCGCCGAGATTACGCTTTTGAAACCCGTTGTTGCTAGTGTCTTAAGTGGGGGGCCATAGTGTTGGTGTCCTATGCTAGTCTCTCCCGAGGTATAGAGACCTGGCCTTTTAGTACCGTTCAAGCACAAGGCCCTCGTGGTGGAGTCCTCGGTTACCAAAAAAAAAAAGCATTCTTCTTATGAATAAGGAAGCAACAACAAAGAGGGAAAAACTGGTTGGAAAATCTCATTCAATAGAAAGCTTGAAGAAGGCCCTCATAGACAATGCAGTTCATTAAATACAGAATCAGATGCTGAGTATAAAGCACCTTGGCCATCTGTTGACCATGGATTTTAATTGACAAAAAGTTTATCCAACCAGTCAATAAATACAAACAGAATATGTAGGAGCAAGAATAAAGATTATATTTATTATTATGGGACTTTCTATAAACTGAAAGACACTCACCAAGAAAATTGGCCTCCACATCCACCACCGCAAGAATAACATAGTAGTACCACTTTGCCTGCACCAATTTTCAGAATTAAGTCAAAATAGTATGAATGGAGAGATTGCAAAAAATAAACAGGAAGAAAACAAAATCAGCCAAAATAAAAATTGAACTAAATCAATTAAAATATCTGGAACTTGTCTCTTCTTAATTCTAGCTTCCACCAGTAAATAATTGATTACTGGAGATACCTTCAAAGATTATCCAAATAGAAACTCCATTATGCTACTAGGAAGGTTCAGAAAACATCTCCAATATCTTGTTCGAGAGATATAACTCTTTGGAACATCCCCCCACACTTCGACAGTCTTCACATTTCCCTCTCATGAAAACCCAATATAGAATCGTTGCATGTTCATATGGAGTTCTAGAAGTATGACATATCACCAAGAAAAACACAGGTTGCAAAAATGCCAAACAAGCATAGGCCATTTGTCAATTGTGTAATCTTGTGGAACCAATGTCAATTATTCTAAAAGGTTAAATTTTTAAAATAAAAAAGGCCATTTAATGTTTAAATGTTCTAACACTTCCCCTCACACACATGTTGGGCTTTGGCCTAAGAGTAAAACAATAATTGAGAAGGCAAACAGGGATTTGAAAAGATTTTAACTCGGGACCTCCTACTTTAATGCTGTAAAAAATTTTGTGGAACCACTACCAACTATTTTGAAACTTGAGTGGTGTTCAACATTTAAATAATCCAGGGCCTTCAACATCATGAAAGATTTGTTTGAGTCTGCCTTGATTTCCTTATAAAGAGGTCTTTCTCTTTTCAAGGCTCATTTTCCAGTAAAATCAGCAATAAACTTGTCTAGCTGCAACTTTGTGGCCCTTTTGACAATGTTAAAAAATGAAATACAGGAAAAATAGAAATAAGCATCCCTGTGAAAAAGAATATAGACCACGCAGGACAATTTACTTCTCCTCCTATAGAAGTCTTGATCATATTCTTATTATTCAGGACAAGAAATCACTAGTCACCTAACATTCTGCTGAAAAGCCTATCAAAGGTTAATCAGTCAATTCTTTAGGTTGCAAGAGCCAATCGAATTAGCGAATCTTTCACTTGTATGGTGAACAGACAGATAAAAAACCTCGATTAGCAATTTGCTTCTTTACCTCCGAATAGATGGCAAAGAAGGAGGGCACACGAATATTCAATCAGCAAGGAATCAATGGAAACTAAACAAGCATGTTCAACTCTACTCGAAGACAGTAAAAAACAAGAGTTCTTGGATCCTACATGAAGGAGGCATTTTTAGACAATAGCATGACTTGCTTGTATCAAGTTTTTTGGGCGCAAAAATAATCCTCGCACATGGACATTCTAACAGACCTGACATCAACAATGGCCATAATATTATATTGTCAGCTGATGAGCAAATGTCCAGAAATAGTTCCCCAGCCTAATTTTATTTGTAAGTAAACCGTTTCATACACATATATGTACACACACATATTCATATCATGCTCCAAGGATGACCAATCAGCAGAAAGTAACAACTAGCCAGACAAAATGACAAATCTAGAAAAATAACCTTGAGGTCTTGCCTGCGATGAAGCATCAAACTTCCATAGACAATTGCCAGCAACACGTAGTTTAGGAAGGACTGGGAAGTTGGCGCATTTATTCCTGATGCTCGCAAGGACAGAAGAAATGCGGTGAGAATTGGAAGAGAGTGAGAGCAGCAGAACAATAGTTTCCAACTTAGGAGAGATGATAAACTAAAACATCCCGACAAGATGTATTCCCATGTGCATTCAATCATAAACAGACTAAACAATACAAATATTATCGTAAGTTCGAACTATCCACCGATGAATGAATTGAAGATGGTCAATTGATTGTATTTACTCGACACCGCTACATCCTGACTGAAGGAACGAAAGGGAGAAAAAATCGGTAACATAAGAAACAATAATTTCCACTGTTGAGTAGACCGGAAAGAAGAAGGCAATCGGGAATTATGCCGAAATCAAAGAGTTAATATCAGAATCAAGAGGACTCAGAGTTGCGTTACAACACAATCGGGAAAAGTAAAAACAGACGGGGAACAAATCGCAATTCAAAATAAAGAGCGACGAGAAAAAAAGAATGGAATAATCAATGACGAGGAAAGGGTAAAAAGGAGGGACCTTTCTTAGCGAGCTCGGAGGAAGAAAAGCCAGTGGAAGTGATGAGAAGAGAGAGAAACTGGCCAAGAACAAGCCCCGCCAACGTCTTCTTTGTCCAGAACTCCTTCAAGCTGAATTCCATCCTCCCGGTATTTTCTACGTCTCTCTCTCTCTCTCTCTACATGTATATATCAACTGATGGGTGATGATGAGCTAGCACAACCGAATGGGTTGTTTCCAAAGAAGGACCAACTAAAAACAAGGGATTGCAGGAATTACAGGCTACAGCTAGACCAAACCAAACCAGACCAGACCCAATGATGTCCACAATTAATGGAATGCGATCGAAAACAAGGCAATGATGGCTGAAAATCGAATACCCACTTGGGAGTTTCGAGTGGGCAAGCGAAATTTAAAAACGGCGAAGTCGGATTCTGCGGAATTCCGAGATTGGAAACGATAGGCAGGGGAGAGCGATATTTCCGTTGACTTGAGACTTGGCTAGAGCGGCTGGCTATGCGGAGTTCCCAATATTCTCCTCAAGTTCCCCCACTGAGAGAGAGAGAGAGAGAGAGAGAGAGAGAGTGCGTGTCGCCAGAACGCGTCTGAAGCCGTCGAATATCGGAGAGCTTGAAGCGGAAGACGCTTTTCCGCCCCTTCTGCGACCCCGAATTATATAAAGCTGCGGTGTCGCTTTCAGATTCTTATTCACTGTTTTCCTCTTCTGGGTTTCCACAGAGCGTGATGGCGATGATGATGGTGATCGAATTTGCTGATGCGATCATCCACGCTTTCTGAGATAGGGTCAAAATATCATTCCCACTCGGGAAATAGCGCCTTCAATAAAGTCGCTCCATTTAATATATCAAGCCCTGAAGAATTGCAGCCCTGCTTCTTGCACCGCTCCACCATCAGTGATTCAAGGTTTTTTCCTGGGTATTTTATTCACGACCCATGTTAATATTTAGGACTAAAGGCTTGGAAGCACCCTAAAAAACTCACCTTTGGACACACCCTCGAAAGTTAGCCTCTTACTTTCGCCATCTTTTGACCTCAGCGTTCCAAGGCTTTGCAAATATTTAAATATAAAAAGTTTTGTTGGCATTTCTCGAATTGTGCACCCCCTGTCTTGAAAATGAGAACGTCTCTTCATTAAGCGCTGTCAAGAGATGACCTGCCGAGCCTGTTCCCATCCAAATTCTTAGCGATAGCACGCGTGCGTGATGCTGGCGTGTGCACGGCGTGGAGATTTAATTTTTTTAAGGAAGACAATCAAATATCAGAGACGACGAAGACTTGGGACAGTGACAGTTCAGAACTGCAAAAACCCCCCATAGTCAACCCGAGGAGGTACAGTTCGCAAGGGCAAGGGATGGTGATGATGATCGTTTACGCTGTCGGGATTATTGCCTTTTCATTTGGCCACAGAACTGTAGAAATCTGATGGGGGTCGATCCGAACATGATCCTGATGAAGTCCCATGTTCAATCCTCAATATGAAGGACTTCACTGTACTTCCCTTCCCAATCTGCTTCCTGCTGCTGCCTCTTTATGATGCATAAACTGCTCTGCATCCATATAAATCCATTACATCCAACTTCATCCCTAGTGAAATGTTACTCGAAAGGCAGAAGCAACGTCCTTTTTATAAAATCATCGAATCCAAGAGTCAAGCACAAGTTAACCATGAGTTGATACATTATAGGGAGTGACAACATCTCCGTCTTGCACATATATGAAGTAAATACAAAAATTTCAACCTCGTCCCAAAAAAAAAAAATAGATACACAATGGTACGCCAACTAGCCCTTTTTTTTTTGTAAGGTAAGTGACAACTTGTCCTTTCAATTTCTACCTAAACTAAAGAAAAGATTGCGGTGCTTACACACTAAGATACCTTTCTTCGAAAGCTCCACAGGGACCATCTATCACTAGTCTTCAGCTGGAGGGGTTTATTGAACCACCTTAGTGATGCATGTGTTAATTAAAACTATAGATTTATGCAAGAAAAATAGACACACCAAGCCAAATCTGGTTTCAGCGACACATTTTCCTCACATTGAATTCGTGAAATCAAATCCTATCAAAAATATATATATAGGCTGCGTTTGGGAAAGGCTTTCCCAAGGGGCCTTAAGTCAAAATGTGAATGTTTGGGAAAAAATTTTAAAACCCTATTAAATATCAAAGTCAATCTTCGAAAGACTGAAAGCCTAAGGCAGATCCTAGATTGCTGTGGGCTTTCAGCTTTCTCGACATGCAAGGCTTGTGGGTAAGTAAATTTTTTTTTGTTTTAAAACTATCCTTACCTACTTTTAGCCCGATTGTGTGACCCTTTTCACAAGTTGCCTAACTGTACGTGACCCTCGCTAGTGGTTGTCAAGGACTGCTTGAGATCGTGCGACCTCAAACGATGACCATCGATGCTAGATCTATGTTGTTAGTAGTCATTTACTTTTGCTGTCTCCATAAAGGATTCTAGTTTTGTTTCCTTTTTTAATAAAAAATAAGAAAGGTCTTTTACGATAAAATAATTTCCAAACACTATTTAGCTCAAAAGTCACTTTATGATGGCTTTTTAAGTTACAGTTTTTCAAGCGTGATTTACATTTGGAAAACCTCTTTAACCTAAAGTTTGTTACATTTTTTAAAGGCATTCTCCAAAAGTCCAAGGGTTTAAGGCTCTCTCCATTATTCCTTTGAAGGTGGGTGGAAAAATAAATTGCCAAAGATGAGATGATGTAGTTTACTAGTTAAACCAAGAGAAATTACTTATCACAAGTAAGCATGCTTTTACTTTTCTAATACAAGAAGATAAAATTTGGATTCTTCTTTTTCAGATCCCAAAAAAAATTGTTTTTTGGTCAAAATTCCCAAAAGAAGTTGGCACCACATGGATTGGCGTATTGCTCTTTTTAAGCCCTTGTCCCATTCTATAGCTTCAGCTGAAAAGGTGAGAGAAAATACTCGATAGTATCATAGCACACATCAATGGCTAACACGGTAACATTTATCCCTTTGGACCAATAAAGAATTGACATGTGATGCCACAAAATAAAAAGAAAAATAAAAGTACTAGAGCCATCTCATTGATGGCAATAAATGCTCCTCCATAATTGTAGGGCAGCTTTTTTTAAAAAAAAAAGAAATTGAGAAGCCCGCTCGTTTCCTCCAATATCCAACCATATTTTGTTCATCTCCCCCTTTAGAGAGCTTCAACTTCGCTAGACGTTCATTTTCGCTCAACGGTTGCATTGAAGACCTCCAATAGGAAGACTACTACTTTCGCTTTGAAGGTAGGAGAGTGCTAATCAATGCGCATTCCATGGAGCACCACACTCAGGTGAAGGTGAAGAAGCATGACATTGATACGACCTTTAACACGGAGACAGTCACAGCGAGTGCTAACCAATTCACCTTTGCTTTCACTCGACGTTTGTCTTCCTTTGATTGTCGCATCGAAGACCTCCAACATGAAGACAGTCACATCGAAGACCTCCATTGGGAAGAAGACTTTTTTCGCTTTGGAGGTAGGAGAGTGCTGACCAATGCGGATTCCATGAAGCACCTCACTCAGGTGAAGGTGAAAAAGCGTGGCTCTAATATAGCCTCTCTTCAGAGAGCTTTAGCTCTGTTTTTTGCAAAATGTTCATCTTCGCCCTCCAACACGAAGACAGCTTTTTTTTTTGCTTTGAAGGTAAGAAAGTGCTAACTAATGCACATTCCGTGGAGCACCCCACTTAGGTGAAGGTGAAGAAGCATGGCTCTGATACGAAGTATCTAGCTACTGTGCTCGCTTTTAGGACAGAGTGTCATATTGGTAAGTGATGTGCGATTGTCCAATGAGGCTTGAGTTCATTGAGTGTTTCATATGTAAGGTAGCGTAGCACGTGTAAATTCGTTCATGGGATGTGATGGAAGGTCAACGGCCCACACAATTAGCTTATTTAGTCATTGCATGTCCTCAATTTAGGCCATAACAACTAATGTAGTCCTCGCAGATGAGTTAAGGCAAAAATTATAGCTCAAATTGTAACTGAAAACAAGTTGGAACCAGTTCATACATGTGTGAAATAGATTGTAGGAGCAACCCCTTCCAAGAACTCATTATTGTTGATTGTAAGAAGTGCTGAAACAATGGCAAGATACAAGGTATTTTCAACTCAATGATTTGAAAAGGAAATAGCTTAATAATTTCTAATAAGTGATGACCTTCACTAAAAGGCAATCAAATTGCAAATTTTTTTCTAGTGGTCCTAATTCAAATTAATAAAAGGATAGGGATGATAAAGTACCAACCAAATAGCTTATGCTATCCCCCATCTGTTACAAAGCATCTAAATGTGGACACAATGGCAAACTGCTCCCATTAAATATCAAAGATTCATAGATGATATCTGCAAGAACCACTCATTCCTATCATCTTCTAGTTCCTCCAGTCTTACCAAAATCATACCAGCTACATTGGCAAACGAGATAAAGCTTACGCCTACGCGAGCATGGCCACATGAAAACCCTTTCCATCACGTCCTATGAATGAATTTACACACGCTACGCTACCTTACATATGAAACACTCAATGAACTCAAGCCTCATTAGATAATCGTACATCACTTATCGATATCACACCCAATCCCAAAAGCGAGTACAATAGCCAGATACTTCGTACCAGAGCCGCGCTTCTTCACCTTCACCTAAGTAGAGTGTTCCAAGGAATGCGCATTGGTTAGCACTCTCCTACCTCCAAAGTGAAAGCAACAATCTTCATGTTGGAGGTCTTTGATGCGAACGTTGAGCGAAGATGAACGTCCAGCGAAAACAAAGCTGAAGTACTCTAAATAGAGGTCGTATCAGAGTCACGCTTCTTCACCTATGCTCCACAAAATGTGCATTAGTTAGTACTTTCCTACCTCCAAAGCAAAAAAATCAGTCTTCGTGTTGGAGGTCTTCGATATGATGCGACCGTCGAGCGAAGATGAATGTCAAGCGAAAACAGGAAACTCTCTGAATGGAGGCCGTATCAGAGTCACGCTTCTTCACCTTAACCTGAGTGTGGTGCTCCATGGAATGCACATTGCTCTGCACTCTCCTACCTCCAAAACAAAAGTAGTGGTCTTCATGTTGAAGGTCTTCGATGTAACCGTCGTGCAAAAATAAATGTCCAACAAAGCCAAAGCTCTTTGAAGGGAAGGGATGAACAAAATATGATTGGATATTGGAGGAAACAAATGGGCTTCTCAATTTCTTTTTTTCGAAAAGCTGCCTACATTTATGGAGGAGCATTTATTTCCATCAATTAGATAGCTCTAGAACTTTTATTTTATTTTATTTTGCAACACCTCATGTCAATTCTTTATTGGTTCAAATGGATAAATGCTCATCATGTCAGCCGCTAACATGGCGCTATGATACTACTGAATATTTTATCGCTAAAAAGTCCCCTTGTGCCCCGTTTTCTCTCTCATATTTATTTTGATTATCGAAAAAGAAAATTGAAAATGATTATTAGGCTTTGAGAAAAAGTGGATAATTATAGTTGAAGAGTAGAGTTTAGCGAAGCTTGACATTGCGTACATATAAAATGGGTTAAGTTACTTATGACTAGGGGCGTCAAACGGGTGGGTCGGGTCGGGTTTGGGTTGGGTCAAATATGGGTCGGACCATATTTGACCCATTTAACCCGTTTTGATCCATATTCATGTAGTGTAAATGAAATGACCCATACCCGACCTGACCCTGACCCAACCCATACCCGACTCGACCTGTATTGTTAAAAAATTATATAAATAATCAAATTTTTATTTTTAAAAATAAAACAATTAGAATATCAGAATTTTCATAGTATAAAAATGACTTGTTAATATTATTTAAAATAAAGTAATTAGGTAACCCATTTATGACCCGTTTAGAACCCATTTAAGACCCATGAGGTTGTTAAGTGACCCATTTTAGATCCAACTAACTTTTTAAGCTAATTCATTTATGACCCCTATTATCAAATATGGGTTAAAATATGGGTCTTTGACCCATTTTGCCACCTCTACTTATGACCTAACACCGCAATTTATAAAATCTACCCTTTTGAATTGGTACCGTGTACTCTCTAAATGCTTGGTTCATTCGGTATTGCATGACGCGGGCTTTTGCCAATCAACCTGCTTATGCGTCTTTTTACTAACTTACCCATTAATAATAGCTTTCCAAATACACAAATATTCATAATCTTTCTAGAAGATTTGATACCTTTTCATGAAAAAACCTAATTTGTTATTAAGTTTTCCTCGGGATTGTTGATTTTTTTTGGTGAAGGGGATTGCTGAATTTACTTCTTTTGTTTCGCAAAAAAATGAATAATTTGAAAATTTCTGTTTTCTTAAATAGATAGTATCATTTGAAACAATTAGTTCATTAAAAAAAATTATCTTATTATTAACAGCAATTTATGCTCAAACATCTTTATGAATTATTGAATTTTTTTCATTTTTAAATCATTAAAGCGATTATCTTTTGAAAAATAAATTTTGAATCACTTATCTTCAGAGAAACAAAAGGAATAATTATATACAAAAAGATAATTATAAATACCCAGACAATTATTATACAAGCCGCGGGCCTAACAAATACTTGCGTGGGCCTGCAAAACTGGTCATGTCAGCTAGGTGGGCCTAGCTTGGGTGGGCTACAGGTAATTGCTGTTGATCTATACACGAGACTTTTCTTGTAGTTGGTAACTTGGCATTAGAGAAGGTAAATTTTCAATCTATTGTGAATTCCCAATTTCTTACTCTATCTTGGAGAGTGATAAACTATCTATGACAGCTACTGACCTGTCATTTCAACAAATTACCAATCATGACCTTATTACAGTTCGGCTACGGACAATGCTTCACCAAGTTCAGACCATGAAGAGCGAGCAAGAATTGATTTCTGAGTATTTGCGAGTCACCTATCGAGTAAACTAATGAGGTAAGAATGCACTTTCAAGGGATTAAAGTCTTCCCATAATTTGTATGACCAAATTGGTAGAAGCCCTTCTGAAGTTTTGTCTTGGAGGACTCGTACAGCACAAGTCCACATGGGGATCTGTGCCATTCTTTGGATTTGGATTTTTTTCGTTGACCTTGTCGGTCTCCAGGAGCAAAAGTGAATGAAAGGGGGAAAAAAGTGCAGCGATCCCGATCACTTTACCCCCGGCAACGCAGGCTGCAGAGCAGCAACAACAGCAGCTTCTGAGCTCAATCATTAGCAACATTTCACATGGCAACTCTTCCCCCTCCTCCTCCGGCACACCCCCAATCCCTCGCCCTCCCTTCAACTCCATCTGCAAGACCATTGATGAAACTGCTCACCGTCTCTCTCCTGTCCTCTTTCTTCTTCATTCTTGGCTCTTACACCAAATACTCAGCCACTATTTCCCCTCCACTTCAAGTTCCCCACTTGTCACCCTCTCGCTGTCTCCCTCTTCCAGTCAACTTCACCACCACACACCAGTCCACTCTCTCTCCGGGGCCCCTTGACTTTGAGCCTCACCACACCATCTCTCTCCCTCCCCGTCAAGAACAGACCTCCCATTTCTTGGCCTCCTGCCCCAAGAACTACACCAACTACTGCCCCTGCCAGGACCCATCGAGACAAAAGAAATTCGCTATTGAAAGGTTCTTCCATAGAGAGAGGCATTGCCCTGAGACCTATGAGCGACTCCGGTGTCTGGTCCCAAGGCCGGTGGGCTACAAGAGCCCCTTCTTATGGCCCAAGAGCAGAGACTATGCCTGGTTCAAGAACGTGCCTTTCCCTCGGCTCATCCTCTACAAGAAGACCCAGAATTGGGTCAAGTTGGAGGGTGACCGCTTATTCTTCCCCGGTGGAGGTACTTCGTTCCCGATGGGTGCCAAAGGTTATGTCGATTTGATTAAGCGGCTCGTACCTTTGAAGTCCGGGACTATAAGGACTGTTCTTGACGTCGGTTGTGGGGTAGGTGTGCAATATGCTCCCTAGTCTGAGTTTCTCTCTATTGTGCTCTTGTTTGCCATTGCTGACATAATACTTTGAGCTTTTCTTTTTTTAGCAAGTTGATTAATATCGGTCGATGCTTCATTTTCCTTACTATATTGGGGAGACGCTGTCTCTTCAATTTTTTTTAGTATTTTCCCTGTTCTGACTGGTTTTGTGTCCTTCACTTACGTTCATATAACTACCTCTATGATAGGAATCAATTATAAAACACATAAGCATTTGTCTACTTGAACTTACGTAATTATATTCATTTGTATCGCTACCCAATCCTTTTTGTTCCTAGTGTTGATCTCGTGTTTTCTGGTAACGAAAACTGAGTTACTTTGGCTTTTTCCCTTCGATTTCTTAACCACCCATTGCGGTCCTTTAACAATTTGTTTAGGAGTATCATGTTGCGTTAAAGTATAACATGCTTGTCTACTGGGGAAATGGCTGGGACTAAGAAACTTTCTGAATTGGTAGCTTGCCTACATTTTCCTAGTGGAGTGAATTGCTTGTGTTCTCATCTGCTCGTCAAATCCCGTTAAATGCTTTTCATTCCACAGGTTGCAAGCTTTGGAGCTTCTCTGTTGGATCTCAACATCATTACTATGTCCATTGCTCCAGTGGACATACACGAAGCCCAAGTACAATTTGCCTTGGAGAGAGGACTTCCAGCGATGCTCGGCATACTAAGCACTTACAGATTACCGTACCCATCAAGATCTTTTGATATGGCTCACTGTTCTCGCTGTCTTGTTCCCTGGACTAATTATGGTACTCATTGATATATCCTCTGCTCACACTGGAACTAAACTCCTTTATTCCTTATTTGGACTTTGGAGTTGAAGCAATTGGATTTTTCCATTAACATTAGAAGACATTGTAGAACTGGCGTGAATAGTGGCTGGCCCTTCTTTCAAATTTAGGCATCTTGTTTAGAAATGCTCTCTAATTTTAATTCTGTTGAATTCTCCTATGGAAATCACAATCTTATCAGGAGAAGTTGACCACATTCATTACTAGTATTGTCTGCTGTGAGTGAGGAATCATAGCACTCTGTGAATCTATAGATCCGTACTCCCTTGACTCAGAAAATCTATTCTCCCATCTTTGTTCTTTATTATCCACGTCACTACTATCTAAGAGACTTCTTCATCAAACTGTTTCAACAACATGATATAATTCCATTTAGGCGGTAGCAGGATGGAATAGTCTTCGTTCCATTTGATACTGAGATTCTCTGTTGTAACTGGGGCTTCAAAATAATCGTCTTGCATGCCATTTATTCATTCGATTCTACTCTCCAATTGTTCATTCTTTGTTGTTGCCTGCAATGTGACAATCTCTAGATGGACAATATCTGATGGAAATCGACAGGGTGCTGCGCCCTGGTGGTTATTGGGTGTTATCTGGACCACCTATAAGTTGGAGGACTAGCTATAAGGGTTGGCAAAGAGAGGCCAAGGAGTTGGAAAATGAGCAGATTCTTCTGGAAGATCTTGCCAGGAGGCTGTGCTGGAGGAAGATTGCCGAAAGGGGACCCATTGCCGTTTGGAGAAAGCCCACCAACCACGTGCATTGTATCCAAAAGTTGAAGGCTTGGAAGTTGCCTAAGTTTTGTGCTCAGGGTAATCCGGATGCCGGTTGGTGAGTTTCTTCAGCTTGTACCTTAGAGTTTACACTTCTAGCCTGAACTTACAAAAAAACCTCATTCTTTGCAATTGATCAACCATATAGAACAATGTCCATTGTCGTTTCGCAATTTAATGTAAATGTTCTGTTGTCCCCTCCAGGCAGCAAGCTTCGAATGATAAACTAACTGATATCCCATCCAGCCGTGCAAAAAAGGAAAAAATGCAAAACGTAAAATGTTCAACTGATAGACATCTCACAAGTTGCAGATGATTCATTCAGCCGTGCAAAAGCAAATTATGTTTTGAAGATACACGCACTGATTTCTAGGGTCATCTGGTGTTCTTATTGTAGGTTCTGTACTCGTATCAACGGTACGAGTGCATGGAGTAAAATTTCAAGTTCATAGCTTTATCAGCTGTATCTGACAATTTGCTGGTCCATGCTCATTCTATTTTGCTTCATAGGTACACGAAGCTAGAAACATGCATTACCCCTCTGCCAAAAGTCAAAGACATTTATGATACATCAGGTGGTACCCTTGAGAAATGGCCGAAAAGATTAAATACTGCTCCTCCGAGGAGTAGAAATGAGAAGGCAGAACGAGTTGCAACTAAGGCCTTCAATGAAGATAATCAGTTGTGGAGAAAGAGAATTTCTTATTACGAGACAATTCTCAAATCCCTTGCCCGAAGAAAATATAGAAATATCATTGACATGAATGCTGACCTTGGAGGATTTGCTGCTGCACTGGCTAACTTTCCAGTTTGGGTGATGAATGTTGTCCCATTTGATGCAAAGAATAATACACTCGGCATTATCTATGAGCGTGGCCTTATTGGAACATACATGAACTGGTAAGAGCTGTTGAGACTTGCATAATCTCTCTCTCCATGTACACGCATGTGTAGATATATGAGTGTACATTTATTTGCCACTTTTCTCTAACAGACCTGGAAATTCGCATAATTTATTTGAGATCTTGCCTTTCTGATCTTTGAGAAGAGACCACAGAACTAGGTGTGATTTGACGTAAGATATGCTCTTGGTATATCTTTAGGGAGGGAATCATATATCTGTTTATCATAATTCAGTAACTAAAGTTCTGTGGAAAATATACGATTGCAGGTGTGAGGCCTTCTCCACATATCCTCGGACATATGATTTGATTCATGCCAATGGATTGTTCAGCATGTACAAGCACAAGTAAGCAGTATAGCACTATAGCTCTGTCTCTGCTCTTTATGAGGTATTTGAAGTTGGATGTTGCTTACGAGCCAAAAGTACGAAAACTGGGAAAACAAAGCAGGATGATTGTCTGCCTGTCATAGTCCGGAGCACTACCCTGAATCTAGCAGCCATAACATACTAGTCTCCGGTTCATTATCTCTCCCTGTTACTTAGATGCATGTGATTTCACCATCTACTTTCATTCCCACAGAAGCCATCCATTGGACCAGTGGTTGGTTTCACTGGTAGAATGGCATGGCATTGGAATTGGAATGGGTTATGCACATCATCTCTTTTTGGTGCAACGCAACAGATAGGACACGAAAAAGAAGATTCCTTTATGATTTTACAATGCTACATGCAGGTGCGACATTCTTGACATCCTCCTTGAGATTTATCGGATTCTTCGCCCAGAAGGTGCACTGATCGTGAGGGATCATGTTGACATAATTGTCAAAGTGAAAGATACAGTGGACCGAATGAGGTGGAATGGCAAGGTATTTCACAGTGAGAGCGGGCCTTACCATCCTGAAAAGGTTCTTCTCATCGACAATTCCGAACAGATGACTTCGTGAGTCATTTCTGTACAGCATATTCGGACTAAAGCATCTGTATCATCATTGGCCTAGACGTTCACTCATTTAGGTGCATCTGTCTTCTCGAGTTCTTGAGAGGCTTCTTCTGTCAAAGTGCCTTGGAAGACACAAGTCCACAGAGAAATCTGATGCCAAGAAGTTATTGATCGTTGATATTGGCTGGCAAATGCAAAGTAACATCCCGAGACTGTATCAACGTATTCTCGGTTTACCTGAATGAAAAATTGTTATGTGAATGTGTCGCGGGCCGATACTTGACATCGAGAACAGGGCGGCACCTTAGACCTCGGCTTTCCTTCCTTGATCTGAGTTTGTCTGTTGCATTTCTAGCGTAGGAACTCGACCAGCCTCTTGACCGCTCTGCTATCTTGACTGTGTTTAGCAGTTACATAAGAATTTTCTGCGACGAACCAAAAGCATATTGTTAATCGTCGAAGCAACTTTAGGAAGTTCCTGACGACAAAGCCAAATCTCGCCTCGGCCTCTTTTGATGCCATAGAAAATGTCGTATGAACAGCATCAGATCTCTATGCTGATAGTATTCCGATGTATAGAGATTGATAATTGGCTTCCGGAGAAGCTAAAGGAACATAACCATCGTTTCGGGATGACGCAGTTTCGTTATTGAAAACAATCGTAAAAGTAGAAGTGAAGCTGATGAGATGACACTGCGTGCAAAGAAAAGTTAAAAAGAGTATGCCATGATCTTTAGGCCCAGCGTTTCATATGGGAGGAAATGATTGGTCGACGGTCGGGTTATAATTGAAAGGAAGTCTACTTGTGGGGCCTTTTTTAGGATAAAATAAAAAAGATGGGACTGCTTTTGAAAATTGAAAGTGGTGGTATATCCTTGCAAAAACCCATCCAAAACCTCCGCTCCGTCAATCACCATGACCACCACCGCTCTGCTCCGCCCTCCTCCGCCTCTCGCCGCCACCAAATTCCCCTCCCTCGGTATCCCCGCCTCCGTCGGAACCACGGCCTCTCCGTTCCTCTCCCTCCCGAACCTCACTCCACCTCTCATTTGCAAGAAGCTTGCGAGGCAGAGCCCCTTCCTTGTGCGCGTCGACGACGGCGATGACGACGGCGGCGGCCCTGACGACTACGACATGGACGAGGACGAGGTCGAGGAGGTCGACAACAAGAAGGATTTCGAGGTCGAGTACGACCCTCTCGCCGTCGCCGCGTCCCTCTCCGCCGCTTCCGACTCTGCTGCCGGGGATGATGACATCGCCATGGTCCAGAGCAAGAGCTTCGTCTCCATCCAGGGTTGGGACTCCGAGATGGTTGTCGATTACAGGATCAATGAGGACGAGTTTCACAAGATCAGCTTGCTCGACTGTGATTTCTTCATCCGGAAGCCTCCTGACCCAGATAACGATGTATATGATTTCAGAGAGGTCTGTTAACTCTCTCTCTCTCTCTCTCTCTCTCTCTCTCTCTCTCTGTGTGTGGTTCAGTCGAGCTAGTTCAAGAACTGAGGAGATTTGTTATCATTTCCACAGATGTATGTAACTCCTCCCGACACTGATATTTATTCGATTCCTAAAGTGCTCGCGCCGATGCCTCAAAAGGTAACTTAGCTTCTGAGAGTTTACCTTCTGATTATGCGGTATGGACGCTTCATCGCTTGTCACTTGAATGGCTTTGCTACGATATGCCTAATTCAACTGCTAGATAGTAATTTCTTGATTGTCAAAGTTGTGTGCTTGAGATCGCACACATCACGATGTTTGGGTCATCATACGCTGTTCTTACGGATATGTTTTGTTCTATGTCCAATACGCAGTACATTCGATGTGCAATGAGCGATTATGGATGCTACAATGTCACCGAGCCACCCATTGATGCACCCCGGGATCCTATGTATAAGTCCGAGAGGGAGATCTCGAAGGTAACAGGCTGGAAGGAATCCACGCTTTATTAACTTTTGATTATATTACCTCTATTTCACCATTTGCTATTCTGGATGCTGGCAGTGAAGTTGTCGAGTACTTTCACTTTTTACCTCATTTATGTGATCAGAAGGTTATCATTAAGTACATTGCAGTAGAGAAGAAAATGCTAGATTGTAAAAGAGTGCCGGCCTCTTCATTTCTGAGAAATCTTATTGTCTAAATACTGCATCCCCTTAGAATCTCAATTTTATATGGTTTTCCAAGTACTGATGTATTCAGGCCTTTTTCATCTTCATTTATCGGTTATTGGTTGGAGAACAGCAACATCTTTAGCTTGATCAAGGTAATCTGTCCTAGTAGACGTCTGAGCTGATCCATGTCTCTCCCAATTCTAATCTGAAACTTTTATAAGACCAGCCATTGCCGTTGCCTCCTCATAGTGAGATAACTAGATGATGGTCCAATTAAGAACAGTTAAGGTTTGACAAATACTTGGTGATATGTCTCACGGTTTACACTAAGAACTGTATCCTCGGCATCTGAATATCTTATATAAAGAAATACTTGTTAATACTTTCTGTTTTCTACGAAATTCACACAAATTGTATCCTGAATATCCTCCCTGGTTTTGCCTTCTTGTTTGTGTGCTGGCCTTCTTGTTGTAGATATAGTATTTTCCGTTTACTGTTATTACCTCTTTATTTTACAGAAACTTGCTGGAAGGATTTCTTCATGATATTATATTGAATTTCTTTTTTCCCTATAGTTATTCTAGTGAATGACCATCACTTTTAATTGATGGCATGACTTGTCTACTGCAGGTTTTCCTTACAAAGCATTACCGGAACCGGAGGCTGGGTGACCCAGAATTTGTTCTTGACTTTGAGGAGATATATGTGATTGATTCAAAAACAAAATCAATAACCAGGGCAAAAGTGATTGTAAGATTTTCTTCTTTTCATCAGATTACTCTTCATTTGTTATTTGAGTGATCAAATAATTGAGTATACACCGCAAATGAAGACCAAAATGGTCACTGCAAAAGTGAGTAAATAGAGTCATATAAGTGGGTGCTTCCGTCATTTCTTCCTTCCTTCCTTTTTCCGTTCGGTTTTTCTGTGGGTCCTGGTCGGGTGGAGGGTTTGGCCAGAGGGGGTTGGGTTTGCAGAAGCCAGCAGACCAAATTGAGTGGCGGCATGGGGTACCTCATTAGATCGTTTCTGCATTTGCACTACTTCTGCTGGGTCTTTTACGTGATATTTAATGCCATATTTTCAAATCCCATTTTTGTGGATACAATTGTTCACTACAAATGGCAACCCAAGTACTGTGACAAATTCTGGGCAAATAGAAAAGTACTTTGACAGGTGGTAAGGTATTCCAGGTGTGGAATAGTTATCTTTAGTGGGGAGCCATCTAACAGTGTAGTTCTGGTAACTATCTCCAATGGCATGGATGTTGATGATTGATTTCGTTTCATACTGGGTTGGCCTCATAAGATTTGCATTATAATGGGTGGTGTTCTGCATTATGCATGAATGTTAAACTTTCCCTGGTGGACCTTCACTGTAATACTTTATTTTAATCACTCACATGCTAATTAGCCAGGATATTTACCGCTTTCTTCATTCAACAGGTCACGGTTCCAGGAGGAAGAAACAGGGATAGGAAGGATGACTTGCTCGTGATACGTGATAATGGGACCTCCTTCAAGATAATTCATGCTGTGAGTATCTCGGATTAGTCTTGTTGCTTTAATAACTGCATTGGTAAGAGCATATTGTCATCTTTGTGAATGTGCATAGAGTTATTCATCATCCTTCTTTTGTTCTTTCAGAGTGAGAAAGACGATCCCACCACAGTGATAGAGAGGGAAGAGTGGGTCAAGACAAGACAAGACATGGAAAAACATCTGAGGAAGCTCAGAGACTTCAGCATTTCGAATTGGTTCTAGATTCACATAATCTAGAGAGCGCTCGTTGTAAATTAGGGAGTCGGATGGCAAATTTTTGTATTTCACCCATGCCATGCGATGATGACTTATCACACTTTGGAGGTTCCTCAGTATGGTAATTTCAATTGATTATTCTGCAATTGTATTGTGACTATGGGGATGCTTCCTGTGTTCAAATGATATCTATCCTGTCATGCTTGAAGTTTTTGTCTATATGATGATAGCATGGCTGGTACGGTGGATCCAAATGGGGTTGCATTTTTTACTGGAGAAGAACACTTGAAGTGGTATAACTTGTGTATGGCGCTCACTTTAGTGCCAAAACTTTTATTCGGATTATTTTAGTGCCACTTTAAAAAAAAAAACGATCACTTCAATGTCAACTCCAATAATACCTGCTAGAGATCCGATGTTGCTCGTCGAAAGCCTAGTCAGCATAAAAACATGGAAAACGATGCCATAGTCTTGATTTTCCCCAAAATAAGAACCTTAAATCAACAATTGAACCCTTAAATTGCTTCCTTCCTCTATGAAACCATAACAGCTACATTGACCACAAATCAACAGCTTATTCATCTTACAAATGAAGAGCAGGAGCTTCACTAGCAGCACAAATTTGTCTGAATATAGTGAAGAATAAGTTACTCTAAACTGTTATCGTGGGGTTTGTCTTGGAGTCGCTTGAATCCCAGAAGAAGATTCAATGAATGTAGTAAGTTTAGAGAATGGTCAAAGTGCAAATATTTCAAATGGGTGGATGCCAAATTCTCCGCTCGAGCGTCAGAGGTGATATTAGAGTTACTTGAAGAACGACATCAATTTGTATCTACAATAATAGACGAGTGGGTGGATGTCGACTCAATGCAAGCATAACTAAAGGCTTTAACATCGTCGACCAACCATTTGAAGAAGCAAGTTTAAAGATAAACATTGAACTTCATGTCATCGAACATTGATCATGTTATTATTATGTTGCGTGGCTTATATTATGGTGAAATGTAAAGTTAGTGATGAGAACAAGTTTTTTGGTCTATCATAGTTAAAAGGCGAGTGAAATTTGTACTTGTATTTGGTACATTGTAAGTATAACTTGTGTTGTTAGCCTGCTGTGAATCTCGGTAGAAGTGTCAGTTTGTTGTAACTAAATGTTTTTGGTGGAAATGAGAAGGGAATCTAGTTAAACGTGGGCATTTTATCAGCTCATTTCATTAATTATGTTGTTTGGAAGTTTCAATGTATATTGTAGGTCTCGTATTTTGGCACTAAAATAGTCACTCAATATACTTCTTGCTACTCATGAATTTGAGTAACCGGCAGCACAACTAGCAGTTTAAACCAACAATAATACAATGTAAAGATGGATCGTTTGAGTGGTAGTTTTTTGTTAATGAAGATCACTTCAGTTCTACTTGTGGTTGATAGTGATCACTCCAGTACCAGACGTTGTTAGGAATGATCACTTTAATACTACTTTTTGCTTCAAAAGTGATTGTTTTAGTGCCTATATTCTTAGTGCACCAGTACAACACGCCATCCACACTAACAGTTATTAGTGTGCTGGACTAACAGCTGCTGTTAGTGTGTTGCTGCTATGTAGGATGCTACCAGCCGTTAGTTGTGCTGCTGCTGTGTAGCACGCCAGCGCACAATAACATAGCAGCATAACACCACACTAATAGCTAACAGCAGCAGCAGCACAATCATAAAAATATATGTCCAAACAAGATAAGACAAGATATAAGACAAAATAAAACAAGGTGTGACCAAAATCATTATCCATTGACATTGAATTGATTTGTTACAATCTCCATCAGTCTAGCTTCCCCTCCCATCATATACCAACCAAACACATCAAAACAACCCCAAACAAAAATATTTCAGCCACCCAATCAATCAAGCTTCTTCTTATCCCAACAAAAACAAAAAACTAACAATCATATTGAGACCACCCTCTCATCAGTCAACATGCACACCTCCTCCAATTCCTTTTTGCTTTGATGGACCTTTAGGTTAATTCAAAATCCTCACACTCTTTCTAATTGGACGTGCAGGTTCTTCAGTTGACATTCTTGTCCTTGGAACTATTGGTTGTTTTAGAGCTGCACCAAATGTCTTCTTCTTTCAAGCACTCTTCTTTGGTGCAGCCCTGGACTCTTCAATTGCACTACTAGGCATGATGAACACTTCTGATTTTCTTCTAAGCTACAACAATATAGTCATGTTTATCAATAAAAATCAAATATCACAACTTAAATATAAAACTATTTTCAAACTTACCATTAAGATGGTCATTGCAGTACGTTCATCTGTATAAAAGCCATAACCATATTGTCATAGCTTTTTCTCAAGAGTCCGTCATGTTCATTGTGGTGCATCACTGTTTATAGTTTGTGCAACTGATTTTCTCACCTAACAAATACATAAAAAAATTAGGGTACAACCCATAAAATAACATATACACAAATCATACAACTTACTTGATATTTTCTCTTCATTTTTCAACGGTCGATTTAGTGGTTGGCCCTGTAGGCCCTTCTATTTGCCCCAATAACTGGCCATACACCTGGCTCTATAGTAGGCCCCTGATTTGGCCCTACATCTAGCCCTCGAGTTGATTTTCTTCTCACCCGAGCTAGCCTTGCACCTATCTCCCCTACACCTGGCTCTGCAGTAGGCCCCTCAACTAGCCTTACATCTAGCCCTTGAGCTAATATTCTTCTCACTTGAGCTAGCCTTGCATCTGGCTTGAGCTAATCTTCTTCTCACCTAAGCTGGCTCTCGAGTCTCCCCTGTATCTGGCCCTTGAGCTAATCTTGGCCCTCGAGTCTCCCCTAACATGGCTCTACAATAAGCCCTCTCTGCATCTGGCCCTCAAGCTGATTTCTAGCCTTCGAGCTAGCCCTATACCTGGCTTTACAATAGGCCCATCGGCTAACCCTGCATCTAGCCATCGAGTTGATCTTCTTCTTACCTGAGCTGGCCCTCGAGCTAATCTTCTTCTCACTTAAACAATGCATAAAAAATTAGAGTTCAACCCATAAAATAAGCTATACAAATTATACAACTTACCGGATTTTTTTTCCTAATTTGTTCAACAGTTAATTCAGTGGTTGCCCAAGTAGACCCTTTGATTTGCCCTAATACTTGCCCTTCAGATGACTCTACAATAGGCCCTTTAAATAGGCCTACATATGGCCTTTCAGACTCTTGTTTATGTTTCTTCCTTAATTCACAACCTTTCTTCTTGTCCCTCTTTGTGGCAAAAAGAGCAATTTATCTTTACACCGCTCTTACTCATTCTCTAACTTGAGATCTTCCCCTCCTGCATTCTTCTTCTCCTTTTTAGCCTTCCTATTTGCTTCTTCAGTGGCAAAGGTTTAGGGCTTTCAAGATTTGTTGGCTCCCAGAATTTGTTACTTCTAATAGGCTGCATCATCAATTGGTATGAAGCAAAATATGAGATTTTCATGTACCAATAATCAAGGAAACCTTCTGGATTTTGTTGTTCAATTGTATAGCACAAATGGCATGTGCACAAGGAATTCCAATTAATTGCCAAGCTCACCATGAACATTTTCTCCACTCTAGTTGGACGACATACTTGTTAGCATTATTCATGATCTCAAATCCATCATCTACATTCCAAATTAGATGACATAACCTACTAGCAACCAGGTTTTCATATAATATCTTAGCAATCCTTGGACCACATTGTCCAGTCCACCTTGACGCCTTATTTCTTTGTTTGTGCGGCCTAATCATGACTATGACTCATATATCTTCCAACATATTGATTATTGGTTTGCACTTAACCTCTACTATTCTGCCATTAAAGGCTTCGCTGAGGTTGTTGTCAGCGAGTTGCACTCAAATTCTTTGTTGAATAAGGCCATGCACCAATGTTTAGGATTAGTTTGCAATATTGCATGAAAACATTCCAAAGTCAGCTACAGCAATTCATGTTTGGCTATTCTAAAATCAGTCATGTTAGTGCCCTTTGCTATCATCCAAAACTACATATGCAATTTCTCCCCTTTATAATTCTTTCTCTAGTTTGCACATATGTGCCTCACACACATTTTATGTTCAGCAAATGGCATCAACTCAACTACTGCGGAACAAGTTATTGGAGAAGAAGCAAACAAACAAATAAATCATTTGGTTGTTTCAAGGCTAGCCATTAAATTTTTCAGAAACCAAGACCAAGTGTCTCTATTCACTATCCTAACAACAGCCCAAGCTATCGAAGACATTTGGTTGTTAGCATCTCTCCCAACAGCAACCAATAATTCTCCCTTGCATAAACCTTTCAATAAACATCCGTCCACTCATACAACTCTCCTGCAACCAGCCAAAAACCCTTGTCTGCATGCTTCGAAGCAAACATAAAATCTATCAAAACTAGTTCCATAATCAGGCAATGGCATTTCTACAACCTTCACACAAACTCTACTAGATGAGTGCTGGAGTCTACATTCGCCAGCATAATCCCAAATATGGGCATATTCTTCCTTGTACCGACCCATAATGTGTTCATCACCTTATGCTTAGCCCTTTTGCATTGATTCTTGGATACATTAACCCATATATGCTCCTTCACTTACTGTTTGAATTGAAGACTCTTAATCTCAGGCATTGCCTTGATAGTACTAAAGAAATACTTTGCCAACCATGCACTTGTTGCCCTTTTATTGTCAAAAACAATTTTGAAAAATTATGTTCCTCCTGGAAGAACCTAATCTGAAATGACCCTATCTTCTTACTCAATGCACCATAGAATTTTCATGAACAATTCGTTTATGCACACTTAACTCTGATATATTCTTTCATATTTCTAACAAACTCAACTTTCATCTGTTCACCAATGGAATACCTCACAATAGCTTCTTTAAACTGTTTTGCATCGTCAAATTTCATACCCATTGATAAAATATTTTGAGCAGCAGTCGGATCATATGAAGTATACTTACTTTTCTTTCTATGCATACGTACCCCTTTGCCTCTTAATTGCTCATCCTCAGAACTAGCACTCTCATCATCATCGCCACTTTCTTCATAGTCAGTACCATCAGTGACAACGTCTTCGGTCATATTGACTTGTTGCACTTCATGTCGCTCTTCAACTGCTGCAAACTTATTTAACTGAAACTCCCTTTATTTTTGCCTTGATTCTACGAGCTTTTCATCATCGTTATCACTTGAACAATTTACACTGGTCAAAATTTCATCCTCTTATTCACTAGATATGACAACTTCCCAATCTAATCTAGTAAATTTCTCATCATATCTCTGTATATGACTGGCCTCTCTCTCTCCTCCCTTTCTTACTATCCTTCGCATTTAACCTAAGTACTAACTCCAGCTTCATCTATTTCAGTGCTCTCATCATCATAACACTCGACATACACTCTTGCTTCCTCGCCATGAAGATAATAGTAAATAATATCCCTAATTCCATACTCATCATTAAAGATCCTCAACCCATCCTTCAAGCTTTTCCCAAGAACACAATAATGCAATTTTGTACTTTGCATCGAAACAAATGAAATATGCTCCTCAGGAATTCAACATATTATGGCCTTGTTGCATTGAAGAAGATGGTACCTTCTTTTTCCCCAGAATATTCCAACTCATCAGCGCCAATAATAAATTTCTCATCATAGCAAACAATGATGGCTACAAGCTTGTCCCTCATACCAATACTGCACCCAATAAACAAATCAATTAGGGATTGGGACCACAAACACCAACATGACAACAAATCACATGGAGGTCCCAACAAACGCATCTATAATTTATATGAAAAAATCAGCACTTGTCTTCTACTGGAGGTCCCCACAAACGCATCTAGATGTTAACAGTGAGAGGGAGAAGATATATTTTACTGGAGGTCCCCTATATGTCGCCATCTAGGCCCTGATTTTTCGCCCCCAAATTGACTTACAGAGAGAAGACGTCAACAACCCTAATTTGCCACCCCCAAATTGACTTATAGATGGAAAAGATGTCGAACCTAGGGACGAGTAAGCGCGGGTGAATGAGCGACAATGGCGGGTGAGTGAGTAACAATGAACGATGTCAGCGACGGAGCAAGCAATGATCAGCGATGGCTAGAAAGCAACGATGACGAAGATGACATATGTCGGCTGAGAACAACAAAACCCTAACCATTTTGGACGAAGACACTTCGTGCAACGCCATTTAATTGAGTGTCCTTTACTTCTCCCTGCGCAGCGTCATTTTTGGGAATCAACGTGGACTTCGTTTTATATCTTTCATAACCACGTCAAATAAAAAATTAAATATAAATGTCATGTAAATTTTTGGCCGAAATATCTAGCTATTGGCACTTAAGTGATCAATTTCTCTCTGATTTGGTACTTAAGTGATCTTAATGAAAGTTTTGGCACTAAAGTGAGTACCGTACACAAGTTATGGCACTTTTAGTGTCACTCTCCCCATTTTTTACATATGCTCACCCATCCTTAATACTTTCTACCTCACATGCCTATCCTCAATACTTTCAACCTCAATTGTTATGATATCGGAGGTAAATTTTTACCTAGATTATTTCAAGTAAAAGGATTGTCTAAGTTTGCAATCTAGAAGTATGTGGATAAAATTATTCTTTAAGTATAATAATGGGATTGTAGTTTTGCTTGTTGGCAAGTTTATTGAGACTTGCAAGACTTGAAGACAATGTATGAATTTAGGAGAAGGCATCATGACAACCATTATGCAAACGTATCATGATAGCAAGTATGCATAGAAAGGAGGATAAATACCAAAAAATTTAGAATATTTCTCATGGCAATTCAATTCTATGGTTTCTAATTTGACCAATTGAGTTTTAAACTTATGGACGATTTGTAAATGTAGTCTTTCCAACTAATTCTGATTGAAAATTTGTAATGTAGACATTGATTATCTAATGTGATATGGTTGGTGCTAATGTGATTAATTTTTGTCAAAAAAATAAAAGGCCGCTTCCTTAGTTAACCCAAGGGTAAACATAAAAGGGAAAACAATTCATTAATCATCAAAGTTAAGTTATAAATTTGAAGTTATGTGAATTTCGAATTGCAAAGTTCAATTTAAAACTTATTAAGCTATAGAATTTTATGGAAATGAGAGTTTAGGATGCAGCGGAGCCATCGAGTTTAGCAGAAAAATTGGAAGTTACTTGAGTTATGAACTATGGGATCTGATTTAGGAATTATTGAGCTATGGAGATATATGGAAATGATAGTTTAAGATGTTGTAGAATTGGGAGATTTGACGGAAATTGATCTCGAATTACAATGTGATCAAAACAAATTTTCAAAGTTTTGCACACAATTTTCGCATTATAAATAGTTTTGAATATGTTAGGAAATCATTTTGGTATTGTGTAGTAATCTTGTCTGCTAATAAGCTTATTTAAGTTGATTAGTAGTTGAGATAGCATTTTATTTTATTTTGATATTTTTTTCGTTAAATTGATAGGATTTTCAAGTTCGTCAACTTGTTACTTGGTTTAGGCTTTTCCGAGTGAGTTATTCTTGGAAAGTGATGGAGACTCTTTATATTATTAGTAAATCCATCAAATGGGAGGGTCAAGTTGAGAATTGTTCGATTTAATTTGACTTAATGTATCCGTTTTAACTCATTTTCGTACAATACAAATTTAATAACCCGTTCTCAATCCAACTCATACCCAATTTGATATCGATTGTTTAAGCACTTTCATATTTAGGCCAATTTATGAAAACTCATGTCCACACTGATATAAAAGCAAGGAATGAGCAAGTGGGTAAATCGAGTAAGGGTCAAAGAGAGTGAAGAGAGACTCATAGAGATAGATTGGGTTAAAGTAAGTTGTGAATCCATTTGTCACCCCCTATTATTTCTGGCTTAAACAATCTAAATCTATTAATAACTAAATTACTGAATATAAGTAACCATATAACAATATAGCCCATCAAATATGGGTTCAAAAATGGGTCATAACCTACTTTAACAGGTCTAATTATGAGTTATCAAAAACATTTTTATTGAATAATGTTAAAGGGCTAAAAGAATAAAATAGTCTTTAGGTCTTTAAGACTTATTCTATATATATATATATATATATATATATATATATATATAGTGGCCTTTTATTGAATAAGGCATCAGACACTTTTCTTTCTTTACATGATATCATAGCAAACGACAAAAGAAAAACCCTAGGTGCACACACACAGAAAAACAATTTAAGCTAAATGTGTCCATGTTGCACTTGGCTTGCCTTCCTTCTCGACCATTGGTATCAACCTGTGCTGAAGAGCCATTCGCGTCCATTCACGGTGTCATCGTCGATGAGCTTCCTGTAGCGCCAACCTACGCCAGCAAGCCTTTTGTGATCAAGATCTCTCGCTCACGTGAAGTTCCAAGATTCATAAGTCTAGTGTGTGGTAAATTGAAGCTGGTTTATTTGTCCGATTCGCATTCTACCCTTAAAGCTAATTCGTATGTCTAGTCCACATTGCCCTTGATTGTGTTCTCTTATTTTGTAGTGACAGTGGGGTGAGCATCAATTATTTGGGAGCGATGGAAATAATGAGCCATCCAAGATGGGTTATGTCATGAGCTATGTCTTCGGGGCCACCCAAGATGGGTTATGTCCCATAAGATGGGCTAAGCCCATAACTCAGCCCTTCCCTTAATTGCAAAAAAGTGGTTGTTAGAATAAAATGAAGTACTTTATAGGAACATACAACATATGAACAGTTTTTTGCTCTCCATCTTCCTCTCTCACCGTGCGATTCTCGCAATGAATTCTTGGAAGGCTACAAGGTGCATTTAATTTGTGACAATCAATGTACTTCCCTTTTAGTGATGTATTTTTCAATCGGTGTAACAATTGATCATCGAATGTGTCTTCCGCATATTCGTCATCGAAATTTGTTTCCTATTTCAAGGATTTTAGTAACCCTATATTACTATCTAAGAGTGCATTATTGTTCTCCGATTGAACGCTCTCTGGTTATTGTTAATTTAATGCTAATTGTGGCCCATTTTTACACTTTTGGAGCATATGGTTTAAGGCCATAATTTGCTTTTTCATTGGTTGAAATCGTAATATGATTGTTTAGTTAGAAAGTCCTCATTAATAAGAAAATTTTGAGTGGTAGCCAGCCTTGAGAAGCTACCGAACACCGCCGCACGTGCCCCACAAGCTACGATGGTGTCGGGCCTCAATTTTTAAGACTTTTTATAAAATTTGTTGGTCATACGTACTTTTTACATATACCATTGGGACGGGCTTATCAATACGAGCATTTTGATGGGTCGCCTGTCTTAAGGGACCACCAATTTGGCATCGGCGTGCATGGGTCTCATGTGCCCACGCCTCTCCATGCAGCCTCGTCGCCAACTCAACCCAACCCGAATGAAACTGTTTTTTACCCGACTTGCCATCGACATTGACCGTTGACCGGAGTAACCGTTGACCTCTGATAAAAAATAAAAAATAAGAATTTTTTACTAACATTAAGGACTTGTAATCCCTTATGTTCTGCATTTGTTACCGTGACAATATCACCTCTTTTTGTGCTCATGCCTACTCGTATATGGATGCATTAGCATAAGAAAAAAATGAGGCACTCAGTGGCTGAAATGAATGATTGTTGTCAGGAAAACGGTGATTTAAAGGCTCATGTGGTTATGGTGAATAAGATGATACAAGACATCATCTGAAATGGCTACCTAATGCCAAACTTTGAGAAGATGAATGTACTGATTAGTACACTCCTATTTGAATGGCAAAGAGTGATGGAACGCCTATGGAAGCTCAATGTGATTCCGGTCTATAACAACCTTGCATAAACTTTTGTAAAGAAGTACTATATAATTAAGGCAACGAAGACTACTGACCTATGGATAAGTATTACTTGGCGCAGAATTAATGCGCCATGGAGGAACTCTAAGGGAAACCTAGCAATCTTCTCTTGGATGCCAAAGAAGGTTGTTGAGCTTTCCGTTGAGTATTACAAATCTTTACCTAATTATCGTTTACATGATTTTGCTTTTATGTTAGTTTATGGAATATCCTCTTTTATAGATATAATTGTTGTTAGTCCTTTTTTTATGATGTATTCATTCCTTCTAGAAAATATTTCTATGTAAAAGTCAATGTTATTTGTTGTTATTCATTGTTATCATAAGTGCAATGATAATGGGGAACTCTAAAAGGGTTTTAGTAACTTTAAGAGAACTCATTTTTTCATGAATAACTATGTTAATGATAATTTCAAGTTGGGATTTTAGAATATGATTGGAAGCATAGTGAAGTTTTGAATTTATAACCCAAAGTGAAATTATCTATTAATATAATTAGTTTATGGAAAAGATATGCATGAACAATAGGCATTAATGATTCGTGCAATGCATCTAATATGTTTAGATTCAATGGTATCGGCAACTGAGGTCGTTGAATTGAACGAAGGAGAGAAGCTCAACAGTGACAATTATGAGATATGCATATGAAAATCCAATATGTGATGGAAAAGTAAGAGGCTAGTGAAGCTCTTTACCTAGTTATGGCTGAGGTTGAAGATGAAAACACTACACAACGGAAAAACAAATGATAGAAAGAGGAAGAATTTTCTTGCTCGCATCACGTTGCTGAGCAATATGGAGAATAATGTCATGCGAGAGTTCAGACGTTTTGAAAATGCCAAAAAAAATAAAGGAAGTATAGGCAGCAAGGTTTGGTCATACTTCGATGATCAAGTTGAAACAGCTCACTATTAGGTTTGACATATACAAGAAGCCTCATATCTGAGAAAAATGTCAAGGTTTGGTAGCAAGGTTTGGCAAAAAAATGTCAAGGAAGTATTGGCAGCAAGGTTTGGTCATGCTTTGATGATCAAGTTGAAACGGCTCACTATCAGGTTTGACATGTACAAGAAGCCTCATAGTCAACCCATGAAACAACACCCGAGAAAATTGTCAAAGATGATCAATGAGCTAAAGAACATTAGCCATATTCTCACTGAAGAACAACAAGTGCAAGGAGTAATCCATTTCTTACCTCAAAGTTGGGAGCACATGAAGTACACCTGACCCACAACAAGAATATCAAAACCTTCGAGTATGCAACGTGTCATCTTGAGCTAAAGAAGGACCCCCCCTCTTAGCAGATAAGCCAGCAATATATCTGTATTACGTCAACGCTAGCTAATAATGGACTTTGAGCTCTAAACGCAAGCATCCTAATTTGTTTAGAATGAGGAGAGGCAAGGGAGCAAGCTCTTCAGGGTAGAAGCAAAAAATTGACCAATGTGAAAGATGAAAGCGTCCTATTGAGGAAAAAAATCAAAGGTGAAGTGCTATAATTGTAGCAACAAATGCCACTCTGCTCACGACTGTTGTGAGCCAAATAACCTCTTACATTCTCGAGAACTTTGCTTAAGTATTAAGTTTTGTATTTTAAACTTAATATAATTCTCTTTAACTGTAGATTTAAGGGCAACAGACCATGTAGTCAAGGATAGAGAATCTTTCATAAAATTCCAACGAGTTCCATCAGGAACAAAATGAATTTATGTAGGGAATAACTCTAGAGTAGGTTACAGGGATTGACATTTGTCAGTTGATTATGCGTGATGGACACACTTTACTCATGTATGATGTATTATATGCTCTAGAAATTTAACAGAATTTAGTTGACATTTTAGTGTTGGTTCGATTTGGCTTTCATTTGAATTTCCATGACAAAGGTGTGGACTTGTATTTGGGTACGAGTCACTATAGTAATGGTCATTCTGTAGATGATTTTATTGTGTTGGATGTTGACTATGGATATATGAATGTTTGTTATTCCATCTTCACTTCCTCTAATTCATCTAATGATTATATGAATGTATGGCATACTAGACTTGACCATATAGGCTAACAACGAATAAAAAGATTGGCCAAAGAGGGCTTATTGGGCAATATTGGAAAAGTCGATGGCCCGCGTGCTAGCATTGCTTAACCGAAAAAATAAAAAGAAAACCATTTAGAAAAGGAAGAAGAGCTGAATATCCTTTGCAGTTAATCCATTTTGACATTTGTGATCAAATGAATGTGAGGGCAAGATATGAGACTGTTTATTTCATCACATTTATTGATGATTATACTCGATTCAGATATGTTTATTTGATTACTCATAAAAATGAGGCTTTTAGTTACTTCAAGATATTTATGAACTTGGTGGAAAATCAACTAAATAAGAAAAAAAACTTTGAGATCCGAAAATATTGATATGATGAGTTTAGAAATTTGTGTGATGAAAGAGAAATAGAAAGACAATTGTCTATTCCCTATACTCCTCAACAAAATGATGTTACCAAAAGGAAAAACAGAATCCTATTAGAAATAATTTGGTCCATGATGGCTTAAGCTAACTATATATATATATATATATATATATATATATATATATATATATATATATATATATATATATATATTGGGACGATGCTTTGTTAAATGCTATATATATACCTAACCGTGTGTCTTTTAAATCAGTTGCTTCCACTTCATACGAGTTATGAACAAATAAAAAACTCGATTTGAATTTTCTTAAACCTTAGACTTGTGATATATATACTCACAAATCCTCTCACAAGTATGGGAAATTGGATCCAAATGTTAAAAAAAAAAAAAGAATCTTCATAAGGTATTGAGGAACCTGATAATCATATGTGTATATAGGTGAGCAAGCAAATGAAAGTGTAACTAAATTTGAATCACAAGAAGTCATATTCTTAGAGAATAAGTTTCCTAAGAATGGCAAAATAGGTGAAGATAATTCACTATTTAAAACCTGGATAATGAAGATGGGGACATTGGCATTATTTTAAGTAGGAGCAATAGTAGGGATCTAGTTTTAGACCAGTCTTAATTGCAACCACTTGATGAGAAAATATTTCCATCATCTAATCCAAGTAGGATCAATGGTATATTGAGGGTTCAATCTCCGATACGACAAACGAATCGTAAAGTCATTCCATGTCAACGTTTTAACATTGAAAGAGAGACTTTTATAGTTGCTTCACAAGAAGATAATGAGCTAAGAAATGTAAATGAAGCTTCAAATTGCCCATATAAGGAAAAATGAATATGTGCAATGAAAGAGGAAATAGAGTCAATGAAGTCAAACCATGTTTAGGAAATGGTTAATATTCTAAAAAGATGCAAAGTCATTGAGAACAAATGGCTTCTCAAAATAAAGCATAAAGCTTATGACTCAAAAGATAGGTATAAAACTTGCATTGTGGCAAAAGGTTATAACTAACAGGAATGAATTGATTATGAAGAAACCCTTTCTTTTATAATGAGGTTTACCTCAATTTGACTTATTCTGGTAATAATGGTTAGCATGGATCTTAAAACTAATTCAAATTGATGTAAAGACTGTTTTTCTCAATGGGAAATTATAAAAAAAAATTAAATGAAACAAAAAGTATGTTGACTTTTGAGATCAATATATGGTCTTAAGCAGTCATCGAGATAATAATATATACATTTTCACAATATCATAATGGCATATGATTGCACAATGATTATTGATGATGATCATTGCATATATATCAAGAGATCCAAAGATCAGATTGTGATTATATCATTATATATTGATAATATCATTATATTGTGATCAACCTCATCGAAAGCGATATGTAGTTTGTTAATATTGTTAAGAGTTAGTTATCTTCAAACTTTGAAATTAAAAATATGAGGGAGGCTGCATATTATTGGAGTTAAGATTTTAAGAAATCATTCGATGAGGTTATCATCTGTTTCACAAGAAACTTACATAACCAAGTCAAACGATTTAATATGCAAGACTACAAACCCATATATTGTGTCCAAAGACTTCGAAAGAGAAAGAATAAATGATATGCGCTCCTTATGCCGGTGGTGTTGGAAGCTTAATGTATGCTATGATGCATACAAGACCTAACATATGTTTTGTAATTGGAGTGGTAAGTAGATATCAATCTAATCCAGTCAAGCACAATGGACAGCCATTAAAAGAAAACTGAAGTATTTGAAGGGGACTGCTGATTATGTGCTAAGTTACCAAGGCATACATTTGCAGGTTGAAGGTTATTCAGATGCTGGGAAGGAGATTTAATTGAAAGGAAATCCACCTTTGAATTCGTGGTGTCATATCTAGGAGTAGTAAGAAACAAACATGTATAACTTTGTCCATAATAGAGGTCGAGTTCATGGCATTATCAATAGCTGTACAAGATGGTATTTGACTTAAGAGATTTTATGAATCATTTAGGTGTTGTTGAGAATGCTACAAAGTCAATGTTACTTAACTGCGATAACATACACCAAAGACCCAAAGTATCATGCAAAAACCAAATACATAGATATCAAGTATAACTTTGTCAATAATATGGTTATGTGAAAAGATATAAACTTACAGTATGTTTTCACACATAGGATGATAGCAGATCCTATAACGTAATCGATACTTAGAGATGTTTTATGTGGTCATGTAAAATCTCTAGGACTATGTAGAGACTGATATACTGAATATTGTATCTTTCCTTAAATATTCACTAAGATATTGCTAATGAGTCTGATTTGATATTTATGCATCCCAATGCTTAGTACCTTATGTTTGAGGAGTATGTGAAAGATATATAAGATTAGTCCACTCACATGAGTAATTGCCTCCATTTACGGAGGCCTAAGTGAAGATAAGACGATTTTAGGCCTATTATCCAGGTTTTAATCTAGAGTTCAAGCTTAAAATATATATGTTGCCTTAACTAGTGTTAAGATAAGGACATATAATTTACTATGTCCAAAAGTAAAATAACTCACGTAATTTTACTTTGTATGTCACTAAAGCCAAATGTGAATTTCAATAGATTTCATAAAAGGAGAGTAAATTTATGAACTTAAGTTAGATGTTATGTATGTCTGAACTATCATTTGTACAGTATTAAAGGTTAAGACATACGCTCCATAAGAAAGGAGAATTACTGTAATACGTATATTATGTTAAGTACACTTAAGACAACTAAAAGAATCGGCAAAGTTTTGATCTCAATTTTTATTGCCGTGAGAGATTCTTGAGAATATAAGTTCCTCATTAAAGTACCTTCATGACTCTTTTTTATTCTCAAAATTATATTTGATGTTTGATATCTTAGAATATTGCCAATGATCATGAATGATTCGGTCTAGCGGGACAATTCTAGAAAAGCAAATTGAACTGAAGTGAAGAGGTTTAAAGAAAGAGGAAAATAAATTTAATTATGATACCACATTATGATTTTGTATTCACAAGTCGATCAATTATGATTTTGAGAATTATCATAACTATGAATACGATAAGTTATATGTATAGAGATTAAGAGAAATAATAATGTGGCAAACTAATCTAAGGAAGTGCATATTGAATCTACTATAAATAATATGTCCATGTGAACTATTATATATTCCTAACATATATATAATAACGAGCTCTCAAGTATGCCGGTTGCATGGATTATTTGTTAATATAAACTTTGCGAGAGAGAGAGAGAGAGAGAGAGAGAGAGAGAGAGAGAGAGAGAGTAAGAATCTTGTTTAGCCCATAGTAGGCGTGTGGGAGACCATGGAAATTATGGGCCGCCCAAGATGGGCTATGTCCCGAGGGGCCATTCAAAATGGGCCAAACCCAAGATGGATCATAAGATGGATTAAGGCCGTAACTCAGCTCATAGCCATTAACCACAAAAGAATGGTTATCAAAATAGAATAAACCGTTTCATCAGAATATACAACATATGAAAAGTTTTTTGCTTTCCATCTTCCTTTCTCACTATGCGATTCTCACAACGAATTCTTGGAAAGACGCAAAAGGATATTTAATCTATGACAATCAAAGTATTTTCATTCTTGTGATGTAATTTTGGATTGGTGTATTAATTGATCATCGGGCATATCATTAAAATTGTTTCCATTTCAAAGATTTTAGTAACCTTAAGAAACCAGAAGGGAGCTTTGTGATGAAATAAAAATGATTTGGTGCTAATGTGCTGATTTACTCTTGTTATGTGGCTATTTTGGTGCTGAAGTGAAGCTGGTGAATATGTTTTGGGGTGAAATATTTAAGACTTTCGTTATTTGATGTAATATATCCAATTGCGGTCGATTAGTGAACTGTTGAAGTTGAATTGCTTGAAGAAAAATATTGGATTATTATAAAATGGGTCAATCCTACCATAAGTAATACTATGATGACTAAGATATGATAAGAAGCTTGAAGGTAATGTTGTCTTTCAACAATACAAGAAAATCATGAGGTTAACCTTGATACGGAGGAATTAGCATACACACTTGACTAAGACGAAACCCAAGGATAAGACAACTTGGGATGTTGTTGATGCTCGTATATTTGGTCAAATGCTGAATTTCATGGAGACTAGTATAATCAAGCTAGTAACTCAGATTGACATAGTCAATCAATTATGGGAGTATTTCAATGTACGGCATTCTAGCCAATATAAATTCTCATGGGTCTATAAGTTATCATCGAAGTTTTATCGATTTGAGAGGAAGAGAAGATCTGTTACACCTCTTCTTTCCATTTTAGTTAACTTTTAGTGAATGAAATTTCAAAGAGAACAATTAGCTATAATGGGATTTCTTGGAGATCTTAGTCTGGATTATGAAACTATTCGGTCTCAAATTCTTGGAGTAAAGACTATTGCCTCACTCATTGATACATTTGCTCAAGTTCTTTAGGTATCTCGTGAGACTTCTCAAGACACCCTAACTATAGTAGATAAATTAGCTCTTAACTCCCATTCTCGAATTGGTGGTGGTGGTAAGAGTGATGGAGGAAGCCGTGGAGGATATAATAGTCAAAGCGGCTGTGGTGGTGGCCAAGGCACAAGAATAAGGAGAGGCCAAGTCCAATGACAATTTTATGGATAGTCCCACATCTCTAATAAATCCTTAGGGGGGCGTTCGGACTTGTCGTTATTGTGGAAAACTTAGTCACATTCAGAAATTTTGCTTTTAAGTTACATGAGTGACCAAAGCAGCAACAATAGTTTGCAAATGTTGCATCGAGTACCGACTCCTATCTTCTAACATAAACTTATGAAGGCAACGTAAGGTGCGCATGGCAACAATTCTATTCTCAGGAACAAAAAAGATCAATACACCAAGAACTACTCTTAGATTTATTGGATTTGTTGCCTTCGTGAAGTAGAATAAGTTCTGTGGAAGATCAAAGAAAGAACAACTTCTTCCTCCGTAAGGAATTCTTCCAAAAATTCCGAACCTAATCCCCGGAACAATTTCTAAGTAAAATAAGGCATTTGGTAACTATACAAAATTTATACATTTGGAATATAAAAAGAATAGGAATGCTTTTGTACGATTCACAATTTTTTGTTCTTTTGGTTTCCTTTTTTTTTTTTTTGCTCACACCCACCTGTGGGAGGCGCGGGCGGCGACGAGCGGCAAGCAGCCGAAGGTGGCCATGGCAAGAGATAAGAACAAAATAAAAGAAAAAAGAAAATTAACTTATTTCAAGAAATTGTTCCCGAGAGCAAAAAGCTACTTTTTTTTTGTTTCTTGTTTATGGCCAAAATCTATTCCCGGGAAAAGCTTTATATTCCCTTAAACAAACAAAAAAACAAGTTGGTGTTACCAAACGATTTTTTGTTCTTTTTTTGTTCTGGGGAACAAAAAAACAAAAATTTGGAGAAATAAAAACGTTACCATGCGCACCCATAGTAGTTATGTCTGATGAAGAATTGGCTTGGTGCAATTGGTCTCAAATTTAACAACCTACTACTTCCACTGATACTATGGTACAAACAAATAATGCTATTGCATGTTTTCCAGCTACTTCTTCCACTACTACTATGGTATAAACAGGTAATGCTACTGCATGTTTGTCAGCTGCTTCTCATCTTGGATCATTGATTCAAGGAGTCCAATCACATGTCAAGACTTTCAAGTATATTTTTCTCTCTTACTCCATCATCATCCAATGTTACTCTAACTAATGGTTCATTAACCCAAGTCAAGGGAGTTGGTATAGTTCATTTAACTCTTTTTTTACTATTGTCCTTAGTGTTTTATTTCCCACAATTTCCGTTTAATATCATGGAGGTTTTGTAAATTAATAATAAAAAAAATTCGTTGTTAAGTGACATTCTACTTGATTAGTGTGTCTTTCAGGATCTGGTTACCTGATTAGTAAATTAATGAGCTTTGCTCGTTAGATTTTAGGTATACTCTAAGGCAATTATCTACAAGTCTGTGAATAGAGCTTTAGTGAGTTTTGTGATTTAAATATTCCTTGTTGTGGATTATAAAAACTTTGATGTTGTAACCAATTTTCTACTTCATCTCATGTGTGTGTGCGCGCTTATATATATGCATGCATACATATATATATATAGTTGGTTTTCGCCTGAGGCTGCATTCTTTAGGTATGAGGACAGTCATGTCATTTACCTGATTAGAGGAGTGACATTTTTTTTTCTAGATTTTAGGGTTTTGTTTTTCCTTTTCTTATCTCTCTTTTCTCCTCTTATTTTTATTCCTTTCCGTGCCATGTCCGACCCAACACAAGAAAGGGATGCTCTTGCTTGGGCGATCATCGCCCACACCATCTAGCGAGAGCAAAAGCCAGTGAGGGTGGCCCTAGCCAATGGCTGGTTAAGGAAAAAGGAAAGGAAATGGAAAAAGAGATAAAATTCAAACAATTTAAAAATTCAGAAAATTATATTTAAAAAATGGTAAAAATTTTCTATGTCAACGATGCCTACGTCACTTAGGACAGCTAGCGTCTATGTCTATATCAGTGGTTTCTAGCCAAAATTGGGCGAAAAATATTAGCAAACCCAACGGTAGGTAGCTGTGTTGGTTAAGAGCTTATTCATCATCACCGAAATTAAGGGTTCGAAACTCGCAACTGAATAGGGGCCATGGTGTTAGAATCTTGTACTAATCCCCAATGTATAGAGGCTCGGCCTTTCAAGGGGACCTTGGTGTTAGGATCCTGTACTAGTCTCCCACAAGGTATAGAGACCCAATTCCTCGGTGCCCTTCGAGCACGAGAAGCCATGGTGGAGTCATCGGTTAAAAAAAAAAAAAAGACTACATTAGCAAATAGTCGAAAAGTTCATGATTCAATTAGCCAAATTAAAGTTTAGGACTAAATTGCCACAGGTATAATAAGTTTCAAACATTTTTTGATAATTTTCCCATAAAAAGGGGGTGAAATTTTATGAATCAAGAATTTCTTGCTTCTCAACTTTCTGCATCGTTACGTGGTCTGCGCATTCCCCTGCCCGGCCTTTAGCAACAAAGCTACGCGCTTTGTCGCTATGATTATTTGCATCAGCCTCGGTACATATCTTGATCGATTTCTAAGCATTCTGCAGCAAGTGAATATCAATCTTTGTTCCCTCGAATTGAAGGTGCTGCCTCTTGTATATGCACATATCACAACATTGCAGTGAAAATCGCCTGAAAACAAGTCAAAAATACCCGTGCTCTTATGCTTAAGACAGTTAAGTACGTCATTTTCATTAGAACTTTCAATAACTCCACCGATTTGCTGACCTATGGGGAATACCCATTCTTTTAAGAGTGAACACGTTTGATATTATAATTGAATAAAGATACTTCAATTTTGAACGTAACATTTAACCAATTATCTACATATCAACAAATATGACTATTTTTCACAGATGGAAATACAACATTCTTGCTGATTTGAGCTTTGGCTTCAATGGATAGAGCAGCAGACAGACTTTGTCCACACTGTTTGTGATTGTTCCCAGTAATTCCTCAGAACTAAATACATCCCGTCTTCTCATCCGATATAGAGAGTGGAGTAGAACACCTATGGAAGCATGGAAATGCTCAATGAATTAGCAAGGCATCCTTCAGTTACCCGGGATCGGAAGAATCTCTTGCATCACCTATTGATCTAATTCATAGGACTAGATACACCCCTAAAGACTAAGTTTCAAGCGAGAAGAAAACAGGAACGGTGCTAGAGGTGCATTTCTTCCTACACCTACCACAGAAGGCTCTTGGCCTTGGCACCACAGGAACGTCCTAGCTTGTTCAGCAGCATGATGGCCTTAACACCAGAAACATATTCAATCGAATGCTTGTCTGGAAAGTTACCTACTAATTACTAAAGTTTATTCCCTGTGGCAGCAACTAGACAATGCAATAGGTAGGCTATTAGATTGAGTCGAAAGCCTACTAATGCATAAAGGTTCCGATTCAAGCGAGAGCCCGAACGGGGGAGGCGAGAACATCTTCTTCATTTCTTAATGGGGATCTTGATGAAGAGATCTACCTCTCATGGCATTGAAGAAACTCCCCAAAAGTAAGCACTGTGTCCAAGGGCTCTTCTCACTATGCTACGGATCCACGTCTCAGTAGAGGGAGTAGATCTGAGCCAGCCCAGTCTGATTATCTGAGCACTTCTTGCACCACATCCCACCCCGTGGCTAGTACTCACTAGTATTACTTTGGCAACTCACTGATTTCACTTCAGTGATGAGTCACCTAAACCAAACCTGAAAAGGAGACAACAAATTACACAATAAAAGCACTCTTTTATAGGGGAATGGTCCAACTGGCAGAACAAAGAGTGCTATATAAGCAAGCAATCTTCCAGATTCCAAAAGAAATACAGAGCGAGCTAGGATATACCTGCTCATTGTTGTGGTTGGATGCTCCAGCAGTGCATAGGCCATAGATGCTGCTGCATAAGCAAGCTGCACAAAAGGAAAAGAAAACAAAGAGGTCAAGATAGGACAGTAAGGGAGCATTATGCATGTAATCATTTGTATCTATCAACAAACAGGAGAAAGCATCATGTAGTCTGATTCCGTCAGAATGTTAAGTTCACTCCGTCAGCAAATCACAATTCACTCCTAGCACAATATGCCCTATCCAGGCACTGAAGATAAAAGCATTGAACAAACTCAAAGATACAAGGCCACCCATAAGGATTAGAATAAATTAAGCAGACTACCCACACAGCAATTTGGATAGAAGCGCCAAATTGACCATACATGCCTTTCTTTTCCATCAAGTTGCTTGGTAGTTTGCACCTATGGCCCTTTCTCCTGGTATTAGTATCATCAGCAGTCCAACACCATGGAATTCTGGGGTTTCCATAAAGGCTGATGCCCGTGGGTTCAACAGAAAGCCATAGAAATGCAGGTGACGTCAACCTTCTACAGATGTTCCTCCATCTTTGACCCACACAATATTCTGTTTTTGAAAGATCGAAGATGATAAATTTTGGGTGATGATGGAAGATAAAATATGAGACAATTTTTTAAATGGTAGGAACAGAAGCTTCGAACAATTAAAATTCTATAGTGTATCTGGAGGACAGCATTCACAGGTTTCAACAAAAATCTTTCATTGAAATAGCAAATCCTACCAAGGGACAAACAATGTTATCTGAAGAAAGTAAATCTTGATCATTGCATCTATAATATGCATGAAAATGGCACAATCATGATAAAACAAATATTCTGACATTTTAATCACACTGTTTCAAAAATTCTCTCTAAGATACTTCCACCAATTAACATACCCAAACAGAGCTATAGCTGTTTCAAAGCATACAGCTTACAAAATCAAATGGCAAGAGATCACCTACATGAGATTTACACTAATGTTTTTGGGAGGGTAAAGGAAGACATGAAAAGAACATTTTCATCATGAGTGGACTTAACCATGTATTTCCTAGTATAGGAAGGTCAAAGACTCCACAAAATAGTATCTCACTGAAGCACCAACAATCCTACATTGGGTGTACACAGTCTACATATTCCACGAGCAGAACGACACAAATTGCATTCTGCAAGTCTGACCGCACAAATCACAGTTCATTACAACTGTAACAGACTACAGCAGAATAACAATATCAGTGGGTGTTACATACTGCCAATTTGACAACTGAGAGTGAGCCAAATTGTTCACCGCGAGATGGAAGACCACTAATAAACATCAAGGCAGCTAATCAAAACCACAATCGTGTTAAAAGTTGTACAACTGCTCTATACAGCCTTTATTACTTGGTTTGCGCACATGGATATCAAGGATATAGACGTTTCTGTGTGTCCGCATGTGAAAGTGAAAGTGAAAGGGACAGAGAGAGTGACATGTGTACAGCAAATGAAAAATTTGTAAGAACTGTCCACCTACATTTTCTATTAAACTTTGACATGCTTGAATAGTTAATAGACCAAATTTTATGTTCCAATCACCAAGGCCTTCAGTACTCTAAAAGTTCAGCAAAGCTGCTCTTTTTTACTCTAAAATTATCAAGTTTTTCAAACAAACTAATCAGTCCAGTAACATCAACAAGGTGGCTTCATTACCATAATATAATAGTATTTCATGAAGAAACAGATAGATATCTAAGTTCACTTCACTACTTATCTGCACTATGCATAAAGAGCAAACAGAAACTGTGCATGTGCTAAAATTTAAGTGCATCGTGATGAGAGAGAGAGAGACAAACCATCTGGCATAAACTGTCTGACAGCTGCAGAACTTCATTCCATTTATTGACTTTGACAAGGCCTCTTATGAGGTCTACAAATGTGCTTAACTTTGGAATGCCACCCTGCTTTATTAGGTCTGCATACAGCTCAAAGGCCTTATCAACTTTACCAGCAAGAGAGAGACTTTCGATAAGTGAAGCATAGACCGTTTTGTAGTCAGCTAAACTAATTAAAGATGATCTGATTTCTTCATGTAGATCCAAAGCTACCTCCAACCGTCCAGCCTTGACAAAATTATCTATTAAAACATTGTAGACCGGAACAAGAGGCACTGAATTACTGGCGCCCATGTCATCTAAAAGCCCAAGAGAAACTATAAAGTCACGATTAAAACCTTCAATGACTTTGCGATATCCAGCTACATGCCTAGGCCAATATGTTAATTTCATCTCATCCAGAAGTTTATAAGCATCATCAAGAAGGCCAGCGGCACAACAATGGTTTATTAGAACCCCATAAGTCACAAAATTTGGAGCACAACCCTTAGAACGCATCTGTTCAAAAAGCTCAAAGCATTTGTTGATGTTGCCTGCTTTACCAAGACCATCTATAATTGCAGTATATGTCACGACATTAGGATGACAACCTTTTTCCTCCATCATCACCAGAAGTCTATATGCCTCATCATTCTTTCCCACTTTACATAGGCCATCAATCATCTCTGTGTAGGTGACAACATTAGGAACGCAAGAGCTCTCGAGCATTTTGGTTAAAACTTTTAAAGCAAGATCGAGCCTTTTATCCTTAAATAATCTGTCAAGCAAAGAACTGTATGTATACACATCAGGACTATACCCAGACTCTGACATCTTAGCAAAAACCTCTTGTGCTTCATCAAGTTTCCCAACCTTACAGAACCCATCTATGAGAGCACCGTAGACAATTTGATTTGGTGCACAGCCTGCCACAGACATGACATCTAATAATTCACGAGCTTCTCTGACCTTGTGAGCTTTGCATAAACCATCGATCAAAGCCCCATAAGTGAAAACATTCGGTTCTGTAGATTCATCTTCACCAACTCTAAAATACATATTTATATCGGCAAGACTTGCATTTCCCCTCATTTTCAAATATATTTGGCATGCCTTTTCAATTTCTCCAGCTTTACAGTGACCGTCAATCAAAGCAGTATATGTAACCACGTTAGGAGAGCAACCTTCAGACAACATAGACTCAAAGACTTGATTTGCATGAGAAAGCTTTTTTGCCTTGAGATGAGCATGGATGAGAGCAGTGTAAGTCACCACATTAGGTGCACAGCCATCCCTCACCATCTCATCAAACCAGCAGCATGCCTGCTCAATCAGTCCAGCCTTACAAAAACTATCAATCAGAATTGTGTATGTATAAACATCAGGAACAACACCATTACTCTTCATCTCTTCAAACAGTGTAAACGCTTTATCTACCTTGGATGCATCACACAGGAAACTGATCACTTTTGAGTATGTGCTACAATCAGGTATGAATCCTTTACTCATCATCTCGCGAATGATGCGATGTGCTTTCTCAAATTTTCCAGCCCCACACAGACAACGAGCAAAATTAGTCACGTTTATTTTATTCAATACAACCCCAGCATCCAGCATTTCATTATAAGTATTCTCAGCTAACTCAAGTACATCTGAGCCAGGCAATTCCTCATGACCACATAATCCACCAAGTAATACGTTGTAAACCACATAACCCGGACGGTAGCCACATTTAAACATTTTTTTCAGTAACTTATATGCATAAGAATAGTCCCTCGAATTACAAGAAGCATGAATGAGAGAAACAAATATTTGGTGACCTGGGTAACAACCCTCAGGAATCATCATACTGATAATCCTCTTGCACCTGCCTAGTTGCCTTTTCCTCAAACACCCAGAAAGCAAAACATTGTAGGTCACAACATTAGGAATGCAAGAACTAGAGCGCATCCTGTCCAAGAACTCCATAGCTTCGTCAAAAAGTGAAGCCTCACATAAAGCGGCTATCATTTTTGTGTAAAGTATAGTGTCAGGAAGGAATTCTTCACTCTCAATCAACATGAGGGCTTCCCTCCACTTCCCCGATTTACAGAGGGAATACACAAAACAACCTAAGGTATGGCGATCCATATGAAAACCCGAGTCTGACATTTCCCTGTGAACTAAATAAGCTGTATCCAACCTATCAGCTTTTAGGAAAACTTGAACCAAAGCATTATACGTTGATTGAGTTGGTCTGTACCCAAAATCCTTGAGCCTCCCTAACTCTTCCAGCGCTAAGTTCCATAGTCCATTTCGACAACATCTTTGAATCATAACATTGAGCAACTTTCCGAGGACTTCTGTATCTTCGACCCCTATTTCTCTCCAAAACGATTCAGGTATTCTCTCACCGTCATCGCGACAAAGTCTTTCCAGCAATGCATTATACACAACGACCGTATGAGTATATCCAATTTGTCTACCTGCCCACAAAAAGAACTTAACAGCCAATTCAGGGTTTTTTACAATCTTCAAAACCTTAATCACCAGATATGGATTTAATTTATCTCTAAACTGCCTGAGAAGCTTCTGAGTCTCGTCCCCAAACCCGTCCTTGCAATTTTCAATGGCATTTGCAACTAAAACAGCATCGCCTTCAAGAGTATCTCGACCAGGATCATGCGCGGAGGACTCTCCGCCATGCCTCGAACCCGACAACGATTCGCGCAGGAACTCAAACTCTGCAGCTGAAAAGGCCTCGACCCGAGAAGCTACGGCCAAGACCGGGTCGTCCGGATCAATCAGACCCTCGAGATCGTCAGGCGATGAGGTAGACAAGAATCTGGTATTGCTGGAGCCAAACAAGCACTGTAAAGGGAATTCGAGAGAGGTAAAGGGCTGAAAGCGGGAAGATGGGGGTGCACGTGAAGGAGGGAAAGTGACCAGCTTCTTAGGCTTGAAAGCCGAAAGAGCACTGAGAGTAGAGCGACGAAGAAGGTGTCGGAGACCCCTTCTGCGCATATCTGGTTTGATGCTCCAGTGGCAATGTGCGGAGACGTCCCCAAAACCCCGGGAAGCTATCCTAGGGTTTAAAAAGGTGGGGATTTGGAGAAGAAGACGGCATCAAGTTCTCTCTTTTCCTCTGGTAAAACAGTTTCAAGATGTTGCCTTCTTGATGTTTGAATGTGCACCTTAGGGAAATGACAGAGGGAAATTGAGGGCGGATGATTCAATTTCTGGTTGGAAATTGATTTTTAAATTGATTTTAGAATAAATTTTTTTAGAAAAAAGACATATAATGACAAATAATTTTTATTTCAAAAATAGAATTTTGTACGATAACAAAAAAAAATATTTCTCAATATAGATTTTTCCTTTTAGACGATGATGGTGACTGACCGATCGGTGGCGGAGGTGATGGTGATCGGCTGGGCGACGGTGATGGTGACCGACAACCAGTGGGTTGCGGCAGTGTTGGTGGTGACCGGCTAGGCACTATGGTGACCGACGGAGGTGCTCGGCTAACGGCGGTGGTGACCCGTTGGTCGTTGATCGAAGGAGGTGGCGGCGATCGATGAAGGCCAATGATCGGCAACTAAGGTAGTGATGGCGATCGGTCCGGTGGCAGTGGGGTGGTAGGGTGGTGGGCGACGGTAGTGGTGATAGGCTGGCTGGAGGCGACGATGATGACCGACAGTAGCAACAACCGACGGCATCGGCAATCAACGGTAGTGATCAGCGGTGGCAAACTTTGGAAAAGTTGAGTGAGGGAGAAATAATTTCTTCATTTTTTTATTCTGGAAGAGAAATCACAAATTTTTCATTTCTGGTTTCTTGGCCAAACCTAGAAATAGAAAAAAGATTTTCTCTTACAAAATGGATTACTGTTCTAGAATGAATTCTAAAATAAAAAATTCATTGTGAAATAGAAATCAGGGCCTATCATGGCCTAAGTGAGTTGATTTACTCAAGATGTTTTTCGGGCTTGCTCATTATCGAGAAAAACTTAGGGGTAATAATAAAGAAATAAATAAAAATAAAAAAAGTTTATTTCCATTCAATTCTTTTCAATTTTGAAGGAATATAAGATTTGTGAATGAAATACTTCCTTTTTATTTAGATCCATTTCATTTTGAAATAATAATAAAAATAGTCCCCCAAACTTTAACATGATATACAATGTTGTCCTTCAACTTTATTTGATGCAATATGATCTATAAATTTTGATCCAAGATACAATATCATTCATATAGAAAATATTTAATGTTCTCTAACATTATATAGTTCTAAAAATTTTAACCATTCATATATATTTTCTAAAAATTTTATATAGTTCTCTAACCATTCATATATATTTAATATATTTCTTTAATTATATAAAAATATTTAAAATTTTAGGGACTACATCGAATAAATTAAAAATTCATAAGTAATATTAAATATTAGATGGAATTTTATGAACTATTCACATTATTTTCCCTTCCCTTCTATTTTCATTTTTTAACCAAAAGAAGGAAATTATTCCCTAAGTTTTTTTATTCCTTTCACTTACCTTCCACGTTAGCATACTCTTCGTGGCTACAACTTCATGCCTCTTAATAATTACCATAATGCAGTGACGGATTCATCAACTTCAAAAGTAATTGTTGTATTCCATCATTTTATAAAGAGCACACACCTTAAGATTAGGGATGAGCAACTTGAACCGATTGAATCGGGAACCATCTAGACTAGCCTGGACAGGCAGGTTTGGTCCAATTCTTGGAGGTGTTAATCCAGTCTCCAGTTCCCAAAAAATTTACCGGTGCCCAAATAATCCGGTTCCCAATTTCTAGGAAGGCTTGACGGGATGGATTAAAATTTTTATATGTTTTTACATTTTATTAAAGATAATAATTTTAAAAAGTGATAATAATTTGAAATTTTAAACCCAACTTTACCGAAAACATAAAAAAAGTAAAGAAACTCAACTTCTTTTTAAATTTTCACGATCCCATTGGATCATCTAGGAATCAGCTAGGACTGACGAATCCGATCTAATTCCAAGACTAGTTTGTCGAGTTCTTGATCCCAAAGACCGAGGAACCGATCCCAATGATCCGATTCCCAATTCCGATGGGGGCGATTGGATTGTTTGGGAAACCGATCACCCCTACTTAAGATATGAAGCTTGAGGGGATCGTTAAAACTAATTGCCCATGCTAATCCATTTCACAGTTAAAAAGAAAAAATATATTTGCTTTTACATTAAGTATAGCATAGACCACAGACTCTGCCATTTGTCATATCAAAATAAAATCATGTTCATGACGAGTGATAGAAAAATAGAAATCTTGCATAATAACATGACATAAAAGGTAAATTAAAAAAGTAGGTGTGTTATCAACTGTAAGATTGTAGATTTGAAGCACCTACTCCTACAACGTGAGAGTGAATGTATTCTTTTAGGAAAATTCTTTAAATAAATTTTTTGAAATGTATTTATCTTCTCAAATAAGATATCAAAACGAGTTAAACTGGCTATGACAATTTCTAATAAGGATTTGACCTCATCAATTGGCTAAATATTCTAACAGATCATGAGCATTTTCAATCAAAGACGATTTAACCTAAATTTTAGTATTATATTAAAAATTAAGAAAAGTAAAAGTCTCTCAAAAAGGGAAGGAAAAAAAAAAAACAAGTAGAAGGGCTAGTAGGGAAGAATAGAAATCTTTGCCAAAACTCCTCACCGAGACACCGCCGACCTCGTTGACTGGGCCCACTAGGGATGGATCGAATCATCGAAGGGCTTGATTTTCTTTTTTTTTGTGTGTGTTTTTTTAGTTTTATCCTATTTTTCTTTTTTGAGTTTGTCTCTCTAATGGAAAGAAAAAAAGAAAGAGGAAAGAGGGAAAAAAAAAACAAACCGATGTAAAATGAAAATGCTCTTAACCAGTCAATGAGATCAAGCGATCTTTTTGAATTAACATGACTACTTTAGATTTTTATTCGAAACAAGTTCACTTCAAATTATTTTGACTAAAATCTACATAATGCCTTTATTTGAAATTTTTCCTACTTCGTTACGATGATAGGCAATATGAAAGATTTAAATCAATATTAGCTCTTTCCTTTCAAAATAAAAAATGGAAATGTCTAAATATTTAGCTAAAAATTGAGAAAAATATTATGGTTATTTATAAGAATGAGCTATTTAGGGTGCGTTTAGTAATGGCTTTGATTCTTGGTTTTTCGTCATCGACGAATTTGGGACGAGAAACTTATTTGACAAATACCCTAAAAATTTCTATTCTCGAGATAAAAAAAAAGATTGTAATGAGTTTTGGATGGGAAATCAGAATAAATTTAATTTTGATTTCCTGTTTCTTAGACGAAAATGCACAATACAAAAAAGAGAAAATCTTTTTTTTTCTCGATCTTTACTCTCGTCTCAAACGAGAAAATTCGATTCTCTTTTTTAAAAATTCATTCGATAATTATTTAAAAAAAATTCTTTCTGAGATAATAGTTACCAGACGGTAAGAAAAAACAGTGCGAGAACGACGAACAAAAGGGCAGGCTTTCGAGCGAAGGACGTTGATGGCACCGACTCCTCCCATTTCTCTCTCTCTCTCTCTCTCTCCACAGTATTAGTCGGACGATTTCTCTCTCACATCGTCGTCGTCGTCCAGAAGAAAAGTGAAATTCACCTCTCACCCGGTCGGCCTCGACTCTGCTGAATCGCCTCTCTCTGCCGAGGTAATCATCGGTGCTAATTTCGCTCTTCGTTGCTTGTTTTGATCAACCTTTAAGGCCGATAGATTCTTTCGCAGACTCCTTATGAACTTCCACTTGGTCAATTCGGTTTTTTTCTTGTTCCCTTTTGCTTTTTCTAGTTGATGTTACTGAAATGGGTGTTGCCGTCGCTTGTCCGGTTGAGTTACTCCTGATTCCGATGCGATGAATCGATGTCTATTTCCACCTGCCCGTGAATTTTTCTCGCGGTTCCGTCAATGTTGCTGTCTCAGTTCTTAGTTTGATCGCCGATGTCTCAATTTGAATCAATTGAGGGGACACCCTTTCTGGTGGTTAATTTCAGTTCTGATATCAAGCATCTAAGATGTAGTTGCGTGCTCCTCTTTTTAACAAGCTTGCATTCCGAAAGTATGTAGTTTTTAGGTATTCAAGATATATATTTTTTAAATTTATTCACGCATGTTTGCAAAGGATATATTTAGAGTTTTAAGGATCTTTTTAAACGGTCGATGGATTAAGATTGATGTTTTTTTACCGGTTCTAAGTAGATGGAGCAGTCTCTCTTGTCCCTTTCATATAAAGGATCGATACTAGAAGCAATTTCGGAAGCCAAGGTGCAGAGGAAACTTTTCGTTGTCTACATTTCAGGTAATTGCTCTTTGATATTGAGGTCATGTCGCCTCGGTGAATACCGATGAATAAAATTGAGGCAGGCATTGAGACTCTTTTATTCCTGCCACTGCATATCTGGACGCCCTTTTGATTTCCTCATTGTGTGTTCTCTGTCTCTTCCTTTTCATCTTTTCTGCTATATTCTTCACATAGCGATGTCATGTTCTCTTTGACTTTTAGCTCATATCCAAGCTGCACAATTTCCCGCGGAGAGGGAAGATTCCAGGACCTTTTTACCACTCTGTAGGCCATTCAATTGTTCGGTTGGTGGATAAGAAGGACAGAGTCGATTTACATTTTGGATATCGCCTAATGTTTTCCTATTGCCACATGTCGTTATAGTGCTAATTGCTTGTAATCCTAGGTTTGGGTGCATCCTGTGGATATAAAATAAAAAGCATTTGGATACTGTTTAGTTTGACCTAGGGGTTAAACCATGAAGATTTATTGAACTCATGCTTTGAAGGAAAGGGAGCAGTTGATTGACCTTGTGTACATTATATAGTAAAGTTCTGGCTCATGGATGTGCTCATGACTTGTAGTCCTGGATGCAGATTTCTTTTCTTCTTTTTCGTTTCAAAACTTCCCTTGATTTTGTATAACTGCATTTATTTTATATCTATGCTTTTCCCTCTTTCTTACCCTGTAATTAGTACAGAGTAATTCTTTCTTATCAATCCATATTCTTGCTTCAGTATACCTTCAAAAGCAAGAGTTGGTCCAGGAGAGACCTTATGTCGATCTAACAACAATAGTCTTTTTATTTTGTGTCATGTTAAGTTTGCATAACCATGCCTTTCATACAATGACAGGTGAAGATGCAGAATCAGCACGCATGGAAGAAACTACTTGGAAAGATTTTCGTGTAAGTTTTACGGTTTTGTGTTCAAAGGGTGTTATATAAGTGGGCTCTGCCACTTTAATTCCATCAGTCTACTTTTTTATTCAATTTTTTGTGGGTAACCCACTGTAATGTCGGTGCTTTGATGCTTCAATCAGGTGTCAGAGTCACTGTACAAGTACTGCATTTTTCTTCATGTCCTTGAAGGAAGTACAAATGCCTCTAACTTCTCAAAAATATGTATCCTTTCCTTGGAATGCTTTTCATTGAAATCATTTTGGAGGTTTTTATCTTTTATTTTTTACTGTGGCTGCTACTCTCTTCATGGTTTTACAAATTGGCGTCTTCATCACTTTCTGAACTTTTTTCCACTATAAAATAGTTTTTGCTTTTGTTTAAACAATGAACATAGGAAAATTTTCTGCCATGTTTAAAGTCCTTTCTTCATGTGAACTCTTGAAATTGCTGGAGTGTTGTACATTTTATGTAGAATCGTGAGTTCCTCTCTCTGCATAATGTTTCACTGCGGCATCAATTCTTTTAAGCAAAAACCCTATCCTTACATCAAGCTGTACAGACTCCCAGGAATCTGTTCCTTGTATTATGGCTGTCGGGCATAATGGCGTAAAACTTTGTCCATCACTTTCTGCACTTTTTTCCACTACAAAATAGTTTTAGCTTTTGTCCAAACAATTAGCATGGGAAATTTTTCTGCCATGTTTGAAGTCCTTTCTTCATGTCTACTTTTAAAATTGCTGGAGTGTTATACATTTTATGTAGAAGCGTGAGTTCCTCTCTCTGCATAATGTTTCACTCCGGCATCAATTCTTTTAAGCAAAATCCCTATCCTTACATCAAGCTGTACAGACCCCCAGGGATCTGTTCCTTGTATTACGGCTGTCGGGCATAATGGCGTGAAACTTTGGGAAAATGGTGAGTTATATCTGCTTTTTTTTTTTTTTGAAGTATCAATTGCATTATATGATGAAAATCTGTTGTGTGATATTTGTTTCTCTTGTATGTTTAGAGGGATTCATCAGTGCTGAAGATCTAGCATTAGGTCTAGAGAAGGCGTGGCTGAGTCTTCATATTCAGGTATGCCACCGCGGTCCTTCATACTATGGTGAAGACATTTTCTGATGATTTATTGATTAAGCACGAGATCTAGCATTTCTTTTTCTCTTTTGCATTTTCTCAGCTGAGCTGGTCTTACTTCTCATTAGGACTTTGATTATGCTATTTTGTGCCTGCATGATTCAGAATATTAAGATTATCTTACACCCTTATATCCGGATTTGTATCTACCAGAATTGAATGACATGTCTGGAACATTAAGGCATACTTGTAGGTTGGAAGGCCTCCCATCATCTGGTTAGGTTGGGAAAAGTTTTCTGTCCATCCTACAACAGATTTAATGGACAATCTCGAGCTGTCCTCTTTGGGGCTCAGCTTGTCCCGACTCACCTAGATCTGATTGGTAGGAAAGTTTACCATACTTATCAAGAGTAAACTATCTAGATACTCCTATCTTTCAGTGCAGCGTCCGGCGACCCTGTGTACTTTCAGATTGATGACATTTGTCATAGAACTATGTGTATTGGAAAAAGTAGTCGATTCATCCCACTTCCATTAGTGCTTGTAACAGAATTTTCCTATGTGGCAGGCTCAAAGGATGCCTTGTCACATAAGCTGGTGGAGAAATCCAATGGAAGTTGGATGTATGGACTATTTTCTCAAATATGTGGTGTTCAAACACTCGTGACACTGAATTGAAAACAACAGGGTACTTGGAGGAAAACTTCAAATTAAAGGGTTTCTATGAAGAACTTATCCTTATAGGTTTTGCATTTATGAGCACGCTCGAAGAATGCCCTTATGCTTAGAGCAGCCCAGCTTGGTCTGAGCCAATTTCTGGGCCTAGTAATTTCCCAGAAAAGGCGTCTGATTGAGTCATTTTAGCTGATCCACATGTGACATATCAAAGACTAAGAAATCTTGACTTCATGATACCTTTGCTAAAGTTAGAGAAGATTAGACTTATCTAAGCTGTTTTCTTATCACATTAGTTGCCTTCTCAATTCCATATGTAGTTATTTTTCTGTTTAGACGGTGCCAATGAACAAAGCTGGTTTCCAGGTTTTCTATTTTTACTTGAAATGAGATTGTAACTTTGCATGCTCTTTGAAGTTCATTAAAATTTTCGGGAACTGTTTCAAACTGTTTCCTTTTGAATCTTGCGGGATAAATTATTTCTTAATAATGTTACAACAAACCCCAGGCACAATGTTCAGGAGCTTTGGCTTTGATTGCCTACAATGAATTTTTAGCCATCTTTAAAATGTGTTTTAATGAAACTATCAATGGGCTAGAAGCAAAAATTGACCCGTTTGTCATCTGCATGTACTCTATTATTGATCTCTAGGGTAACCAACTAATAGGAGTGGAATAGAAAAAATGTTAATTTACTTGGTCGCGTTCTTGTATCTTTCACTTTTCGTGGTTTATGATAAATCTAATTTGTATGTAATTCTTCAGTACTTTTTTATAAGAATAATATCTAATATTCACAATTAGGGACACAATCATAAAGGAAGGCGTATATTACTAAATGAAAGGTATCTTTGTTACCCACTAGAAGTTAAGTTCTTTGTCGGTATTGACCTGATCTTCAAACTGGCATTAGACCACCTTTAGATAATTATTAGCTCCATTTTGACTTTGTCTCTAGATTTTTATTCTCTTGAGGGATACTACTTTGCTATGAAGGTGGAAAAAGGATATCTTGATGTGCATTTTAATAGATCAATTGTTCTGGTAATCTTTTGGGGCGGCTTTTGGGATGGTAAATTTGAATTTCCTGATGATGACATTTGCATGTGCAAATGCACTCATATATTCAATTTGTGATCCTTTTTTCGTTCCACGTCTGGCTGGATTGGTTAACTTTTATTACCTATTGAAATATTAATTACTGCTGGCTATTGTAGGAAACGACAGCTACTGTTTTAACTGCAGCACTCGCTGCTGGAAAATCTGAACCATCTGGTTCTCATGCATCAAATATGGCTTCAGTAGAGCAAGTTAGTTCTTCAAGAGCAGCTGCTGATTCTTCACCTGATGCGCACAATGAAGGATCTGATCCTGTACCTTTGGTGTCCTCTGAGACGCTTGAGGAAAAAAGATGCTATGAAGACATTGCTGAGGTTTAAATTATATTCAGCTGCTGCCTTAGTATATTTGTTTATTTATTACAGGCCTCTTACTTATGTTATGCACAATCTGTCATAATTTGGCAGAAAATTGATGACGACAAGCCATCTTTGAGAGCAGACTTTCAAGGTGACTCAGGGAGTCTTGGACATGAGAAATCCTCTTCTTTGGCTGAGGCAGCTAAAGGATCAGGAGATCCCAGTTCGCCTGATCTTGGCAACATCTCAGATGATTGCAAGTCTTCCCACATTGAAAAAGGAAAGTCTGTCTCGGAGGAAATTGTGAAATGCTCATCAGAGATTGCAGAAATCCCAGAGTCAAACTCGGAAGAATCAAATGTGACCTCATCAGAAGAAAAGCCTCATTCTGTGGAGGATGTGGACATTGATTTGACTTCCAAACGTCCCAGTGGTAGTCAATCAATAGATGTCCATTTAAATATCCGCTTGCCCAACAGTATAAGCCTTCAACACAAGTTCTCTTTAACAAGTACTTTGAGAGTGGTTAAAGAGTACGTGGACAAAAATCAAGATGGTAATATTAAATCCTATAATTTGGCCATTCCATATCCTCGAAAGGTATTTACTGATCAAGGTACGATTCTACAGACCATATCTGAACCCCTCTTTAATCAGATTGGCTAATTTATCGAATCAATCACTTTATCTCTGGCTAAGCAATTCTTATTGCTTATCTGGAGGCATCATTTCTTACATTCTCATGATAACTATTTCTAGTCCATTTACTTTTGTAGATTTGGATTTTTTGTAAGCGCGAGTCTTGCTATGTTTTAGAAGCAGTAAGCCAAATGTTGCTGAGTCTGCACTTTGTTGTCACATAAAAGTGTTATTAATGTTGTGTTTATTCATAAAGTGAAGTATTTAATTGGGCAAGTTTAATTTTCGGGGGAAAAATATGTTCTGTTTTCTGTTTGGAATGGCTTTTGCAGTATAAATAAGGATAGGGTGGCGGGAGCATGTTAAGCCCTATAGATATGACTCAGGATGTGGCCAGAAAATATCCACGAAAAGCTATTATGGAGTTTTCTCAAACCGAGAACGATTGACTGAGGGAATTGGGACATGGTCATGTGTTACGGGGCCAGAAGGACAAGTCTACCTGAGTTTGATAATCTGAACATATTGCTAAGACATGAGTTTGGTTCTGGCTGGAAAGATCGATAACAATCTCAGCAGGAGGGAGACTTCGAGAAACAACTTTACCTGAGAAGTGAAGCAGTTAGGAAAGATAGTTGAATTTTCACTTCAGTCTGGCCAAGCTGTTTTGATTCTTATGTATGGGGTGATTGGAAGGGTAGTTGAATTTTCAGCTCAGTCTGGGCTGCCTGTGCTTGTTTCTCATTTGTGGGATAACTTGCTCACATTGAGGGAACCGCGTAACAGTAGTGATATGGTGATGGACATTGTTAAATTTAAGAACGTGGCCATTTTAGTGCTATTGTGTACATAACAGATAGGATGCTACTTCCTGGAAACATTTGATAGTTAGATGATTATACCACCATTATCCTGAGTTCAGGGGTTGGATCTGTTGTTTCTGGGGCACTTGAGGACATTTAGACATACTTGATATAGTAAGATTATAGAAGCTGACATTCAGGATATGTAGTTACTTAGATAAGTCTGGCATATCTATGCTGAATTTGACATCATCGGATCTGCTTCTCAAATTGATTAGTTACTCGACTAATGGAACAAGATTTGTGATTTTACCCCTTAGTCAGGTAAGTGGCGCTGAAAAGGATGTGCTAATTTTCATAGTCACAATATTTCTGTAGACATAATCAAATGTGCTGGTATTGTTTATGATAGTAAAATGAATGGTATGATCACGCTTTTTTTTTTTTTTGGGATATCGTTAGGTGGTAACACCTGTAAAATATTAGATTGGATTCAATTGTAATAGAAGTGTCTCCATTTGCTGTGCTTCCTGCAATGCCATCTTTTATGCATGTCCATAGTCCAAGAGTTAATAGTGTTATCATGTCTTGGTTGGTTTGTCTGCCAATTTTAGATTAAGTAATTTCATTTCATTTGCGTGGATTATTTTTCTTTACAGCAGTGTGCATGCCATGCCATAAGAGGTCATCCTCTTCCAGCTAACATGCTGTTTATAAGTTCACAATGCAGCTTTTTTGTTGTCAATGTAGATTTGGGAAGATCTTTATTGGAGTTGGAACTGGTTGGTAGACAAGCGTTGATGGTGGTTCCGCTAGAAAGAGGCACAAATCATAATAGAGGAGGTTCCTTGTCCCAGCACCAACCGAGTTCATCTGAGGATTCTTCTGATGGAATTAATGGAGGATACTTTGGAATTGTGAGGAGGATCTTGTCCTACGTGAATCCACTTTCTTATCTTGGAGGCATATTACGCTCATCAGGTTTGACATAGGATTAAATAGCTCATGGCAGTACATTTTATTTTTTTAGTAACCGAGGACTCCACCACGGGCTTCAGTACCTGAACAACACCGGAGGGCCGGGATCCTATGCTAGTGGGCCCTATACCTCGAGGGAGACTAGCATAAGACCCCAACACCATAACCCTCTACTTAAGATGCTAATAATTGCGGGTTTCGAGTCCTTAACCTTAGCGATGAGGGATAAGCTCTTAACCAATACAATTACCCACCGTTGGGTTCATGGCAGTACCCTTAGTCTCTATAATCTTGATAAATTGATCTTATTGTGTTGAGTTGGTTTGAATTTGATAATTAGTCTCGCGGTACCCTTAGTCTCTCTAATTTTGGTAAATTGATCTTATTGTGTTGGCTTGGTTTGAATTTGATAACATGTTCCTAGCTCCCAGTTCCCTGGCATAAGCATCAAATTTAGGCATTGACGTGGTCTATCACATTCGAGATTCTTCTAATTTTTATGGGTAAAAAACCGGAAGTTCGTTCAAAAGGACTGGAAGCATAATTTATGAGTACATCATTGCCATGAGATACTACAAAACGGCATTGTTGCTTACCGTATAGTTACTAGATAGATTGAACTAGAAGCTTCTACTACGAGGAAATTATGGATATGGTATTTGGATATCGACATGCAGTTAATTCTATTTGTGGTTCTCTTTTTGTTAGTTGGTAGAATTTAAGTAGCATAGGAAAATTTTTTGAAGTGATTGATGAAGTTCACTGAACTTTCATGGTCCTTACTCCTTCTCTTAAGTTCACTGGATGGATGTGATTGCTGCTTATGTTGATTTTACTTGCTGGAGCCGTGGTATTATCTATGAATGCAAATTGCTATGGGAATGACGGGTGCCTTCCCTGGCCAGTTTTACGCATTATGTTGTCCTTTTGGAGCCAAAAATTTGGCTTCAGTGCAGGTTCTGCGGTGGCTTTCGAAGACTAGATTTGCTTATATAGCTTAATTGATCTGGAAAAGAACTGTATTGACTCGGTCTATATTGACATTGACGTTTCAGATCCTAATCCTCCTCCTCAAAATAACTTGGCAAGAACAGAAGGACCAAATCTCCGTGACTTGACAAATCAGAACACTTCTACGGGAAACAGAACTGAGGGCAGAAGCAGGAGACCAACATCATCCCCTTTCGGTAGCAACATACATACACTGAAGCATGATGAAGATGATAATCGTTTCAGTGATAGAAATTCTTTCTGGAATGGGAATTCTACGCAGTATGGCGGCAATGGTGATGAAAAATAGGATGTGATTAAATGAATATGTTAGTGTTTTTGTTTTCCTCCTTTTCCTTTTTCAGGCCAGCGTTAAGGGTATATAGAGAAGTGAAATAATGACAGTCGGGATGGACGCTTGATCACTGATGTTCAGATCTTGCTATAGTGAAATTGCATAATATTAACTAAAATTTGTGAAGTTTGTTGATGCTTTACATTTTGCATTCTGCGATGGACTGGGTTCTGAGATTGCATGATGGGGAAAAGGCGGTGATGCTCGTGGGCAGAGCGCGGCTGAAATCTGGGTGGCAAGGATACAGGTGGCAGTTGGGTGCCGGATTGCAATTCGGATCTAATTTTATATATCGACGTGGGCTCCGTTTGATTCAGCTAATCCTTTGGATATATGAAGAGTGTTTGATAAAGAGAGGGTGGTTTTTGCAATTGACTGAAAGAATTTTTATTTTTTTTCTAGTGGGGTTATTTTAGGTTGAAATTTATTTATTTTGTGCAAGTATCACTTTCAACGAGTAGATTAATGCAACTAAAGTGAATTCGAAATTACATAATAATAATAAAAAATGTGATGAAATTTGTTAAATTTTTTCAGTAAATAGTAAGCATTTGAAATTTATAGGAATGGATATCTTCCAAACTTCAAATCGAAAATCTATTTTAAAATGAAAAGAATAAAAAAAATTTGTTATCAAATGGATTTATGTTTTTGAAATAGAAATTTTATGCCATTATCAAACGCATTTTCTTCCTTAGAAATTCATTTTGGAATGAGTTAATATTACCAAAAACCTCAAAGTTTACTCATTGTGATACATTTACCCTTAATTTTTTTTTGTGACACAAAAAATCCAAAGCTATATTTTTTGTGATAATATACCCCAAACTATATATTTTTTCTTTTTCTCTTTTTTTTTTTTATTTTCAAAAAAGAAATAGTTGTCAAAGGATAGCAAAGCCCTTGCGAGGCCTAGGCGAGGCTGCCTCGCCCAAGCATCGCCGAATGCGGGCTTGGGCGAGGTTGGCCTGACCTCGCCGGCTAGCGAGCCCTGGCCGGCGAACTATTTTTTTAAACAAAAAAGAGAAGAGAAAAATAAATAAATAAATAAATATATTGGGGTAATATGTGTCACAAAAAATATAGTTTGGGATTTTTGATGTTATAGAAAAAAGTTTTACGTAAATGTGTCACAGGAGGTCAAGTTTAGGATTTTTTATGTCACAAAAAAAGTTAAGGGTAAATATGTCACAGTAAGGAAAGTTTGAGATTTTTTATGATATTAACCCTTTAGGAATAGAAATAGAAAAATAAATCAAAATAGAAATTCTATTTTTGTTCCAGAACTCAATTTATAGCTAGAAATTGAATCATGTGCATCATAAATCTCAGTCTCCCATCTCTCTCCCGCATCTCCGATGGCCATTGCCCGAGTGCCAACAAGGTACCCAGAGGCGACCAGGTGAGCTCCGGTGACCATTCAGAGGCGATCGGAAGCCTCATCTGCAAAAGGGCACCACAAGCGACGAGGGAAGCTCGTAGAATAGAGTCCTTGAGAGAGGGGTAAAGATAGGAGCTGGCAAAAGTCATAGAGGGGCTTGAAAAGCGGCTGAAAAAAGTGCATTAAATCATGGAAGCTCGCCTTATGAAAAAGCCGAAAGCCTAAAACCTGCCTAGTACCATCGACTTTGCCAAAGCCGGCATTTGTCCCAGGTAGTCCCAAGAAAATTTTCACCAACCATCCTCGACTTTCATTCTCTTGGGGAAAAATGTATAATAAACGTAGCCTTCTAAGGCTGCATTCGAACAGTACACGTTCAATATATATGTCATCTATTTTAATTATAGCAAAATATGTAAAGTACAAGATATAAATGTCATAACGAATAGGTTCGAGGTTGTTGGAGATAAAATGAGGGAAGGGTCTAGTGTTGGGGGTACTAACCCTGTAAAAAGGTTTTTGATGCTCTGTCAGAAGGTTCATGTCTACTGTTGGCTTCCAATGAATCATCCAATCAACGAGTGACACATCCAATTGTTCCCACCCTGTCAGAAGGTTTTTGATGCTTCATCTTCTGTCCCTTCCCTTCACGCCGTTCCTTTTGAATCTCTAGAAAAGTGAAAAGACATGAGCTTTGTCAGATCCGCGCAGGTTCTTCTTCTACTCCTCCTTCCTCCTTCCTCCTCCTCCTCCTCCCTCCCTCCCTCTCCTATCTCTTCACAATCCACGCTCGATCTTCTCGCCCAGCTCCCTCCCTCCCTCCCTCCCTCCCTCCCTTTGATGACCCCTTTGAGTCTCCGACATGGATGATGTCGTTACCTCTGCCTTCGCCATAGCCCTTAGAGTTTTGTTCTCAACTTCATTTTTCATCAGCGTTTGACCAACTCTTGTTAGCATTTGTGCCTCCGATTCGTGGTCCATATCTAGCAAGCTCGCCGACCCCTTCACTCACTCCCGACCACGCCGCTTCTTCCACCTCTACACTTGCCTCCTCAAGCCTCGTTGACCGCTTCTGTTTGGTGTTTGTGTCAGGTTAGTACTTTCCCCTATTTTGCTTCTTTCTCACTTCACGACCCCTTCGTGCCTCTAATCTATACTATGGTGCTGCCTTTGCCTTGGCCGTCGCCTCCCGAAGCCTCATTGGTGACTTTGATTTTCCCTCCGTGTTCAATCATCTCAGCTTAGGGTTTGTTCCTCCAATTTAGGGTCTGAGACCAATGAGCTCGCCAACCTTGGCTGCCATTACTACGTTCCGAACTTTCTTGTTCTCGCGATGAGCTAAGGTTAATATTTTGACCCTAACTCGTAGTGAACAGTCGTCCATCTCTCCTTATAGAATGAGCACGCCTGTTGGAATCATGCAACCTTTTATGTCAGGTTCTTTTTTTTTTCCATCTATTTCTCATTATTGGGGTTATTTGATTTTGTCCGGGTTTCCAAGATTTTGGGTCATAGATCATCAAGAGGAGAGAGCAATTTGCGGTGATTCTTTTCTGGGGAAAGGTTCCGATGCTGTGTGGCTCTAGAGTATTTCAATGGACTGATGTTTATAGCTCTAGCTATGATCCGTGGGAGCCAGCTTCTATGGCTGGTCTGATGATGCAGCAAACATCACTTCTTTGCCTCCAGTGTAGTGTTTGCACCTCTTCAGGTCCAAATGGCAGCAATGCACCAACAGAAGGCCTTCATCTTGCAGCAGCAGCAGCAGCGGATGATGATGATGGGCTCACAGATGCAACAGCCGGCAAATCCTTTCGGAAATCCATATGCAGCCAATGTCCACCCATATGGCTCCAGTGTCGAGTTCATGGTCAACGACGCTCTTTCTCTCAGTAAGCTCCCGGTCAAACAAGATCAGTGTGTCCTTCAGTTCTGAAACCGAACACCAACTTCGATTCTCTCCCTATCTCTCTCTCTCTCTCTCTCTCTCTCTCTCTAATGGTTCTCCGCTCAGTCTTCTTTCTCCTCCTGGACTGAGGCTTCTCTTTCTCTTTCTCTCTCTGTAACTCCACAGGGACGCAGCAATGGCCTTCGCTCAGCTCGTTTCTTGTTCCTCTTCTTCGCCTTCTCTCTCTCCCAAACCCTCCCTCACTCCTCCGATTGCCGCCCCCACCAGCTGCTGCTGCTCCTCCTCCAAGTCGCTCGCTCCGCCTCCTCCTTCTCGGAGAGGCGCCATGCGGGGTCTCCGTCCTCCGACGACGTCGTGGAGCTCCCCCTGTTCCCCCTCCCGCTGATCCTCTTCTTCGGCGTGATCCTCCCCCTCCAAATATTCGAGTTCCGGTACCGGATCATGATGCACACGCTCTTCCAGACCGAGCTCCGCTCCAGTGTGCTCATTCTATAAGGAGCGATGGACGACATGTTCACTACAAGCTTGGGTCAAAATACTAACCGGAGCTCGCGTGTACAAAAATTCGAAACGCAGTAATGGCGGCCATGGGATTGGCGATCTCGCTGGTTTCAAACCCAAAATCGAAGGAACAAACCCTAAGCTGAGTTGATTGAACACGGAGGGAAAATCAAAGTCGCCAATGGGGCTCCGGGAGGCGACGGCCAAGGCAAAGGCAGCACTTAGTGTAGATTAGAGGCACAAAGGGATCGTGAAGTAAGAAAGAAGTGAAAGAGGGGTAAAGTGCTAACTTGATGCAGACATTAAACTGAAGCAGTCAACGAGGCTCGAGGAGGCAAGAGTAGAGGTGGAAAAAGCAGCGTGGTTGGGAGTGAGCGAAAGGGTCGACAAGCTTGCTAGATCTGGACCCTGAATTGGAGGCACAAATGCTAACACGAGCTGGTCGAACGCCAACGAAAAATTGAAGTTGCCAACGATGCTCTGGGGGCAACGGCGAAGGCAGAGGCAACGACATCGTTTGTGTCGGAGGTACAAAGGAGTCGTCAAAGAGGGAGGGAGCAAGCCGAGCGAGAAGATCGAGCATGGTAGTGCATCGTGAACAGAAATTGTAAGAAAACGAATTCAAGTGGTGGCTGTGTCTCCAGATTCAAAAGAAGGAAGAGAGGGAGGGAGGAGGAAGAAGGAGGAGCAAAAGAAGAACCCGCACAAATTTGACAAAGCTCGAGTCTTTTTGCTTTTCAGGATATTTAAAAGTAATGGCGTGAAGTGCAGAGATGGAAGAGGGGGACCCGGATCACCTGCCTGCCTATCAGGGCGGGAAGGGTGATCTAGACGTTGATGGGGGTGCCCCCTACAATAGGGGGGGGGCATTTTCCTCCATCTAACGGCGCCTGACCGCAGATCACCTGAGGCAATCTATTTCCGAAAGAGGGAGTGTCAAAAACCTTCGATGGGTGAGATCAATTGGACGAGTGTCACTTGTTGATTGGATTGTTCATTGTTGATTTGAAAAATTAATCCTATCTAATATTTTCTCACCACCTCATACTTTTTTAGGGAGCAAATATTAGGTGGTCCCGGCATAGTGCGCCCAGGCCACTAGAGCGGGGCTCGCTCGCCAGGTGGCCACCCCCTATTTGGCCTAGCGCACTGTGCTGGGATCGAGAAAATATTAGGTAAGACCATCTTGCTATGTGGTCCGTGAGTCAGCCCACTCACCGCGCGCCACGTGGCGAGATGTCAGAGGAAAGCCTGAACGCTCAGCCACGTCACTTTTCTCTTTTCCATCTTTTCTCCGTCCCTTCTCCGTCTGCGCACTGTTCCGAAATTTCCCGCTCCTCTCTCTCCATCGTTCAAAAGTGGTCTCTCTACCCCGGGGTCTGTCTCTCCAACCTCTGCACGACTTCTTCCTGCTCCGCCTCATCACGTGCTCGTTGACGATCGGGAGGAGAGGAACCCTCTGCATGACCCCTTTGCGCCTTCGATCCCGACCATGCACGACCCCAGTTTCTGTCTCTCCAACCCAGAACGAAGCTCTCGTCTCGAGATCCCTCCGATTCGAACCCTTGGTACGTCTCTCGATCGTCATGTCTATCGATCAATCTACCCATCTGTCTTGTTTCCGTGCTTCTCCTTGGGGCATCTCGATTTGATTCGTCGCCTAGGGTTTCGTTGAGACGGAAGGTATTGGGTTCCGGCGTGGGCGAGCGACACGCCAGATCAGCTGTTCGTTTGCAGGTTTTCGATTGAGTTGCTTTTTCATTTTTTGTTTTGCTTAGGTGGCGCCGACAGTAATTTGGGGTTGGGGCGCATTTCGGTCACATAAGATTTGGTTCGGCGTCGCTGTTTGAGCTGGAGGAATGGATGACTAGAAGCTAAGGAAGAAGAACAAGAAGAAGAAGAAGAATAAGCAGAGCAACAAAGCGGCTATGGAAGACGCCACGGCTGTCACTGTGGCAGGGGATGGCGGAAGCACTTCGGTTGACCAGAGGAGTCATTTGAGCAATGGGAGGACTCGGGGGAACGAAGCATCTGATGATGGGCAGGATGTGGGGTTGGGTCGGATTGAACCTCTGACTAATGGTGTTGAAGATGTAAGTGTTTCATTTTGAATTCAAATGGCATACAAGTTGTAAGTATTTCCTTCCAATTTCGAATGCGGAGAATGATGTCATGAGATGTTGTTTGACTTGATTAGTTGACACAAATCACCCAAGATGGGATGTAGATATCATATTACTGTAGGATTTAGCTGATTTGCACTTCAGATCACGTATTGTGGCACATTTGCATTGAGGAACACAATTTTCCAAGCATTTCAACTTGGAAAGGATGAATGTATTTGCTAGTTAGTGCGATATGTCATCTATGCTGGCAATGATCTTTAGAAAAAAAATCCATTGTTTTATTTTCTAATGGAGCACTTCTGCTACTAAATAAAATGAAATTCTTGTTCCAACTGAAGATTCATGGAAGCCTACCCTAAGTGGACCTCATTCTAGATGGCCTCTAGCAATCCCGGTTTTGTTCCATATAACTTAGTGATCTATGCTATATGTAATCTTGAAAAAAGTGACGTAATTTGAATAATCAAGAATTATGTGATTGCACAAAAATCAATGACATACCTGCCAGTATGATGCATCTTTCACTTTTGTTCCTTCATGTTGCATGATAAATGCCAGATGGTGGTGATGTTTATATCCAATTAATTGTCTTCTCATGAGGATGCAAGTGATGATTTAAACGACACCTGCGATCTTTAATAAATATATATGTTGCCTTTCTCTATCTTTTCTTAACATTGTTCAATGTATTAGCCGATTTTTCCAGTGTGTCAGAAAAGTAATTTTTGGCTTAAGACATTCTAGATAGGTTATTGGGAAATACTGCAATTTTCTAAAGAAAGCACCATGTTTTATTGGGAAGAGCTTGTTTTGTTGTTCTATATATGCTATGAACTCAATTATATAAGCGTTCTAATGATGATTTTATACTAAAGTGAAAATATGATGTAAATGAAACATTGATATCATCGGACAACTATACCTGTCAATGGTCTTTCTGTTGGAAAATATGCCACATTCATTGTTTTTGTTGACATTGTTTTTGAGACATAACTATGAATCGATGTGTGGAAATGAGGCTAGTATCTTCTTTATTTACTAATATACTGTACAGCATGGTGACATAAAGTCCCGTTTAGCCGGAGCTGCAGAAGAAAACTGGTTAGAAATCAAGGTATGGATAATGGCCTTAGAAACTTGTGCCTTCTGTCAATTAATTGCTTCATCTTTGATTTTTCATAGCTTTTTCTGGCCAATGGTCATGAACACAGAATGCAATTTTGCAGGCTAGCTTAGAAGAAAACATTAAGCACTTAAGGAATGAGAATGAATTGCACAAGGAAAAAGAGGTAATCGGACATGATAAATGGTTATAGAGATCAATTTGTCATATAATTTCACTTTGGTATATGTTTGGTAGTCTCCATAGAGTTACTTCCACTCTTGTTTACTGTGTGACATAATAGGATTGGAATTGTTGCAGACTGGTTTAGCCACAAACCTTGCATAGTTGGAGCGTGAGAAGGAAGGCTGGCTTTTGAAAGAGGTAATTTGTCTATAAGGATGCTTTTATGGGGTTTTAAGATAACTTGCAACATCTAGTTCAGTCTTTTGTTTAATTGAGGGCTGTGAATTTTCTCCTTCGCATAAGAATGACAAGTGACATGCTGCTGTTGTAAATTTTTCCATATGAAACTTGTGCCATCTGCTGTTGTTTTACCACTCTGCATCTAGGTTAGCTTTAAGGAGAAGATTAGCCAGTTATCAGATGAGAAAGCTAAGTTATCAGACGAGAAACCTATTTTGGAACTGGAGCATGTATATCTTCTAATCTTTAGTCCTTTGTGAATTTCGCTTCACATTTAGTTGATCGAATCCCATCCTACATGTAGGCTAGCTTTAAGGAGAAGATTAGCCAGATCTTAAACAAGAAAGCCAATTTGGAATTGAAACAGGTATCTTTCAAGTTCTTTATACACAGTCACATTATTAAAAGTCAAATAGTCTCTTTATTGGTCTTAAGGTTCCACTGTTCTTTTTGCGTGATCCATTTTTCTAGAAGTCTTTTTAAGTTATAACTCATATTTATGAAGTTGACTATGGCTAATTTTGAACATGGTTGACAAGAAAATTGGAGGAAAAAATAAGACAACTAGAAAGAGATCACGGTTCTTGGGTCTCAAAGGAGGTCAGCAACTTCCTGTACCATGCTTGTTCTTGTTAGTCAAACTTCACTGGGAAAAGTTCTATCATTTTGGTTAATTCTTTCAGCAAGCTTTTTTAAGCCATGACTGGTGGAGCTGACAGACTTTTGAAATTGATTGACAGGAATGTTTAATGGAAAAAATACTGAGAGCTGGAAAGGGATCATGATTCCTGGGTTGTAAAGGAGGTACCTTATGTAGCTCAATAGCTTGCTCTTGTTTAAATTTCACTGGGAAAAAGTTCCTTCATTCAATGAGCTTATGGTCAGAAGCATTTTTAACCAAGGACATATGGAGGTGACAGACTTTGAAAATGATTCACAGTTAAGTTTGGAGGAAAACATAAGACAACTTGAAAAAGATAATGAGTACTGGCTTTCGAAGGAGGTGAGAAACATCATGTAATATCCTTGTTCTTGTTAGTCAAATTTCAATGGGAAAAATTTCTGTCATTTGATGAAACTGCTACTATATATGCCCATTACAAAAGAAAGTATGCAAGTTTGAATGATTAAAACCTTTTGCAGACTTTCTTTAATATTTATCTTCTACCTTTCCCCAGGATCTCCATGGTCGAAGGATAGGGGTGAACTATGTAGCCGATTGGCAGCCACGAAGGTATAGCTCTGCCTATGGAGGAGGCAATTATGGTAGTGGTAGAATGGCGAGTCCAACGAGAGGTTTTGGCGATATTGAACCTTTGGAAGGTAATTCCTGATATGAAGACGACGAACCCGACAATGACTATGCCGAAAGATTCACATTATGGCCATGTTGAAGTTACGTGATTGTGCTTTCTTTTATAATTTAGCCATTTTTTGCTGTGTAGTTTCCAAAACCTCCATCCTACCTTTTTATCTGTGACTTTTTACATCATTGCTGTTAAGTAAAAACATATTGACTCTGCTAATAACAGTACCTTTCTGGGGCACATAATAGATTGCATTCTTGGTCACTAGTGTGAAAGGCCAAACAAAATTAACAATACCGATCAATGATTTATTAGCAGCCATCACATAGCAGCAGAGAATTTACGAAGCCTCACAAACAGAATCTCCTAACCCCGGCAGCTCCATCACAAGCAAGAATTAATGAGGCAGTCAACAAAAACAGCAACCAGGAAGCTCTCTCTCACATGCTTTTATGTGAACATCAAACTTTGACCGTTCAAAGTGTGGCTGGCAAAAGTCCTTCAAATGTGCCGACTTGCCAAGCACAAAATATACTTAGATAGAACTCAAAGGACCCAATTGTTATCTCCAGGAAGAGAGGCGTATGCCTTTCACAAGATATTCTCAAACATCCTCGACTACTTTAATCATCAAAGCTAGAACGTCCTTGAGGATTTTCATTAAAACAAGCTTAATGTGTTGTTCAACTCAGAAAGTTCAACAGGAAGCAACAGAAAACAGAAAGAGAAGATGCCTGTCAAACAAGAAATATTATTGAATTCATTATACCTCGGTGAAGGTGTTTTACAAATTACCGTTGGCAAAAATTTAAATATAAACATTTGCACGATAAAGCAAAATCGAGGACTACTTAGTCAGAAATGTAAATCATACATGTCAAGCACGCCTTTTGCTGAGACGCCACGAATTGAGTTCATGGTATCTGTCATATAGAGGTTCAATAAGCGTGCTCATCTTGGCGAATCTGCAACTTTGAAAAATCTTGGCACCAATTCCACAAGCCACTTAGGATCAATAACAGTTACCTCTCACGCATGTACTCCTTTGTGGTCATGACAAGCTCATGGTAAATAACCCAGTCAGGCTATCTCTGGAAGAGAGCACTACTTGGATGTATATAGACTGGTTGATTCTCAACCAAGGTTCTGTAACCTTCTTGTGGGTCTTTTCGCGCCGCATGGAAGAAAAACCCTGATGTTATTGCTTTCCTTATTTTTGTGAAGTTCTTTCCAGCACTAACAACATCCAATTTATACCTGAAATGCATTGTTAAAAATCAAATTAACCCGGATGCTCCTTAAGGAACAAAAGTCAGGTGCAATGACTATAAGTTTACAGAACTCCAAACATGACTCATTCTGTAGCTCAAAAGCGAATCACTCCTACAGAAGAAGTAGGAGAAAAAGGCGTGCATTAAGATCCATTTAATGAAATTATGCACAGTTTACCTTTTGTTACCCATTCTTAATGATGGAAACAATTAATATAACAGACAACACAAATACAGTCAACATGAGTAGCATTAATGTAAAGTTTGTAGTTGAGAAGAATTAACTACAACATGGCACAAAGGGAGAGGGGCAGCTTTTGTGCCGTAGGATGGGTACTCGACAGAACTAAAAAAGAAGTAGCTAGTAAAGCCTAAATCACCAATAAGTCATAGTAGCATGTCACATAGATATGGTTGGGTTTCTGGAAAATATGGATCAAGAAAAAACAAGCTTATGCATCGGCAGCAACAAATTGTGGTGCAATTTGGAAGCAGAACAAAGATTTTAAAAGACAAAGGAGTCAACATACTTTCCATGATGGTGAGGAGCTACCACCTGACATCCTAAGCCCTCCTCAGGGATCGAGACTGAACAAAGTTCTCAAAGCACCATGGCCTAGAGTCAAATGGTCTCCTTCTGGCTCAAAGAACTTGGCCCTCTTCTGATCTGCTTGGGCTTGCTTCTCTCTAGGCCTGTAGAAAATGTTGCCTGTCTGAATCATAGCAATGATGGTCAAAATCTCATCACTGCATCCCAAATATACACTAGCAAGAAGCATTTTCGACAAGGGCGGCTCCAGAGGAAATTCTTCCATTTTTCTTCCCAGTTTTGTTAGAAGCCCTTCCTCATCCAAGGCTCTTAGACTAAAGAGCTGCTCCGGCAGAAATCAAAGCCTGGGACAATGGTGGATCCATGAAATCAAAGGATAACAGATCATTTATACCCATTGCCTTCAACGTAAGAGTAGTGAGACCAAGATTAATCCTTTGGATTTCAGGGACGGTGGTAGGGGACATTTCATTGCGGTATGCACTCTCTGTATAGAGGCGATAACATTTACCAGGTCTTGTACGCCGAGCACGTCCAGCTCGTTGCTTTGCGGATGCTTGTGAAATCAGAGTAATGACAAGTGAATCAAAACCTTGCTTTGGATTGTAGACATTCTGCTTTGCAAACCCTGGATCAACAACATAATAAATGCCATCAATTGTGAGAGATGCTTCAGCTATGTTAGTGGCAACAACCACGTTTCTCTTCCTCGGAGGTGCAGGATCAAATATCCTTGACTGCATTTCACTGGGCAATGCACTATAAACAGGTAATATGATCAGCTCAGGAACATTCTTGCCTAATCCTTTCATTCTCTCATAAAGAGATTGGCAAGCAAAATCAATCTCCTCCTGACCAGTCAGGAAAAGCAGGACGTCGCCTTCTGGTTCTATCAAATGAATCTGCAAGACAGGAATAAGAGCTGCATCCAAATAATCACTTTGCTGTTTAAAACAGTTGGAGAGACATCTTTAGCTTATTTTGTTTCCACTTAGGAAGCTGATAGAAAACTCCTTTCATGATTCCAAATATCCCGTGAAATTTTCTTAGGATAAATATGCCTGAAAATCACTAAAAAGATGATCATGCCTCAGTCTTAACTAGCTCGATTCATACGTTATAGCAAAAAATGGTATAGATATTTAAAAAACCAGCATGTCAAACCATGAGATTGAGAATAGTAGAGACATGAATAACTGCTTCTGATGGAATATTGTCATGTTCAGATCATGCAGACAGAAAATCACAATAGTTGTGAAACTATTTTACTTTCTTAGATTGGAGCAACCGAGTGAATGGCCAAAAGGCCATTAACTTTAATAATAGCTCCAGCCTAAGGAAAATAGAATAAGAAGAAAACTTCTTTATCTTATGGCTTGGCAAGAAAAAGAAAGTAGGATAGAGGCGACAATGGATTAACACTCTTTTCCTAGTCCAATGAATGAATACTTAGAAAAACAAAGGGATAAATAGATTCCTAGTCCAATGAATGAATATGCTGAAAAAGAAGTAGTAATTCTGGCGTAACTCTAAACATAGAGAGGGGATGATAAGCTTGGACAAAGATCACCAAATCAAGTGATTACAGAGGGTGATAAGCTTTCACTTCCGATGGGGATTAATAGGCCAAAAACCGTTAAGAGGGATCCATCTAAACTCATAGCAGGTCATGGACAGGTTAGGGCCTTTTCTTTCCTTTTTCCTATAGCGCAAATACTATTAATCTATTGTAAAAGTGCAAAATCAGGATCATTTATTGGACTATTTTAACAATCGATGCGTTGCCATGTACTTAAAAAGGTATGGCTACTACGAAGCTCCATATCCAAAGGGTGCTGAAGCTTCAAAATACCAAAACTTCCATTCTGAGGAGTAGATCCTGCGACCAGCTTCACCTCAACTGGACTAGGGTTGTAAGGAAGGTGGCTCGCTGAAGACCGACTTTTAGTGCCCAGAACATTGAGAGGAGGCAATGCACTTTTCCCCCGCCCATTCCAGTTGATTGAATTTCTTCTAGAACCTCCCAGGAAGACTCCTCTGGAGGATGCTGGCCATGAATTTCTCACAAATACCTATACAATGTATGTTAGTCTAAATGAAACTCTCAGCTGCAACTGTTGGCACAGAATTTGAAGACTATTCTTTGTCAAGCATAGATTGTAAGCTTCAGTGATTTCCTTATCCTAAATTAATGCTTCTAGCTATATTAGCTAATTAAGAGCAAGTAATCCCAACTTCAAGAAAGTCGATTTTGTTATTCTTGTATTTAGTCCCTGTTCCTGAGAACGAACAAATATTTCCATACAAACAGTTAAAGACTCCATGAATTGCAACAGGTATCATAAGGTGAAAAACAGAGCCTAAATCATTGCATAATATTAGATTGAGTCGTACAATATTATTTATACGTAACTGCTGCTTTTTTAGGGCCAAATCACCAAAAACAGAAAAGGGAAGGAAGCACTGAAATCTTATACTTGGTAGGTCCTTAGATATACATTAACAGGATGTAGCAGTCAAAAAACCCACATACTTTCGATGTGCAAGAGTAATGCTAGAGAACCTGCTGTTAAAAGAAAGGAGCATCATATACTTACTTTTACCATCACTTTGGATAAACATATAAATGCTTATTTGCAAGGAAGACTGAAATACACATACACACATATTTACAGAAAGGGCATCGCCCTAACCACACTGCCCTAACCACACTACAGGTATGGGTTACAGGAAACAGGTCTCTGATGCCATTAGAAAACTTCATAAGCTTAAATTTACCTGATCAACTTGGATGGCTTGCATGTTATTGGAATTCTTCCCTTGGACACAGAATAGTGATGTATTTGTCACATCAAAAGTTTCTTCAGGCATGTATTTCAGCTATTAGCTTCCTATACCTTGAACTTTTACCTCCCTAGAGAAAAATCAACGGGTAAATAACACAGATAGTGAGTGCAAAAACCACACGAGGATCGATAGGGGAGCACAGAGCTCCCCTGAGCGCTCTATTAGAATCCGGAGCTAATTTAACATAGATGTCACCGAACGAAACGAGCACGTCAAGCTAGACAAACAAAAACTGAAATCCAGCACGAACCAAAGGCAGATACAACCGAGGCTTTCACCTTCCGGTGGTGGCGCGGTGGCCGGCTGGCTTAGGCAGCGGTCGCCGTTCGCAAAAGAGACGACCAGCGAGGAGCAGTGGCGACAAGTCGGCTTCAATGCCCAAAGGAGAACAACAAGAAAAGAAGTCGTCGGCTCCTCTGAAGCTAAAACAAAAGCCCATGAAAATGGTGGGTCAACAAATTCAGGCCCCAGACTAGGGTTCCCAAGAGACTGACGCAAGGATGTACCTTACACTCGCTCGCCGCGTCGGAAACATCTGGGATTTGGCGCCATCCACGGCCCGCGCGGCGGGATCGGGCATGCATGAGAAAGAGAGGGAGGAGCCAGCTGATGAGTCGTAGCAGTCGATGGGGCTCTGGATGCGACGGCAGAGGCGGAGGTGGAAGGGGCTCAACACCCAGCAGCTGCGACCAGCGGGCCTCTTGAGAGAGCTGCTGCCGGAGGACTCGAGGACGGCAACGGGCGGTTCGAGGATGCCTACCGGTGGGAGGCCACGAGGGTCGCGGTAGACCCGAAGCTCCGAGAGGAGATGAGAGCTTCGCTAGGTGGTTCCGGCGCACGAGGTGTTCTACGATGCGCATTGGCTCGCCATCAGAGGCGAACCCGGCGGGGCGGCCTCCATCAAGTATAACTCGAAGATGTGTGATATCACCTCGCCGGTCTCTTTCCAGGAGCGGCGCACCAGTCATCGTCATTGTCATCGTCGACGGCCACGGCTGCCTCGTCGCCTGTTGTTGACGTACGCTTGCTGAGAGAGGAGGAGGCGAGATTCGTGAAGGAGGAGAAGAGGTGCGGAGGGAGAAACGATGAGAGAGAGGGTTTTTTTGAAAAAGCAGCACGTACAATATACAGAGGCAGACGGAGATTGACGGAGAAGAGACGGAGAAGGGTCACGTGACGTGGCTTTTCGCGTTCAAAATTTTCTGGCAATCAATGACAAGACAGGCCTATCCAATATTTTCTTGCCGGGATCACGTCAAATTTTTCCGTCAGTGCCAGGTCAAACTTGAGCAGCTCCACGTCGGCGTAATCGGTTCTTTTTGCGCCGACATGGCCGTCACGTCGGGATGGTGGACTTTCTGTCGTTAATCTAATACTGTCTCACCCAATATTTTCTCATTAGGTGGTCTGGGACCAACCACCTCAGATTGGTCCGGGACCACCTCAAATTTTTTACCCGCGATATATCGGATCCTCTTCACTCACTCACTCACTCTCTGTCTCTGTCTCTGTCTCTCTCTCTCTTCCGCTGCATCTCCAATGGCGATGGCTTCCTCGTTCGTCAACCCTAATTTCTCCTCCATCTCCTCTCCCTCCTCCTCCTCCCTCGCTCCCAAACTCCACTCCGTTCTCCCCTCCTCTCACCGAGCCCCGAAACCTCTCGCCTGCCCTCGCATCTCCTCCCAACCTCCGCCGAAACAAGCCCGCCCCGCCATCCGATGCTCCGCCGCCGCCGCCCCTCATCCTCCTCCGGACCCCCCTGCCTCCCGGCCTCCGTACATCCCCAACCGCATCGCCGACCCGAACTACGTCCGCATCTTCGACACCACCCTCCGCGACGGCGAGCAGTCCCCCGGCGCCACCATGACCTCCAAGGAGAAGCTCGACATCGCCCGCCAGCTCGCTAAGCTCGGCGTCGACATCATCGAGGCCGGGTTCCCCGCCGCCTCCAAGGACGACTTCGAGGCCGTTAGGGCCATCGCCCTCGAGGTCGGGAACGCGGTCGACGCCAACGGCTACGTGCCCGTCATCTGCGGCCTCTCCAGGTGCAACGAGAAGGACATCAGGGCCGCCTGGGAGGCCGTCCGGTTCGCCAAGCGGCCGAGGATACACACGTTCATCGCCACCAGTGGGATCCACATGGAGTATAAGTTGAAGAAGAGCAAGGCAGAGGTGATCGACATTGCCAGGAGGATGGTGGGGTTCGCCCGGAGCTTGGGATGCGATGATGTCGAGTTCAGCCCTGAGGATGCTGGCAGGTTTGTTGCGAAGTTTCCTGTCTTTGCCTGTCCTGCATCTGCATGTCCTTTATGATATGATTTGGTTCATGGTAGCAGTGGAGTTTGTCAATCATCTGATTTCTCATCGTGTAGTTAGTTCCCAGTCAATTTGTAGGCCGCGGATAGTGGTGTAGTTGCAGAGGTTATTTTCTTCTTGGTATTATGTATGGTTTCTTGCATTCGTGAATGGGTGTAGATAAGTGACTTTTCTCCTCCATCTAGAATCCAATAACGTCCTTTTTTTGTTCGGGAGTAGCATACTGCTACGTACACTGACGGATGTGCGTATCTTTTGAATTTGCAATTGTGACCTGCTATGATAAAGATTAGTTTTTGTTTAGAGTCCTTCACAGATCTTAGAAAAATCATTTGTTTTGTTCCCTCTTGTGCTTGTTTTAGACATTACTTGCAGCTGCATTTCCATATTTACTCTTGTTGGTTTCACTAGCTTTTAGCGGCATGATTCCTGCTGCTTGCACCTCCTGTGGTGGATGAATATGATTTTCTAATGGCTTGTATGAACCGTCAAAATGTTACAAAATCCTTGTTTTGTTCTTTAATTTGATTTTTTAACCTTGATTTCTGACTAGATCGGAGAGAGAGTTTCTCTATGAAATCCTGGGTGAAGTTATCAAAGCAGGAGCCACAACCCTCAACATACCTGACACTGTGGGTATTACCATGCCTGAAGAGTTTGGTAAACTCATAGCTGACATAAAAGCAAATACACCTGGAGTAGAAAATGTTATCATTTCCACACACTGCCAAAACGATCTTGGTCTTTCAACAGCCAACACCATAGCGGTAAGTGGATATTTTTCCTCCCTAATATCAAGGTTAATGAAAAACTTTTAGCAATGGTGAACTTATATATCTAAGAACCTCTAAATTCAGGGCGCATGTGCTGGGGCAAGACAAGTGGAAGTAACGATTAATGGCATTGGTGAAAGAGCTGGAAATGCTTCTTTGGAAGAGGTAACTGTCAGTTCTGGCATGTATGTAATGCATAAATATTTGATTTTCCATGGTTGATTGTGTACATGAGGGGAGTGGATCTGTAGGAAGGGAGGATGGTCATAATTAAAGAGGATATTCTTCGGATTGATGCTTCTAATGCAAATGACACCATGAACAAATCTCTTTTTGTTATCAACCCGAAATTATGTGATATAATCAGTTTATAAATAAGGATTGGAATAATGTCTGTAGTTGTTTTACGATATTTCATATATGCATGAATTGACAGGCGCTTTTTAGTTTCTAGCATCGATGAAATTATCATAAGTTGTGCTTTCTGACTAGTGAGATTTATAATTAAAAGAAGCTGGGCACACTGTCAGTGCATTTGAAGTATACTGGCAATAATACTGAGAAACGTGTCACAAAGCTGATTAGAGAACCCGCAGCAAATAGCAAGAGAGAGAGAAGAAAGAGAGAAGGAATAGAGAGGAGGAGGAGGAGGAGAACGTAAAGAAAGAAACAAAGATTGGGCTGTGGATTTCTGTCGTCACAGAAACCCTACACCCATTGTGTTTATATTAAATATAAATTTTCTATTACAATAATACCCTTATGTAAGTAAAAAAGAAATAAAACTCTGAAAATTAAAGAAGGAACTCAATTAAAGTAACTTAACAAAATGAAAGTGTGAAAAAAGGAAAGATGAGCAAACTTGTGTGCTCTTAATACAGTTTTGCTGGTTCCTTTATAATTCTTAAGCTTTTGCTGTTCTGAATGGTTCATGTCCTTTCAACTATACTTTTCTCTTAGTATGCATTTTCGCTAATGAATGGGAACTGAATGACATTGGAATATGTAAATGTTAACTCATTGCACTGCATTGCAGCAAGTAATGATCAAATTTTAGACTGCAAGATGAGAAAAGCTTGTTTAATGTGATCTGGATAAATAGAAGCAACATTCAGAAGGGTAAACCATGTAAACGGCCCTAACCTACAAAGTTGTGGTTAGTTATCTGAAGATATGATTTGAGTATGCATATTGCAGTGACGACCTATACAAGCTAGAGAGAAACAGCATAATAACTTCTATGAACGTCATTGGTGCTTCCTGTTTATTTCCTTTTGCTGTTTGGTTAAAATTGGTTGGATTGCTTTTCTGTTATTGTTTTGCTAATCTTTCTTACCTTTTGTCTTTCCCTATAAAAAAAATTATAGGTGGTAATGGCCCTAAAATGCAAAGGGGAGCATGTATTGGGAGGTCTTTACACAGGAATCAATACTCGTCATATTGTCATGACTAGCAAAATGGTACATAATTTTGACTTCACATATTTCTTACCTTAATCAACTGTGCTTCTAATATCTGTTCAACAATTTTATAGGTAGAAGAATACTCGGGCTTGCATGTACAACCTCATAAAGCAATTGTTGGAGCTAATGCCTTTGCTCATGAAAGTGGCATCCATCAGGTCATTGGCTATGAACTTTGAGTTTGTGGCTTCTTTTCGCCTATTCACTTCCTTTTCTTCGATAATTTCCATAGTAATTTCTCTAGCAGTTCATTTTAGATGCCTAACTGTTAATGTTCCATTTCTTTAGGGGACAAATCTCCTTATTGATTACTTATTATAGGGCGGGAAAAAAATCGATGACAACTATGATATTGCCTCTAACTCTCTCTCTCTCTCTCTCTCTAGGATGGAATGCTGAAACATAAAGGTACATATGAAATTATATCTCCTGATGATATTGGACTTGAGCGATCCAATGAGGCTGGCATTGTCCTTGGAAAATTGAGGTGAGGTATTTTCGTGATGATTTGTTAATTCCTTTGTAAAGCTTCCAGTATGCTTCAACTTATCAAATGTAAATACATAGTGTAAAATTTGTCAATATATTGCTTACTAGAAAGGGTCACGCTAATTCCACCCCCAAATTAGCTCCATACAAACCCTCAAAACTTAGGTTACAAAAGTAGCATAGTAAGTCTATCTTTGTCACTTAGCCTGCTCAGCTAGCCTCTCAGCCAATGGTGGCCTTCTCGCACTGCTGCCGTCATATGTCACATGTCACTTACCTCCGCCGCTACTCACATCTTCACCGTCAAATCTGTTCTCTCTCTCTCTCTCTCTCTCTGTCTCTCTCTCGCTGTCTCTCTCTCTCTCTCGTGTGCCTCTGGCCCTCTGCCCTCAACCACCAACCCTTGCCACTTCAAGCTTTGAGGTCATTATGCCATGTTCACTTAGATTGAGGCTTTTTGAGGTGGTCAACCTTAGATCGACCTAGGGCTGAGATTGTGAGGTCTTGGCAAACCAAGCGCAGGGAGATGCAGGCAGAGAGAGGCAGAGATGGAGGACATTGAGAAATTGGGCATCAATTGCTATCGACAAATTGTAATCAATGGAAACCCCTACAGCAGCTACTAGCAACTCATAGCTTTTTCTGGAAGCAATGGTGGTGTCTGACCGAGTTGGCTAGTGGCTCTGGATTTGCACATGTGCTGGCGTTGCAGCTTTCTTGTTGGGGAAGCTGAGGAACTTGTGAGAATATGAGTTTTGGTGATAAATGATAGTGAAAGAACTTGTTGGCAAAGTGATGATGATTGCCATGAGGATCTCGATGGTGATGAGGGGGTCTGTATTTGTTGATATTGTGACAAACGTAATTTTTTTGTGTGGAAAGTGGACTTGCAGATGATCTGGAGTTGCAAAAGGCAGTTCTTGAAGGAGATTGTAAAGTTTTCTTGTAGATCTAAGATGAACAAAATGATTAGATAAAATGGATGACCTCCCATACATAGATCTCCTTGAAATGGTTCAAGTGTGCTGAAAAACTTTCTGCACCAACACGGCCATCATTAGTTCAAACTCTCGCCTGAATAGAAGAAATTGTAGAAAGTATATGCCAGAAGCCATAACCAACAGATATTTATGGTATGCATATGCCCAAAAAGAAATTGAGGAATAGGGGAGAAGCTAGAGGACAAGGAAGAAGATGAACGATATCAAAGTGTTGGTATTTTTGTGAATTTACTTTATTAGTGTGTGCATGGAGCCGAAACGGGAGTGGAATTAGCATGACTCTATCAAAATGGACGGTAAATGGAAAATTTTATGAAATTAGCAGCCCACTGCAATGCTTGAGGGAAGATCACAAAACTAGAAAAGATGAAATTTCATCTTATGTAGCAAGACTAGTGAGGACATTCTCTTTTGTGAATAAAAGGTGTTAATTGATATTTGATAATTCTAATCTGTCATTATTTTGTGAACTATCGGTGAATAAATTGGATGAAAGGTACTATTGACAAGCATTTTTCACGAATTTTGGGAAAATGTGTCACTGACATGTAGTTCATTAGTGTGTAACTGTTACTCCCCCCTCACAGAATTGTGTCAGTTTCCTTTGTGCATTTGAGTTGTTTGAATATTTTACGTTTACTCTTACATATTCAAGTATGTCTTAAATTTATTCTCTTTCTCGTCAAATCTATCTGATACAGTGGGCGCCATGCTTTGAAAATGAAACTTGTAGAGGTAAGCAGCATTGTTTTTGCCTACTTCATTTTTGCCCTAGTAGTGAGTTTCCTTATCGTGATCATATTTTCATGTTCTATCTGTTCTCTTCAGCTTGGTTATGATATTGATGGTGAACAGTTGGACAGTATCTTCTGGCGGTTTAAGGCAGTAGCCGAGCAGAAAAAGGTGGGTGAGAATAGTGTTGCTGTATGTTTGATCTTTTGATTTTACTAGATTAGAGTAGGTCCATAATTTGACTATCTGATAATTGCTTACTTGTGTTTATATTAATTATTCATATTCATGGTGTCACTCTTTGTGTACACTCTGGCACACACGTTCAAACACTGGAATAATACAAAACAGCACAGTCATAGAAAGGATGATTGCAACTTTTTTCCTCTGGATAAGAGGGACGAGAGGAAAGTGGGCAGCACTGTTGCATATCCCTTCCATCACTGCAAGGGTATAAATTAAGATGTTTTCTGATTATCTTGTTTGTATAATCTTTTTTGTGGAGGTAATTTCTTGTGAATCCATAAGGTGGTTAGAGCAAAATGGATAGCTTAAGTTCTGTTTCTTGCCATGCTTATCTGGTGCAGGTCTGCTGAGTTATTTATTTTTACTGCAATGTGAACCATTTTGTACTCCTTTTGTTTCTGCATACGTGCACGTAGACTTACTACACATCATTGGCAGTATGAATTCCAAGCCAAAAATAACTGAGAGACTGTCCCCTCCTTTCACAAGTGGTGAAACTCTTGAATCTGCGGAGACAATTAAAAAGCAATTGAACATTTGACATTGAGAATTAAGTACTAGTACATAGAGTAAGACTTGAATGGACAACATCAACAAGAAAATCAAATGCCCCTCTGGCATTTCCATGCTATGCCTTTGTCTTAGATGTTAAGTAGTTAACACCTGGTCGCGGGCATTTTATAATTGTGGCTGAACGTACATTGAGCCTTAAGACTTGTAAGTTGCAAAAGTGAAGCAATGTCTTTATATGGAAAGACAATGATAAGTTTCTTTTATCCTTTGTGAGTTGTGGCTTTGTATTTTTGCTTCTTTTGGCTCTTAGGAAGGCATACTATGTGACTGCTTCCTTTGTTGCGCTATGTACTAGAGAGTTACTGATGCTGACATAAGAGCCCTGGTATCAGATGAAGTTTTCCAACCACCAGTTGTATGGAAGCTTCATGATTTACAGGCATATCTCCCCAATTTTTTCAGCTTTTACCATGATGATTCCAATTCCAATCCGTCTGGTTAAAAATCATAGCAAATGCCATGCAGGTTACATGTGGAACTCTTGGTCTGTCGACAGCAACTGTAAAACTAATCAGTGCTGATGGGAAAGAGCATGTTGCTTGTTCTGTCGGTACTGGACCTGTGGATTCAGCATACAAGGCTATTGATCTAATTGTTAAGGTATGAATTTTTCGATTTTATCCTAATACACTCATATTTTGTTAAGCAGTCAGTTAAAATATACCTCTTCCAAATATTATTCTACTTTTGTAGGATCATTGTCTGAGAAGTAGGATGTTTGCTGTTTTAATTTAATAACGAATGTATAGGAAGAACGCATTGAATTCATTGTAATCAGGTATGGAGAGTTGCTTCCCGTAACCACCAAAAAATACTTTCCATCTAGTTACTTTCAGATTGGGGGTATAGTATAATCATTAGCTTATTATCAAATTAAAATCGCAAAAAATTACAAGTACCAAATAAAGTTGACAAAATGAGAATTCTTTTTCTCGAGAGTTGACTTCGAGAACCGACAGAAGATTTGCTCCTGCATTAAGCTAAAAGATTCCCACTTTGTAAAAAAAAAAAAAATTGGGGAGTCCTCTGAAGCAATAAGCGTGTAATTTATGCAGGTACCTGCAATGCTTCTTGAGTACTCCTTGATTGCTGTCACAGAGGGCATTGACGCAATAGCCACAACCCGAGTTTTGATCCGTGGTGAAAACAATCACTTATCTACACATGCTTTAACTGGCGAGACTGTACACAGGACCTTCAGGTACAGCATGTGTTTAATATGTTTACAAACGATGTTATTTTACTCAGCATAAACTTCAAGTTATTGCATTTATTGTCTAACTGCCAGTGGTACCGGGGCGAGCATGGATATCACCGTTTCAAGTGTGAAGGCCTATGTTGGTGCATTAAACAAGATGTTGGGTTTCATGGAGCAGACTCCATCAGAGGTTCCTGCAGAGAGATCCCCAGTGTCTGTGTAAACTTGCCCGAGGACTTGTAGATTGTGGTTGCATTTCCCATATAAGTGGTGACAACACGATGTGCTCAGGTCTTTTCCATACACTCCTTGACCAAAGGTCTTAATAAATCTATTTCTCAAGGGTTAACATCTTCAACCACTTCATTCCCCAAGAAGCAGTGAAGAAAAATCATTCGTGTGTTGGTGAGTTGGTCTGAAATCTTGAGCTTATGTCTGAGGAGTATTTTAAGTTGTGTATTATAGACCAGACATAAGGTGGCTTATCCAATTAGTGAGCTGTTTAGATTTGTGAATACATCTTAGTTTCCTTGCATTCCTGTGTTGGTGAGTTGGTCTGAAATCTTGAGCATATGTCTGAGGAGTATTTTAAGTTGTGTATTATGGACCAGACATAAGGTGGCGTATCCAATTAGTGAGCTGTTTAGATTTGTCAGTACATCTTGGTTTCCTTGTTTGCCTTTTATGAAGATTGGATTTTTTTTAGCTATGTTTTTCAAGAGTAGCTGCAATTTTTTACAGCTAGTGTTGCATTTGTTGCATATTGAAGAACCTATTCATCTTATTAAATGTGCAATTGTAAAACAACGTTCTAGCTCTGCCGGCCTCATTTTCTTTTCCCTCCACCATTTCGAAACTCCAAAGCTTTGTTCAACCATCATGGCAGGAGGTGGATTCAGATCAGGTCGGCTTAGTTTTGGCAATGAAGATGAAGTATATGCCTATGATTTGTACTGTAATTTCTTCAGCATATGCTTCTCGTCTGTGCTAGTCTCTGAGGTTCGGTTAAGAAATATCTTCGAAGATACTGCGCTTGCCTATGACATAGCGGAGCCGGAGGCGGCTTTCATGAATTCTTCATTGTATTTCTATGACATTCTAAGAGAAATTTCTTAAATATGTTCCCTCGCCTCGAGATTTTATACAATTTACTTATCTGCAAATGACTCTTGCTTGAATCCTTGGCAATTATTGGCTTTCGATTTCGGACCGACAATGGAAAGAAGTTGTCACCTTTAGTGGATGACCAGATTCATAATGCTTTCGTGCAAGAACAGGAACCTTCGAAACGAATGATGTAGGCATCAGTACGCGCCAAGAGTCATGATATTCAGCGGGATCAGAGTTTGATGCAGCCTTTGGGTATGCTTTCGACCTGCCAAATTGCGGTTCATGAATGAATTTCGGGACTCCGAACCTGACGGACCTTTTGAAATTGAAAGCAACGGAGAGCTAGCCGTTGCCTCCCTTCCATTGAAAGTCAAAAGTTCGATAGAAAAGGAGATGTGAGATGGATGAGAAAATATTCGGACCAAGAAAGGCTTTACTAAGCCGTAGCCGTTGCCCTCAAGGTTCGTGGCCATGGATTAGCCATGATCCATGGTCACCGGCTAAATCGGTAAATGCGGTGCCTCGGACCGTGCATGAGGAAAGGGTTGCAGCCATGGGCAAGGACTGGGTCTAGCGGACGGATTGGAACCGACGAGCAAATGACATAGGGATGGCTCGAGAGCGATGTTGAAAGGGGTGGAGATGGTTTGATGAGACCGTGCTGTTCGAGTTGGAGGGCGAGTGATCTTAAAGACTAATGGAGAGCTCTATGACCGACCGGCCAATGATGGCCATGGATGAGGCTTTCGAGCGAGCCTCACCCTATCCATGGTCGGTCAGAAGAAGGAAAATTGAGGTGAGGCAACTTGTCCAAAGTACATTCCGCTAAAAGATCGAGAAATTTTTTATTTATTACCGTATTAGCACATGCTGGCGTTACATGATTATCGAATATTTTCTCTTTATACGTGGATTATATTTTGGAGCAATGAATCTTAGATCTCCCTCCCAATGTCTATTGCTGTACATATTTTATGTCACAAGCGCCACAGTCGAATTCAAACTTCCAAAGAAATTCATATTTTGTACATAGTTTTACCCAAAGTAGAGATTGAGAGAGAGAGAGAGAGAGAGAGAGAGAGAGAGAGAGAGAGAATACGAAGCAAGAAGGCAGAAGCGCCCATCTCCCTCTTTTCTCCTTCTTATCTGTCACTTCCGTTGCAATCTCATCAGAGAAGAGATTACAGAGCGATCCCAGGTAAGCTTCAACCCCCCGCAAAAACTGGTACTTCTTCTCTCCTCCTCTCCTTCAGCATCTCTGCATTGCATTGCATTGCATTTCCGCCCTAAATTGGTTCTCATCCTCCTCCTTCTTCTTCATACTCCCCGCATTCCTCCCATTTTCCGTTTCTCTTCCGATCGATCCGCATCGCATCGCGTCTGATCGTGTCTTCTTTCATGGAACGTCAACCCCATCGCCGAGGTTTAGTCGTGAGTCGCCTCTCTTGTTGTTCCCATCCTGTTAACTTTCGCGTGCTAGCGTCGGTTTCGATGTCATGGCATGTTCCGTCTTGTTTTTCTCGTTCGGCGCGTTGGGATGAATTCGGAGGGTTCTCGCTGCGTCTTTCGTGTGCTGTTAAAACTCTCCAAATCGTGCTCCTTTCGATTACTTGCTCCCGAAGCTACGTCGATTGGTTTTGTTGGACGATCTTGAGGGATTCTTGAATTTCGGGATGATTGAGCTCTGCGTTTCCAATTCTATGTCGTTTGGTTTATGGAGCAGAATGGCCTCTTTTTTCCTAATTATTATCTGGTTATATATGGAGAGGATGGGGATGTTGAATCTGTCCTGAATCCTGACGGTGGGGAGGGGATTCTGCATCCTTGATCATTCGAATTTGAAGTTTTGTCCTTAATCAGACAGTTTTTGAAAAGGGATAACTTCACTGGATTTATCTTTTAAATCCAGGATATCTCCATCTTTTGCTTAGTCAGATGACTATTTATCTGTCTTGCAGGCACATGCGCCTCCTCCAGGTTACTTTGTTCGCCTGGAATATCGGAGGACTCAAGAGAGCCTTCTCTTGAAGAAGAGTTCTAGCAAGAAAATGCGGCGGTGGCTTTGTTGTACTTGTCAAGTCGAAGAATCTTACTCTACAAACGATGATGAGGCAGTGGACAGCCCAAGGAACCATGTGCAGGGTATGTTTCTCGATATAATTTGTTAGCAAATTATCTTTAGTTGATGATTCTGACAGAGAAGCTCCTGCTAAAGCTAATGGGAAAAGTCTAAATTTTTGGTACTGATCCATAGGTTTCTTGATATGTTAACTTCATGAAGGTATAATACTGTCCTAGGTCACTGTTCAAGTCTTGAGTAGTTACCGTCACTGTATAAGCATCTTGAATTGAGTAACCTGCATCCTGTACATCCACAATTCAAGTACTTTTGGTTGCAATTATCAAAATATCTAGCATGTGAACTTAAATGATTTTGTGCATCTGGCACAACACTTACATCTTGTTCCTGCCAGTATTTGAATTGGACTACTTCACAGGGTTCTGTGGAAAATCTTTTTATTTGTAGTATCTGGAATTTATTTTTCTCTTTGATTTTAGCGGAGTAAGTTCTAAGCGATCTAGGAAGTATCTAAGCAGAATAATTTCATGCTTTTTAGTGATAGAATTTGACAAAATCTAGCCCAAGGACTTCCATATTATTGTCTTGAAACTATTTTACCATGCCTAATGACTGTAGTTCCTAAAGATTCAAAGGAAGGTAACAGATATCGGGAATGTCTAATGTATTGCTTTGTTGTTTCCTCAGTATTATAGACTGTAGCCATGCTACTAATCCCAGAAAATAAGCTATTTGTCAAATAAAAGAGCAATTGAAGTAGTTGATACATTATTTTAATCTGAATGAAGATCATTGTGTTGGAAGTTTATGGTTCTTGGTCTTCACTTATTTGGAGAGTACTCCTTTCAAAGGCAGTAGAGCGAATCCTTTCTGTCATTGTGTTTTCCTAATCTTTGTTTTGCCCAAATTTGGCATAGGGCACCAAAAAAGTTCTAAGTCATCTGCTCCTATTAAACCCGAAGAGCAAAAGGCAGCACCACCTATTGAGGTTCCTGCTTTGTCATTGGATGAACTAAAAGAAAAGACTGATAATTTTGGATCAAAGTCATTGATTGGTGAAGGATCTTATGGAAGAGTATATTATGCTAACTTAAATGGTGGAAAAGCTGTGGCTGTCAAAAAGCTTGACACTTCATCTGAGGCCGAGTCAAATGTTGAGTTTCTGACTCAGGTATGTGTAGAATTTGAATTCCGGTAAACACCGTCTCAGAAAATGAGTACCCTTATTAGTCTGTTATGGCATTTCAGTGTATTTAATAACAAGAGTAGACCCTCGAATGTCATGGATTTATGCATTCAGGTTTCCATGGTGTCAAGGTTGAAGCATGAAAATCTTGTTGAGTTGCTTGGTTACTGCGTTGAAGGCAATATTCGTGTGCTTGCGTATGAGTTTGCAACCATGGGATCGCTACATGATGTACTTCATGGTAAATAAAGCCTACTTGTCTATCGTGGCTTAACACTCCCACTCAGTTCATCCGTAGAAATATTAAAAGTATTCTAACTGAAGGGACCATCACACTTACAGGAAGAAAAGGGGTTCAAGGTGCGCAACCAGGCCCTGTCCTAGACTGGATGCAGCGAGTGAAAATTGCTGTTGATGCAGCGAGGGGATTGGAATATTTGCACGAGAAGGTTCAGCCTTCTATAATCCATAGGGATATTAGGTCTAGCAATGTGCTTCTTTTTGAAGACTTCAAAGCCAAAATTGCAGATTTTAATCTGTCAAATCAGGCACCAGACATGGCTGCCCGTCTTCATTCCACCAGAGTTTTGGGAACCTTCGGCTATCACGCTCCAGAGTAATGCATCTGGATCTCTCTTGTCTATTGTGTGGAAACTATTGATAATTTTTATTTGGTCGTAATTGTCTTGTCAGTTGGATGGTCCAATTTTGTGTTGAAAGTTTGAGAATACGATATAACCACTGTCACTTTTTATTTGGGTTCATAAGCAATATTGTAGTTCACAAATCAATTTGGTTTGGGCTATCATTGAGCTTTTTATATCTTACCAGGAGTTTTAGGTCCTTCCTTTTCTCCTGTGGCTGAAGTGTCAGTTGCCCTAAGAATGATATACTGAAATGATCTTCCTCTCTGACCCTGCATATGCTTCAAAGCATTGCTTGTCAAGATGAGTATGGTCGATATAGGCTTGACTTCTTGTTGTCGTCTTCTGAAAATAAATTGCCATCATACAGCTTGCTGTGATTGGTTCAGTGATTGGTGCATCATGAGGTTTGAACTTTGATGGGGACATGATCCACTAATTGTATGCGAACTAGCTTATATAGCTAGAATCCCCCAACTTCAAATGATAATACATAGAATAAATTCTTCTGTTTCATTGACAATGTAAGAGGTTAATTGTTATGAAGAGATATCCAAAGCCCTAAATAACGATTAAGGTCTGAATAAGCAACTTGTACCAAACTTTATATCACCCCTTGACACTTGCTGGGTGCCTCAGCCCAATGCACACTGCAGCATTTTGAATAATGCCTTAAAGTGTATCAGTTCTTAATGAGGGATCTTTTTCCTTTTTCTGGATTGCTCTATCTGATTCTTAGTCGTATATTTGTCAGGTATGCAATGACTGGACAATTGACACAGAAAAGTGACGTGTATAGCTTTGGAGTTGTTCTTCTGGAGCTTTTAACTGGGAGAAAACCTGTTGATCATACCATGCCGCGGGGACAGCAGAGTCTTGTTACCTGGGTGAGCATTTGGTTTCTCTTATTTCAGTATCGTTGACGAGCATTTCCTTTCTGACTTAAACTAAACTTGAGTGCATAAATTATCTGTGGTCTAGGCTACTCCAAGATTGAGCGAAGACAAGGTTAAACAATGTGTAGATCCGAGGCTTAGTGGAGAATATCCTCCAAAGGGAGTTGCCAAGGTAGTTTTTTTCTTACTTTTCTCTTTCCTTGTATATTCACCTGTGCATGTTCGTATTTCACATGATTGGCATGTGCACCTTTATGGGTATGTTTATGCATTGGTTATAGTAGTTGCTGCTGAGAAATCTCATCTGATCATCGACACTTTCTGGATTATGCAGTTGGCAGCTGTTGCTGCCTTGTGTGTGCAATATGAAGCAGAGTTTCGCCCCAACATGAGCATCGTTGTCAAGGCTTTGCAGCCTCTGCTGAAGGCTGCAGCACCTGCTCCGGTGGCTTGAGTGAAATGAACTCGAAGTCCTTCTGCATCGCAATATCTTACATGCATAGTTTGCTCCATATTCTCGGAGGCACATATGATGATCTTCTTCTATTTTCCTTTTTCCAGAGTAGATATGATGGATATTCATTATTTGATGAGTTGTTCTCAGACGGGAGATTGTATTTAGAATGCGAGCGGTGCATGCCAAGCAGCTGCTAAGGCAGTCAGTGCAGGCGTAGGACTCCGTTAGCCTTTCCCCTTTGTCATGAGCCGTCTTTTGTGGACATACCTTCCATTCTTTGAGTGAAATTTTCTGGGTGTCTCGTTAACTTCTGAATCGATCTCGCGCCTTCTACTAAGCAATACGAAGGAAAGCCATATTCTTTAAACGTATGGGGATTGGATGGTGAAAGTAGACAGTGTTTATGCAAGTTAAAATCTCGACCCTTTCGATAGTTAAACATGCATAGATTCAAGGGCAAGGTTCGTGGATTTAAATGGTTTGACGATCGCCTAAAATTTCTTTAAACAGGCTCCTTTTCTTTTGGAATGAGAGGATAATTAACATAAATACTGAACAAAAGAATCATTATCGTTAAAATATTGATTTTTATTAACATGTTGAAATGTTAGTGAAGTTTTTTTCAGGTTTATGTGGTTTTGAGATCTTCAAAAGAATGAAAGATGGCATGTTAGGGACGGCCTTACATTTTTCTATAAATTGTTGAAATAATAAAAAAAAAGGAAAATTTTCAAATAAAAACTCGAAGAACTATCATTTTCTAATGGATAATATTTCGAATAAGGGCCTGAAGTGCATTCATTATTTTAAATAAGGACCTGAAATAAATTATGTTTCAAACAATGTTCTGAAATGATTAATCAGTTTAAAAAAAAATTAATTACACCTGCTGATAACGGCATTTTCATGTTTTCATTTTTTAGACCTTTATTTGAAATAGTCATGACTCTCGTTTATTTGAGATAAAGATTGCACTTTGAATTCTTATTTAAATAATATCCATTTCATATCCTTATTTGAGAAAAAAGTAAAATTTGGGTCCTTAATTGAAAATTTCACTTTTTACACCTCTAACAAACTAATAAATGCACGAAAGAAATGACTCCTTCCTCTTCTAAACTGCGTCTGTTGAAGAGCTCCTTAAACCCCACTCTCTCTCTCTCTCTCTCTCTCTAAAATCGACATGGCCGACTCCATCGATTCCGCTTCCCCGGAGAACGAAGCTCTTCCACCTCCCATGGCTTCGCTTTCACCATCGTCTGAACTCAACCGACACCTTCCTCCTCCTTCAGTCGAAGGACGCCATGGCACTTTGGGTTCTGCTTCGCCCGATGACCGTGGGGGCGGTGGAGCACCGGCCGCTGCGTCCGGCGTAGAGGGCGCGGCCGCAAGCTTGTGCCAGGGGCAGGAATCGTGCGACTGTGCTTTGGATGCGTTATCCATGGATGTTCCTTCGATCATTGTGAACGTGATGGGCACGTCGAGTTCTTTGAAGGCGCGGGAGCCTGTCAGTGTCCAGGAAGACCTTGAGGAGAACTCTGCGGAGGAAGCCAAGAGGAGCTCTGTTTGCGAAGGCATGGGTAACTCATCTTCTTTGAAGATAAATGGAGATGGGGAGTTTCTTGGTAAAAGCGAAGCGTTTGCGGATCTGTTGAAAGTTAAAAAGCAGCAGTTGTTGAATGATCTTGAAGGTGGGTCAATCTTCACGGAGGTAGCCCAGTCAGAGTATGTTGCTGATGAAGCCCTTAATATTGATGCGAAGATAAGGGGTGCTACTGATGGAAACAAAAAATCTGGGGAGCTGGTGTATACTTGTGACAACATGGAAGGCAACAACGGAGTTGATGGTTCTCTTAGACGTTCATTGAAGATTCAAGTCATCGATGATACTGCATTGATTGAACCCGTCTCATTCGCTGGAATTGAAAATGGGGGTGACAAGGAGATGGGAATGGTGGCAAGTTCTTCAAGATGCACTGAAGGGAATTCTATTCTAAGTGTGAAAGAAGCTGCTGATGGAAAGAAGAGCAAACGTCCTCGGAAGAAAGGGAAAGGTGCAAAGCGAGACAATTTAGTGCATTTTGAGGAACCTATAGGTGCTTGTCAAACAAAGGGAGACGGAACCAAAAGAAGGTACTCAAGGGAAGAAATGGAGGCCCTGAGGTTTGTTAATATTTCAGAACAACGAAAGTTTTGGAGAGAGATTTATTCTGGCCTAGGCCCGGTGGCGAGAGAGTATGCAAACCTGGCAAACTGTAAGCATCAGGCACAGTCTACTTTGAACTATCATAGCCAGCGTCAGTCCCTTGGGAGGGCACAGGATCCTGGTATTCTTGGTGAGTATCTTCATTGTAGTGACTTGACCCACGTTCTTTCTTTAGCTGTATTATGATATTATCTTTTGATGGAAATAGAAGCTTGAAATTGAATTAATGAAGGTAGTCTTTGCTTGAGTTTGTTTGCATCATCTTGGACACACAGATTTCTTAAAATGGCTTACCTGTTCAATTTTTATTGTGTGATTATCATTGATCGTCACAGGACATTGGAATCTGCATATGCGAAACACTTCATTTGTGTAAGGCATTATGTCTGTCTCTGTTTGTAGTGCGAATTGGCACCTTCTCCTCTGCTAATCTCCTTCAGCTGTTTCATTGGGTTAATTGCAAGACACATGCTTTTGGGTTTGAGAATATTAGACTATCATAAGATGCTTAATTTTGATTCTCACTAGAAGAATACTCTATGTTGGTGTTACTCTAAAGACATTGTTGTATGATCTTGCTTTTCATGGTGTTTAAGAACCTTTTAACTATCATTTACATAAAGCAAATGAAAAACTCTGGGAAAAATATCCTTATGATGTGCATGAATTGAGAACCCCAGAGTTTGGTCCGACTTTGATTCTTAAATTTGAGAGATGAAATTGAATGAACTTTCGCTGACCATGCTGTTGTATGGGGGTGGTCTTTTGAGTATGCAGTAGATATTATTTTGACGAGTCAACTTCTCCATGGTTGCTTTAGTCTGCCAGACAAGGCAAACTGATGTTTCTGATAACGATCTTCTTTTTTCTCCCTTTTCATCCTTAGAAAATTCTGGTTTGATTTCATTTTGCTTTTTCTTTGGTGGAGACCGAGTGAATATGCTGAAATTCATGACGCCATCTGTGGTTACATCGATAATATTTACGAAGTCAATGTCTTGATGATTTGCAACCTCCTTAATTATTCTTGTTTACATCCAGCAAGGGTCTACTATTGAGGGTGATCAGATTAAATGTGACTAATTTCCAACTCTCTGGCTCTTGTTTGTCTGGTTTTCTCTTTCTTGTCATAATCAGCAGAAAAAGCTCTTCTGTATCCCATGTCATTGTTCTTCCGCTCTCTGTTTGAATTAATATTTTGCACTGTTTTTTATTTTTATTTTTGTGACTATATTCAAACTCAAAAATCACTTTATAACCCATTTCTTGAAATAATCATTTCCATAGTCATCTGCCTGATGTGTCAATTTGATGGTTCAAATTTCTGTTCTGAACAGGTGCAATTGCTGGAAGTGCAAGAGGGAATCACATGAATTTCTTTGTTCCCACACTAGAGACCCTATATGCAACAAATTGGTCATATGTCTCTTGATTACTACTCTGTTGTACATTCAAAGCTACTGTCTGCTACCCTAGGTGTATGGGTAGACATCTTTGTTCATCCAAATTGTGGTGGAAATGTAAAGATATCACCACAGGCAATTCGTTTGTAAATAGAATTGGTTCTCGCAACAACATATGGATTCATGTTGTCACCTTTTTCAATGACATGTGGGAACGTTGCTTCTCTTTTTTAATGCTGCTTGCCTTTGGATGTATCCCTTGTTCTCTGTTTATGTTCCTCTTGATGCAAAACAATTTCTCTTAAGAAAATTTGGATTCTGTCATTACTTTCAGGTGAAGAGTGTAAAGAACAGGTTGGTATTGTACTAGAGAACACATGGGACAGTAAATCAAACTATATGAATCCAGATCCAGATTGTGGCCAAAATATTAGTGGCGAAGATCTTGATATTATAGAAGAAGGGGGCGAGGAAGATAGTGATGACAATGATGAATACTTTCATAGCATCCAAAAACCAGCCTTTTTGGTTGAGGGAGAACCCAACTTTGATGCTGGGCCTCCAGAAGATGGGTTAGAGTTTCTTAGGCGAGTCAGGTATATGCTTCTTATCCATATTAGACATTAAATAAGTCTAATATTTTCAACAAGTTTGCTGATTTTTCCTTCCTACACCCTTAATGTTCCAATTTTTAGTTTTATTTAGTTATGTGAGGAGAGTGAATAATATCGATGGTAGCATGGCCGAGAGCAAAGGCTTCATGGACTATGGTGGATCAAGTATTTCACCTTTTTTTTTTCGTTTTGGAGGGGGGGGGGGTGGTGTGTGTGGATTTCAACTTAAGAATTTTCCTACAAATATCAGAACTGAGAGGCAGATGGTGTTGCTTCAAGACTGCACAAGTTAGAGGGACATTATCAGTAAGTTCTAGAGATGTGAGACTGGTTTTTAGATGCTCACCGAGCAGATAGGAATAGTAGAAGTGCCAATATGCTCAGGGTTAGAGGGCATCAGGGCATCTAGCGGTCACCTGGAAGAAGATCGATGTTATGAAATTTTGGAGGATATGGTAGCAACGAATTGCAATGATGTGAAAAGATACTTTATGGACTCCCATGTTGAGTGATGTATTGCGCCTGGGTTTGTATTTACAATAGCGGGCATTGCAAGATTGAGACATAGTTTACAGGATAATTGTATGCTAAGATATCTGGTATGGGAAAGGGGGTATTTTGCTCATTGACAATGCACTAAAAAAAGGGGATTAGTAAGTTTATTAATTTGGCATGCAGTTCCTTTTAATGTTCTTCTACAGTCATTATGGAAATTCAGTGGCTCTTTGAACAGCTTTTAATCGATGTGAATTTAGGCCATTAAAGTAATGGTATTGTTTTTTTTTTTTCCTTAAATTTCCTATGATTTGAAAAGCCTGAATACCGTCAAGAATATGTAATAATTTTTAGTCTATCGACCTTCAACATTGAAAGTAAAGGAATATGCAATAATTTGTCTAAAACAGGCTGACCCTTTTACCAGTTTCCAGTTTGAAAGTGATCCTACAGTTAAGAGTGGGCAAATTTGAAAGATGTATCCAGTTACCAATTTGAAAGTGGGTATTGTGACCCTTGCATCGCTGGATTAATACTTGAGGACCCACTGGAAAGAGCTTACAACACTGAAATTTTGTTAATTTTGCCTTCACACTCGCCTTAAATTGATCCTTCTGAGCCTTGTCTCTCGTGCCGCGACTCTTGCATTATTCATTTGAATGATATATACTATTTATTGGAGAGCAAGGGATATGGTTGTGCTGTGTCTCTGGATTGGAGAGGCAGATATACTTTGGTGTGTAATGCTCCTCTTCGTTCAAGAATCTGAAATGCATCAAGTTACCCCTGTTCATGGCACATTTCGGATTTTAGTAATACGGTTGAGGAATCAATTTAACTGAGAGCATGCGTATGGCGATCATATTTTGGGCTGATAATAACTAATGGATAGGTGATAGGTTTCATTTTGTAGAGTGGATACTTCCAATTCACGAGGAATAAAAGTACAGTTCCTTTCATTTCTTTCTTTACTTTGCCAACCTAAATAAAATGTCCATCTGTGTTTCCAGTTCCTTTCATGTCTTTCTTTACTTTGCCGACCTAAATAAAATGTCCATCTGTGTTTCATCTCATTAAGATGCACCAGGAAAACATGGAACAAGCTTCTTTAGACTTGGCGCACAAAGTATATATCTAAAGTTTCTAGCATGATGTCCAACCACGTGATCACTTTTTTAGGGACCTCTTAAATAAGTCATGGGGCAGCTTGGTTGTACAAACCACTTAAGTGCTTTTCTGGCGCTTAAACTTCCAGCTTTAAGGTTTAGAGGTTAAATTAATGTTGGGAGGAAGAGACCTAAAGCACTTGGGGACCATCTACTTTCTTTGAGTGTACCGTATTTCCATGTGGCCTTTTGTTGTTTTTCCTATCAGTAGCTAATTTCTAGTAATATAGAAAGAAATGAAGAAAGAAAAGAAAAGAAAAGCACAGTGCCTTGGATAGCTGTCTCATGTGAATTCTATCATAAGGGCACCCTACATGTATGATAATTCCGATAATGTGCTTGAACTATAATATAAGTCTTCTGACCACGTTATTCTCCTCGCATTGCCAAGAGTGAGGGTCATAGCAAAGAAATGGCAGGATATGACCACTGTATGGTCGAAACCTGTTGGCTCACATGGCCCTTAAAGGTGCATGCTGCATTTAAAAGACTACTTCCGTTGACTACGTCTAGGTGGAGAAGGTTTACTTCCATGGATACTCTGGCTTTGTTTGAAGCTGATGTTTGAAACTTTTGAAGCCGGTTTTATAAGAAGTTGGCGGCTTATGCCAGTAGTCCCCGCACATTAGTTGAGCAAGGCATGGATGTACACATAACAGTGACTATCTGACAATCTCTCACCCGCCTGCTGAGCATGACTCAATAGTGGCAGCTTCCTTTTCTTTTTGCTTTCTGAAGCTGTTGATCCTAAATATGGTTTTCATTGCTTATAACTCGAAAGAAAAATTATTGAAGTGTTCGTGCACTAGTCCTAGACTTTTGGCAAGACTGTGATTATGTATGCACCGTCTTGTCTTCTAGGTGGGAAGCTGCACAGATTCCCAATGTGAAGGTAGCTAAGCTTGATCAGAGTAAAGTCCACAAAGAACAGAGCATTTACATGCCTATAATACCTGAGATTGCCAAGTGTCCAGAACATTTGATGCCGCTGAAACAATGGGAGGACGCCTTTCTTGCGGATTTTTCAATGTTGAGGAGGGTATGTTCTTTATATCTATTTATATATGTGTGGTGCTTGTCTTTGCTTCTAGCCAGATTCCTTATCATAGATAGTTCTGTTCCTGGCGTAGCGTCAGTTGAGATCTTGTGCATGCTGATAGGCGACAACACATGGTGCCATCCCACGCTCTGTTTGTTACTCCATATAGCTGGAGAAAAGAGCTCATGGTCTACCTAATTTTGCAGGCTTTGTCAAGCGTTGAGAGCACCGGTGCTGAAATTTCAGGGAAGCTACAATCTTCGATCAAGGTAGCGCAGAAGTACTCTGCTCAACCTCCCAAAAGTGACGCTTCTGAAAATTTCAACGACCGTCAAACTGCTCGGGAGGTGGATGAAGCAGTCCTTAATCCTAGTCGGGAATCTCTTGGCAGTGAAAAAAGTGATGACCCCACGTTGTCCACAATACTCGGGATGGACTCGGTAGCTAGGGTATCCATGCTCAGGAAGTGCATAAAATCGGCGGAGGCCGCGAGCCTTCTTTCGAGAAACGATTGCCTGTGGCTCTTTGCTCTGTGCGCCGCCGTGGACACCCCATTGGATGCCGACACTTGCGCATCTCTCCGGAGTTTGCTCCGGAAATGTGCGAGCTTGCGATCTCAGAAGGCTGATGTGGACGATGAAGCCATTATGCTGAATATACTGGCCACGATTTCTGGCAGGTATTTCGGCCAGTCAGATATTTGAGACTCTCTACTGCTGCAGCTGCCGCTGCGGCTCTGCTCTATAGTTCAGTTAAAAATCCTATTAAAGTTTTTAACTCATGTTTTGCACTGATCTGTGGATGATGCTCGTCTCGCGGTATGTAAAAGTGATTCCCGGGCTTTGACTTAAGTCTGCTACGTTTATATTTAAGGTACAATATCTAAATTACAACCCGGTTTCCCAGCAAATGGAGCATGAGTTGTAGACAATACCCGAACCTAGCCATTGATAAACAGCCTTGAGTGATGAAATGGATAATACATGCACAGCACCCATATAAACCAAATAAAGAAAAAAGGCCCGTAAGTGGAAAATGCCAAATCGGGTGGCTTGATGAAATTATGCAGAAGTTGTTTCAGTTAAACCAAGCACCTCGCTTCCTCGGTACACAAACCGCACAAGCGCCCACAGAGAGAGAGAGAGAGAGAGAGAGAGAGAGAGAGAAGATCGATTTGAAAAGAAAGTCATGACTGTTTCACTGTATGAAAGAAGGGGAACAACCGAGCAAAGCTATATCTTTTGGTCTATGGACAGTGCCATGCAAGGCTAGATTACAGATCTTTGTGACAATTCAAAATCTAATTGTTCACTCTATCTGGGAAATGAAGCTCAAGGATGCAGTCAATGATGGTCAATCGAATCCCGCCACATCTCGTAACCTTTCCTTCATCCTCCTCTCATATTTGCAAAAGGCATTTCACAGGAGTCATGATACATTTTTTTTATCAATTGCCATTTCCAACGAGAGAGGCAGAAAAAAAATTTCTCCACAAATCCATATGTTACATGGAGCTTAAAGCAGACACAAAATCCAAAAGTATCGCCCACCCTGCAAGTTCAGAACTATACGGGCACCCGTCTCCCTCGGTAACGATCAAAGAACTGCAAAAACCAAACAGAACAGCATGTGAATGTGATTCTTCAGATAATGCCCCGCATAACCATAAATGGGACTTTATGAATGCTCATTAAGTGAAATAAAAGGCACCTTTCCCGTAAATAGATAACTTAGCCCCCAAGTTCAACCATATAGACAATAATATCATTACCCGTTCGCCATCCACTTTCAAAAAATTCTCACCCGTGGCATTTTCTCTCTAATCAAGAAGATCTGCCATATGCATTTCAGAAGGGAGCTGTTCCTTCCCACCCAGGTGTGAAAGAAAAGAAGCCATGAAAAAAATGATGGTGAGGGCTCACTTGTGCCTAAAATCATGAAACTGACAAGTGGAAAGCAACCTAACTTGACAGCGCAACCACTTTGCTGACGCAGGAGTCTTCTATTCCTCTTATATACTAAATGTTACATAATAAATCGCATCTCATAAGTGCTTTCACCTAATCACCTTTTCTATGAAAAAGATAAAGCTTATTTATCATTCTTCCATCATATTTTACAATGTAGCTAGCATGTCGTAGCTCAATCTACATTCTCAGGTTGAAGCTAAACATTTAAATGGTCGCAGCCGTTCATATAGAAGAAAACCCAATAACTGGGCATCCACGAGGGGACCCACCATTCACTCAACTGAGCTTTTTAAAGAGATCACCATGATCAATTATTCCTTATAGTAGATTGAAAGTAGATTTATCATCACATTTCTGGACGAACAGAAGTCTATGACAGCATCATACCAAGACTATTTAATTTGCTCCACAGTTTAGACTTTCAGACCCTGTCCAGAATAACGTGAGAAAAGTCAAGACTACCACCAAAAATCCTAGCATTTCCAAAGGACACAACTGACGACAAGTGGCGCTTTACACATTTAAATTTTCATTTTCACAGGATACACGACTGTACGCCAACACACCATCGACTTTTTAGCAAGCCAAATGTTGAAGATTTCGAGGACTGATAAACGTCATAATAGTTCATCCTCCTCTGTTCATGTTTCACCAACTAGTTCGCCAAAGAACCACAAAAGCCATGCCCCAATTTTTATACAAACAATAGCATAACCACCAAAACTGTTGCTTGCAATGAATCAACCAGAGGGCCTAATGAGTGAGAAAACAGATAAGACATACCGATCTAATGTATGGCTGCTGAATTAACCAGCCGAGAATAGGTATCCTTTGTAGAAAAACTGCTAAAGTTGGCCAGAAACCACTGCAGACAGAGAGCTAACTTAATTTAAGTTAAACAGACAACTTTTTTGAGACTGCCAACAAACGAAAGGAGCAAACCTGAATAGAACAATGAAACCATATGATTCCACAATCATGCCCAGAATGGGCCATCCTATCATAACAAAGAAGAAGCCGACACCAAACGAGATTGTTCCCTGGATATCAAGAAATGTAGAAAATGTCAAAAAGAAGATAAAAGTGCAGGAGGACGACTTTATTTCTAGAAAGCATTCGGGAAGACTTGGACCTTTAAGTTTTGCCTTTTCATAAAGAACTGCACTGTCGACTTTGGTCCTATAGTCAAAGAGACTCCTGATACAAAGAGTATCTGATTGAGAGGAAAACGGCCAGTTAAAAGGAAACCCTATTTAAACAAGGACAACAAGAAGACAAGGAAAGACATGCCACACCACATTAATCAGGTAAAGAAACTCACATTTCCCATGGCCAGCAGACCCTTGTCAAAAAAGAAGACGATTCCCAGAAATGAGAAGAAGACACCAAATCCAGTCAAGCCTAGCCCGATTTCTGATCACAACAAAGAAGTTTTAATGACACTGGTGATCAAGGGCACAAATACTAACTATAAAAGAAAGTTTGAGTCCCACGCAAAGAGAAATGTACGAGAGTAACACCTATTAGGTACCAAAACAGAAACTTCGTCTAGTAACTTGTAAGTCACAGGCATAGCGTCATAGACACTTTGAAGAACTGAAAACTCTCTCTCCCTCCCTCCTTGCAACTTTGTCTAGTAACTTGTAAGTTACAGACATAGAGTCATAGACGCTTTGAAGGACTGAAAACGCTCCCTCCCTCCCTCTCTCGCGTGACCACATCTACCTACCATTTTCACTTTATATAGTCGGTTAAATGCAACAAAGTTTCCATAATTGGTTCAAGTGACAAAATTAGTTAGAAACTTTTCCACTCAGATGGAGACAAAGACCATTTAAAATCCCTCTCTCCCCTCTCATGCGGGGGGTGGGGTGAAGGGGTGGGAGGGGTGGGGGTGTGGGGTGGAAGAAAAGAAGATCGGACCATTTCCCAGCAAATTATCGACTGAATTTCCAGATGACTCCCGTTCCTTTTTAACTTTTTGTGGACCGGAGAAATATGAAATTAGACATAAATGTTTCAAATATATAATCACGGTTTTCTTACTTAACCAGAGACCTACAGTATCCGTCCCCACTGATAATTCATAAGCTAGCCTAACATCAACTAGACATTCATATACATCAAACATAGATTAGTCCTCCATTTCATAATTAAGTCCAAAACTGCAGCAAGTTTAGATGGATTAGTTTCATCACATTGCACAAGACAGATTCAAATAAAGCAAATAACATAACTGACGGCTACATCTCACAAACACTCACAACAGATCCAGTTTAAACTGAGAGTCCCCCACTGACTTCAGTCGGACATTTATTTTTGTCAAGGAAGTGAGAAAAACTAGGAGACCGCTCATTTCAATCGGAGTTTGAGCCACCAATCACAGGCACAACTACGGACGTCACCAAACAGAATCCTATTCCGCAGATATTATCACACAAGAGTAATAAAAAGATTGAGAAGCGACTTTGCCAAAATAAGTAGTTTGCATGCACATACGCCTAAATCTTCGATCTGTTCTACAAAATAGAGTCCCAAACCTAATTTTCCCCGGCAATCAACTCAATAGACATCTTACAAGCCAGATATAAATGGCTGAATAGAAGAAAGAGAAACAAAATAATTTGGTAGCAGTAGAGCGATATAGAAGGAACGACATAAAAAGGAGAAGAAGCAATCTCACGGACTTTTGCGGTCATTCATTTCGAACGAAACCATCGCGATAGCTACTGGTGGCGCTCCACTGCCCAAACAACAAGCTGTAATCGACAGTAGAACCAAAACAAAAAAGAAGAACCGGTCAGTTAAGAGAGCGATGGAAGCAACTCGAGAGCAACACCTCGAAATGAGGAGCGAGAACAGACCTCGGCGAGAACCAAAACAGGCAAAACCAACCGGAACGGGGAACGCGCAATGGACCTGCGTAGAAAGCGGTAAACGGAAAAATCAAGCGGAAATCAATCGATCGACCGGATACGATCTTGAAAAAACAGGTAAATCGAATCGGATCGAATCGAGCGAACGCGATGTCCCGCCCGGGAATAGCCCTAGCCTAAGCTCGTGGCGCTCCTCCTCGCAGCATCCGAAACGTAGAAACGAGGCATGGATCTGGAGAAGAGAGGACGAGAGAGAAGGGGGAGCTGACCTTTCACTAGCACGCAGCAGCAGAAGAAGCAGAGGGAAGAAGATGAAGAGGCGGAGGAGATCGGTGAAGAAGACGAAGGGAAGATGGAGATGAGGGAGGGACTCGTAACTAACGGTTTTTTCTTAATTAATACGCCATGACTTTTTATTTCTTATTTATGATGTCACCGGGCGAATGAGGAAATTTTTCGACGTTCCATTTGTTTTTTTCTAAGTTTAGTTTTTGTGAGTTATGTTGAAAATAAATATTACATTGTACTATTTACTTTCAAGTTCGCTAGATTTCCTTTTTTTTTTAACTTCCATTAATCACTCCCTTTTTTTTCCTTCCCTGATTTCTCCATTTGCTGAAGCTACATAAAGTCTAAATTAAGGGAATAATTATCAAAAGCGTCATAAACATATTATACTTGTACTGATTTAATTCTAGATAATTTTTTCGTGCTAATCGAATCATAATTTTTTTCATTTGTGTCCATTCAATCAACTTGATCAATTTTTGCGAAAAATCGCTAACATGAATGTCACGGACACGTGACATGATTCACATTGACTTGAACAATTTTTAATAGTATTTTAATTTTTTTTTCAAATTTTAATTTTGTATATTTCTTTTCTTTCTATTCTTTCTTTTTCTCTTTCTTATTAGCAATTTTCGAGTAAAATTTAACCTAATGAATTGCATTGGCATAAATAAAGAAAGTTTAAAACTCAATTTAAAAAAGAATAAGTTGTACTGACACATTTATAGTAAATTTAAGCCTTTCTCATGAATAAGTCATCTTAAATATACTTTTTATCGTGCTAAAAGATTTATTTCAAATGAATTTAGCAATTCTAGTCGATGAAATAGGATTCCCAAAATCCGCATGGTGATGACTGTCACACTTCTTCCGACTGTCTCAGCATCCCTCTATATACAATTTCTCTACCTCTAAACATCAAGCACAACCTCATCTCTCATTTTTCTCTTCATTCGCAATTCAGGAATGGCTTCTGCTATAACACAAGATTCCGAAATACCACGATCTCGCCATCTGACGGTCCTTGGTCATCGGCTTGGGATGTGCTCATACAAGCATTAGACCACAAAAACACCCCAGTACCCCAGAAGAAAGAACGAACGACCGACCGTGTCGACTTTCCATGATCATGACTAAGAAGGCTAGATCGCCTCCATCAAGAACACATGCCTGAGAGCACCCGTCCGAAATAGGTGTAAGGATCATCGTCGTTGCGGGGAGTGAGCATTGATATATTACCAGAAAGGACCCAGGGATCAGCTGAATTGTGATAAAGGGAAGAGCATACAAGTATTGCCACAAAGAGGTCAAAGGGGAGAGAAGTGATCGTACAGCAGGTGGAACATACCAACCCTTTCACAGTGAGTTCCATGGTTTACATAGATGTTTATTGAGGACTGATCGATACATTTGCCAGGGTGTTTTTGCGACAAGAATGGTATTGAAAAGAATACGACGTACAGTTGATCTTGTAGCCATCAAAGGCAAACTTATTGTTTTTCTTTTTAACTAGTTTTGTGAAAGGCTGCTTTGATAATGGTCACCAGCACCATCATCAAGAGAAGGTTCCTACAACAACAAAATTATAAAAAAAAAAAAATCATTAAACAAAGCCAAATAGATCGAGAACTGCTAGGAGAAAAGCACAAACTGAGAGGAGGCCACAAGCATCAATGAATCTCCAGTAACGTGTAGGGTATGCAAGATACCTATGGAGCAGAAACTATCGAAACCGCTATGGTAGGATTGGTTTTAAGGAAAGAATCGAGGAGAACAAACTCTTAAAAGTGGGCAAGTTTTATGCACAGGGAAGGTTGCACGTGAGATCATACTCACCTCAACCTGTGCAAGCACCGCATAAAAATGTAATGTAATGAGTTAGGATATATTTAGGACATATTTATCTGTAATAAGCATTCTTCCAGGTCTGAGGAACCTACTAGTATTTACCTATGGTTTGAAATGTTGAGTATCTATTCCCTTGAATATGCAAGCATTCCTCTTGTTTGTTTAACCCAGAAAGTCAGAGTTGCAATGAGTCTGCTTGTAAGATGGGAATTATAGAATGAGGATCGTTAGAGTACTTTCTACAGTAATTCAAGTGTGTTCCATGGTTGTCTTTCTTAATAATCGGTAGGTCAATAAAAAATTAAGTTTGCTTGGTAAGAAAATTCTGAGATAGAAAAAAAAAAGGAAAGAAAGAGATAGAAATAAAAAAAGAAAGAAAGATACTCCACCACTTGTAGAATCAACAAGCTTTAAGTGCCATAGCAGTTCAAAAAGGCTACAGGCATTTTGAAGGTTTCCAAATATTACGAGTCAAACAGGTAGGTTCAGTGCATGGCAAAATACTAGCCCAACCTTGTATTCCGCACACACTCCTACTAGATGATCACGTGCTGTTTTGATTTTCAGTCAAGGATAAGCACAATAAGCAAAAATTCGGCCCAAGCTTACCAAGATGAAAAGTCGGCCCAACAACTGCCAAGCCTAGAGACAATAAAGGCAGTGCACACAAGGAGGGGAAAATCACAATGTCATGCTAAATGTGCTAAGTGATGATAATTGGTGAGTTATTCCGCACATTCCCTTCACAAGTTTTCAATTGCCAATAGCACCCAGTATATTTAAGTTGCCTAATAGCCAAAGAAGTCCTATAAGAGAAACTTCACAATGTTTTAGTCAAAAGTCCATACCAAACCCAACGCTTCCCCCAGACTTTTAGGTCGCTCTTCACCACAAACGCCAACAAGCATGTTCAGTAGATACTCCCTCTGTTCAGGCTTTAGTTGTTTTTCGAGGCCCAGAGCCACCATTTCCATCTCAGGCTACAAAAAGAGCAGAAAGATAACAATTACAAATAAGATAGATTGCTTAGATAATAATCCAAATAAATAAGAGAAAGGCTATCCTTTAAGAGCAAAAACTGCATCTACTAACAGCGAATAGACTGAACATGAATAAAGCATGTATCTATGCTAATTTGAAGTCATAAACAGTTGAACAAGCTAAGATACTTTGGTCACATCTGTATGTATAGAGAGCTTCTGATCAGAACCACAGCTCTGAAAATGAATCAAAGCTTGTGGAATTGATAAAGTTTCTAATAGGGGACATACAGAAAAGTCTCTTGGAGGGAATATTTGGTGAAGAACACAGATACTTGACAGGTGAGCTAGCGCTTCAGAATGTTCACCTTGCATTTCCAAGGCCTGCAATAAAATGTGCTAGTTGCTTATGACAAAATCATGAGGAAGCGGAATATAGATATTGCCTTTAACGGCTTCAACTATTCAAAATTAGACATTTTCCCCATAACTGATCCGACCTGTGGGTCTCTGTTTCTAGATTCATTCTTTGTCTACGGTGTTACTGAAAAGTTTTCAAAAGTATAGTTTTCATCTTCATGTTTCTTTTTCCTAAACAGTATGCTTTGTATCGATGACAGTTCACAGGATCCACATACTTCCATGCGCTTTATTTTAATTGAGATTCAAACCAAAAAAAGCAAGAAAAGTTTTTAAACATAGTGAAAATCAGCAATATCTTGTTTTCCAAATATTCAAGGAAACTTTTCTTAGTTTTCAAGATATTCGAAAACAGGTTAGGCTACCAAAATGTTCCCAAACCAGTCATTTTACTTGACAACTTAAAACCGAAATGTTTCCAATTACCACATAGGGCTGTAAAATGTTTCCAATAACCAAATAGTGCTGATGTCCAAAGTTCAATGCCAGGATTAATCTAAAGCTCATTGCTCTTATTTTTGCTACAAGAAGGATTGATACTAAAGAAATTATGCAACCAATTTCTCCTGCATCTCTTAATCAGTTTTCCACCGTATCAGCTAATACAAGAACAATTATTCTAAAGTTTCTCTCTTATTTTTGCTATAAGAAAGATTTTAACTAAAGAAATTATGCAACCAATTTCCCCCACATCTCTTAACCAGTTTTCAACCATATCAGAAGTAAACATGTGCCTCTCAATTTCGAAATTCATGCAGTCGACCTGACTTTTTAAAAATAATGGAAAGATCGCGGCTTTAATAACTATTTTATGGGTTGAGCAATATCATAAACCACCCTTCGAGATATCAATCGCGTGCAACTGTTAGTTTTATTGCTTAATTTTATTCCTTGTGCATGTTGTCACAAAGGCCGATAACGAGAAAGTCATGACACACATTTAGGTAGTAAACAGTCTTTCCTTATTCATAAGCATAACCAAGTTCCCAATTTTTCAAAAGTCACAACGACTCATGAGTGCCTCTTTACATGCTTAGGTTGTGACTAGATATCAAACAGGAGAATTACTTACCCAGGCTTGTAGAAAACCAGATCGTGTGCGCGCAGCAACAGCAGCAGACACAATTCTTGCTGCACGAATGTTCTCAAGCCCTATGTTCCCAGCAAGCCCAGCGAGAAATTGCCTAGGGTCTTCCTCATCTATCTCTAAAGAGATGGATCGACCTGAAGAACTATAAATTTCTTAGTAAATCGTAACTTCAAAGATTAAACAGAGGACCAAGAACAACTAGATGGAGGGTGTGGTCTAAAAGTACATACTGATTGCACATATTCAGAACAAAATCAACGGCCACACGATAAAATGAATCCCGAGTGTTTTCTGTACCAAAGGAGACTCTGATTCCAGAAGTCCTGCATATGCGACGCAACTGCTCATCCATACAGGCAAAGAGAAGTCCAGAATGTCATTAATGGATCATTTAATAAGCAACTGGTGCTGAGGAAAAACCATTACTCAACAAGTAGTGAAAACTCCATATACAACAAAAGCCAGGGTGTGTAATTTGGTCATAGTATGGAGAAACTGAGATGACATAAGGGGATGACAAATGAATCAGCAATCTCTTTCTTGTAGTGGCATAATTGCACTAATTTAAGGCCATTCGATCAAACTAAGACATTAAACAACCTGCAGATGATGTGCACAAGTCATGATAGGTTTCTTGGAACAGAAAACAAAAAATGCAAATCCTCCCCAGTTCTTGGAAACTGAGCATGAATGGTGTTGTGCTGAAGAGAAGTGACTTTCCCTTGGTTATTATAATTAGTATTGCTGCAAAATTCCAAATACCATATTTAGAAAAAATTGTGCGCAATCTAATAATTAATTGCGAACCTTCCTATCCACAAAATTCTCAATGTTGACAGCTGAGACTTGCTAATCAAAGAGCAGCAGGAATTGCAACCCATGGGAATTATAAATATGTCAGCAAAATGCTTCATGCCAAATTATTAACAAGTCATAAGAGGACTAACTTGAACTATGTCTGCGACCATGATGTCCTTTCCACGCAATCTATTGTCGACAATTTCTGCATAAAACTTTCCGTAAGTTGCCTTGAAGACATAATTGGTGGCAATCATAATTGAGAACATACAATCAATAAATGTTTCCCATTCACATGCAGAGAACCATTCAAATAATGTCAAAGAGATCTGGGAAGAAAATTTTCCATCAAAAGCCAGATGTAACCAAACTAGCAGCAGACTCACGAAATTGGAAGTCTCAGCAGCTGCATAAGTACTACAGAAAGGCCTACAACTGAGGCAAGTATGCACCAGCAGTACCTCTGAGTGAAACTTCCCCAAATCATTGGCCAGCTAATATCCACCATCATCAAGTAATGCACAACGACAGAAGAATAAACAATGCATATCGTCTATTTAATCACCAGAGATAAAGATAATGAAGGCTTGAAAGTTAGCTTGTATCGAGCGTCGCAAAGCATCCAAGAAGACCAAAGTTAATGCCTGCTAAAGTCTGAGTAAGGAAAAAGGAAGAGGGACTAAAGCAAATTTCTTTTGAGTTGTAAATTCGATTTCTTTATTGGGTTAATGTAAATGATGGATTCCTGCTGAGCAGTCTGGTTCTCTATCCCTATTCATATCAACCCATAATTCGAGAGCTGAGCACCCAATTCCATACAGTCAAACCTTGATAACAGGTACAGATAAAAGCTTAGCACAGTACAGTGTCTCTAACAGACTAGCAAGGAAACAACAAGCAATTATTCTAAATGTCAAGACAGCAACAAGTACAGACCTCGCACCAATCTGTTCGCCTCCCTCTGATAATACTCCTTATCCACCTCTGAATCCACGGCTGATGACGTCGTCATAGCTGGCCACCATTCAGGCAACTTCTCTTCAAGCCGAGGTGTGAAATTCCTACGCCTTCGCTGGCGAGACCTATCGACAGTCCCCCGTGGTGCAGGTGTAAGGGGATTATCCAAAACCCTAGAGCCATCAATCTCCTTCCTCGTCCCAACAACCACCACCCTGCCACCAAGGCTCCTGTCTCTCCTAACCACCACAGCTTCATTCTTCTTATACCCGAACCGCGACCTAAAACCCAGCACTAACTGAACCACGACCCTGAGCGCGAAAACCACCACAAAGCTCAAAGCCACCACACTCCCGACAAATTGGATGGTCGACCTCCGGCAGGATATCACCATCTTGTTATCGTCGTCCAATGTGACAAGCGTACTCAGGTCCTCATAAGCGTCTCTGCCGGCGGAGACGAGAGAACCGAACCTGGATTTGGCTCGGGCGGACAAGCTAGTGAAGTCGATGGTGAGCTCGACGCCGTGTTCGTCGGAGGAGATGAGCCTGGAGGGATTGGCATCTGAGGCGTCGGGGTTGGGGAGGACGGGCCGCAGCCGGCGCCGATGGTGGCGCCTCGGCTTCTTGGCGCAGGAGACGGAGAAGAAGAGGAGACGAGGAGGAGGAGGAGGAGGAGGAAGGGGAGGGATGGAGTGGCTTCCCAGCCGCGGAGGCCATTGGCGGTGGGGAGGGTGGTGGTGGCGGCAGCGGCAGCGGCAGCGGCGGTTGAGTACAGAGCAAGAAGGAGAAGGAGAAGGAGAGAGGAAGAGGAGAGAGAAGGAGTGAAGAGAGGTCATTGAATTCTGGGGAAATGAAAGAGATGAGACAAAAAGAGGAGAGACTCCATAGCTTTTGGAGAAGAAAAGCCGAATTCAGCCCAACCAATGGCAATCCTAGCCTCACTGTACAACCTTGGTAAGTTCACCGTACAACTTCGTTTCAGTCGCGTCATTACAAATGGTCCCGCTCATATCTTGACTTGGTTATAAAAATTAGGTGTCTCCAATATCTATCTATCATTCATAGTTTTCTTTTTCTTGGGTGGGGCATTATTTTTGAAATGGGAGTTTCCCCCTTATAAAATGAACGGCAATAATAAAAATGATAGCCATCAAGCATGTGTTTAATTCAAGAATGTCTTGCTCGACCGTCTTTTATGAGATCGCTAGTTCGAGTCATATCGTGTGAAATCTCTACTTGGGCAAAGTTGATTCATGTGAAGACAATGGTGGACTAGTTGCGAGTCGATGTCACTGACCTTGGACTTTAGCATTTCTAGTGCAAACTGAATAGCTTTACATAGATATTTTTGTTAAAATAATTCACTCCCAAGTCAATATGTTCGTGGCCCAACCGACCGTCTTTTGTTGAAGGAAACTTGGTATCTTTTAAATCATGCGGTCTTATTCCTTCCTTGAGCAAATCCCATTTTGCAACAAAAGCACAAGTCGAACCAAAGAAAATCTCATAACAGAAGCGTGCTTCCACTATCAATTATTATGCTCCCTCGCTGCTTCAACATTGATCATCAGCTGGCCATCCTGGTTTCCCCCTCAAACCATGTACCAGCACAGTCAATAATATGTATGTGTCAGCTTCTCTAATGAGCTCCACAACCCATGCTTACAAGCAGAACACAGTTTCAACACAACCAACAGCGAACAAATAAGACTCTCTGCCAGCCCAACCTCTCCATTAGCTTTTTCTAGAAGTTTAAGCTGCTAGTATCCATTACGAGGATAAATGGGAAGACACGCAAGGCCACTCCATAAATCTTGTGTCTTGCTATATTTCCGCATTTTAGAAGTCTCTAGGATGTACAAGTAGTCTTTTTGATAGGGACAAATGCACTGACTGAGAAGCGTTTAATTCTCAAAGATTTCTAGCATAATTCATTTCTCTAATACACGGTATCATGTGAGCGTTTGTTGGTATCGCAACAATACCCAAAAGTGACTAATATATACTAGAAAGAATCATGGATACAGCAAGAAGGAAAAAGGGAAGGGGGCAAAACTCCTCTCTTGGCTGGTCTAAGATGGAGGGTTCATGAAGCTTGTCGCTTGACTTGGAGCCTGCTCAGTCCAACTCCTAACTAATCCGCTCTCCCTGCTTGACATCAGTGTGGTTTTCCAAGAGCCTCTTCATCGTGTCCAGCAAAAAGGATCCAAAGAAGTTGAATGATTTCTCTGTAACTTTATTTTATTACCCTGTAATAAATGGCTAATCCTGCACCCACCAATCATTCCTGCCAGAAGAATGCTCTTATTCAGTTTCCTAAAAGGGAAAAGAGTAAAAGGGCTAAAGCACACACTACCAGAAATGGAAAACTTGAGCTGCATCACATGACAACCTTTTTTTACGCTGGAAAACACACAATTACTGGAGTAACTATAACTTCCAAGCTGAAAAATGTTCAAAGGAGCCGTCTTATACCATGCAAACTTAATGAGTCTCACATCCAAACGTCAATATCATACAGAACGAGACAATCACAGACACAAACTGATGGAGTCTCCTGACTCTGCTAAAAGTAAATGTTATATGGCACATATAGTTTCGGACACTCCATCACAGGACATTTATCTCATGGATGACTGGCCCAGATAGGTAGAAGATACCAGTGCAATCAAGGTGGAATGACAAATAATTATACCTGAAATAACTTCATCTGGGAAGAAGTGGTTGCCGGTCATCAGATCCAACTCTATGGGTAGTCTGAGAGTAGGGCGAATCAACAGAGACGAGCATCAGTGAGATGACAGAAGTGTAGAAAGAATACATATAATAATTACATAAAAGAGGAAGAATTTCAGACCTCATCATTAGCTCCTGCTGCCATATTTATAAAGGAATCTCTCGACCTGGAAGATGACCAACAAAATCAACCCAACTTTGTAATGGAAGAGAGCTCATATCAAATGATCCTTCCACATCAGCAACTAAACTTTTTGAAGACATTTATTAGCACAAAGTTTGTGTGCTTCTTCATAAAAATAATTTTCTTAAACAACCAATGATCCCAGTGACCTAGGTATACCCTTTGACTTCTGCCGGGTCCTAATTAAACTTACTTAGAAATTCACTAAAGTTCAAGTTTTCAGTGGCAAGTGACCTTAGGTCCTATCTTCTAGGCACATAAGAACACCAACATAATTGTAAAGGCACACCTGTGATTATCCTCCGGATCTACCAGCTCCAGCGTCCCATTCTGCTGTTCATCCTTGACTTTTGATAGGGGTGAAAAGAACTGAACAATTAAAAGAATAAGACAAGTGAAGGAAAAAAGGTCCAAATATAAGACCACAATTTAACCAAATAAACATGGAATAATCCTCCACTTACTTGGTGCATCGAGATGAAAACAATGGAAATTCCCAATATAAAATTTATAGTTAAACTGTGACCAAACAAAGCTGCAGATGCTATGCCTGTAAAGATTGTGGCAACGGTTGACGAGTACTTCTTCAAGATTGTATCTGGAATGCCCCCAATGTATATATGTTAAGAGATGTTAAGCCGTCTAAAGACAGAAAGCACATGATAGATTACTCATTAAACAGGATGTCTCCAGCTCTCAAATTAATAGATTAAGAGCAAAGCTACAACTCAAAGAATCAAACATACAGTCCAACCTGCATATTTGAAGAAAAAGGAGGATAAGATTCCTTGTGCCGCATTGTTACAGATTAGAAGCATGGTAGCTTTCGAAAGTCCTTGTAGGATATCAAAGCTGTCTGGACCTGAGAGTGACAATACAAAATGATCATTGTAATCAAGAAGATGCATTTTCTTACAAATCAGATTGGTAATCCCAGAGCATAAAATCCCCATAGCCCAAAGGAGGAAATCTTTACCAAAAGAAATGCAATTACAAACAAAAACATCTTTAATGTTTAGTACTCTATTAGACGTACTGTACAGCCAGAAGAAAAAATTTCATCATGCAATTATGTGGAATAGAGTGCTCATTGTGTTCAATTGAGGGGAGGGGATAGTTTTATGCAGTAGCATCTAAGTACTCTTGTATAACTGAAGTTCAGGTTCTTTAGGAACCATGCTTTTATTTATTCATTTAGCATTTCCCAAGATCTGATCCTGGTTCTCCCTTCCCCCAACTACCCTTCCCCCCCCCCCCCCCCCAAAAAAAAAAAAAAAAAAAACCTGAAAAAAACAGGAAAGAAAATAATAACAGAAGAGAAAACTGCCAGGCCACATGCTTGGTGCCCTGCAGGAATTGTACCAAACTATTTCGTGTCCATACCTTTAATAAGTGCCATTACGGCAATTCCTAGAAAGTTGAATATAGCACCATAGCCGTATAAAAACAAATTCTGCAAGTGAAAGGGCAATATAAGTACTTAAGAAGTAAAGAAAGATATTGAGACTACTAAAGGTACATGCTCCAAGGGTCTCATTGTAAAGCAATAAAAGATGAGCAAATAGAAATGCTTTTCAATAAAGATTTTTCTGAATACCAATGCGATGGCATTCCCCTTGCAATTTTAAATTCTTGTTTCCAATCCACTAGTTACATCTTTAGTTCATAGTTTCAAGATTATAGACTTAATAGTCCTCAGTATTACAACTTCACCATCCTTTCTACCTTTAATTGTAACAGATTCTCTTTCAGAAAATACAGCCCAAAATTACCATTTTTAACTTTGTACTAATCCGTAAAATGTGTGGCTATTAAAATGATTGCGGCCATGTCTTTTGTGGATTAAAGTCCAGTTATAATAAAGAATTCTCAAGATCCAAAAGTATTGGGCCTCCTGATCAATAAGGTTCAAGAGATACAAAAGAAAGCAGATCAACTTTGTGCTATATTCCTTGCATTAGATAAACAATAACTGTCATGAATATTCATCTCGAAAAGCTTACCAACCTATGTGCATCCTTAAGTTACCAAACTAGGCAGAAAGTTCAAGATGCTGGCGACTTGTGCCGACTAAAATCATACCTGAAGGTAGATGCTCGTGTCATATTGGCTCTTCAGTGCATATTCATTGAAGACTGAGGCCATAGATGGCACCGTAACCTAAAAATTTCTCCATAGAGTAAGCATAGCAGATAAAGAAGAAAGTTTCACCTAATGATGATCAACTCTCACCAAGGAATAATAGGTCTCATGTTTGATTCATAACTATAATTGGTTACCCACCAAACCCAGAAGAAAGAAATAATAACAATTGCACACGAACCCAAGACACAAGGAAAAACATAACCAAAATTGGTTTCAAATTTATATCTGAAAAAAAGTTCCGCGTACTCATTTTAATGCTTGCCAATGCATATTTTCGAATGAACAGCCATCATTTTAAAAAAAGGCAAGAAAGCTCACTCACAAAGATCAAAGTATAGATGTATGCACCCGCTGCAATGGGAAGACCCAGAGCGGTAGTCCCTTCTGGCAAAGACCGCAGCTGATTCACACTGATGCCAATGAGCAACAAAGCAAGAGCCTCCCACTGTCAAAGAAAAATAATTATTTATGCAACTTCAATTAATTAAGCAGCGCCAAAGGTGTAGCACAGAAGGAAAGTATCAAAGAAATCTGTACTCGTTGTAAGCACGGTGAAAACGCAAGAAAGAAAATAGAGGAGAAAGTGACCTGAATTACAGAGAACCGACGTCTCATGACAATCTTTAACAAAACAGCAATCACCAAAACCTGCATGAGACATTTTATCAGGGATAGTACTCAACGTGACTTTCCATCTTAGATATCAGTCTAACCAGGAGAATCTGATGACTGATGATATGATGTTTTCTTCTCTAGAATGAGCATGCCAGACAACTTACTTAGAGTAAACAATCAAATGTCATGGTAAAGAAGACTATTTCTTGGGTTATCAAAAAGCTGAGCAACAAGGGGGCCAATTTCAAGACTATTAAAAGATCAAGCATCTTTTGTTTGGGAAGATGACGTGCCATCAGGTCTTCCAAGAACAATCATGATTTTCGAAGAGCGATAGAGGTAAAATAGAAATTAAGGCATCTTACACTAAAAAGAGCATGTTAAAAATGCGAAGACCTACAATTGCTTTAAAATGAAACGTAAAGTATTACATTCCCATGGCAAGCATTCTCCACTATAATGAACAAGGATGGCTCTGAAAAGATCTTGGGTATTTTTAGGAACAAAGCACGACAATCACTACCTATACATTCAAAGAAAAATATGGCCTCCTGGACACAATGGCAAACCACGACAAAAATAGTCACATAAAGTACCAGCAATCTCCTAAAAACGAGAACACCAATCTAACACCAACATAGGAAGATGGACATCACTCTAAAGAAGGAACAATCAAAGAAAATTCTTACTAAGACAATACCTTGAGATTACTTAGCATCTTCACAGTTGCAGGATTGAAATATAGCTGTCGAACATGGATTATATCGTTAGTTGTAGCACAGCAAGAAAAGTAGCTCCAAGGGGAGCAATGACTTCAGACTTTATGATTAAAGAATCTCATAAACAAATCTGTAAACCACAAGTTGCATTTGCCACGGTCTGATTTTAGAATCTCATAAACAAATCTGTAAACCACAAGTTGCATTTGCCACGGTCTGATTTTAGTATTGCTTATGGATCCATCCCTGCTAAGTGGGATCTCTGACAAAATATGCAAGGAGAAGAAAACAGACAGAAACTTTGCATCAAACATATTTTCTTTACTTCTATGGGGCTTGAGCAGATATGAACGGTTTCAGGAACATCTGAAACTCTTGTCACTAAGTATTCTTAACTCGCAGAATTGCCTTATTGCCATTCCTAGACGAGCCACGTTATAAATTGGCAAGAACATTGTCAATGAAGTTTCACACTACAAAGAACTAATTCTAGAAACTTCAAATCTACCTGTCATTACCTTGGATATTTTTGAAAAGGGAAATATGCTTGAAAATTGAGGAAAAATTTTTTTATCTTACTATCCTGCAAGATAGACAACAATAGAAAGCTATCTGCTCCTTTGAAAAATTAATAGCATGTCCCTATCTGCACATGCCATGAATGCAACTGCATGTAAACATGTAGATAGTAGATTGGGTGCACACACGTAAGTTGACTCTTCCACTATCAAATATGCAAACAAAGGCACATGCACATATGTGTGTGCACATGAGGAGAGAGAGTTTTTCCTTTGTTCTAGCCACAAGGGCTTTTCAAAAGAATTATACCTGCATGATGAACTTCAAATAATTGTTGATGGCATAGAGTAGAGCTGGGACAGCAAGGAGGACATTGTTGCGAGCTGCCTACAGAAACATAGACATTAAGAAAGACTAACTGTGCGAACTATTGCATGTATGAACACATGAATATTTGCTGTTTCATATAGCTATGATGTACCATTGTCAATGAGAAACTAGTACTGGCCAGCTCTTGGCAAACAAAATCAACATAGCTTTTAGGCAGACCAGTAACCTAGAATCTTGGTAATTGAAAATTGTAAAAGTGGTGACAATTAGAAACTTCATTTGCCACATAATAAAAGTTGGCTGGATATCTGTTTTTTTTTTTTTTGGTAACCATTGGCTGGATATCTTTCTCCAATACTTTCTAGAAAGAGACACCTAAATGCCGCCACGCAACTATACAAAAGGCAAAACATTTTTAGGATTTAAAAGATTTTATGTCAAGGTAATAGAACGAGAACTCATAATGTTCCCCAGAAACTGCTCTGAAAGAATCTTTAGGAACAGATGAATCACGAGGAGAGACAGCAGAGGGTGAAGCTTTTCCCCTCTTTGGGAGCAGTAACCATGCAGAGGTGGTCTTCATTATAAATTGCTGCTGCCTGCACCAATGGAGGACAATAATTCTCCAACCTCTACCGCACCATCTAAGATAATTTTCATTTTAATTGCATTACCAATTATGTGAAGTGGCATGAAGTCAACCCCTTAGAAGACTCTCCTAAGGGCTCTCTTCAAAATTCAAAGTAACCAAGCTGCCAGAGAACTGAATTATTAATCTTTTTCCTTCCAACCACAACCTCCTGCTTATTAGGATTATTGTTCCTTCTCCTTCAGCCCAATTATTCAACAAGTCCATAAGAGGCTAATGACAACTGCTTGCAACATGGACCATGCAGAAGCAGGCTTTTAATCATCGTGTGCATGTAAGGTATGAAGTAACGAAGAGTCCAAGACCTTCCACTGCTTTCTAGTATTGTCAAGAGTAAGTACGAATTTTGAGGTGGCTCGATAACTAATGCTTTTAAAAAGGCTTTCATTAGCCATGTACTGATCCTTGGAATATCTTGTTTCTGCCACAATCCTGATTCCTCTTTCACAGAAAAATTTTCATCAAAGAAGCATCTTCTGTTAAACTCCACATCAAATAATTTCCCTCTAGCATCTGCTATTGGTAGACCATATCAAAGAACCACAATAAAAAGTCTGTCCATTCATCATCGTCCTGATAAAATCAGTCTCAAGAAACTCCATTGACAGAAGAGAGACAGCAATTACTTACTACCCTTTTTTCCTCCTGCATCACCATGAATCTGGGAGTTGAGACAATTTAAAGCTTTATTCACACCATATATCTTGCCAAAACGAAATTCTGCTTCCATTGACCATTTGACGATAAAACTTCTCTTTGTCAAATGCTTTTCTAAATGTAACCATTGGCCTCCCCAGAATTAGGAAAAATCCACCCAGCAGTCTTTAGACCTTTGCCACAATTCACTTCTTTCCATGTTCATCTATATTTCAGAAACATCACCATGTCTCTATATTATTTTCGTAGAGGGTCTTGGATTGAACCCCTAAGGTTTCTCTACTCAACAGCTATTAAATTATCTCCATTATTTGAACGGGAATGGACTTATTCATATGTGTGGCTCTTAATTCTTTACATCTATCACACACAACGATGAAAGCAGAATGACGTGTTATGCCGCCTGCAACTAATCAGATCAGTACTTCATGCCATTCAGGTATATTGGGCTGGAATGTTTATATTGCCTAGTTTAGTATTAGATAAAATTGAATGAGAGCCCAAGCAATTCCTATGGAACGGCCCTGAGCTTGAGGCAAGAGGAGCTAAAGTGGCTTGGATTGATGTATGTCTTCCTAAAGAATAGGGTGATCTAGGCATTCGACGATTGAGGGAGAGTAACAAAGCTGCCATGATCAAGCACATTTGGTTCCTATTCACTGATAAGGAATCCTTTTAGTGTAAATGGATTCACTCCACCATTTTAAAGAAACAAAGCTTCTGGGTGGTAAGGCGACCAACTTTTTGTTTATGAGCATGGAAGAAAATACTCGACCTGCATATGGAATTTGGGCATTTGTTCCCATGACGTATTGGAAATGGGCGATCGGTATCACTATGGTTTGACCAGTGGCATCCGAGAGGACTGCTAAATTTACTCTTCTCTGATCGCGAAATCTACAGGTTATGATTCTCTAGAGAAGCCAAGGTGGCCGATCTTAGCATGGCTAAAGGTCAGCATTCTCCCAATCTGGATACTCTGGCAAGTTGGGAGGAGTCGATGCCCACACTAGGTAGTGAGCCGGATTGTTTTCAGTGGCTTTGGAACTCCTCCAGCGTATTCTCAGCAGCGTCTGCTTGGAGTGTAATCAGGCCCAAGGGCCCAATGGTGCCATGACATTCATTTATTTGGAACAAAACAATTATCGCTCGGCATCAATTCCATCTTTGGCTGATGACCTAGAACAAGTTACCCATCCAGGTATTCCTATTATCATGTCAAAGAATATCTGAGGCTAAATGTGTCTTTTGTAATTATAGACCGGACTCCATAGATCACCTATTCTTTTAGATGTCAAGTCATGAGTCAGCTTGCATTTTTTGGGACTGGGAGATGTAATCTATCATGGAAGAATGGAATGTGGCTAGAAACACTTGATTGGTGGGCCATCAAACACATAGTTGGAAACTGCGTCCACCAAAGCATCGCTAGATTTGCTCTGGAAGCATTGTGCCACATTATTTGGAAAACGCGGAATGACGTGTTATTCCGCAATGGTAATTTTTTTATCCCAACAATGAAAAAGAAATTAGAGAAGATGGTCAAGGAAAAGGCCAGGATGTTCCAACAAGTTGTGGATTCTCTCAAGAATAAACAGATTCAATGCAGCTGGGGAATTGATCCCTCTATTTTCTTGTGACAGAAATCCAGTCTCTTTGTGTTCCCTATTGTAGGCCATTGTTTAGGCCAGTTGTTTTTGGTCCATTTGGAAACCACGGTATCCTTCCACTCATAATTGGCCTTATGCCATTTTGAGTATAAGTTTTGTGGTGCCGGGCTTTCGTGCCTTGTACAATTCATATGATAAAATCAATACAATCACTTGTCTTACAAAAAAAAATAAACTGAGTTATAGGAAACAATATTAGAGCATTTTTAGATGAAAAGGACATCCTCGTCTTCCTGTGGTAAATGATATAAAAAAATTGTTCAAGGACTTTCTAGTTATATGGATTTATTGGGATTTCCAACCCTCACGCATCATGATTTATATTTAGAAGTGCCCTAACATGCACCTTATTTACCAATATTGTGCTTCCTGAAGCATGCATATGAGTAGAAACATCAGAAAGTGTCTAAGCAACAACAGCAAACAAGAGACTAAAACAATATCAAAATCTTTGAAGAGATGTTCTTGCCATCATAGCCACATTACAGATCCCATTGGCCATTGATCAAACCAAAACCTCCATTAACAATAACATCAAGCCCACTTCAACCTTAATGGAACACTTAAGAGTTTTGATCTTCAATTTAGCATGATAAAAGATTCTAATCCACTTATTAAAGTAGCATCTAGTGGTGAAGTACTTTTTTGAAAAAACAAATCGGTCTCTAGGTGAACTGCAAATCCAATAGGAGGCTCCAGCTGGCATATTCTTATACAAACAAATCATTCATACACTCCTCCATTAACATCTAGTAATCAGAAAGCATGTCCACCATGATAGGACAAGCCAATCCCATAGAACAACAATGACTTAATTGAAAAAAACTCTGATGTTTCTCTGCAGTCGAGCTGCACCTTCCTAAAATGATAGTAATAATGAGATAAAAGAAATGCATCACCTGCACAAATGTGGAGACTGAGAGTAATGGCTTCTCACCAACTTTCTGATGTCTAGCCTGCAAGACAGAATAAAAGTTACCCTCGAACCGAAACACACCAAGTGTTACCAGGATTTATTAGCTGTTTCTTTTCTGGTTACAAGGAAGCCATGCCAAATTACACCCAAGAAAGCACAAGCGCACCTGATTGCAATGGCATATGTGAAACGACCTTTGTTATGCGAACAACATCAAATTTTTCTGAAGACTCAGTGACAACATAGCTAGATGGTCCATTCATATTATATCTTCCTTTTACTAGCGGAGAGTTCAAAGCAATAAATTTCTATCCAGAACAGCTGAAGTAAAAAAAGTTCATATACTAAAATTTAACAATGATAAACATTACCTGGAATAAAAGCATAACAACTGCAAAGAGGACCTTTACAGCTTCCGTCAAAAAGTTGACACTAATAGGGTTGAAGTTGAATTTTCCATCGACCTTGGACATGTAAACTAAAATAGGCTGGCCAAAGGACATGGACCATAATTGTCAGGTAAATCCAAAACTCAAAACAAAACAAGAAAAAGCCAAAAGCAAAGCTTTCCGAGAAATGAAAATTGAAGAAGCTAATTCCCACATCAAAAGACAGTCAAACTATCATCAATTGCTTGTCATGAACTAAATGCGCACTAACTAAATTATACGTTTTTATTCTATGCAAATGCCTACTGGCTGAACATGTCAGACACTACAAATAGCTAAACTTGTACAAGTTCCTTATCACATATAAAATGCACAATGGTTGTTTTCCCTCCATTCGATGTTGCCTCACTTTTGCTCTAAGCAATAAACAGATATGATATGGCAGAAATGTGAGTAAATACTGGTATATATAATTTACCTGTAAGCCAACCAGGATGCAATCTCCAACAACCAAAAGAACATTGAGAGCCCGTTGTTTTGATGATACAGTGCTTTTATGTCGGTCATAAGCCCTTGACACGGTTTTAGAACTTGGGGAGACAAGACGTGAGTGGCAGACACTGCATTCCAGAATTCCGTTCTTCATATATCTACCCCTCTAAATGTCACACCGTCAGAAGTTATTTCTGCAACAAAGAAAACAGCATTCTAACTCTTTTATCATAACATACCCTAATTGTAATGGAAACTAAGCGTTTTCAACAATAAACACAGGAAATAAAGGCTAACAAAGGTACTGAACTCATGGCATATAAACACCAACCACAGTCCCTAAATTACATTGCAAAACTTTACTTTTCTAGACAGAGTGTTCTCATTTAAGTCAGTAAAAGTCAATAGTATATAGGGCAAGGGACAAACAATGAAGAGCTAGAAAATGGTGACATATCCCAGAAAAATCTGTTGTTACCTAATAAGAGCATTAATAGACTAGAATTCTTTGCTTGGTTGGGCTGATAGTCTTATCCAAAGGGTAATTAAATTTCTTTTGAGATTTGAATGAGTCTCATATCATTATTTGAAGTGGGGTTGCAGGTTTTTTATTTATATTCTTTGTTCTTTATATGGGGAAGAAACTCTACTAGAAGCACATTGAAGACAGCAATGACCCAGTGGATTCTCCCAATGCCTTAAACAAGCAAACCCCACCGAATAAGAACAATTTTTGTTTTGCAAGATTTCAACAGTAATGATTAAATGCAAAATTTCCAGGCAATAGCGAAAGTAGATTAAAGGCAGCACGGGAAAATCAAATAGCTTTGAAGAAAACTGGCAACAAGATACAACAAATTACCAGTACTTCCATCAAAAAATTTAACCAAAGAAAAAAAGTAACTTTTTTGGAGAACCCAAGGGAGATCCATGTCCCTTTAACCACTCAACTTAGCTTTATATAGGAAAGAAAAAGAAAAGTATACAGCGTCAAGCTCCAAATACTCAAAATTCATGCTTGTCAAGATGTGAATGAGTAATACAACATTCTAGGCTTACAAAATCAGAAACAATAGCACCTTCCTCAACGTAAATGTTGAAAATAGAATAAGCAAGATGTAAGAGGAGTATTGCCACACATGGCAGATAGCATTAGCGTCAAAAGAAAACCCTAAGACAATTTCCTAGAAGAGCTTCAAGGGGAGAGCAAATGATGTTCTAGTTAACTATATGTATCTTCTCCTCATCATGCATGCCACATGAGCTTTCAGAGCTTTTCAATTCTTTTGTCCACCTAGGGAAAGGTAGACAGGAAGTAAGATGGAAAACTAGCATACACCAGCAGCAGTTGGATTCAAAGCAGGGAGAAAGCCCACAAAGGAATTTTCTCTAAAACAGTTGGCTGATCCTTTGCTCAATGATTTGATGCAGGATGCAAGAGGAAGCCCTATATCAGTATGAATGAGTCAGCTTTGGTACGTTTTCTTGCACTTTGGTTAGCCTAAGCTTCACTCAACGCCACCTCTAGATATGACTTTAAGTTGCACTAGCTTGCTAGTGATACCAAAGCCTAGATTGTCACCCGAAACTTTAATATGTACCTAAGTTATAGGGGATAATTATTGTAGCATTGGTCTATGAGGCACAGACTGTACAATCTCTAATAGGTGTGGTAAAAGGACTTGGCCTTCTGATGAAGCAATATGCAGCACCATGGTATTACTAATCTTTCTAGCTTGCAACAAAATGCTTAACTGAAAAATGGAATTGCTAGAAATCTCTGTGCTCAAGCTTCAAGGGAAAATCAAAAAGGAAGAGACAAGGGTACTTGGAGGTAGGAAATGTTCGAAGTGCAAGCTAAGCTAGTGAAAGGTGAATGTTTGATATAAAAAAAAATGAGTTGCCGGCAAATAGTCGATCCCGCATGAAAGAACTTTGGACATGATATTGACCCATTCTTGCGCAACCCTCTGCTCAAAACCCATAACCTGATATCGCCCATCACAAATGTCTTAATGTCAAGCGGAGGACACAAATGACAGCCCAAGGACCAAACTTTCGCCAATCGATACTCAGCACGAAACGGAGGCCACGGACACTTCCCCACACAAAGTGTCACCAGCAACGGAGCACAGCCTGATCCCTTCCGCGCATTGCGGTATACACCAAATCCCTCGCATTCGACGACCGATCGTCGCCCACCCGACGATCGAATAGCGATTTTAGACAAACCCGTCACCGGATCTCCAGATCGGATTGAAAGAAGGAGAAACTCGAGGCAATTCTCCCAAAAATTGAAAAAAAAACACCCAAAAGAAAAAAACCAAGAAAGCTTCTCCTACCCATCTCGGCATCAGCATCAGACAATTCATTCGTGTAGAGAGAGAGAGAGAGAGAGCTGCGTACCAGCTGAAGGAGTCCGCGGGGAGGCGTGCTGTCGGTGGCACCGCCAAGCCAAGCGCAGAGAGAAATAGAGGGAGAGAGAGAGATGCCGAAAGAGAGCAGATCTGGGAGCTACTGTCGCAGAACGGACAAAAGTTCAAGCATGAATGAACGATCTCCTCGACATGGAAAGAGAGAGAAAGGGAGAGAGAGAGAGAGAGCAAGAAATGGGGAGATGGGAACGCACCTGATGTGGATGGGATGGTTTGAACCGGAGCCGGGTCCGTGTGCGTCTGGTAATCATCAACTCATTCAAACCGTGCAGCAGCAGCAGCAGCAGCTGCAGCAAGAAGAACATCGCCCCCTCAAAAAAGTAATCTTTGTCCCCTGCCTTGGGGAATAAAGGGAGAACTATTTCCTGCTTTATTTTCTTTGATATCTCAAATTTTAGTTCAAGATTTACAACCCATGATTAAGGTTTGTGACATTTTTTAAGAAGTTTATGTCTGACAAAAGATATATAAAAAAAAACCTTTACTAACATTTGTGGGCACGAAATCGATAGTCCACCATTAAATGCAACGATACTTAAAGGTCGATTTTCCGTCAAATTTGATAAAATGTCACTTCGTAATTCATGATATTAAATGTCAGGAAAACAGCTTGTGCACTCGTGCATATCATACTCACTAAAAGTTAAATAAGAGAATATGTCCATTGAAAATCTTTAAATCCATTTTGAAAAGTCAACCGAAATCCTAAAACTTTACAATTATACTCAAGTCGTAAAATTCAATTGGTCGATATAGTTAAGGGTTTCTTGTCATTCACCCATTTTAAGCGATTCAAAATGCCGACGCAGTAATTGTTTGTCTTTTTTTCCTTCAACTTTTTACCTCTTTTTTTTTTTCGATGAAACTTCTACTTGACTTTAATATCTATTGACATCATGCGTTTGAGTAAAATACCGAAAGTTCTAGTAATAGCTTATGCCGTTTGTATTAGGGGAATCTAATGGAGATATCCGATTATACCAAAGGAACAATCATCCTTTCATGCTTAATAGGGAAGGGATGAGATGAGATTGAAAAGGAAGGTTAGACAAGCAACTTGGAAATTGATAAACCAGATCTTTCTAAAGCTATTCTAAGCAGTTTTGCTCCTTTTTCATTCTATATTGCACCACCCACTCATCCAAAGAATAAGAAAAAGATTCACCTTTCTTGCTTCCTTCCTTCCTTCCTTTCTTTTTCTACTTCTCTTGTTCTTTTATTCTCCTCTTTCTGGTGATTCTTGCCCTCGTTTTGCACATCAGCCCCAGCTAATTCGTTTCGATTCGTTAGGCGAAAGTTATAGCAGTAATGTGCACGAGCACATCGATAAAGATTAAAGATCTCTGGAACTTAGAAATTTTCGGAATGTACCATCACTTTGGTGAGATGCCTAACAAGTTTGGTTATACCATTCTTTCAGTTGTTTTTTAATGCTTTTACAGTGAATAAAATAATTTGAATTTCACGTCGTGTCGTGACGTCTCTGTAAATCAAGAGTTTGCTGCAAAAACATAATGATTCTAGCCAATGAAAATTGCATTTAATTGGTGAGTATTTGCAGATGCAGCTTTCCGTTCAATGGAGTCAATATAAAATGTTCACCAGGTCTTAATGCACTTTCATCATGATGCTAACTTATCATTTCTCCATGTAAATAGATGTATCATCTCATCCAAATAGAAATGGGTAGAAGCTTTTGTAATATGGCAAAGGTTTAGATTTGTTATTGATTCAATCTTTCAAATCCGACTCGGTTCATTCGGACTTGGAGTAATTCCGAACTGCTTTTTCTCTTTCCTTTTGAAATGGTCGTGTGGCGTTCGGATTAACTTTTTATGCATGTCGCCGATTCCAACTTATACAATTAAGGATGCGCTCTTTATGTTAACTTATTGAAATTTTACTATTGAAGAGTAGGGGTGAGCATAGAATGCCGCCCGTCCCGAACCGCCCGGACCAAAGGGTAATGGTCTAGTTCCCGGTTCCACATGAATGGAACCAATGGAACCAAGAATTTTCAGTCCGGTTCCCGGTTCCGGGGGTGGAACCACCCACCCTGATCAGACCGAATTTTTTTTATTTATTAAAAATAAAAATACAAAAAATTATATACCATATCTTTAATTTTTTGTTGATCAACTCACCTAAAACCTAACCCTCCACGATTCCGCATCTTTCTTTTTCTCCACCTTTCTCTCCACTCTCTAGAAAACAAAACCAGAACCGGACCGGACCGGGCGAGAACCGTTAAAATAAAAATAGAGCTAACGCATTGCTGATAATTAATAATTATCCACTTGGGAATCGAACCGGACTGGACTAAGCGGGAACCGGACTAGACCACCCAATCCGGTATGGTCCGGTTCCCAATTCCAAATAATAGGGAACTGGTTCCACCGGTCCAGTTCCCAGTCTCAAGGGGAACCACCTAGGAACTGATCACCCCTATTGAAGAGCTCTCGATGTGACTACGCTTGAAATCACAAGAAATGGAAAAAAAATGCCCCATGATTGTGACTCGAGGCCTAAGACGACAGTAATGTAAAACCACATCCACGAGTTGGTCGGACCAAAGGCTCGGGCATGGTGACCCCAGCTTAGGATCTTTTATTGGCTATTTTTGACCTACATCAACCCTCTCTAGAGCTAAATCGTTTAGCAATGGAAGCAGGTTAGGTACAAATACATTACCCGATTGAGCCAAACCCTAATAAGAAGTAAACGGATAGCAGCTTTGGAGAAAATGGAACGAGTTTGGGGGAAATTACTGAAATTCCTACGTGGTTGGGACAAATTCAGAAATTTTACAATTGGGAAACCTTAAACCTGAATATCCATATGCAGAACTATAGAAGTGTCATTTACCTTCTTTCTTAGGTAATTGAGTGAATATACGTTACTTTCGATCCTATTAGGATTCGAAACGACTTTTGAAATTTTCTGAACTCGTCATTACTCTGTTAATACCGAGACTACTTATAAAAATTTACGAAACGTGAAAACAAAAGAGGTTAGTATAACTACAATATTTTTCAATGACAGCCACCATCTCGTACCTAATTTCTAATTTCCATTACAACGAGAGCACGACTGACTTTAGCTAATGAGACAGACTTAAGATGTTGTGGAAAACCCCTAGTGGGCTTGGACAAAATTACACGGTTAATGGATCGTTCCCAAGCCCATCTTGATTTCGTCCTCAAGCCATTCAATTCAAGCGGGCTAATAATGTAGGTGCGACATACCTAATAATTTTTTTATTAGTCTCTCTCAACCAAAAGAAGTCACGACCATTAGAGACGCGCAACATAAGTCCGATACCTTCACTCGGAGAAATTGTCTAAACATGTTTGATTGAATCTAATTTTTATTCACTTGAGGAAAATCTTCCGGAGGAAGTGCTCAAGTTCGAGTCTACCAAGGTATTAAGTTGGACCCATTTTCACCTAAAAGTTTGTATTAATGGGTTATGAGCTAATTAAGTACGTATTATCAACTATTAGATATAAGGCTTTTTCTAACACAACTTACACATGTCTTAACGGCCACCACTGCCACCAAGATGATTAGCTTGTGTCGTCCATGCATTGGACGATGCCGAATTGAACATTTGACTATTAATATCACATTATGATTATTCCAAATTTCGCAGACAGTTACCCTAACAAGATACAACACTTAACGAAAAAAAGTACATCAACTATTACGAAACGCAAGAAAGCATATGGCTCCTTGAAATACTAACCAATTCAACCTCGTGTTAGGAAAGTCAAGTTGATCAAGTCATGCATGCACGAGATCCATTAAGGCTCCTTATGTTTCACGAAAATATAGCATTTCGGGAAATTATTTTTCTGAAAAATGATAATATTTTTCGGTATTCATTTGTCAAAGGCCGTCGGCTCACCGGCCCACCGGCCCACTGGCCGACCACAAGTGAGTTCGAGACATGTGTTTAGAGATTGCGATATTTAAAAGTAAATGAAGAACACATAAAATATTTTTTTTCTTTTGAAAAGCGGAAAAATATTTTCCTCACTTTTGAAGGTATTTTTTTATTGATGGATTTTTTTTATTATTTTATTTTTCATAAAATAAATGTCATAAAATTTGAAAAATATTTGTTTGGAGGTGATACGGAGCGTAAATTTATAAAGCAAACGATCATGGCGATGGGCGGCTCTACGAGATCACGAGTTGAATTCGCGTCGTCAGCAGATTTTCGAAAGGTGCATCAGCATTACCATCTAATTTTTCCGATGGGCCTCTAATTTATGCGCAAACACAACGAGCAGAGAGCGTAGTTGTTGAGCTCCTCCGGCTTCTTTGGCAGCATCGGCATAAGCAAAACCTCCCCGCTCTCAACCGCCGTCTTCCTCTTCATCCACCTCCGTTTCCTCCTTCGCCGGCGGTGGGGAGAAGATGCTGGTGATTCGGTCGGCATTTCGCGGCAGCAGGAGGCCCATCTCCGCTTCTTCGTCTCCTCTCTTCGCTCTCTCTTACTCCTCCTCTTCTTCGTCCTCGGCGGCTGCGGTTCACGCCGAGAGGACCATTGGCGAGGGTCCCCGGAACGATTGGTCCCGCGATGAGATCAAGTCCATCTACGACTCCCCCGTCCTCGATCTCCTCTTCCATGGGGTCGGCATCACTTTGGCTCTTCTCCTTCTGCTTTTTTTTTTTTTTCCTTCTCGATTATTATCTCCTGCGCGTCATTGCGCGCCCCCCAGTGAGTGTTGCTTGGCCATTGGTGTAAGGGGGAGAGAGCGATTGCAAATGCATTTCTGATTCGTACCTTTGCGAAGAAAGTCGAGGGAGGAAGGATCAGTTCGGTTCCAAAGTTTGACCAAGCGTCGAATTTTGCTGCTGGAGTCTTTAAGATGTAGAAGACATTGCGTGATGCATATATTGTCCTTATCTCTTGTTGAATGAATTCTAATTGAAAGGGCATAGATTTTGAGTTGAGACATCAGCAGCTTTCATAAGTTTTGACGGGGTGAAGTTTGTGCTTTGTTCAGGCTCAAGTCCATAGACATGCCCATAACTTCAGGGAAGTGCAGCAGTGCACTCTGCTCTCCATCAAGACTGGTGGGTGCAGCGAGGATTGTTCGTACTGTCCGCAGTCCTCCAGATACAGCACTGGGTTGAAAGCCCAAAAGCTCATGACAAAGGACGACGTCCTTCAGGCAGCTCAAAATGTATTTCCTCATGGTCATATAGATCTCTCTCTCTTTATCACCTATCCGAGGCGCTAGCGCCACTTTTTTTGTCTTTTATGCTACTTGTTTTAAAAGCAAATCATCCCTTTTCTGTGTGATCTGACCCAGTATAACATTTCAGGCCAAGGAGGCCGGTAGCACACGCTTTTGCATGGGTGCTGCCTGGAGAGATACAATAGGAAGGAAGACTAATTTCAACCAGATCCTTGAATATGTAAAGGAAATAAGGTAATATTTTCAGATTGTTATGTAAAGCCATCGGGAATGTCCAAATTCCAAATGAACTTTTTCCTCTTTTATAAGGAAGTAAGCTATGATATCATATCTTGACACAAATAGTGGGAGGACTACTCCCCCGACGAACCTCAATCAATTCCAAACCTTAGAATGTCTTATTAGAGGATTAGTAAGTTGTTCAAGTACGGACCATTGGGCATCAGGATTTCTGCTTATGTTGCATATTGTCAGTGGAACCGTGTTTCTTCCTTGGTTTCAAGAGATATGAGATGCAAAGCATCCTACTCATCAGGAGACTTGAAAAATAAAACTTCCTGAAAGTACCTTGCAAAAGTCTTCTGTACTTTTCCATCTAGCTGCTACTTCTCTCAACATGATATAACCACAAGAAATTGCTCTACATTGTTGTGGAGCTATCTTTCTTTGCAAATATAGGAACTGTTGCCGTTGGATCCTTCACCCATTTGTCTTGCAATTACGTGTGCAGTTTCCTGTCTGCTATTCGTGCTCTTTTCTCCTACAAAAGTTTACAGCCAAAATCGTTAATGTTTATTTAGTTTTGCACTCAAAACAGATTAAGTTCGATAAAATGTTTCTTCAATGTTTCATTCTGATGTCCATGGGTCACTCAGCCCTCTTTTCCTTTTTCTTTTTTTTTTCAACCTAAAAGTTTATGACAAGTAACCTCGCCTTAGTTGGTAAACTGAGCCTTAGTGTGTGAAATCGAGGTATCTTTACGAATGAGATGCATATTCGATGTATAGCTGAGTGATTCATATGTAAGTTCTCAGGTTACTTTTGGTCTGCTGCTTTAGCTGAGCGTCCTCCTGATTACAACCATGACCTTGGCAGGCATAGATATTATGCATAAAGATGAGTCTCAATTGACTTTTGGTGAATATTAATGAATCTAAAGTACAAAAGCTATTGTGGCAATTGAGCATTATCTGTGGACCTTGTGGAAATTTACTTTTCCCTTGAGCTGTCCTATCATTTTAGGATTGATGGACTAGAATTATGCATAGGATGAGTCTTGATTGACGTTTGGTTATTATCTTCATATACATCTTATGCATAAGAAGTTTAGCTTTGGAATACCATGAAGCTGTCTATTACACATTTCCAGCCACAACAGTCGATATTGGTTGACATTATTTGGCCAATCTTTTGCCACTCTTCTCAAAAATCCATTGTTAGCTGATGATATCTATAGGTGTCATAAAGAAAGATAGATGCAAATAGTTTGATATGTTCAAGACCACCATTGGCAAATTCAATCATGCTACGAAGTGCTACCTTGGCCTTTGCATAACTTTTTATCTTAGGCTGCATTATGCAGTCTGGCAAATTTGTTTTCCCCCAGATCTGTCCGTCCTTTTTTTTGTAGGTGTCTCCCTCTCCTTTTCCTGAATTATACTCTTAGAACTTCTACGTTTGAAAAATATGGTTTTCTAACCAGCCCATGGCTTTGAATGTTTTGAAAAAGCTCTATTGCCGTTTCCAAAGGCAATCCACATCGATTTAAGGGAACTGAGGGTCCTATGACCAAACAACACATTTTTACTTACATGTCTGACCCATGCATGATTCGATTTGAATAGTCTCAAAAGTCAGTATTTGATTGTGCCCCTTTTTATTTTATCATATATTTTGATCTGAGGTACTTCCCTGCTGACAATTCTTTCTCCTTCACAAGTTTGACCTTGCTACATATTATTAATTAGGGAGATGGGGATGGAGGTATGCTGCACCTTGGGCATGCTAGAGAAACAGCAAGCCATTGAACTCAAGAATGCTGGCCTGACTGCGTATAACCACAATCTTGATACCTCAAGAGAATATTATCCAAATATAATCACCACAAGAACTTATGATGAGCGGCTGAAAACCCTCGAGTACGTCCGTGACGCTGGGATTAATGTGTGCTCTGGTATGCTATTGCTACAGATTATTACTATCAGGATTAATTCTTTATAGTACAAAATATAGTTGTGATTTATAATGTTATCATGTTTTCAGAGGAATATTTCTCTGTATTTAGCAAACCTGTTCATTTTTCTGAAGTTCTACAGAAGATCTGACATCTCTGAGGATTCTGAGAACAGTCTGGAGCAATTTGGGGGAAAGCAACTCATAATAATGTTTAGCATTAAAAGCCTGTTTGTACTCCCAACTCTGGGATAGATAAGGGAGACTTTCTTCCTTAATAATTAATCTCACACAGATTTAGTAGCAAGTTCAGTTGAAAGGCATGACAAAAAAACTTATAGGCAGGTTGGATCACTAGAGTTACTCCAGCTGCCAGCAGCTGCTTTAAGGAGAGTATGCTCTCTGTCTTGGCCTGGTTAATTTAAATAACAATTCTGGTTGGTGCTTTTCTTACCAACGCGTCTAGTCCTTTTTTCCCTGGCTTTCTGAAGCAATAGTAGATTTTAGCTGGTTGGTCCCATTCTGCACCGTTCACTAATGTTATTCATTATTTTGCCTGCAGTAAAGTATAAATCATCTTTCTGAATCACCTAAAGAGCATGAATTTGGTTGTTTCATGGTTTTTACCTTCTTCTTTTTTTCCCAAGTCTCCTTTTCTTCAATCATCAATGTTACTGGTGTTAGCTCTGCAAGTATTGACCCGCTAGGTAATGTCTGGCATGTTTTTCTGATGTCACTAATGTAATGGCATAAATAAATATGAAAGTAACTGGCTCTTTTGAGTAGTTGATGACAATTTTTAACAGGAGGGGCGTAGACTGTGCTTCATATACTTTAGTGCATTCTTCTGAATAGTCATATTGTATAAGGGTGACTCCACTCTAGAAACTTCTAGTTGTAAATTCTATGATTTGTATGACCAAGACAAAACTCTTTTTTTTTTTTTTTAAATATATAGGGGGAATTATTGGGCTTGGAGAAGCAGAGGAGGACCGGGTTGGTTTGTTGCATACTTTGGCAACCCTGCCAACACATCCAGAGAGCGTCCCCATTAACGCGCTGATTGCCGTGAAAGGCACACCTTTACAAGATCAGAAGGTATTTGGGTTTTCCTTGGTAATAAATTAGTAAACTGGGTGCCCAAGTGATTTTTAATCAGTAATGGCTTCTTTAAAAAAATTCCTTGTCTTTCCTCTTAATGTATGAAGCATATTCTTATGAGGCTTGGCCTTGCATTGCTGTCTGCGATTTTATGAACTTAAGATTTTCACCGTTAAAGATTTGTTATGAAAACTATAACAGAAGAAAGAAAGGAAATTGGGCAAAAACAACTTTTTGACATATTAATGGAAATTAGTTGGGATTGAAAACGTGCCGCTACAATGTGAATGTTTTTTAATCAGCAGTAATATTATAAATAGAGAAAAGACAGGAAATTCTTGTAGACTTGCGGAATGATCTCTGACAGATTTCATAGGATAAGCAAAATGATATGTAATGATTTTCAGGCTAGATTTTCGTGGCAAGTGCCTCGAAGCATTGGTGCCAATACCTTCATATTGAAAATGAAAAGAGAACTTTATTCTGAAATGTTTTGATAGGAAAATGCCACTTTCGATTGCACAACAGAATTTAGCAAGCAGGCATACGTTTACGAGTGGAGATCACCAATTAATTGTCATATCGATTTATTTTCTATGGATCAGTAGCATGAATAATGAGGTTACGATGCATCTGGTAAGATTTCTTCAGGAGATTTGTCTTGAAAAAAGGCATCTCACTTTTGTGTCTGCTTTATAGCCAGTTGAAATATGGGAGATGATAAGGATGGTTGCCACTGCGAGGATAGTCATGCCAAAAGCAATGGTACGGTTATCTGCCGGCAGAGTCCGTTTCTCTATGTCGGAGCAGGCACTATGCTTTCTGGCTGGTGCGAATTCTATTTTCACAGGCGAGAAGCTTCTGACAACTCCTAACAATGACTTCGATGCCGATCAACTGATGTTCAAGATGCTGGGACTAATTCCAAAGGCTCCGAGCTTTGACGATGATGGCGCAAAGGATAATGCAGCGGAGCATTGTGAGGAAGCCGTATCAAGTTCTGGTTGAAGGTTATTTGGATTGTTCGAAAGAGGCTGGCCTCATGAATCATGATGAAGAAGCCTCCACTGGAGGTTTGTCTTTTCAGTTCTGTGAACCGAGAAAATGTATTACGATCTATGTATTTACCAATTAGTTGGGTAATATAGAGCTTCCTGCACTGACTTCGTGGGTGGATTTATTTGTCGTTAATCAGTCAAGAACGATCAAGTTGACATTCTGCAGCTTGCCTGCGTGGAATGACGACGCAGATGGCACACAGGCTCCATGTTGGAGTCTGCTCTGTTTACTCTTAGTGAGCGCAAGCAAGGATTGCCGTCACTCGGGTAAAACGAAAATCATCTTTCAATCTTTCATGGAGGATTTCTTCGCTTTACTGAAATCTAGAACCCCTCAAAAGTCATTCATTTCGTCGACGAGCACTGCCCGCCGACAGAGCAGTTTTCCTTGCGGATTGCTTGCTTCGCCGGTGCCCTGGAGGCTTATTTCGTCAAGAAAATGCTAGCGAGCAAGGCGCATGAGTCTTGGTTGTTGAGTGCTCTGTCTTCATCACGAACTGTTCGTGCAAATGCGGAATCCATGGGAAGATGGGAGTGTCGAGCACTCATCTCCAACACTTCATCAAGAACATGACTGGGCAGGCAGCAATTCTCATTCCTAATTCATGGGGAAGTCGTGAAACTTATGAAACAGTAGCGTTTACACCTCAAAGCTAAACAGACAGGACGAGGTACGCAATATTGATGCGTGGGAACCAGCGGAATCAATCGGCTATTTATAAAGTTATTCTTGACTTTTCACTCTGAAAGTAATTAATATTTTTGCTTAAATTTGGAAAAAATCCATAAAGAAATTTCAATTATTTTTAATGGCCTATATATATGTATATATTTCGGCATTCGGGTTGGGTACAGATAAATGAAAAAATACGACTCAATTGCTAAAATGTGTAAAACATTTAAAAGAAAGTCACTCAAAAAATATCCTAAATCTCATATTTAGGAACTTAACTTCGGGTCGAAGATGCTTTCTCATTATTTTTTTCCCTACAATTTTGACCTTAAGTTGAGCTTGACGCGTCACCTAAATCCTATCGCATCACGGATCGCATATTCCTTCTTTGAATCGGGTCCGCCTTCTCGGACTCGATCGGGCATGTGCCTAACCCGATGGTTATTTAATTTTAATTTTTATGGAGGTGCCTTTTTATTGAAATATTCTTTAATATCGCAAATGAGATTTGGATGAAGGCTTCATGTTCATCGATCAATTCAACCGCCATTGAAGACAATAAGACAAGTCAAAGAGAAATAAGATCGCACTCGTGAAGCGACATTGCATTTCCGCTAACCCTTATTATTTGCAGTAGCCTATCGACGAAAAGGATCTTTTCTGTGCAAAATTACAAGCTCGAGTTGTATCACGGGCTTATTTTGGGCTTTTCACGGGACGGAAAGCTCAAGTTTATTGCTTAAGGCAAAAGCCGTAGAAAAATATTAAATTATATCTATTGTTATGTATTTATTTTGATTTTTTGAAAAAAATAAAGAATCACAAATTCATATGATTTCTTTCATGACGCAATTAAAAATCTATCCATGCGAATAACGGAAGACAAACGACAGCGATACTCACATGATTTGAATGAAATAAAAACGACATTGTTTTAATTGGGAAATCGTCCTATTGAACATCGACGAAGGGTAGTGCATTCTGCTTCTACAATATTAAGGCTTTTAATGTCATCAGAAAAAAAAAATTATGTTAAATATGTCGGAGTGAATATAATTTAAAATTTTTTATGTCACGAAAAAAAAATTAACAAGTTAATCCGGCGTTCGTTTTATGGAAAATAAAATAGTCATCAAAAGTGGAGAAAATATTTTCATTTTTTTTCATTTTTTTTGTTTACTTTTAAATATCACAGTTTCTAACAGTGTATCTTGATTTCGCTTGAGGCCGGCGGTTTTTGACAAACTAATATTCGAAAATATTATTATTTTTTAGGAAAACGATTTTTTAAAAAATATTATATTTTTTATGAAACGAAGGGAGTCCAAAATTTTTTATTGTTTCTTTCGCGCAAATTCAATTGCAAATCACATAACATGGCCAATTGGGAGAAGATCATCATAAGTGCCAAAAGTTATGTATGGCGCACACTTTGGTGCCAAAAGTTCCAAATCGCTCATTTCAGTGCCAATTTCGGAAAAACATGATTTTTTAAATGCCAATGGTGAGAATTCCGTCCAAAAATTGACGTGGCTTTTATAATTATTGGTATTATCTGATATGGTAATTGTTTGGCCAAAATAAGAATACACGTAGGAATTTCATTTTCTTTTTTGTTTTTTCAAAAACAAAATAGTTGGCTGGCGAAGCCCTCGCCGGTGGCCGGCTACGGCGAGCCCGGGCGAGGCCAGCCCCGCTCAAATCTGGGGGGGGCTCGCTGCAAGGCAGGCCTTGCAGCGAGGCCGACGAGGGCGGGGGAGGCCGCTACCGGCCTAGCCTGCAGCCGGCGAGGGCTTCGCCGCCCTCTGGTAGTGGCCGGCGACCTCGCCGGCCCTCCCCCCTCTATTTTCTTTTTTTCATTTTCTATTTTCTTATCTTTTTTTTTTATTTAGGGTTATTATTTTTGGGAAAGTTGAATATACTACGTTGTTTTGATGTGTATATGCTGACTGTGCCTCCGACGAGCCACATTGGACTTGAAAATTAATAAATAATAGGCCACATCATATACCGGAGTTGGCACTGAAATTTTCGATTTTTTGAAAAAGTGGCACTGAAATGAGCGATTTGGAATTTTTGGCATCAAAGTGTGTGTCGTGCACAACTTTTGGCACTTTTGATGATTTTCTCCCGGCCAATTTGATGGACTGACTCGGCCGACCCGAACGTTGAGCATCCGATTGTTTCACACGTGTCGTCGTCTGGTTGGTCCTCGGCCACCAATTCTGTTGACATTCATTATTTCCCTGCCAACTACATTCACATTAAATTGCGAAAACCGACGGGACGCTCGTCCTCTCCGTCGTCATCTTCTCCGCATTCATTTTGACGTTTTCTTGATTCGCTTCTCCATTCGGGAGTCGCTTTCCAAGCCGGGAAAGGCGAATCAGGCGAATCCGGGGCTGCATCCCGACCTTCCATTCCCGTGCAAAAAGTCCGCATCTTTGAAGGTTTTGAAATGCGTGCTGCCGTCTCCTTCGCATGCAGTGGTTCAAGTCCTTCGGCTTCCTTCCTTTCCTCGTCGCGCTTCTAGCTCTCTCCTTGTACTTCCTCAACGCGCGTCGACCCCCGTCTCGCGTCCCGGAAATGGCTGAGCAGTCGACCAATTCCATCTACGATTTCGCCGTCAAGGTGCGTGTCTGTCCGACAGTTCGCGTCCCGTTTTTGTTGGGTTCTTTTAGAGGCTAAGCTGTGTGCAGAAAGTGGAATTTTAGCTTGTGATTGAAGATGGGATTCTTTTTTTTTTTTTTGCTGTGTGTTGGAGGGGTGGGGGGAGATTTTAGCTATCTCCATGGTGCACGAGCTGATCGGGTTCGAGATGGTGATTGCTTGCGCGTACTCGACAGAAACTGACCGTGTGGTTGAAATTCTTGAGTGAGGACAACTCTTGCTTGCTTGTTTCGTTCCGCAGCATGTCATGGACATGTTGTGTAGCCGTTCCATGGAATACTTGTTGGTAATTCTAGTGCTTATTATTTTTTTTTTCTGGAACTACGAACTCATGTTTTTTAGACTCGATTGTGTGAGTTAGGATGACTATTGGTCAGACCATGAATTTTTGCTCGATCAAAGTTGCTTAGTCAATCCATAATTTGCCTTGACTCCTTAAACCAACCATTTTGGTGACAAATCTGCAGCAATCGTGCTTGGTCTTCTTTCAACTTGATACGGATCCCTGTGTGTACGTTCTTTGCTGCAGAAGTGGTGGATATGCCATATTGTGCTTCTTATGTTGTGGAAATTCATACGATGTAGATTCCCGTTTCATGGTGTTTATAGTTAGAGATACTTATGACTGTAGATGACAATCATCTGATGCAAATGCAGGACATTCGTGGAAATGATGTAAGCTTGAGCGAGTACTCTGGGAAGGTTGTTCTGATTGTCAATGTTGCTTCAAAATGGTATTGCCACTGAGTGCACCTTCTCTTCAAGAAGCACGATCTTTGATCAGAACCTCGATAGGAATTTAGCAACTTAGGAGTTTATGAAATGGAACACACAGCGTTTAGTAGTTGACTAGTTGGTCCTGTCATATGTTGCTATGCATTTCGTTGCATGCAGAACAATTGCATTTCCAGTCTTGAATCTGTTATCACCTTTTGGTAGTTCGAACATCATGAGCCTTCCTTGATCCTGTAAGCTTGGGCTGCTTCTCTTTCCCTTTTAACTCCTAAGCATAGATCTGTTAACCTTTTGTTCTTGGACGTAAATGCTTGGCCAATTGTTAAATCCAATTCATGTCATCATCAACAGTAAACTCCTTGAAATTATATTATCCACTTTGATAATATGATATCTAATATCTGCACACTTTTGTTTGCAGTGGTCTCACACAATCAAATTACAAGGAATTGAACACTTTATATGAAAAATACAAGGATCAAGGTTCGACAAAGTCTTTTGTGCTTCAATTTCATTCTCATATGTATTGCTCTGCGCCAGATCTTTCTGGGCATGTATATGTTCATGACTGATATTTCTTAGCAGGATTTGAAATACTGGCATTTCCATGCAACCAGTTTGCAGGACAAGAGCCAGGGAGTAATGAAGAGATTCAAGAGACTGCATGCACTATGTTCAAGGCGGAATTCCCTATTTTTGACAAGGTAAACATGAGAAGCCGAAAACAACATGAAAAAAATAAAATAAAGAAGGAAATCTGAAATATTCTTATTGCTCGTGCTTTTTTTTATCATTTTATCCAGAGCACAAACAGTCTCTTAGTATGCATAAAAAAATTGATGATCAACCAGCTCCAGAAGAGGTTGGGATTTGCTTACACGTTTCGATTACTCTTTCCGTAATGTGATAAAAGAGACTTGTTTCATATGCATGTTTAAGTTGCTTAACCTTCTTTCTCTTTTACAATTTGACTGTAAAATATGGATAAAAGATGATTTGAGTCAATATTGCACTCTATATTCGCTATTATAGTATATTCTGCACTACAGATCGAGGTGAATGGCAAGAATGCAGCCCCACTCTACAAGTTCTTAAAATCTCAGAAAGGGGGAATATTTGGAGATGGCATCAAATGGAACTTTACAAAGTTTCTGGTGAACAGAGAAGGGAAAGTTGTCAATAGATGTGCTCCTACTACATCACCTCTTAAAATTGAGGTTAGGGATCTGATTTACAATGATGCAAAGAGCAATTTAAGTCAATTCTAATTGTTTTCTTTTGGGAATTGTTCTGCAGAAAGATATCCAAAACCTCTTGGGATCATCTTCAGCAGTAGAGCAATAGAGGTTTGTGCTGTAGCCTTGAACTCTTCATCCTGTCACCTAATTACTTGGGCATCTGCCCTCCAATGCTTATTAATTAAGCTAAGAAGTTGAATATAGGTAAAACTGGATAGGTAGTCCACTTCTTTTATCACCAAAGGGAGTGGGCTCTGTTTTGGGTTTGGTTTTTGGTGAACTGTCCACAATCTGCAGGTGCTATATAGATTACTTGTAACTTGACTCTATTTTTCCCGGAAAAAATCCCCCATACTAATGAAAAAGGGTCGGCAAAGCACCTTCATCATCAGTTGCGGGGGTTTCCAGTTGATGCAATCTCCTCCATAGGGCCTATACAACAAGAAGTGGGTAAATTTACCTACTCACTCTGAAAGGAGTCAAAGTTAACATTCTCTACTCCCGTAACTGTTCTAAATTAAATTAAAGTCAACCTTCTCTACTTACATAACTGTTTTAAAGTGAATTCATCGCTTTAAGGAAGCAAATGGCATCCTACTTTACAATGGATAATGAAGGAATATGCTGGCCGTTTCTAAAAGTACCAGTGGTTACTTTTTTTAGAAAAAGAAATTGAAAATTGAGGCACTCAAGTTATAAATAAAATCCATACTATGACGAGTTTCTTTACTCTTCCGGGTTGCACTTAAGTTGTTTCAAAGCGCAGCATAATTTCGAGCTTCATATCCAGTATACTTCCTTGGAGGCATAACTGAGTCTTGGAAAGTTGAATTCTTTTCACGACTTCTTTGTTCCTCAGGGCGAAGGACGTGATGGACGCTACTCGGAGTTTACATCTACCCATGCTGGGTCATTGCAGTTGACTTTGGTTTAAACTTGTCTTTTTTCGTCGTTCTGTACGATTTGAGCTACATCTTCCTGTTATTGTAATAGACAAGTAATGATCTTGCAAATGCTGCATTTTGTGTTTTCATGTGATGCTTCTCTCTTTCCTTTGCTTTTAATGTAATCTCCTCGCAACAAAATAAGGTAGCCCGCTTTTCCAGCGTGACCCCTAATGAAGTCAAAAATTTAGTGTCGTGCTATGTGCCAACCATAGGCTTGTTACATGCGATTTACGCCTATGGATCCGGCACTGCTTTGCGCGGATCTTTATGTTTGGATGATATCGATCGGAACATCTAGGACTGCTGAACTATCGCTTTGAGTAGAGCACAGACGGTTAAATGTCCCAGTCGTACCCTCCAAAAAGGAAGTTCCAAGTTTGGTTAATCAGAAAGACAGTAGTATATGTCCGAATCACGCAAGTCAGATTGCATCTTTGGCTTAAAACTGCAAGTCGGCGTGAGTTCGGTGGTTACTCAACCGAAGAGGGGGAAGCCGTAGATGGTCGAGTAGTTTCTGAAGTTTATTCCTTCCGGATTGCGGTTGAGGGGTTGAAAATAGTACTGAATGCCACCGCATAGTACCGAGTAATAAAATGGGGAGTGGTGATTCTTCGAAACTGGAGTTTCCGGATCTTTCATATGAGGAAAAGGCACGCGTGCTCTTTGCACAGGCTCTTCAGAGCCAGGCTAAAGAGTTCAAGACCATAGTTGCTGTAGTTGATGCTAGTGCATTAGCGGGTCTCAGGATGCACTGGAACACACCCGTTCCCCCGGAAGTGGGAGATTTTGTTGAAGAACTCGTCATAGATTCTGAGTTGGCTGGAAGAACATTTAATAGAGGAGACAAGAAAAGAATGCTTGCTTATAAACCGGTGGTGGCAGTTGGTGCTGGAGCTACGGCCAACTTAGGAGCTTCTTCTCTGTCAAAAGTCCTTCGCGTGTCCACGTTTATGAAGACCTTTATCATTCCTGCTTCACTTAAACTCATGCTGTCGCCAACCCAAAAGGCACTAGCAATGTCCTTCGGCAAGTCTCTTGGTCCCTCAAAGTTGCTGGCCCCTGGACTTGCTAGTTCAGCTGCGAAAACCTTGGCCTTGAAGGTGACTGCTTCAGCTGAGAAATTCCGGGCGGTGGCTCAAAGCGTCACTGCCTCTGCTGAGAACACGAGCGTTTCTGCCATGAGAACTGCATTCTATGATATAATGAGGAAACGGCATGTCAAACCGGTCGGTTTCCTACCATGGGCAACATTTGGGTGTAGTGCTGCCACTTGCGCAGGTTTACTTCTGTATGGAGATGGCATCGAATGCGCTGCCGAATCACTCCCTGCAGCTCCCTCAATTGCCAACTTAGGACGAGGAATCCAAAGCTTGCAGCAGGTATCTCAGGCCGTCCTGCATGCCAATGGGAGAAGAATACAAAAAGTCCATAGAATCTTTGATGTACAAATTGAAGAAAGTAAAATTTCAACAATGCCAGGTTTTGAATGCTTTCTTTCAAGCTCAATGATATACAAGGCATGGCAGTCCAGTTGTTGGGCTTATTTTCTGATCGGTCTTGATTGCTGTTAAAGTAATATTGGATAGAACGTCATTCTAATCTGCTTTAACATGTTTTATAACCTCAAATGATTCTAATCCTTAAAGTTCTTCTGCTCCATTCCTGTTCCAACACAATTCAACCAGGCGTTATATAGTTACAGCAAAGTAATGGCCTGAACGGTGCTCCATTCTGTGTTTTCCTTCGTTCTTCCTATCTATTCCTTTGCTCTCTGTCTAATGTGATATCCCTGCGACACGATGGGGTGGGCCACTCTTCCTACATCGCCCATAATGAAGTCGAAGATCGACGGTACGTGCTTTCTATGTACCAATGGCAGGCTGTTTAGAGGCGATTCGTGCCCTGTGGATCCGGTGCAGCTTTGCTTGTATCTCTATGTTTGGATGCTGTTGGAACGCCCAGAATTACTGAACTATCGACCTAGTAGAATATCATAGACGATTGAATGTTGCATTTTTGCACTCCAGAAGTGAAGTTTCATGTCAGAATCACGTATGCGGAATGCATTTTTGGTGCAAAACTGCGAATTGGACCAAAAGCAAGGCGTGATCGCTGCAGAGTTTGGCGACGCTCGGCTCGTTGCAACAAGCGAACGACTTGCGAACAACACGATCAATATTATAAACCGGTGAAAACGAATCCACGAAAGTTTGAAGGGCTCCACAGCTTGTCAATGAGTCATCATCCTTTTGATCCGAACCAGTAAAGTCTGCAATTTAGCGGTTGCCATTCTCCCTAAAGCCCATCTTCAGTTTGGTGCAAGATGATGGAAGCTACGAAGGAAATTCACAATAAGAATTATTTTTCACATGGGTTTTGTCAAGCAATCCAATAAAGGGAACATTGTACTGGCTCTATCCCTCAATGCTTTGAAATTTGGGCCAGTTCATTTTCAATCAAAAAGTATTCTTTTTTAGCTTGGTATTTCGATGTATCATCTAATTTGAAAGAACGTCAAAAAGTTTTATACGGATTTACGTGTCGACTTTGGTATACTACAAAAATGTTCGAGCATTCTCGACTTTAAAGTTTTTTTTTTTTTTGGTGACCGAGGACTCCACCTGGGCCCCTTCGCGCTCGGCAAGCGCTAAGGAACCGGGTGCCTATACCTTGGGCCAATGCAAGCTAGCCACCACACTCACATCAGCAGTTAAGTCACCTAGCGACGTCGCTGGGATTCGAACCTGCACCTTTTGCGAGAAGCTCAAGGCCCGAACCATTGACTTTAAAGTTTATATAACAAGCTGTAAAATTTAGTTAAAAAAAGAAGAGTATCAAAAGCTCAACAAATTGTACAAAAATGTAATTGAGTTCTAAAAATTTTAAAAAGTACAATTAAGTTCTGAAACTTATCGTGAAAGTCCAATCAAATTCTGGACTTTTCAGCAAGTGTAATTAAATCCTAAAACTTGTCAAATTAGTTCAACTAAATTCTCCTTTGGATTGCAGTTTCTGAAAATTTTAAAATTCAATTAAGCTTTGTGATGAATTTTAAGATTTAATTGTACTTTTTTTTGACAACTTTAGGTTTTAATTACGTTTTCATAATAAATTTAGGGCATATACGATGAAATCATCCCTTTAAATACAGCAAAAATGAGGAGACGTCGGGACGCCTTCTTCAGATTGGGCCTCGGCCCAATTTGGAGTCGGGCCCATAAGCATATTCACGCGTCCCGGATGCAAGTGCAGGTCATTTTCAGTTGGGTCCTCTCCCGGAGGCGAGGTCGCTCGCTCGCTCGAAGAGTCTCGGTGAATCGTTGCTCCTTCCTCGAAGATCGGCTCGCGAGGGTTTATCTCATCTTCCTTCCTTGCGTGGTTCGACGTGATGCGGCGTGCGCCCGATCGTTCTCGTTTCTCGCGTCGGTGCTCGATCGATCTCCGTTCCGGTCGCCGGAGTTCCGTTTTGGGGGGCTCGGGAGTGAGCCGCGCGGCGAGAACTGGGGCGGAAGAACTTCTTGGCGGATTTTCCATGTGGTCCTGATGGCGTTTTCTTTCGTTTGGAGCTTGCAATCTGTGTGGCCTTTCTCCAGGCCGAAGTCCGATGACCTGAAGGCTTCGAATGAGTTGGTGCGGAGGCTCCCGGTTTCCGAGCAGACGAAGCAGTTCGTCTTTGCTGTGAGGGAGCCCGAATCGCAGTCCGTGATTTACGTGCTTGCCGCGCAGAACTTGTCTGAGCGGTCCGCGCGGGATGCGGAGTGCTTGATCAGGGAGGTTCGGCCGAGCGCCGTCGTGGCGCAGGTGGTGCCGTTGGATTCTAGTGAGATTCAGTCTGTCGAGTGTGTGCCCGGCGATGGGGTTGACTGCGCCGTGCCCACTTCGGCGTTTGGCGTTCTCAGGCGTTGCTTTGTGGATAAACTTAATAAGGAGAAGTATGAGAATGTTGCTGGGGGGTTGGTTTTGCGAGAGATCTTTGGTGTTGGCTTTCATGGCCATTTCTTTGCCGCCAAGAAGGCTGCACATGAGGTTGGTTCATCGTTCGTTGTTCTCGAGTCACCGTTTGTAAATTGTTCTTCTGGGGATACTAGTCCGGGGGATTCTGATTGTGGGCAACGTGTTCAAGGTTTAGTCAGTAGCTTGGTTCCACAACGGATGGGTTCTGGGGTTTCTTCTAGTTCGAGGAGGTTCTGTCTCGACGATGATGTCCAATCTCAGATGGTAAGAATTGTGTCTTCAAATATGGATCCACTGGCATGGATGTCTGGTCCTTCGAGTAGTGGTTCAAACTCGGGGTCAGAGAAGATGCAAACTATACCTGAGTACGAGGCTCCACCCTTTGCCCAGTCCATCTATCCTTTACTTGTGGATCTTCATAATATTTTCACTGATATCCCATCTATTGGGAGGGCTTTAGTCCACGCTCAGCAGCTGCTATCTGATGTGAACAGGGGGCAAGCTGTAGATGGTCGGATAGTTTCTGAAGTTTATTCTTTCCGCATTGCTGTTGAGGGGTTGAGGATAGCACTGAATACCGCTGCGCGGCTGCCCAGTAATAAAAATGGAAATGGTGATTCTTCAAAAATTGCATTTGCAGATCTTCCGCATGAGGAAAAGGCACAAGTGCTCTTTGCGCAGGCTCTTCGTAGTCAGGCTAAAAAGTTCAAGACTATAGTTGCTGTAGTTGATGCTAGTGCATTAGCAGGTCTTAGGAAGCACTGGAACACCCCCATTCCCTTGGAAATGAAAGATTTGTTTGAAGAACTTGTTACGGATTCTGAGGTAGCAGAAGAAATTGCTAATAGAGGAGACAAGAAAAGAATATTGTCTAGTAAACCGGTGGTGGCAGTTGGTGCTGGAGCTACAGCCATCTTAGGAGCTTCTTCTCTGTCAAAAGTCCTTCCTGTGTCCACATTTATGAAACTCCTGACCTTCAAAGTTCCTACTTCATTTAAACTCTTGCTATCTCCAACCCAAAAGTTTATAGCGATGGCCTTTGGCAAGTCTCTTGGTCCCTCAAAATTGGCGGCCCCTGGACTTGCTAGTTCAGCTGCAAAAACCTCAGTCTTGAAATTGACTGCCTCAGCTGAGAAAATCCGGGCGGTGGCTCATGGTGTTATTGCCTCTGCTGAGAAAACAAGCTTATCAGCCATGAGAACTGCATTCTATGAAATAATGAGGAAACGGCGCATTAAACCAGTTGGTTTCCTACCTTGGGCAACATTTGGGTGCAGTGTTGGAACTTGCACAGGTTTACTTGTATTTGGAGATGGCATCGAATGCGCTGCAGAATCGCTTCCTGCAGCTCCCTCAATTGCCAGTTTAGGTCGAGGAATCCAAAGCTTACAGCAGGCATCTCAGGCTGCTGTATATGCTAATGGGAGCAGAATACAAAATTCTATAGAATCTTTGATGTACAAATTGAAAAAAGTAAAATTTCAATAATGTACGGTTTTGATTGTTTTCTTTCTGCTCAATGATACGCAAGATATTGCAGTCCAGTTGTTGGACTCGAGTATGTTCAGGTTTGATTTTCTGTACATAAAAGCTATAACCATTCCTTGTGCTTACTTCTGATTGGTCATGAAAGTTTATGGCTATATTGCAGTTAAAGTGATATTGCTGTATTTTAAATATGCTTTGGATTCTAAAGTTTTCGCTGAGGTGGGTTTTTTTTTTTCTCTTTTGGGGCAGGAGAAGATGCTGTGGGGTTTTTTTTTTGGGGGGGGGGGGTTGTTGGGCAGGGATTGGATTCCCGGAATTTCGAAATAAAGGGAACTTTAGTGGAGACGATGTAGTTAGAGAATAAATCTGATATGAGGCTAAATGGCATTACATGATTTCTGTCTATATGAAGGCGTTTAGGATCTGTTTTGGAGAATTTATTTGCAGCGCTGGCTTCGAAAGTTTCCAGTAGAAAGTGGATCAGTTATCATTGCAAATAAGGGTAAGGGTCAATTTTAACTGGATAGTGATAACATTGCCAAACTGCTTCAATCTTACACCCAACTGTGTTTTGGCTAGTTTTAGTTTGTGGATTGGAAAAATTTGCAAACCAGTGTGAGAAAAAAATGGTCTGTGTTACTTAATTCAATTTTTATGCACAGCATGTTTTTGTATTCTAATCTATGCTCTGAGTACAGATTAAATTTTTTTTTTTGGTCGGGAACAGATTAAGTTGTTTAAGTTCCAACATTTACGTCTCTTTTTGCATACATGTGTTCATATAATTGTCAACAGACTGATACTTGGCAGGAAAAGAGAATGAGTTAATGCTTACTATCAAAGCCTAAGATGCGAATATGATCAGTCCATACTGGCCAGCACCATTTCTTTGCAAACTTGCAATACGATCTGTTGTAACAAAAGCAGGATTCAACTCTTTTATGATTTCGGCCGGTTTACGGGTCATCTGACCTTTTTTTAGTCTTATTGATCCCTGTAGAATTGTTGACTACTCATATTAGTTAGTGCTCTGCCTGCAAGGTCATTCTCTGTTTTAAGTTGTGGAATCTGGATGATTCGTAAGCCAATCTAAATGGAATCTATTAAATTTTACGTGTGATGGTATGGAAATGTTTATTACTGAAAAGAAGCAGTACATTTACCCTTTTGATGAAAAAAAGAAGAAGGAAGAGTAAGCATGTTGGTGGAAAAGCTTAAGATATAAATGGCATAAAGTGGCGAGGCTGGTCACGTGGCTGTGCTTGACTGTTTGTAATTGCAGTGGCTACAAAGGCAACCCCGGTTCGTCTGATTCAGGACATGAACTGCACCTCATCCTCATTCTCCTCCCTTCTTACTATCTTCTACATAAAATTCTTGTCCATGAAGCTCATAAATAACAATGTCTTGGCCAAATTTCCGTAAAGAAAAAAATGGAATTGATTTAATCAGCTGGAGGTATGACATATCATCCTTTCTCCTTTTCTTTCCTTAAGATGTTCCTGCACACCTTTATGGTCTTCTCAACAGCTTCAGATTGGTTGAGAGCAAGAAGACTCTACAAGGATTGAACTTCTGAAGAGATTAGGTTCATCTGTCTGATTCTCCATATTTTCCTCACTGAGTATCTTTCTAAGCTCTTTATTTCCTAGTTAAAAAATTTCTACGCAAATAGTTATGTTTTGTGGATATAGTCCTGTGTAAATATGAATTCGGCTGACCAAATCAGAGATGTTATTTGCATGCACCACATGGATATGAGCCCAACATATTTGGGATTGATCAAGTGGACCTGCAACATGCACTGGGTTTATATAAATATTTCATCAGCCATTTGGTTATCTGGGCTGCTGTGACATTAAGAAAGGTCTATCCGGCGTAAATATGATATTCTGCTGGGCACATCAGAGATGTTATTTGCATGTGCCTCATGCATATGAGCCCAACAAATTTGGGATTGATCAAGTGGATCTCTGTCTTGCACCGGGTTCATATGAAAACTTGATCAGCCATTTGGTTCTCTGGGCTGCTAAGACATTTAGAAATGGACAGAATGCAATCGATGCTTGAATTTGTTTGCTGCGCAATCTCATGTTGTTGGTTGAACAGTACTTCTGACCTTTGAAAAAGTGTGTTTCATTTGAAATAGTTTATATTTGAATGTCCTTGGTGACAATAAGAATTTCTTTTTCTTTTTTTGGGTTGAAAAACAGTCACATTCAAGTGAAAGTGAAAGTCCGGCAATAAGAACTTCATTTTGCTTGTCAGCTTTTCTGAAATAATTTGACGTTCTTCTCAGGTTTAAGAGAAGATGGCCATCTTTCGTGAAGAGGAAAACAAAAGACATTACTGCCTCTCGTGAAAGTTCTATCAAGGCAGGAGCCTGAGCTCGCATCAATCAAGCAAGAAACTATCGATTTTTATTTTATTTTATGAATCAGCGACGTGATGGCCTAATGAAGGACCTTGCCAAAGGTGAATGGAAACTTAAAAGAGTTTTCAGTTGATTTTGTCTATAACTTGAGATGATCTGCAAAGTGATAAAAAGTGCTTCTCGTCATTTTTCTGCTTGCCCTCTGTCCAGTAGGGTCCAAATCTGAGCTGTATTTAGTAGAAAATATGCTAGGTGGATCAAGGCTGTGTAGTTGATATAGTGGCTGATGGGGGAGAGTTTTATCGTATGATGAATATGACGTATTTTGGAAAGGTCCATTTGCAGTCTGACATCTTTTACTACATAAAATTAGCAGACCAATGTTGATCTACCTAGCATTCCTAGCAAGTGCATTCCTAGGCACGGGGGTTAGTGAACTGAGCGTAAAATGAGTCTAGCTTAAAACACTTAGGCTATTTCTATATGAAATTGTTTGAGCAGGCCTATATCTTAACAGGGGTTTCTTGCGAGAATGCCATTGCCGATACTCACGACGCAGTCCTCTAGTTCTGCGTGAGTTATCCTCCAGCTTTCGGCGGCTGCATCTAGAGGGAAAGGTTGTCCGGAGAAAATCCGCCGGTACGGACCGAATTCACTGCTTCCTCTTCAGATGCTCGGGATGGACTGCTATACATTCCCTTTCTCCTTAAACTTCCTTTCCTATGTGAAGACTTGTTGCATGGACATCCCAGAACAGAGGCAGGGGACCATTTCTTTTATCTCTTCATTGATTCAATAGGAAAGCAGGGGGCCATTTGTGTTATGGACCCAATCTTTGGGTAATCCCACGTTGTCGTGGGCTAAAAGCGGAGCTAATTCGTGGCTTGGTTTTTGCAGATTGGAGCCGGCATTCGTCATAAACTAGTGCGAAACTTTCTGCTTTGGTATAAAAGTTTACTAAACTACAGACAGACATCGAGTTACTTGATTAGTACAGAAAGTCTACCCACCATGGGGTAAATATTATTTATCATATAACACTGTTGTTATATTCTGTGGTGGCGGAATATCACCAAATTACGAATTACAATAAAAAAAAATTTCTTGATTTCTTGTTATACTATGGAAAGTTTCTTTTTGGGTAAGGGAATATTAACACAAAAGCGGGAAGCCCACGAATGTCCGGATGAGTAAAGTGGAGATATACCCTACAAAGAGTGCTAATCACTCTTGTGTACCTACATTTTCAATGTACCTTAGTGAAAAGAATAATAATAATAATATTTTTATCGAATAGATGATATTCTAAAAGTTACCAATTTCTTAATCGAAGCTTCTCGATTATTCCGAAACATGAAGACGTCATTGGCAGCTATCCTTACGAAGATTAATTCGACATAGCAAAAACTATCCCGATGGATCTATGTGTAAAAATAATAAATTTCCCGCGTTCATAGTCGCTCTGGAAGGAATTTGTAGCATGGTATGTGCCGATCAGCCGGAACCCAATGGAAAGAAGAAAAAGACAAATCGAACTCTATCTGGTTTTGTAACAAAATCAATTGAACACGTCTAGAACTAAGAAAGGAAAGAAAAATTTCCTTAATGTTGTCTGGTTTCCATGTAAGAAAAATTTTCTTACACTAAATGTATGCCCACATCCACCAAGATGTAAGGAAAAGAAAAGAAAAAACAAAAGAAGAAGAAAAGAAGATAAAATTCACACAAGAACAGATTTTGACCTCATCTAGTGCCCTGCCTTTTCCAAGCCCCCTTTTTCACTCTCTCCTCTTCTGTTCTATCTCGCTCGCAACAAGGAAAGATTTGCCTGTGCTGCACAGCCAGGTGTGGAGAGGGAGAGAGGAGAGGGAGAGGGAGGGCATAAATAAAAAGCGCAAAAAGCCCGTGGAAGAAGAGAAGAGTTTAAGAAAGAGAGGGACAGAGGGAGGGAGCTTCCTTCACTGTCAAACCTCCTCCCAATTGAAAGAAAAGTCTCCCGTAAAAATCCTCCCTTTTTGAAGCGAGAAAGCGGAAGCAGCAAATCCTCCGCGAGACGCTCTCGATTCCCCCTTCTCAGATCCCTCACCCCACTCCAACCCTCTTCCCGATCCCCTCCCCCCTCCCCAATTCGTTGATCGGCGTGCAATCTGGGATCATCCCCTCTTCTTCTTCGGAGAATCGACGCCCGCCCACCCGCCGCGGCCCCCTGCTCCGATCGCTCCCCGCCCCCGCCTCCCTCCCGCTAGGGTTAGGGTTTTTGCCTCCCGATGGACTCCGACGAGGATATGCACGACGCCAACGACGTCGAGTCGTTGGATGACGACTTCTATAGCGGGGAGGCCGAGGATTACTACAACAGCGACAACGCCGACGTCGATGATTACGAGTTCGTCGAGGACGCCGACGCCGATTCCGACGTCTTTACGGCTCGCCGGCATCAGGTGAGCTCGAATTTGGAGCTCGCTCTCTCTCTTTTTCGCCGCTTGGGGTTGGCCCCCCGTGCTGGTGTGTGTTGGTTATCCGTTTGTTGCTCGGTTGGGGAATAAGAATGGGGAATCGGGTGGAGTTGGAGCTGCTGTGGTTGGTTAGAGCTCTTTCAGCTCTTCGTTTCGTATTGTTATGACGACCTGTCCATTATTGGTGTTTTCTTGTGATTCTGTTGTCCGGGTTATTGGATTTGGAGTGATCATATTTGTATTGCTTAATGATCGGACGGAGCTGATCTTGGAGATAGAAAGTTTAGTTTCGTTTTTTTATTTTTTTTTATCTATGGAGAACTATGGCATATACCTTTTGTTCCACAGATCATAGTAATTGTATGCTGGCTAGGCCATGTGATAGTTGGGGTACAAAATGACACACATGGCCGTGATTAGCATTTTGTTGGTTTGTATAGGGTCTTAGGTGGTTTGCATCATGAAGGACAGAGGACTTGCTCGCTAGATAATAGTTGTATAGTTGTTGGTCTGAATTTCTTCTTCTTCTTCTTATTATTTCGACAGTCATGCTTGAATCTCTTCTTTGTCCTTCAATGTTTTTGCTGATCTTTTGTTGTTTATATTGTGCTCTGATTATGCTTTCTTATGTTTTCATTGCTTCAGCAAAACTATATCATTTTAAAGGAAGATGATATACGACAGCGTCAAGATGATGATATAATGAGGGTTGCTGGCGTCCTATCTATACCTGAAGTTGCTGCTATCACCCTGCTGCGCCATTATAATTGGTAAAGGGGTCCTTCCTTGGTGCTTTAGACGTCACACCAGATATGCCATATGATGTGGTGTGTTTCTGGTGGTGCTTGGCATTATCATGCTTTTTGACAGTCAACCTGTATATGTAATTTATTTTTGAGAAAATTGCATTAATTTCAACCATGTCTCTTTTAGTTGTAATGATTGAGTTGTCTTCAGAAGTGCTTGATGTTGTGATGTTTAGGTGTTCAGTTCAAATATAAGTTTCTGCCTTTCCTCCTGTGCATTTTAATCAATTAAGTTGGCATTGCAGGAGTGTAAGTAAAGTTCACGATGCATGGTTTGCTGATGAAGATAGGGTGCGAAAAACAGTGGGCTTATTGGAAAAACCGGTTGTTGAGCATCCAAATTTAAGAGAAGTATGCTGTCTTAATTGTCTGAATTGTTTGCAGGCTCAGTCTCCTCTTATTTTCACTAACTATGGACTGCTTGCTTTGCAGCTCACCTGTGGAATCTGTTTTGAGTCTTATCCACGTGATAAAATTATTTCAGCTGCTTGTGGTCATCCTTTCTGCAGAGCATGTTGGGCAGGTTTTGTCTGATTTCCCACTCTTATCATATTGATGTTGGGTTGTTATATATCATCTCTTCACAATCTATGGCTAGTTGTAGAAAAAAATGACCATTCACATATCTCATGTTTCATTTTTTTGGTTTGTTGGATTTTGGTTCTCCTGCTGTTTATTGTGATCTGTTGTTGAATTTTGTGTCTTTTGCCTTTCGAAGTAATATGACATTTTGGATCATGTTTGGCGATTACGCAAGTGTTTGTCTTAGGAACTAATTTTGTTAGAGTTGTTTTTATGAACTTCTTTAATCATTTCATAGATCTTTCTGTCGCTATCATGATGATGTTATAATTTCTTTCCATCTGGTTCTATGAGAATATAATAATTGATTCAAGATGGTACATAAACGTTCTTACTAAATCTCTAACCAGCAGGCCTCAGCAAATGTTAATTTTAGGTTTTGGATGTGTACGTCTGTTTAGTGACAGCTAGAATTTGTTTTATTATTCCTTTGGCATATCTTTCCGAGGGCTCCGTCTTGGTAAAGCTGCAGTCTGCAGGAGTTTTGAGCTCCTGTAGTCTGAAAATGTGCGAAATGTGAGACTGGAAAAGGCAACAGCACTCTGTAGCTGATTTTGGAGATTTGCTTCTTGGCTTTTATATTTCAAAGCATTTCTAGCTCTATTGTTGTGGTGAAAAGAAGTACCCCTTAACAAAAAGATATGACTATTACCAAACATCATCTGTGTGGGTGTTTTGTGTCCAACTGAAAGATATCACTCTCTTGGAAGTATTTCTTTATATTAACTGTGCACTTTTAAAATTTACATGCTTTTACTCCTGCGCCTTTTGATGAATGAGGACATTGTGATAGGTTACATAAGCACATCCATAAACGATGGTCCTGGATGTTTAACATTGAGATGTCCTGACCCATCTTGTGGTGCTGCCATCGATCAAGACATGATAAATCTATTAGCGCCTATAGAAGATAAGAAAAAGTACTCTCACTATCTTCTTCGCTCATACATTGAAGACAATAGAAAGGTATATGTGCAACTGTATTCTTTTGTCTTTCCTGAAATGTTTCTTAAGTGTGATAATGATTTTGTACTACTGGGTGTTAAATGAAATATAACTTTATTTTACCTTAATTTCCTATTCCCAGACCAAGTGGTGTCCTGCCCCTGGTTGTGATTATGCTGTAGAATTTGCTGCTGGCAGTGAAGGTTACGATGTTTCCTGCCTATGCTCTTTCAACTTTTGCTGGAATGTAAGCTTCGCTTTGGAAATTTCTCGTGTCCATATGTAGCAAGTAGTGTGTTGACATCTTTTTGATTTGATCTGCTGCAGTGTACAGAGGAAGCACACCGTCCAGTAGATTGTGGCACTGTTGCAAAGTGGATCATGAAGAACAGTGCTGAATCTGAAAACATGAACTGGTACAGATAACTTTAAGAATTTGCTACCATTTGGACTTCATGACGATGTTATACAATGGATTGTGTGGTATTTCCTCTTTCAATTAACAAGTATATGAATTACTAGCCAAGGCATAGATAGTCCTATTTTGGGATGCTTCTTTAGAAATATGAGATATTTGAGGGCTTAAGGGCTATTATGTATGGTGTAACCTTTGGACCTTCTAAAAGGTTGACTCTTGAGGCTAAGGGAGCCAGTCTGCTGTGTTCAGGGCTTCAACAAATATGCCGTCTTTGTAGTTAAATTTTGAATCCTTGCGATTTTTAATAGATGGATATACTTGTCCTTGCTATCATATGGTTATTGCATTCACATATTTACTCTGGAAGAATTGTATCATTTGTCTAAAGGATAATGATGTCAACCGTGTCATTTTGAAGTTCACTCATTCAGCAATTCTAAATGTATCATTTCCTTTTTCTTGTTTTAGAAAAAATATTACGTCTAACCACTGCAGTTCTCCTTCTTATTTATTTATGCATGTTTAGTATTCCTATGCTATACATATATAGAATTACCAAGAGGCTGGAAGAACCATCTTTGTAAATTATATAATGAGTCAATACTTGTCAGCCATTTTCTGTTCCTATGGTTTAAGGTTGAGATTTTACATGCTTGCGTGGAAACTGACTAGTGTCACATTTTGCCTATATAGCTTTTAGTCAATTTTTTTCCTGTCTTTTTTTTTTGGATTTTTTTGAGGTGGGGGGGGGGGTTGGGTGGGGAGTAGACCTTTTTCTTCAGAGTCTATATTTGTAAGTGATGTTAAAATTGTACATTCATCATAATTCTGAAGGTCTTCTTTTCTGTGGAGGGTGCTGGATGGGACCCATGGAAATGGAGTTCAATCACTTCACTCAACTACATATTGAAGTTTTGATTGCTAGTAGTTATAGGAGGCTCCTGAATGGATCTGACTGGAATAGGCTTCCGGAATAGTTAAATGACTGATTTGGTGTTGTCAAAATTAGTAATTTATTGTTTTGATATCTGACATTTACATATTGGAGTCTTTTTATCCTGTTTCTCGACGGTTTTGTCTGGCTTATCGCTGACTGGCTAGGTTTTGCATGTTGACAACGTGAGTGAATGGAATTGAAGCTCTTCTCTAGAAATAATGCTGGCCTCGTGGAGAATGTTATGCAGGGACATGCGAAGCCTAGTCTGGCCAGTTGTTTGCATCTTTAATGATTTATTGTGGCAATGTGTTCTGTTAAAGTGGGATGACAGGATAGGGCTAAGGTTTTACAGAATGTCTGGAAGAATATGAGTCTTTGTTTTGCATGAAATGCTGAGAATCCTATATCATGTTTGCCTCTGAGAATGAATTTGGACAGTCATGCTCCTTCCAATAATTGCCACATTTGTCTTCATTTGGATGCAAAAATTTGAGAAAGACTTAAATGAGATTGTGATTTAGGTGTCCAGAAATGTCATTATGTGAGAATTTGCAGTTCTTACACTGCTTTCCTAATGGATATGAAATGATATGCAGGATTCTAGCCAATTCAAAGCCTTGTCCAAAGTGTAAGCGGCCAATAGAGAAAAACCAAGGGTGTATGCATATGACATGTACACCTCCTTGTAAATTTGAGTTCTGCTGGTAAGGTTACTCTCTTTTAGATGGAGCATTTTCATTTATTTTTCTGTATTCATTTTGGGTCTGTTCTTATGGTGATACAATGTAATTCTCTAGGAACTGGTACTGTACACATCTTACTTGTTCTATATTATCTGTTGAAACAGGCTCTGTCTGGGTGCATGGTCTGATCATGGGGAGAGAACTGGTGGTTTCTATGCCTGCAATCGTTATGAGGCAGCTAAGCAAGAGGGAGCGGTAGGAATTGAAAAACCTTTGCTTCTCAGGCAAAGTAATGTGAACACCGTGGAACTAACATTGTTGGTTTTGGTCATGTGAAAATACGTCTTTTGCAGTATGATGAGGCTGAGAGAAGAAGAGAGATGGCAAAAAACTCATTGGAGCGATATACTCATTATTATGAACGATGGGCAAGCAATCAATCCGTAAGTAGTGAATTTCTTCCTGGTTTTCTGGGGTTGACAACTTTGTCTAGTTTCCGCTTTCCCTTAACCTTTCTCTGTTGTCCATCTCTGAAGTTCTATTGCTGGTTCAGATGTTAAGGGGACCACATTGAAAGCCCTTCCGGTTCTTTGGCTACCCAAGTTTATTGCTATTTTTTATGTTGCTGATGAATTTCTAAATAAGTTCCTTGGATTTTCTTCTCAACATGTAGTTGAGGATGAAAAAAGGCTGAAGGAAGGAGAATGGAGGAAAGAAATTTTGTTTTATGTGTTTAAAAGAACTAAAAAGGGAAGGAAGAAAATGGACGACGTTGACTTGTAGAAACTGTAGGTTTTCCCGAGTCCTTGTTTGATTATCAGGACATAATGGGATGAACAATAGGGAATTGGAGTAATATTTGTTATCTCATTCCTAAGTTCGGTGTGTAACACATGGAATTAGAATGATTTCTTGTGATGCTTTTGAAAAGAGTCAACCCTGTTTTGTGCCTCAAGTAGTTGATATTGTAATTCCCATATTCCTTTGAATTGATGATATAAAGGAAAACTTATACCTGAAATCGTCACACTTTGCCACGAGTCATTGCTTATTGAGGTCAATCTTAGTCCAAATCCCTATAACAGTAAAAGTTGAAGAAAAAACAAAAGAAAGGGAGAGCTCCTGTATAGTGTCTGATTTTCTTTTTTTCCACAAAAGCGGAAGCAAAACCTAATTACATAGTCCTCTTTGTCCATCTCTACGAAGGGTATTCTTTGCTCTAGTTTATTTGCAGTCATTTATCAAGATTCTCCATTAGTTTGTGCTTAACATACTTCTGTTTTTGTCTGTTAAGTCTTTCCTTCTATTATGGATTTAAGATAAACTTGAATCTTACTGTATTGATTACTGTTTTCTTGTCGAATTTTTCTTACTGGCCACCAAATTGTAATCTATTTGCATCTGCTGGACTATTCATGTTGCATCCATGATGATAGAGTCACCTTTGTTGAATCTGTTCTGAAAAACGTGCACTTAGTTTTTTCAGGTTTCTCAATCTACCCATGTGATAGCTTTTCAGATCTCTCAAATCAACTTATTGCTTCCCTTTTTATAGTTTTACTTTGGTAATTGAGCAAGATATGTCCCTCTAGATGATAAACTATCCAACAAATTTTTTGATATATGAAACTAATATCATAAGTCATAAATAAAGTTATATGTAGACAGAGTAGGATTCATCATGTGCCTTGGTTCAATCATCTAAGTTCTGAGAGTCCAATGCTGAATAGAACTTTCTGTACATTATGTTAATTGCTTTTGTATTGCTCTCGGGTTATTGAATGTCTTGACCATGTTGTGTGATTGACTAAGGCATTTTTTATATCAGAAATCTTTTGATGGTTCTTTGGATGTAAAGATTTCTAGCGTTGCTACTCCAAAATTTTCTGTAAATAACATCAACTTGGCAAATGCTTTATTTTAGGCTATATTTGGAAAGCAGAGAAAGTGACGGGAAGTGAAACTTCGAGTATTTAATTATGAAAAATGTAAATTTCTTTAAGTAGGAGAAGAGAGGGATATTTATATTTTTCCAGTTTTCTCATTTACTTTTCTTTCTCTACCCCATCCAAATGGAGCATTATTGTACATAGACATGGCTGGTGTTTGTCTGTCTTATGTGTGAAATCTCTCTTTCTTTTTGGCAGTCAAGGCAGAAAGCTCTTGCTGATTTGCATCAAATGCAAACTGTGCATGTAAGTTTCATTCAACTCAGCTGTAATTATGCTTTTACTGAGGTGGGAATAGAGAGAGATTGGTACTTGATTTTTCTTTTTTGCTTGAAGTATCGATACCTGACTCGTTGGCTATGGCTGTAATAAATAGCTGTAGTATGCTTCTTATTTTCCTTAGGGTATAGACTCTTGCTCGGTTCCTTGATGACAAACTTTACTAAGCAAATCACAGCAAATTTTAGGAGCAATGGCTTAGGCTTCAGTTGATACTCTTTTGTATGCCCGGTTCATGTACGACTGAATAAATGAGGTTTTGATCAACGCCGGGATACCTGGTTGTAGTCTTTGTAAGTTTTCTATAAAATATGTGACCTTTTGACTTTGCAGCATCATTTTTTTCCTCTCTTCGCTGATCACAGACATAGGTTTACAGCCCCCAAAGGGCTGGTGAATGAGCTTATTTACTTAGCTAGATGCTTGGGATTGAGTCATGTGTATTGCCCTCTGATGTTGGTGGCATATCTATGTCCAAGTGACCCCATGGATAGACTTAATCTAAAAGGCCAAAACTTTGTTTGGATAAAGGGAAAAGAATAGGAGAGAGAGGGCATCGGATGGATGATGTGGGGATGTATATGAATTTGAAATTCTCCCCTCTCAAAATTTTTTAAGCTTTACCCTATTTTTCATGCCCTCCTCTCAGTTTGCACCCCTCTTCTCTCTCCCCTTCCCTTCTTTACAAACATATCATAACCCAAGCCTTAGCTTTGATATAGGTGCTGTTGGGGTCTCCGGATAGCATAATGTTTCCTATCGTTGTTGTTATGGCTGATGCCTAAGCTCATTTTCTTGTTGTTTAATCTTTCTGTATCATTCATACATGACTCGTGAAGTTTTAATGACAAAATTTTGAATTAAATGTCAAATTTTGCTCAGGTGCCATCTTGTTCGTCCTTTTTGTTCCCTCTTTTTTTATTGTTAAAATGAAAAATTTAATTTAAGTGGCACAGAGGAATTTATCCACCAGGTCTAAGGAATCTATCTCGTTCTATCTTACTTTCTAGTTTGAATTACATCAGTGGCCAGATACCAAGGTTCTCGTATATCTGCAAAATCACTTTGTCAACCCTTTAATACTCTTTTTCTTCTTCTATCTGCCCTAGCCAGAAAGTTGTTAGAAAAGGTTGTTTGTGGTTTCTTCCATTTGTCTTTGGTTTGTTCTGATGTCTGCCGAGAAAGTTATAAGAGGGATCTTTTCCTTCATTTGAGCCTCTTAAAGGGTGTGTGCTCAAATTCGGTTGCTTGATTGTTAGTCCTTTGTTGAGTTTACTGTGAATTGACTGTTGAGTCACATTGCAAGTTAAAAATGGCCTGTGTTTGCTTGATTCAATTTTTTAACAATCCATGCACAGCTTGATTTTGTACTGTGTCTGTCCTTCAAGTATAACTTAAGTTAATTAAGTGCCAGCATTCACAGTTCTTCTTTGCATTTAAATGCTCATATAATTGTCAACAGACTGATACTTACCAGGAAAGAGAATGAACAGATGCTGAATTTCAAAGAGTAAGATGTGAATATAGTTAATAATACAAATAACAACTTTGATAAATCTCACATGATCACTTAGCATATCATTAATGGTCATATTTTCTCTTAATTAATATTATTACTTGGAGATTTTGTGGCGAATGGATTTTGGTTGTAACTTTTGCAGAAATAGATGTGTAGTTTACTTTGTTGTACTATGGAGTGCTACAGGACCAGGAAAAGTTTTTGTTTATGTATGTGTTTGCCTTTTTGTACTTGGGCTAACATTTTAGTCTGACATTCATGGGCATTGAGTGAACATAGGATTGCACTTGTGTCTGACAGAAGAATCCATATAGGGTAAATGTGTTGATTCTGAGTGGCAACTGGGCAGGTTGAGTTGCCATCAACTGCTTATGATGTTTAATTGACAAATTGATCTTTGTTTTCTTGTGATAGGAAGCAAGATGCATGGCTTCTTTTTTATTTTCAAATATGGTGTGCTGCTGATGCCTCCTAACCCTTTGCTTGTCTAAATAAAGTTCTGCTTTTTCTTCTTGTCAGCTCGATAAGCTTAGTGACACACAATGCCAGCCGGAGTCGCAGTTGAAGTTCATCATAGAGGCTTGGCAACAGGTGTTTTAAACTTTATATTACTTGATTAAGTTAAACTATACAGGCAATGATTTTTAGGAAAATATTTTTCCAAATCAGTCATTTTCTGCAAAACTAATGAAGCCTAAATAGCAGCTGTAATTACATTCCGAAATTTAAATTCACATCATTCATACTTTTCCAAATTCAGTCATTTTCCATACAAAGGGAGCTTTAGGTTAAAATTTGATGGAGTGGTTTTGATTTTCATCCTGACCTGCTTCTGTGAATCTAAAGGAGGATCCTTGATGTTCGCAGATAGTTGAGTGTAGACGAGTGCTCAAGTGGACATACGCATATGGTTATTACCTGCCAGAACATGAACATGCTAAGAAACAATTTTTTGAGTACTTGCAAGGTTTGTATTGGCTAGTAGTATTGCGGATATACAATGGCCACGCATATCCTTTTTGTTTTCCTGATTATATACATGAAATGGTTTCTTTACTAGGTGAGGCGGAGTCTGGATTGGAGAGGCTTCATCAGTGTGCAGAGAAGGAACTTCACCAGTTCCTTACTGATGAGAGTCCTACCAGTAACTTCAATGACTTTCGCACCAAGTTAGCTGGACTTACCAGGTATCTTCTTGTTAGGTTCAATGTTGATAATTAGTTTGAGTGAAATATGTCAGGTACAAATTACAATTGTTTACGGTCAATATTATAAAGACTTAAGAGTCCTAGATGTCCATAAATGAAATGGGAAAAAGTGAGGCTATGGTTGGAAACAAAATGTTTGGTAAAAGAAGAGCGGGGATAAGCATTATGTCATAAAGGAGAGTGCGTGCCCATTCCGATTCTGAATAGCACATGAAAATGCTAGAATCGAAGTGGTGGTTGTGTTTTCTTTCATTCAAACAAGTGCCTTATCGTTTCTAGAGAGAGCATGATATGTACTGATGAGCAGCTGCTTCCTGATAAATTAGAGTGTATTTAATATTCCTGCAGAAACTTCTTTTTGGCTTCGTTTATGATGTTATAAATTTATTGCAAAGCTTGTAACTCATCCTGAGCATAGCATTCCTATCTTCTAATCCCACATTTTATTTTCAAGTTCTGAAGTTCACTTTATGGAATAATATTGACTTTGCTCATGCAAAAGCTGATTCGAGCCAAAACCACTCTCACTATTTCTTTTGACTGGATTTTTATGCTAAAAAGAGCGTTGATTCGAAAATCAGACTTGGACAGAGGACTTATTAAGAATATGAACTTCCAGTGCATATGGCATTGGTTGGTTGTTATCAGGCTGTTGAACTATTTTTTTTTTTCTCTTTTTGAGTTCATCGAGTATTAGTGGGAAATGAGAATTCTTGGAGCTGTTTTCCTATTGCAAAGATGTGCATCTCCTGTGATTGAAAAGATTGGTGGCCCTGTCTGTTTCAGCTGCTATGAAGTTTATGTAGACACTTTTCTTTATAGCATCTGTTGCAACTTCCAGAAGGAGCGCCCACATGTACAGATATACATGCGTTTGACTTTCTTACATCTGTTTCTGTTGCAACAGTGTGACCAGAAACTACTTTGAGAACCTCGTGAGAGCATTGGAGAATGGGCTATCAGATGTGGATTCTCATGGTGGTTGTAGCAGGGCAGCGAGCTCTAAGAATGGAGGGAGCAGTAAGGCAAGTAGAGGTGGTGGAAGGGGAAAGGGAACTGCCAGCACTCGTGCGGGTTCCAGCCGAACTGATGACGCATCTCACTGGTCCTGCGATCAATGCACTTTTGCTAATGCTAGATCTGCAACTACTTGCCAGATGTGCCAGCATCGCAAATGAGGGCAGTGACAGGAGAATTGACAAAGAAAGATGGCTTTATCCAGAAACACAACTTCATGAACAAGGAACCGGTTCAAGCGCACTGGTGGTGTCCTGTAAAGGGATTCTTGGTATGAATCGTTCAAGTTGCCAGTGACGATCAATTATTAGGAGGCCCGACTGCTGTCTTAGTGTGCTGAGGGATTCAAGAAGCGGGCAGCAGCTCTTGGCCTGTGTTTGCTCTTGTTGTGTGTTGATGGCGGCGGCCTGTAATGCCGGTCCATGTATATAGGCTGTAGGGTTTCATTATGGGGTACCGTACTTACTTGGGCAAAGAAAAAGAAATAGTGACCGTCACCAATCATTTAATATTTCATCTATTTGCTGCTGGAGGTGAAGGGCAAATGTACCCAGTTTGTCTTCTATTGCGACGTATTACTTTATATATTGGACCTCGGTGATCCTTCTCAAAAGGAATTACTTCAGAGTTCGTATTCTGTTGGATATATAGGGGCTTTAACTTGAGATGGTTCAAAAAATCGTGACGAAAAAAAATCTGCTGGTGTACGATGCACTGCAAAAAGGCAATTTTTCCGTAGTAGTATTGCAATTTTCATAGAAACATGCCAACAAGAAAATGTGGGCTCATAAGCGAACCTTACAAGAAAAGGCCAAGTATTTTTATGAAAACGTGAAGGATGTTCGTGGACGACAACAATAGTTGCTAGGGGTGAGTATAGTGGACCTCACAATCCGGGAACCGCCCGGATCTGATCAAATCGGTCGGGTTGGTCCGGTTCTTTGAAGTTTTGGTCCGGTCTATGGTTCTAAAAAATGAAACTGGTTCTCGAGCGGTCCGGTTCCCGATTCTTAGTATGGCAGGACTGGACCGGATCACCCGGACCAGACTACTTAGACTGACCCCAGATTGGACTATTGGACGGCCACTTTCTCTTTTAGGGTCGAGAGAGAAATTCGGTTGGGCCCATCGTCTCTCTCTCCCTCAAATAATTATCGCCCCCTTCCCCCTTCCCCCTCTCCCTCACTCTTTCCTCTTGAACTCCTCTACCCTCCTTCCCTCCTCTCTCTCTCTCTCTCTTTAAGTCACACAAATGTTCAAAGACCACAGCGACGCAAAATAGATACCAAGTAATCAAACGAACAGACCAGCGAAAAGGTTCATAGATTCCACACTACATCACCCTTCTAATGTCAGACTAATTTCAACCACACGTGCAAAAGACCACTCTGGATATAAGAAACGAACCTTCAATAGACGCCCTCGGGATGCCATTCCAAAGCTTTGAAATAGGGAGCTTCCTTGAAGAAGCGAGTGCGGTGGGGAGCTCGAGATAGAGCTAAGACGGAGGTGGAAGCGAAGGGAGGGATTTGCAGGAGAGGAGGGAAAGATTTAGAGAGAAACTCAGAGGAGCAAATGCCATGGCCACTCGGGCCTTCTTCCTTCATCATCTCCCTCTTCTTTTTTTATCCTCTTTTGATTGGTTACGTGAGTAACCGTGGCCCGCGACCAGCCCAATGAAAAGTTATCCAGGACTTTGACGATCCAGTCCACGGTCCTAGAGAACGAGAACCGGTCCCACCAGTCCGGTTCCCGATTCCGGAGGGGGGGGACCGGACCGCCTGGGGAACTGATCGCCCCTGATAGTTGCTATGAAGCTTGGATGAGTATCTTATAATCTCATTTGATTTTTAGGAAGCATAGAGAGTAATTTATCTCGTTATTAATGTATCTCTAGCATCGATTCAAGTCACAAGTAAATATTTGGGTCTATATCAGTAAATCTAGTGGTTGGTTTGGTCGGTGTATTTCATATGCCCTAAGATGAAACCATTCAGCATAATCTATCTGCTAAATGGTGGCCGGTATCATATGGTCTTTGGAGGGGCTGAAAAGGCAAATTGAGTCTACCTCGTCAAATTGATCAACTTGGCTGAGACTTTCAATACACCGCCTGTTATGTATTCATATATATAGTGAGTCCGCTCGATATAAGCTAAAAGATCTAGTGTGCTGTGATGTGAAATTTGTGAGTTGATGTAGCTTTTATGATGATATTGTTCTGCTTTTTACCTCGCACAAAAAGAACACATTTTTGGGACATCTGCTTAAGGCGATTGTCAGGTTGCCGGCGACATGAGGTTCCAAACTCCTTAATGTGATTAAGGCAGGCATTGCAAGCCAACTCTAATTAGTAGCTTCAATTGATTTTCACTTTAATTACGGAAAAAGAAAAGAATATGAATGCCAAGCAGTAAGAATCTCGCTATTTAGCGGCCCCATTTCTTCAAAATTTTCACAGCATTTATGTTCAGGTACTAGCAAACCAATGCAGTGATCTTCTGGTATAATGCCCCCTTCCCAACACCCTTTTGTAGGAGACTCATGTTTTTGTTTCTTCTCGGTTCATCTGGATCAGATAGAGAAGCCATGAGTGGAGTATCTCTTAGCCTTTGAGGGAAGGTTTCTCTTTGAACATCTTCTGGCTAAGCGCGTTCAGCATTGCTCTCGAGTACTGGCGAGAAGCCATTTTCCAGTCCGTGCCTGTCTTCATCATGGCCTTGAATTCATCATAACCGATTCGACCATCCTGAAAATACATCCGCCATAGAATGAGGACTATTTTGTGTGTGAACAAGATTGCACAGATTCCAAATTGCCGGCTGCTCTGGTTATGAGGTATTACCTTATCTAGATCAGCATCGAAAATGATATCTTCAATAACTTGTTCGTTGGTCGGACCAGGATGGTCATCTATCAAAGCTTCTTTCAACTCTTCAAATTCAATAAATCCGCTTCCATTCTTGTCGAAGTATTCAAAAGCTTGACAAAGGTGGTCGTCACTGCCAATCCTTTTCAAGTGGACTGACATAGTCAGAAACTCCTGACAGTTCAGTGTTCCACTTCCGTCTTCATCGGCCTGTTCTCACGTAAGGACAAAGGTTTAGATGCTAATACAACAAATGTGGCTTATCAAATTCTCAGAAACTCACATGCTTTTGAAAGAAAAGTTTTATCAATTATTCGAAATGATGATACGACCTCGTGATCTGATCTTTGACCAACTGTCATTCCATATTTCCTAATCTGTCTTTAATCTTCCTAATGGCTTGCAATTTAAGCAAAATCATGCTCTTCACAGCATATAATGCATCAACATAGAAAAAGAAAACATAAGCCATGTCACAAAACAAAATGTGCTGAGTCGTCAAATTAGTGATCGTACTGCTTCCATCAGCATCTGCACATCAGGATCAGGTACATGCTGTCCATATTTGTGCAGGCCATGTTTCAACTCTTCAAATGTCAGATCTCCATTTTTATCTGTGTCCATCACGTGGAACATCTGTTTGATATGATCCACTTGCTCATCAGGCAAATTGTCTGCTACTACCTACATTAACAATGCGGGAAACATGATTCGAGTTTAACCTTGCACTAAGAACAACAATGAAAACTGACGGCAATGGATAGGGCCTCACTCTGAGAACTTTCTTCTTGAACTTATTCATCAAAGAGAATTGCTTGATCCTTGTCCGGACATTTTGTCCTAGTGAAACGTTGGAAGCGTTGTCCCCGTTCTGTATCCACTTATGATCTGCGCAACTCAATTATAAGTTAACGACGTTAAAATTATTTTATGCAGTTCTTCAATGGGATCATTAACCTAGTTTTAGTTTCCAGAAGCAACTGTTACGTGCTTATTAGGAATATTTATAGGAAAAAATTATGCTTAGAGACCTTACCAACCCAGTTGTCGCTGAACATCTATTTTATATATAGCAGAAACAAGCTGAACAGAAAAAAAGGAAGAAATTTCAATCTTGAGTCAATTTACGAGATAAACTATCTAGCTGCCTTAGTATATGGTGCTTTCCCCTATCACCTGTTAAAATCACAGTACTTCTAAAGAATTCCAATCGCCATAAATGACGCAAGTTACTGATAGTCCACATATCTTCCTGCTTCATTTTCTTGTACAGTTAGATTCATTGTTTGATATTTCCTGAAATCAGTACTGGGAAGAGTAACAACGTGCAGACAATATTTAGATTAGACGGTAATGCATACCAAGGACTTCTTGGATCGTAAGACGGGAATAAGGATTTGATTCAAGCATATTTCTCACTAGATCCTTTGCTTCTTCAGAAACCTTGGGCCAAGGATCGCGTTCGAAATCTATTTCGCCCCGGACGATGGCATGTGCAATTCCTTCTTCGGTTTCTGCCGATCATATACGATATCACTCAACCCATTAGCCCATGTGTTCAAATTTGTGAAACTCCGAGAGAACTGATGAAACAGTTTGGCAAAGAATACTTGCCTGCCCAAAACGGAGGAACCCCACAAAGCAAAATGTAAAGAATAACCCCTGCACTCCACACATCGACTTCCGGCCCATAATCCCGTTTTAGCACCTCCGGAGCCATGTAGTATGGACTTCCAACTATTTCTTTAAAATGCTGACCTACCAAAAAATAAAATGCTTTAGATCTATAACAGACCTGTAAGCTGCAGATATCTCTTCATGTGAAGTGCTGTTTAAAAAGAAAATGTACAGAACAAGAAGAAGAAATACCCGGTTCGAAGAATGTAGAGAGTCCGAAATCAATTGCTTTCAGAGGAGATGATTCGCTCGAATCGGCAAACAAGAAATTTTCCGGTTTAAGGTCCCGATGAATCACTCCATGATTATGGCATACCTGAAATAACACCAGTCCTCATGATGAAGGTCGAATTTTTTCGTTCTCATTAGGAGTGAAAGAGATGCAGATAATCTGCCTTTGCTCTCTTGATCAAACAAGCATATTAGAAGACCAAGATGACAGAATCTTATGGTCTTGCCTTGATCTTGCCATTTTTTTTTTTTTGAAAAAGAAGACCCCGAATTGTTCCTAAAAGTAAGTTTGCATACACTGACGATCTCCAAGATGGTCTTGGTAATTGCGACGGCGGCGCGCTCCGTGAAATGGCTGCGCGCCACGATCCTGTCAAAGAGCTCGCCACCCTCGCACAATTCCATCACAATGTACACCGCGTCTCTGTCCTCGAAAGCCTCCTTCAAGCTCACGATATTCGGGTGCCTCGGCAAGTGCCTCATTATCTCCACCTCCCTCCTCACGTCGTCCACGTCGATCTCCGTCCTCAGCTTGCTCTTCGATATCGTCTTGCACGCGTAGGCCTCGCCCGTCTCGAGCTCGGTGCATTTGTACGTGATCCCGAACTCGCCCCTCCCCATCTCCTTGCCGAATTCGAACTTGTCGTAAACGTTGTCCCTGCTGGGGTTGTTGAGGATCTTGATGGTCCGGACGACGACGGACCTGCGGACGGGTTCCACATCGTATAGTGGGGTGAACCGGTTGCTCCCGGTCGATGAGGAAGATCCTGCTCTTTTTGCAGGCGCTGATATGCAGCCTCCCATGGGATTCTAAGTATTTTTGGTTGATTCCAAGTCCTCTTGATCACCTAATTACAAAACAACCCATTGGAAGATCTGCACAGCTGAATTGAAGGAGACTCCTTTTAGCTCAGAGAGAGAGAGACAGAGACAGAGACAGAGAGAAAGACAGAGACAATGGAAGGGGCAGTTTTTGAAAATTAGTTGTTTCTTGTGGAAATTAGTTGTTGGTTTTTCGTTTTGTCTAGAATGGCGCCTTTTTATCAGGGGCCGTTGGAACGCCGTTGCCTCCTTATTGTCCGACCGTGGCCCCCACCGTTGACCTTCCACCGTTATGTTCCAACGTCTCAGCTTCAGCTCCCTCGTGGTACTCGAAGAGTGCTGGACAGGGTCTAATCTTAAATACTCTCAATTGCCAAAAGGCAAATAAAATGACGCAAACTATTCCCGATGTGATAATGTATCTCCAAAAGTTCAATTTGTTTAATATGATTTTTAAATTTTTTTTGTATAAAAATGTTCAATATAACCCCTACACTAAACAATTTCCATATAGTATAGAGACTAGTTTGAAAATATATCAAAAGTTTATGAATCACATTGAATAAATTAAAAATTCACAGACCATTTTATACATTAAATCAAAATTTATAAACTAGTTGTGTCATTCTCCCTTGTCAAAATGCTTTGAGGACATCCGCATGGAATAGGATGAAAGAGATTAACTTTGTTTGCACGATATGGAGATCACCTCATATGCAAGATCACTACCCAAATGACAGTAAGATCTAGCTCGCGAATCAATTGCCCTAGGCCGAGCTCGAGATGGATTTGTCCTCCGTTGCGCGTACACGCGATGAAGTGAAGAGACCGATGTGTGCTCCTGTCAATAAAGCAGGCTGAATGTGAGTGCTCCGCTTTGCCTGATCTGATCCAATGGCGAAGTTAATTAAGATTTTCAGGCGCTTGATGCCCGCAATTTCAAATGCAAACGAATGGCACGGCATGCTAGAATCATACGTTTAGCAACTGCTTATCGAAGAGATTATGCCCAATGCTAAATGCTAGGAGAAGTGACAAAAGCCGAGTCCATTCTAAACATCCTCCATGCCAAGAATGCAATCCAAATACTGAGAACGAGCATTGCACAATGGTAGATCAATGTCAACAAACCGAGCAACAAGGAAACCTGAGGTAGAGAAAAAAAGAGAGCGAATTGGCAAGTAATCGCAGAACCAGATGGTCTCGATGACCGAGTGGAATCCCTTGGTAAAAGTCGATTCTTTCGTCGCTTACATGCTTTTGCAATCGAACACGAGCCTACTAGCTATACAGAATTCAGCCGACCAGCAACTTCATCAAGCGTGTTGCTTTGAGTGAGGAACTGGAGAAACACAAGAGCATGCGAAGGATGAATCTTTTGTAGTTTTACCTGATTGTCAACTCTGGGTTTCTAAACAGTTTCCATCCAGGCCTCAGCTCAAGTTCACGAAACTCCCATGCCCTGTCTTTCTGCTATTTTATGGCCCACTGTGAACAGATCCGCAAGCAAACTGGAATTCAATAGCGGGAGAAGACACCCGAACCACAATGTTCTTGATGTTTCCATTTCCTAGTTTAGTACAGCTCGCCGTTAAAACTAAACAGCAAGCTATCTGACACAGAAGCTTCACATGACCCTCCTCCCTCTTCCATTTTAATCAACATCCCCAGTAATAGACAGAAAATGATTGAATGCCATTAGAAGCAGCAATCGACCAGAACAAACTCATGAACATATATATTCTAATCAATCTCCATGTTAGAAATGGCTTCATCTATAATCTCCTGAAGCTCCTTCATTCTTTGCCTTGTCAATGCAACGCATTCCTGCAAGCATAGCAAGATTTCCCATCATCATCACATTAAAGTTACCATTTGAAATACTATACAAACTCTATATGAAATGTGTCGAAATGTATACACCTTATACATGTATTTTTTCCCTTTCTTTCCCTGGAATAGAAATCGATTCAGCTTAAAAACAAAGGAAATGAAAACACTTATATAAAAGATCAACCAGATGGGCGAAGTAACTGCCAGCATCCTAAAGTCCACTAATCCAGGCAAATAACTACATACGTATAATCATGCATATAACACAGACCATAGTTGCTTGTCCAATGTGCAAAACATTGCTTTGTATGTTTCAGGTTATTAGCTCTTGAAAACAATTGCGAGTTGATCGTCATGTTATCCTCCATTAATAATAATAATAATAATAAAAGCGTATCAACTTCCACAAGTTTTCGAACATTCCACATGCCACAATGGGCTTGTCCACTAACCAACCAGGAGTTACTTTAAAGAACTCAAGATCTGTCTTGCATAATTAGACTGACTGGAGTACAGATAAAGCAAGAACATAGTAGACCCAACAGTATTAAAGCCATCAACTGTTTGATGTCCCACTCGCATGAAATGGAATCTCTAAGTACAATTCTCAAACAATGAATGAACAAATGAATAAAATGAGGAATAAGGAGAAAATTAACCTGAATAGCTGATGTATGTGCAAGAACTGGTCCACCTGGCTTATATAGAGAGACAAGTTGACCAGATGAATTCAAAACCACAGTTATGAATGTTTCCATGATGGACTCTTCTTCGAAAGTAGGGTCCACCAAGATGTAGTTCTTGTGAAGAACACACGTCAGGGAAAACGGAATACTTTTCAACGAGAGCTTTCTCCTCTCTTTATCGACAGGTTCTTTATCCGATTTTTCAACCTCAAGTTCATTAGAGATCACCACCATTCTTCCTTCTTCATTCAAAGAAACCACCGGGATACGCACTACAAGGTCCAAAACAACATAATTTATCGAGTGACCATCTGGGAAGTTACATGAAATCCACAGAAGAATAGAGGAAAAGGAAACACATTCCATCAATATGAGGACGCAATCTTTGGTAACAAACTTAAAGAATATCAAGAGTGAGAGCACAAACAAGGCATGACACACCAGTGAAAGTATAGGAAAAAGCCTTTTGAATGTTCATCAAATGAAAAATCATTCATAATAGCTAAATCTTTCTTAAATCATAAGTTTCAGCATGGCACTGGAAATCCAAGCATTTAGGAAGATATCAGTAAAATTGTAAAACTTTTTTAAATTTTGCAATGAAGCCCTTTAACTTTGTAAGAGATCGCATGAGTAATTTGATTAAGAGTGGTGCCGTTATCTATCTCGTTGAAGAATAGAGGATCACTGAACTGGGTGCTCCTTTATCAGCAGAACAATGAGAAGCCATGAAATGTTTAACATCATGGCATTCCTGGTCAGATTCGAAATCAGGCAAAGAGCCAAAATGGAAAATTGTAGATCATCATAGACTTTAGCAAAGGCAAGTGGGATAAATACGATTCTTCCTGATTTAGGTCATTCACATGCTTTTCTCTGTCAGCAGCTTGTACCAAGTATCTCTCCAAAATGCAAGTCGGTTGAGCTAAAGTCCATTATAAGCAAATCACCTCAAGAATATATAAAGTTAGAGCTATTTGACATTCATAAGCAAGTCCGACATCTTTTACTATAAGAGGACAACTGCAAATTTAAGCATCATGACAAGATATAATGAAATGAAAATCCACTTCATATCAACTCACGAAAGTCATCATCTAAGTTGCAGAATAGGCTACACAAGAAGAAGAAAGCCGAAAAACAAGTCAACCAAAAATGCCAACATCCAAAATGTGAAGGATGAAATATCTTACAATTAGAAAATGCAGCAACCGCTGAAAGCAATGCAGCATCAAAAAGAGCTCCATCAGCATCAAGACAATATATATCCTGCAACACATGAAAAATACACCTAAGCAAAAACTTTGTAAGCCAACATGTATGATATTTAATAAAGTAGCTCTCTCAGCAAAAAGTTGCCCTCAGCCACAAGGTTCAAAGACTAATGCAGCTAAAGGGAAAACTCTGCATTATATGCAATTTATCCTAAGTTACAGATCAAAACACCTGGCATTTAGTATTACCAGGTATGCCATCCAAGCTGCTTTTCCTTTGATCAGGGATAGCTCTTTCAAATTAATCATCCCAGAGCTGCAAGAACCAAATGATTACTAATTCCAGAAGATGATAATTAAACAGCACATGACCCAAGAAGGTACTGCAACATAAAAACATGTATTGTTTTAATAAACTGCGATTGTCCAAGAATTAAATGACACAATGACCAGGGGCTTGCCAATGGAAGACAAGAAAGCACAAACCATGGAGTTGAGAAAAATCTATGACCAATCTAGTAAGCTATGTAATATTAACTCCAACAGCATCCTTCAACGATAATTTACTACCTTTAACCTATGGGTTATTTTGTGACACAAGTCAATTGTAAGAGAATATATAGGGATCTGGACTGGGTAGAACCTATAAGAAACCTCCCATGTGTACTCGAAAGGTATCTGCAATTAAATTGAAGCTGTATAGAGCCAATATCTCCACAAAGTAAGTGTAAGTTATGAGAAATTGCTTGGTCTTTCCTCCCCCTTCCCTTCAGGAAACAACAAAAAAGATTCCAAATTGAGTTTGGTCTTTCCAATGTAATATTCCATGCTCTTAAAAAGCAAAAAGTTCAGTAAAAACAGTCACAGGCACAAGGTGGATACGGTTTAGAATTTTATGATTTTTGTATACATTAGTAAGACACCCACATATCTATTGATTGCATAAGATCAGGTATTGTTAACAACATATCAACCTTCTGCTAAAGCAACAGGAGAAAAATAAAAGATTCGAGAATTTAATGAAAGCTAAAAAAAGGAACTTTACCAATTTCACATGCCTTAATAAAGAGTCAAAAACTTGCTTCGCTATCACAGGTGCTACCTCAGCAGGCCTACCAGGTCTCACAACTGGAGAGCATATAGGGGGCATATGAAACTCAACCACTGAAAATAAAGTAAAGTCACATGCCAGCATCCATGCATAGCACCGTTAAGAAGAAGAAATCCTAGTAAAAAGAAAATTGATTGACTGATACATGGCTGCTTACCTACACTGCCTTCATCAGGCGAATCAACAGAAGGAGTCGTGACTTCCATTTTTATAGCAGCCAACATTGTCTGCGGAAAATATGATTACGCATGTTTTAGTTTAATGTACTCGTAAAAGGGCAAACCCTAAAATCTTCACAAGAATAATAACTAGTGTCCGGCTTAGATGATGCACTCACATGTAAAAGTTAAACAACAAAACAAATAAAAAGGAAAAGATAGAACTTATATGTTGGTTCAGCTACAAGTAAATACAATGCGACTATTTTGAACATGCTGAAGTGCAGGAGTGCATCAGCATGCATCATATCTACACAAGAGACTGAGAAGGGGAAAAACTCACAGTGGAGCCAATCTTTGCCAGCGCAGACCCATCAGAGGATGCAACAGCCCCTGCATTATTTATGCTAATCAAGTATAGGAGGACTACAGCTTCTGTGGGCTTGATGAAGGAGGGAAAATCAAATCACCAGACAAACAAAAAGCTAAACGGACTGACCTAGGGACACAACTGTATCTCTGGCTCTTTTGAGGGGTCTGGCATCGGGGCGGATTGATTCGCAAAGATGCCGTTCATAGTAGCGAAGAGGGAAGAGGCGTCTGAACGCATCGACCTCCATCTCCGACGACCAATCTCCGGCAGCATCCGGTGCCCCCATTTTTATGGCCATCTACAGACAGTGGTTCAGGCAAAGCGAACTGAGATTAAAACCGTGATAAAAAGAGCCCATTAAGGTTAATCGTATATTTGTCACAACTCTTAACTAAAATTTGAATTTTATGACAGAAAAAAAAAAAACTAAAATTCGTCCCGACCCACAAGAGCAAGGTGGCACAAATCATCATCTGAGTTTCTGAGAAAAGGAACGGCTTTTTGTTTTTGCACGGGGTAGCATATATTCAAGCACACTAGACATATAGAGGTGAAAAGCTTCGACGAAGAACTCAGAAGGTAATGCCGTCTCCTAGCATTGCGTCCAGTTCAAGAGCAATAAAAAAAAACAAATAGGTGGAAACCGTATACGAGTAAAGAGAGTAAAAGATGGAGTCTTTCAAAATAAGCGCCAATCTCTGAACTAACCCAGCTGGTACCTGTAGGCTTGAAGCCCAGCAGCTCCGACGCCGGTAGTCAGAGAGAAAGAGAGAGAGAGAGAGAGAGAGATGCGAGGGCAAAGACGAGAGCAAGCGATGTTAGGTCTGGATGGATTCGGATCGCCTCCACAGCAGGGGTGCTTTAGTTTTAATATCAGCCGTCGGATCTGATCTGACGGCTGGAATTAGACCACAACATTCGGGTGTCCAAACCCTAAAAAAAAAGTAATTTTCATTTCGAATATTAACTTTTCTCTCCCCCGCCCGCTATTTCGTTCGTGCTTCGAAGCTCCTCTCTCTTTCTCACTTCTCTCTCTTCCGGTTCTCTCTCTGAAATTCTCCGATTCACTTGTTTCCCAGCGTCGCCTCTTCTTCTCCTCCTCCTCCTTACGCCGTCGGCTGTACGCGCGGTGGCAGCGACTGCAACTATTTCATTGCCATGCGCCCTCCTTCCTCACCAAGGTGGTTGTCCTGTTTCGTCTTCCTCTCGGTGTCCTTTCTAGAGAGTTTCGTCTTCCTCACCACAGCAGGCGATCCGAATCCATCTTGGTCAACAACAAGAGTGAGGTCGGTGCGAAAAGAAAAGAAAGGACTGCAAAGCAAGATGACGGTAGAGGCAAAATCGACTGCAAAACTCGTTTTTTTTTCTAATAAGTACGATGAAAGTTTTAAAATGTGTAACAATTAAGTCATGCTATTCTATAAAATTCTAGTTAAATCCTAAATAATATAAAGTTAAATCCTAAAATTTGTTACATAAGGTAGATGACTCTTAATATCTTTTAAAATTATAATGAAGTCTTAAAATTATCAAATTGATCAAACTAAATTATTTTTTATTACATTTTTTGAAAAAATTTACGACTCCATTGTAATTTCTCGATAAGTTTAAAAACTCAATCGTATTTTTTGAAAGTTTTAGAATTTGATTGTATTTTGATGATAAATTTTAAGATTCGATTGTATATAAACTTTGTTTGACTCAATTATAGTTTCGTGATAAGTTTATAACTTCCCGATGCATTTATTTCTTTTTCTTTTCTTAAATGGAAGTAGTTATAATCTTGAGTGAATAACACAAATAAATCCTAGATTTTGACTCTGTATCTAATGTTATCATTGAGTTTTTAATTTATTCAATTTGATCCTTAAATTTAGCCCAAAGTGTAATATATCTAGAACATTTACTTATATTTTCGGAATTGAATTAAATATGTACCAAAAATCACATCGAGCAAATAAAAAGTCCAGGGACTACATTCCATATTAGACTAAAATTTATGGATTATATTAAATAAATTAAAACTCATAAATTAATTGCACATCACCTCAAACTTTTCAAAGTCTCTTTGTATCGATTTTTCTTCAGAAGATAAATTATGAAGAAAAACAAGGGCCGTTGGGTTGTCCATGCAAGGTGTTTTCACTGCCATTGACTGCTATTGTGATGGTAATCACGACCCTTGTTTATACTCTCTTTATATTTACATGAGTGAGCTGCCCACATTTTTGTGCTCCACCAATGATGGTATGCTATTTGAATAGCGGGTATTCATTCATGATCTATTATAACTAGCCCAGACTCAATAGTGGCAGTATGTTATTTGATTAACGGGTATTCATCCACGATCTATTACCACTAGTCGGGACTCGAACTGACGGATCAAAAGACAAGCCCAAGATTCCATACATTGGAATCTGTGGTCATGGACTCGAATCCATCGGCATGGAAAATTTTCTTTTTTCGAGTGAAATCCTCTACAGAAGGGGGAAAAAGGTGCTTTAGTTGTCTTAGAATAAAAAGCCTTTGTATCTTAATACATGTCATATCTCGATAAATATAGTCTATGTTTCTTCGTAATCGCATCATGTAGGATTTGAACGTATGACTTCGGATTTTGTGAGATCATCATTTTGGTAGCGGGAGAGGCGATGAACAGAAAAAAGCAAGTCATATGTCGTCGCGAGTTCGATGCGGCACCGATGCCCTTACAAAGTCGATGGATCCACGGCGAGTCCTTCCCACCTTCGCTCCCTCTCTTGATTTAATTTCCCCATCCTCTTTTTTTTCTCCTTTTTTATTTCAAATTTCATTTATTTTATATTTTGAAAGAAAATCATTTAGAATGTTCTATATCGTTTAAGAATGCTAATTGCCGCATAGGTTGCGACCCAAATGCCAACGTGACACATACGAACAAATTAATATTCACGTCGGCATTTCTGTTCACAAGAGAACCGATTTAATTTAAAAAAAAAACACATAATTTGAAGACCCAATTATTAATAAATAAGAAAAATCAAGGGCTCGTCAGTTCTAAGCAGGAGGAATGATCGTGCGGTGGTGACATCAACGGTGACTGCAACTAACCAATGCCAAACCGCCACGTCTGAGTTTAGGATAGCCGTCGAGTTTGCTCATGGTGGCGTCGTTAAATCACAATCGTCCACGTGCCGGTCTTTGAGCCCAGCTGACAGCCCAATTTATTATTTTACTCTCCTTTTAATCTTCTTCTCGCTGTTCCCGGGTTTGGTTACGATGTCTAGAAGTACAACCTTGCAAGCCGTCGGTTCATTTTCAACGTCTTAAGTTGCATTTGTGTCGATGTAAGTGTGAGCAATGATCCAAAATCGACCCTAAATTAACCTTGGACTAGCCAATCCGACCGGGTTCTTAAGACGACTAGATCAGTCCTTGGTCATGAAATTTTTCACTCAGTATCATGTGGGTTGGTCTTTGATCATGATATTTTGGGTTGATCCAATCTAAACTAACTCATATTATATACCATATATTTACTTTCTGGTTGATCGGTTCACTGAAAACCTAACCCTTCATAATTTCGCCTCTTTATTTTTCTCCACCATCCTCTCCACTCTCTAGAAAACAAAACCAGAATCGGAACCGGACCGAACGGGAACCGTTAATAAATAAAAATAGAGTTAACGCATTGCCGATAATTAACAATTATCCACCCGGGGGGTTGGACTAGGTGAGAACCAAACCGAACCTCCAAGTCCGGTATGGTCCAGTTCCCAATTTCAAATAATAGGAAACCGCCCGGACCAATCACCGCTACTAGCGCGTCTCTCTCTCCTCCCTTGACAAGTGCGAACCTCACATCCACCTAAAACGCAGAGGAGGAAGACAGATGAGAGTGAGGTTAAGGGTTTAACCAAGGGGGTGGAGTCAATCTCATGCTGCAGAGTGCAGATGGGCAGTACGACTCTGTACATCGTGGGTCATGCGGGTTCGTGTTATGGGCGCATGAGGGCACAGTGGAAATATATATAGGAACGACCATGCACTATCTGAAAGATCGAGGTTGTCTTTGTAATTAGTGAATAAACAAAGGACTCCTTGCATGAGCCAACAACATCATAAATGTTGGGATGATCAAACGAAGGATCAAGATGAGAGAGCCGCGGTGATGCGAGCAATACACCCAATTTTGGAGGAAATTATCATCATCGTACTCGAGAAAACCAGCGGCACGAAATTTCGATCGATCGATGGAGAATCCCCTTACGTTGTTTCTGGAAATCATGCCTTCCGTGCTTAGTAGTTTCTGGCATTTGGACGTGACCGTGAGACAGACAATCACTTTCCATGCGTTTTGTTTGTTCATGCAAAACACAATCATGAGCAATCTGTATGACACTATTTCCATAAGGGTGAGGAGAAGATTTCTTGTTTGCCCTTTAGGAAATTTGTGATAAGAGGGCCCTTCGATCCTAAAGAATGGCAGTGTACATTGTCATAGCGCGATAACAAATGTTTTTTTCCTCCATTTTGTTAGAAACTAAGATGAAAATCAAACCAAATGGATCATGCCTAGATAAATCGTATCTACCAGAGTTCCGACCCTATGGACTCGGAAGAAAGGAGAAAGCTTGACGCTGCCCTGGATTTTCGGAATCCTATTTGAGAATTTATCAAATTGCAAGGTCTCAAATCAAAGTTTGGACTCTCCGATTTTGAAGTGCCGTTGACTTTTGGTCACACTAAAGTTATATGGGCCTTATATATATAAATATAAATATTTATTTTATTAATGTTTCGAAGATCTATACTCTCTTAGTTTTTAGGTTTTGTGCTTAAAATGTAAATCTAGCATACGAGTTTATGTGGGTTCGGGTGCAGCTCCTGATTATAATTGAGAATTTATCAAATTGCAAGGTCTCAAATCAAAGTTTGGACTCTCCGATTTTGAAGTGCCATTGATTTTTGGTCACACTAAAGTTATATGGGCCTTATATATATATATTTATTTTATTAATGTTTCGAAGATCTATACTCTCTTAGTTTTTAGGTTTTGTGCTTAAAATGTAGATCTAGCATACGGGTTTATGTGGGTTCGGGTGCGGCTCCCGATTATAAGATGGATCGGTCGAAATAGGTCAAGATTTGATCGATCCATATGTAGCACTGATCCAAAAAAGGGTAACCCTCCTTTTACCCTTTTTTTTCCTTTGAAAAATGGGTCGTATTGTTCACGTGCAAATATTTCCAAGAAAGATATCTCTAACAAATGAATAAATAGGAAATGTATGTATCGATTGTAAATTCAAGATCGCTTTTTAAAAACCATAGAGCTAGTTTGCTCGATACATCGCTAATAACAAATAAACAGAACTTTGCAAATACTCATAATCACTATGATAAAATTTACTATCAAATTGAAGAAAGGAATGTCTACATATCATAATAAAGCTAATATCTTAAAGAGTATTTTAGAAAGAAAACATCGTCCCCAGTAGTTTTCTGACCAATAAAGAAAAACAAGAAAAAAAACACAATTACGTAAATAAACTCCTACTTTTGGCATAATGATATACAATTTGATTCTCAATCCAAAAATTGACACTCCTTTGACATTTTATAATATGTATTTTTCCCGAACATTACATATATTGTAGCTAACAAGAATGAACATTGTCTAAAGTCAACTCTTCCCAATTCACAACTTAAGCTATGATGATTCAAGCAAAATGAAAAAAAAACTTTATATATGAGATGCTAAGTTTCATCTATTAAATTAGTTTATTAAGTGATGCAATGGTCTGCAAGAGGTTATTTAAGTCGGTGTCCGCTTTAAGCACCTAACCAAATTTTGACATCAACAAATTTAGGAGACAAATCATGGTGTGTCTATAATGTTCAAATTATTTTGATTCCTTAAATGTAAAATAAGGAATGATAGGAAGATAAATACTTATTCGGCATATTAGTTAGCAATTTAATGACAAACAAGACTGCATATTGTGTAACTTTGATTGCTTCAAAATTTCAAACATAAGAAAGACAAAGAAGTTTATTCTTATGCAGAGTGAAAGAAGGTTAGAACAGATTGACCCGACCAAACTGGGGTGTTTTGCATATTGAGAAAAAAGTCCTCCTATGCCTTATAGTGGGAATATCGGGTCCAAGTTCGTTTTTGCTAGTTCTAATTAAATTTTCGAATCAATGTGTGTTTACAATCCCGAGTGAATAATTAGGGCCCTCATCTTGCTTGTAAACTAAAAGTTCATGGATAATACTACAAATTGACTTAAATTTCATGGATCAACTCGAATAAATGAAAAATTCAAGGACCACATTGGACATTAAATTAAAGATCATTGACCATTTGTGTCATTTTCCCTGTTAAATATTTGCTACTTTATCTTGGGTGATAATCGGGTTTTCTCCTCATTGATTTGAATTTTGGTAGTGTTACTTGCAAATGCTAGACTTGAAAGTTAATGTTTGGATAAAACTGAACTTTTGTAAGGGCTCAACTGATCAAGATATTCTAAGTAAACCTCAGAAAATAAATCTAATAGTTAATCAAAAAATGGATGACAGTAAATGATTGAAATGCTTGCCCAAAATCATGACGCTAGAAGTAGAGTATGTTGATGTTTCCTTTCAGGTAAAAAATTTATGAACGTAATAGAGTTCGATTATGATAAATTTGTGTGAAAGACTTCCAACGATTATGATATTCGAGGTTTAAATGTTGTTTTATAGAATTGCCATCTTTTTTAGGCCAAACCCAAGTAATTAAGATGCCATTAACTCATGCATTACAGATTCTTCTGTTTATTTTGTCAAATGAACAAGGGACGCGCAATATTTAGCTAGGACTAAGGTTTCGTTCATCTCATGGAAAATAACTTCAAGAAACATTTTCAAATTTTATGACATTCGTTTTGCTAAAAAAAAAAGTTTAAGGAAAATATTTTCATCAATGGAAAAAAAAAAGACACCTTCAGGGAAAGGGAAAATATTTTCTCCCTTGTGAAAAGCGAAAAACATTTTCAACTTCACTTTCTTTCACCTAGATCAAGCAATTCTCCTTTCTGCATTCCTTTTTATTATTTTTTATATTTAATTTCTTTTATTTATTTTTGTTAAAAATGATTTTTAAAATGATTTTTAAAATGATTTTATTATTTTTAATTTCTTTTTTTCTCTTTTTCTTTGTCCTTCTTCTTCAATCAATGGCTGGCCATGGCAAAAGGAAGTCAGATTAATTAAGTTGACAAGTATTTGCATATAATCATCTTTGAGTTCTAACCAAAACAAATATGAGGAGTAAACAAACCAATTTAGGTAAAAAAAAAAGGGCTCTTAAAAGTTTAAGAATATAAGTGGAGTTTTGCTTTAAGGAGTACGCAATTGGGTAAACCAAATTGAACGAAGCTGGAGAAATTTGACGTCAATTCATGTAGCACAACGGAAGAAACAAAGCCGCCGGAAGGCAACCGAATTACAACATCTTAGAAATCTAAGCTTTCATAACTTAACGTATTTGACATCTTTGTTGATCACATTAGTTCTTTTCGCTCTACCAACATAGCATAGTAGATGTAATTACCCTGATTGTGTATATAATTGCGACGATTTAACAGTTAATCGTGAGTAAATTTGCAATTAATTTAGCATCAGTAAAGTTAATAGGAATGCACAAGAAGAAAACTTTGCATAAACAACGGACATTGATTGACTAAAATTTATGGATTATATTAAATAAATTAAAACTCATAAATTAATTGCACATCACGTTAAACTTTTCAAAGTCTCTTTGTATTGATTTTTCTTCAGAAGATAAATTATGAAGAGGAACAAGGGCCGTTGGGTTGTCCATGCAAGGTGTTTTCACTGCCATTGACTGCTATTGTGATGGTGATCACGACCCTTGTTTATACTCTCTCTATATTTACATACACATGTATGAGTGAGCTGCCCACATTTTTGTGTTCCACCAATGATGGTATGCTAATTGAATAGCGGGTATTCATTCATGATCTATTATAACTAGCCCAGACTCAATAATGTCAGTATGTTATTTGATTAACGGGTATTCATCCACGATCTATTACCACTAGTCGGGACTCGAACCGAGGGATCAAAAGACAAGCCCAAGATTCCATACATTGGAATCTGTGGTCATGGACTCAATAATGGCAGTATGTTAAAGAAACTCCTGCCCACTGTGAGTTAAGACACTTAGGAGCTTCACCGCATCGTGGCGAGATTTGTAACTATTTAGCCATACAGGTCAACTTTGTTAGATATAATAGGATTCTTGCTTTTGTCAATAGTACTGACAACTCAGATACGAAGAAACTTGCTGATTCTTTGTGTAAATTCTGTCCAAATTCGCATGGTCAATTTTCATGCTCCTACAGAAATAGAAATTGTGAATATAATGAACATTCGACTGCTTTTTCTCTGTTATTTCATGCTCTGTTTTCTTTGTTTTCTGGGCTGGTGGTCACTTCCCAGTGTAAGATACGTGGAAGACTGGCTATGACTTCCTATCATACATGATTAATTACCTTTCTCAAAAGACTTTGTTGCCCAAGATGTCTCTGGTTCTCCATCTTCTTTTTTTGTGGTAATGTAAGAAAATTGTATTAACTTCGCAAAATGTGTTAAATAGATTGAAAACCCGGCCACACTAAACTTACACTCATGGAGACCCTAAGAGTCATGCATGAGTGGAAGGGTGCCATGGTTTAAAAAGCCAACTAGGCCATGGCCACATAGTATGCTAGTACAAACTATAAAGAGCTAAACCGGATCTCTATTGAAAATAGTAGGATAAAGGCTCCAGCTGCGCTGCATTCTCTTATTACTAGGAGTATTCATAACTCTCTTGAAAGTTATTACTTTATCTTTAACAAACTTCTCTAGATGTTTCGTCATAGCTGGCAAGACAACCTGTTTATGTCTGAATAAGACATTGTTCCTCTCAGACCATATCATGTGGCATAGAGCTCCAAAAGAAGATCGAGCTACGCATTGGTGAAAGCTCTTCCCAGAACATTGTTGCATCGCCCAATTAAGATTATCCAACCAAGAACCATTCTGACATGGCAAATTACATTTAACAGCCCAAAAAAGTGCTAGCTGGCCCGTAAAATGACACCCGAAGAATAGGTGATCAATGGAGTCCAGTCTATGCTTGCAAAAAACACATTCAATAGCTAAGATTTTGCGACAAGAAATCAAGAACATTTGGGTCGGTAACCTGTTCCGCATTATCAACCATAGATGAAATTGATGTCGAGGAATAAGAGCCTTATCCCAAATAAACGAGTGCCATTGTACGGTCTAGGCTCTCGGTCTTATAATGCTCCACGCCGACACAATAGAAAAAACTCCAGATGTGTGGCCAAGCCATCGATATTGGTCTTCGCCATTAATCAATGATGGCATCCCCCATGTGCGATGGTATCCTTGAGTAGGGACTGCCTCCCCATGAACTCAGACACCGTGGCTTGTCTAGAAAAACCAGACTAATATGGCCCGATTCGAAAATAGCAAGTTCAGAGGTCCTCTAGGGTGCCAAGAGTCAAACCATAATGACACAGATGTACCATCAGCCACTCGTCACTGAAATAAGTGCTGAAATTCTCGACGGAGGTCGAGTATTATCTTCCACGCCTAGGAGCATGAAGTTGGCTTTTTGGAGACCCAAAAACTGGTTTCCTTTAAAAAGGTGGAATGAATCCATTTGCACCATAAGCTCTATTTATCTGTAAATAGAGTCCAAATATGCTTCGCCATCGCCGCCTTGTTACTCTCACATAACCCGTGGATGCCGAGTCCTCCCTCTTCCTTGGGAAGGCAAACTTCATTCCAAGCCACTTTAGCTCCCCCACTTCCCAATTCCGGGCCCTTCCATAGGAATTGCCTTAGGACTTGGTTGATCCTGTCTAGTACAGAGCTAGGCAAAATAAAGACACTAGCCCAATAGACTTGAATAGCGTAAAGGACTGACCGTATTAATTGCAAGCGACCAGCATATGAGAGGAACCGCTGCGTCCAAGTCTGAACTCTGGTAGTGATGGCATTAACTAGGGATACACAATCCGCCTTCCCAAGCCTAGATACTGTGATCGGTACACCAAGATATCGGAATGGCAGTGACCCAACTTGGAAGCCTAGCATATTCTGAATGGAGTCGCGTGTGTCATCCAATCCCCCGGCGATAAAAACTTCACTTTTGCTCAAGTTAGGTTCCAACCCAGACCATTCAGAGAAGGTAGTAATAGCCTCCTTCATAAGAGTGACCGAATTCACATTTGCCTCAGTGAATAATAAGACACCATATGCGAAGAAAAGATGGGATAGCGTCGTCGACTTGCATCTCCAAAAGTATCTAAATCCCGGTTTGTTGGCATGTTGCTATATGATACCAGTAAATACCTCCATGACCAATGTGAATAGATATGGAGACACCGGGTCGCCCTGACGAAGACCCCTACCGCTTGAGAAGAAACCATGAAGTTCCCCATTAATAGCTATGAAAAATTTGAGGGTCCTTACACACACCATGATGTGTTCTATAAGCGTCGGAGGAATATCGAAAGCCTATAATGTCCTTTCCAAGAAGAGCTAGTCCGTCGTATCATATGCTTTTCTGAAATCAACCTTGATTGCACACTTGGGCAAGTAAGGGTCATGATGGAAACTAGTGAATAGCTCTTGCGCAAGTAATATATTGTCACTAATACGACGGCCTTTGACAAAGGCATTCTGAGTCTCACTCACTATACTGGGTAGCACCGATGCTAGACTTGCAGCATAAGAGAATACAGTGCTCCATAGTGTGTTCATAATAACCCTATCAATTTTCCACTGTATTCGATTTTCTCCCGACGACGTCGCCCAAGTATATCTACAACCCACATACTTGAGATCTTCTAGTTCTGCCATGGCTAGACAATTATTAAACTCCTCAAAAGACGAGAGCCAAGCAACAGAGCCACCCACCCTGTCAGAAGCATCCCGAATAGCATTGAAGTCCCCTGCCACAAGCCATGGAGAGTCTTGCAAAGCTGCTCCCTTCTAAACGAGGTCCGCCCATAAAGGTCTCCTAGCTGTGTAGGTATTCTCCGCATACACAATAGTAAATGTGAAACCTATGCCAGAAATAACACACTTAAGAGAGCCATGAATTGCTTGAGTTGATATCGAAGAAACATCAAAAGACACCAGGCTAGGATTACAGCCAACCCATATTCTCCCTCTCTGGGAGTGTTCATAATTAGCACACCAAACCCATCCCGGTATGAGTTCACTAGATAACGAATCAAAAAAAGGCTCACGAACCTTAGTCTCCAGAATACCAATACAACATAGCCTATTGGCTCTTGCCAAGTTCCTGATCTCCGCACGTTTAATAGGACTCATGAGACCCCTAATATTACAAACTTCTATATACATATTTACAAGAGGATTGTTCTCCATCTTTCTTGATGAGCCTGAATTTTAGAAAACCTTTCCCATATACTTGCAGCATATTCTGAGAGGATATTCCAGTTTATCCTGCAAGAGAAGAAAAGGGAAGAACTTGTTATCTGTGGAGTAGAAACGTTTTTTAGTGCATGCACCTATGTTTCTCATGCCTTTCTTTTTTCTTCTTTTGGTTTGGAAATTGGAAGTAACAATCTCTAGCATCTCTGCCAATAGCAATACGTGCATCATGCACTTCTTGAGGAAATTAACTTGCTGCTCAGTACTGGGATCTGGTTCACAACTATCGCTGTATTCACTGGGAATGTTACTCTTGCATGCTTATGTACCACCAACCAACAGGGACTGGAATTTTCTGCAGATGCTAAAATGTTAAGTCATGCAACTTAAAGTTTTTAAAGAGAAAAATAATTCTGAAGAGCGCTAGTACTCGAAAAAGCACCACGTGGATTGCAGAATTTGAGTGTTGTATGAGAACATTATCTCTCCTTTTCAATGAGAATCAGACTCAAGTAGCAATTTGTTAGCATCTGAATCCGGACTCTCCATTTCGAGTTGCTTGTCTATCAGTTGGCTCAGAGATGAATGTTGTGTATGCAATTCAAGTCGATATGGATCATTTGTGTGTACAATACTTTGTCAGAGGCCAAGCCAATCTCTACTGAAACCACATTTATGAACTGTCCAAACTCTGGCCCTAATCTCTAGTTACAACAGAAACCGAACTCTCTGCATGACTGACCAACCGACTGCCACAATATCAATACGAGTCCACTTCAACTTTCAATTCTTCGAATTCCCTTCTCTTTGTGTTGTATGAAACCACATAACAAGGTAGACCGAAATGCAAATCAAAACAAAAGCTCTTGACGAAGAGAACTTCTCCAGAGCTCGCAGCTCCAAGCAGCCAACGCTGCAAAAATCCATTTTTAAATGCGGTGGTCGTGTACAGCTTAATCGATCCAGGACTCCGAGACGCGAAGTTGCACAAAGAATCGGAACTGAGCCAGTGATTTCACCGCGAAGTTGCGATAAGATGTCATCCGGGAACCTTGCTATCTTCCTTGTCCTCTCAAAACAAACGCGCTATTGTTTTGAATTCGATATAAAGGTTGATGAATTACTTTGCACGTAACGATGTATTCAGCCTCTTTTCAGCTTTTCCTCTTCTCCTGTTGTCATGAAGACGAATAGGACATTGCAAACAGGGCTCATTTGGCCCATGTATACTTTCACACATTATGATTTTCCATTGGAGCAGCTTTGGAGTATCGAGTAATCTTTTCAATGACAAGAGCAATCCGTCTTTACCTATATCCACTATTACATCGCCAGTGTTTCCCCCTCTAAGCAATTTATGCTTAGAAGATGAATAAATAGAGACAGCATTGTGATCAGATTAATTTCAAGTGAATAAATAGGAAATCTGTGTATTTGTTCAAAACTTAGGAGAGCTTTTTAATGACCGTAGAACTAGTTTGCTTGATAGGTCGTGATAAGAGATAAATAAGACCTTGCAAATGCTCATAATCACGTATGATCGAAATTATTATCAAATTGAAGAAAAGAATGTCTAAATATTATAATAGAGCTATTATGTTTAAATATCATAATAAAGCTAATAACGTGAAGAATGTCTTAGAAAGAAAACAATATCATTATAAAGCTAATAACGTGAAGAATGTGTTAGAAAGAAAAGTGTCAGAAAAGTTCTTAACCATTTAAGTGTGCCAATTTAATTCTAAACTTTTTTTTTATTTAATATCAATTCTATCATTTCGAGTAATTCCGAGAGGATATTGTTGACGTGTACACTTGCTAGCTTACGTGGCATCGTCATAGGCCAACCGACGTTGATGTGAATAATTCTTAATTATATTTTATATTTTTTCCTTTCTTTTTTGTTTTTTCCAATGACCAACCATTGCCCACAGGGGTTGGGCGGCCCTCGCTCGGCCAAAGCTCATTCGCGTCGAGCTACGATGACGCTCACCTTGGCAACGCCAACCTTCTGGGGCATCGCCTGTATGAGCTGACCAAACACCGGCAAAAGAAAAGAAAAATCAGAAAAAAAATATTATATTAAAATTTGTTGACATTAGCGTCACCGGTGCCATGCAAGTTAGTCGACGTCCATATCAGTGATATTCGATCAAAATTAACTAAAAAAACTGAATTGGTACTAAGTTAAAAGTTTAGAACTAAATCACTATCTTAAAAAATTTGAGGGCTAAATTGGCACCACTAGGATTTAAGATTTTTCTAACTCTTCACCTGAAAGAAAATACAATATCAAGTAGGCCTTGACCAGTAAAAGAAAAATAACACACAGTTATGTGAATAAAGCTCCTACTTTTGGCACGATGATATACAGTTTTAGCTTTTGATATAATAAAAAATCGACACTCCTTTGACATCTTTATTTCCAAGACATTACATATATCTTAGCTAACAAGAATGAACTTTGTCTAAATTCAGCTATTCCCAATTGCGTGACAAAATTCATAGACAAAATTGCGTGACGAATCTCAATACGGCGTCGAGCGGAGATGCTTCTAGCGAATTTGGTGACGCGAAGAGGAAACCTCAATTTTAGAAAAGGTGAATTTAGTTTCTTCTTCTTCTTCTTTCTTTTGTTATTTTTACTTATCATGTAAATTGGGCAGCACCAAACAGGAAACAAACGACCGGTGAACAACGGCTACTTTTAGTTTATAAGCTTCCACTGTTCTGTTTCTCGCCCCCCACACAGAAATTTGAGTTTCTGCACTGCCCACTTACTTCTTCTGGCAATCTCTGTCGCCTCGTTCCGTCTTCTGCTCGTCGCTGTCTGATATAGGAGAATCCCCTTACGTTGTTTCTGGAAAGCATGCCTTCCGTGCATAGTTTTTGGTATTTGAGGTTGAACGGGACGTCTCCGACCAGCCATGAGCCACAATTCTTGGGTGTCGTCGATCTGTTAATTAGACGGCAATTCGTGTTCCGCGACGTCGGCGGCCGCACGACCACGTACGGGAACCCCACTGAGGTGGCAAGAACCTCGATGGTCCTTCCACTGGCTTTTCTTCTACTGCCGATGGATAGCAGCGTCTACATTGAGGATGTGCTAGCCCGTCTTGGCGTTGATCGCCGGAGCCAATCTTCCTTCGCGACGCGGATTTTGATAGCCGCCCACAGTTTGTATACTCTTCCTCCACATGGTTTCCGTATGACGGCGATTCTAGATCTGACGATCTTTGAGATCTCAGAAGGGGAGAATTTGGTTATGCCTGAAGTAATGGAGCAACTTGACTCAGAATCTGATCGTGTCGTGAGGGGCGCGTCAAAGTCTGCCATTCTTGGGCTGAAGGACAAGGTCTACGCTGCCAAAGACAGGGAGTGCTGTTCGATTTGTCTGGAAGACTTTCGCGGTGCGGAAAAGGTCACGGAACTCCCTTGTTCCCACGTATTCCACCGCCCGTGCATCGTTCACTGGTTGGAGGGTAGAAGCTCCTGCCCCCTGTGTCGCTATGAGTTGGATACTTAGGAGCTTCATCGCATCCCGACGAGATTTGTAGCCACATAGGTTGACTTTGTTAGATACCATAAGACTCTAGTTGAGTTGTCATGTATACTTCTGTCAATAGTAATGACAACTCTGATACAAGGAAACTTGCTGATTTCTTGTGTATATTCTGCCCAAATTCGCATGGTCAATTATCATGCTCCCACAGAAATATAAAACTGTGAATATAATGAACATTCGACTGCTTTTTTCTATTAGTTCATGTTCTGTTTTCTCTGTTTTTTGCCCTGGTCACTTCCTGTATATTCTCAAGTGTGCATATGGAGAGATGTGGCCTTTTCTTCTTTCAATCTTTGATGGCCTGTTTGACAAGGACTTATTACAGTAGCCAGAGACTGTTACCCTTAATCAAATTCTACCTTATGTTCATGCAACCTTGATCGTGGAGAAGTTCTTTTTCTGCTGAGCCTTAAGGCTCTGGAGTGCAGAGTCATTTACTTGGGAGAGCTTGTTTGTAGAAAAGAAGCATCTTATAGTGTTGATCCACATTAGGGAGGACCGGCATGCAGAGTGTGTGTAGATGTGGTAACCAGCGCCTATGCAAACTTGCTGAGTAGCTTTTCACATTTTGAGGTCTGGCCTCTAGGGTACATCTCATTGTGCTCTCTTTAAGCTGGAGTAGATATTAAGAGTTAATCTTTGTAACCAGGTGCAAAATTAGAAGTTTATAATGATTCACAATGTATTTACAGAAATTGAAATCTGGGTGTCATTGGTCACTGTTAGTTGTGCAGAAGATTTAGATGATCTTTTGATGTTGAAACTATATCGCAGGTTACCTAGAGAGCACCTTTCAATTATGCATTGCCATGGGACAAGTACAATTAGTTATGCATCGAATCTTATTAGGTCGAAGTACTAGCTCTACAGGGATGGAACTTTCATTTTTCAGTTCAACAAATTTTTCAAATATGCAACGGCTGCATTTGGGGGAAAAGTAAGAATGAGAGGACTTTATGGACGTTTTCTTATACTCTGTAAAAATTGACTCATTTTGTGAAAATATGGTATCATTTTCGCCATTTTCTAGCCTAGTTGCTCACAAGTGTTGTCTTTAAGTTCATCTTCTAATAGTGGGAAACTCTGAATTTTTAATTTCAGATCCGTTTGATTTGTTTTGAGAAAATATAGTATCATTTTCGCCATTTTCTATCCTAATTGCTCGCAAATGTTGTCTTTAAGTTCATTTTCTAATAGCAGGAAACTTTGAATTTCTAATTGTAGATTCGTTTAGCATATTATTTGGATATACTGGAAGTAATATTTGAGATTTTAATGAGAATAAAGATTTAGTGTTATTTACTTTAAACCTTTTGCTTTTTAGCATCAGATATTTGACTTGTTAACAACAGTTAAGATCTCAACTGCAAAGTCATTTGAAATCATCTTAAATTTTCTTGAAAATTGTTAGCTCTACAAGGATGGAGCTGTTAAATTTCAGTTCAATAAGTTTATGCAATTTGCAACGGCTGCATTTGGGGGAAATTTCAGAAAGAAAGATAGGATCTTTATGGACATTTTTTAATACTCTACCAAAATTTACTCATTTTGGGAAATTATAGTTTTTGTGGCCATTTTCTAGCCTAGTGGCTTACAGTTGTCGTCTTTAAGTTTATTTTCTAATAGCAATAAACACTGAATTTCTAATTTTAGTTCCTTTTAACATATTACTTGGATATACTAAAATTAATGTTTGTACTTTTAACAAGACTAAAGATTTAGTATTATTTACTTTTCACCTTTTTCTTTTTAGCATTAGAGATTTGACTTTTTAACAACAGGTAAGACTTCAACTGTAGAAATCTAAACAATGCAAAATCATTTGAAATCACCTGTTCTTTTACTAAATTTTTGTAAGCTAAAATGCTTCTATTTCTTAGAAAAATTATTAATTAATGTTTTGCTTAAAAGAAGTCATAAGGGATGGAGCTTCTAATGAATACTTTACCTGCTCTCAACCTCGACTATATGGGTCGATATTTATGATCACACTCTTCTTTAAATTTACTGTGGAGTTCAATTTACTAATTCCCTCTGGCATTTATAACAGAAAGCTCTATGGATCAGTTGATTTACAATTCAACTATTTTGATGATTACATGACACCTCAATCATTCAAGAATCATTTTTGTTAAACATCTCGTCTGAAGATAATTTGTTGAGTTGATTATTACATCTGATACTAAGTTGATTGCTGATGTGTTGTCATTTACTATTTAGCAAACGTAGGCATCTTTCAATCCAGAGGGACTAAAATTACATCTGCACATTTTTGTTTCTGGTCTAAATGTGCTAGCATGTGTGGCTATGCCTTTCATATTAGGTTTAGGTTCATCTTTATCTTGATAAGCCCAAATTCCCAGCTTCTTGTTCATGACGTTGAATTGAGATTTTTTATGTGTACTGATTGGATGACTGTTCATGTTGACTTTAAAGGTGAACACAAGGACCAAAAAACTCTTGAGCGGCTTCGGGCTGAGAGGCAAGCAAAAATGATGAACTTAAAGAGAGGACTAACTATTATTCTACTCAGTACTCAGCAGCTAATTCAGGTGACGTCTTTTTGGGGGTGGGAAGGCTTTTTCATGCTGGTATATTCTACTATTGTTTGTTTGCTTTGTCAAGTCATTTAGAAGAATTTCTCTCTGAAGTAAAAGACTTACTACGAGTGATGTTGCTTGAGGCGTTTAGCAATGGGTATGTTACGTTGTTTTTCTTTTCTTTTTTATATTGAAATTGCTATGTCATTGTCAAAAAGACAAGTTGCAATATTGTGATGCAATCGTTGGCCAATCAGTCAGGTTGAGGTCTTTCGCGATGAGACAATGTGCGCGTTTACATAAGGGATTCGACTGCCAACCTATAAGTCAAATTGCAGAATCATAGTTCTTACTTTATATGATTTAATTCCTGTTTTTTCCTTGGCTTCCTTAATTAAACATGAGCCAACTTATTGAAGTAAGAATGAATTTGGTTCCACTACCATACGTATTGGTAGGATGGGGTCAAATTCTTTTTGCTTTCCCTCGAGTTTCTTTTTCACACTCTCTCAATTTTTGCTTTTTGTTTTTACTGTTCAGTTTTTGGTTTTTGTTTTTGAAGGGGGTGGGGGAGGGAGGGGGGGGAGTGGTCCAGGGTTTGGGGTGGGTTGGGTTCAGTACTAACTGATGCGATTGATTTTCAGAAAATGTAGAACACTCTGTATTGGCATGTTCATCTGATATTGAAGACTGTAGTAAAGCAAGGTAGACTAAATATAAAAAGAATTGACTCCCTCATTCTAAACTCTTTGTATTGGATTATGTGAACACTGCCATGGAGTGACTATTAAAAGCAGATGTTAAGTATCAATTTGTGATTGACATCGCCAATTCATTGAAGCCTTTCTGAAGATGATTCCGATGGATCACTACTTGGCCAAGCAAATATAGAAGATTAGCATTCCCTATCTTGTTCATCTCATAGTCATATTTTGCGATTAAGATTTTGCTGCTGTTTAGTATCGTGACGTCACCACGTCGTCCCCTTTGTAGTAATGTTGAATACTTTGTATCGATAGTAGCCTTGTCTTAGGTTGTTATCCTCCGAAAGTATTAAATCCAAATAATTACAAGAGTTCCTTTTGTGTGTGTCGTGTGTAAATCATGCACTTAAACGGCATATCCTTTCTGAACAATCTTTTTGTGACTGTGGGAAACAGAAAAACTGAACAACTTAGAGGCCTTGATGGCAAAACAAGAAGTTTCAACATCCAGTTTCACATTTGATGATACAAGTTAAAGGAGAGTAGAGGTGCGGGATATAAGCTACTTCTTCGTATTGAAATTGAGGGAGGGAGGACAGGGACGGGGTGTTTTTTGAGATGTGTTAAGTAGTGGGAAATTTGTACCTGCGTGAATACTGACTGCTCTTTATTAGAACGACGAAAAGTAGGCATCTTTAATGCAAGAGTGCCCTTCATGAAATAGAACCTATCGGCAAAGCACCTGATACAGTAGCCATGTGATAAGTTTTAGTTGGACAAACTGATGATCTGACCCTTTTTTGACTATATATTTGCATTCATTAACGTATGACGATTCCCAGGATACTGCCATTACACATTTCTGTTGCTGTCAACATGTATCGGTTGACTTTGGAGCCATGTCTTTGTTAAGGTCACGGTCGAGTTCTTCTCCTTTGACCTCATCCCAGGCCCTTGAGCAGATCCCAAATATACGTTCGACTATATATGGGGATTGCAGCTGGGAAAGCTCGTGTCATTGGCCCATTGGGCATTGTTTTAAGCTCTGTCATTGTCAGACAAATCCTTGACAGAGCTCCAATGTGACTGCTTTTCTAAATAGAAGTTCAATATGCACTTGGCAGGATTGCACCATGAAACAGAATCTACGATTCGCAGACTTATTTGAATGGAAATCGAAATTATATAAGGAATCTTTTCTTGGGAATGAATCCGAAAAAAGATGTGATGCAAAAAGATAACTGCTGCGTGATTAGACTGATTTATATGAGGTATGCTCTGTCTCTGAGCTTTGTTTCCTCTGCGATCCAATTCCTGGTTACATTCAAGTTGCACTGTGTTTTTATATGCTATAATTGTTTCAAATGCCTTTTTATCACAATTGCATCACTTATTGCCGTGTTCAAATTAGAGAAATCTTGTTTTGCATTCATATCTACCCCCTTATGGTTGATTTAACCAAGGCATTGGTCTCTAGAAACATATTGCGTAATATCCTGCATTTTTCTTATCTACCAGACTTGGTTGCGATAGCTGAAAGAGTAGCATATGATCCTGATCTTGTCAGGCAAGGGTGGAGCTGGTAAACGTACATTTTCAGCGCAGCTCTCCTACGCATTAGCTGCCTTAGATTTCCAGGTTGGTCTGCTCGATATAGATATCTGCCGTCCGAGCATCCCAAAGATGCTTGGACCCGAATGTCAAGAAATCCACCAGAGCAACTTCGGGTGGTCTCCAGTGTATGTCGAGTCCAACCTTGGTGTCAAGCCCACTGGCTTCAAGCTCTCAAATCCTGACGAAGCTGTCATTTGGAGGGGGGCCACGTAAGAATGGGCTGATCAAGCAATTCCTGAAGGATGTGTACTGGGGAGAGCTCGATGTTCTAGTGGTTGGTGCACCACCTGGCACCTCTGATGAGCACATCTCAATTGTTCAATGTCTTCAGGCAACTGGCTTGGATGGTGCAATTATAGTCACAACCCCGCAGCAGGTTTCATTGATTGATGTAAGGAAAGAGGTTAGTTTTTGCAAGAAAGTTGGAGTTCCAGTCCTTGGGGTTGTGGAAAACATGAGTGGCTTGGCTCAGCCCTTGAGTGATTTCCGCTTCGCAAAGATCACAGAAACAGGTGAACAGAATGATGTCACCGTGCATGAGAGACAAGGCCCCCGGAGTTGCTGAATTAAATTGCTTTGAGTGAAGTGTTTGACAGTAGTGGTGGGTGCTGCCAAAATGTGCTGGGAGATGGGGGTACCTTTCCTTGGTAAGGGACCGCTGGACTCACAATCTTGCAGGGCGGCTGAAGAAGGTAGATCGTGTTTTGTGGATCAGCGATGCGCGGCTAGTGCACCAGCCTTGAAGAGTGTCATAGAGAAGCTGTTACAGAACCAGGGTCTTTTCCCAAATGGCCGTGGAGAATGGTGCAGAGAGTTCGGGCTTCAGTCTCCCCTCGTCGTCCATCTTTTCTTTTTTCTTTTTCAGCTTCGCCTCATCATGTAGACACCTGCAAAGTGGTACGTATTTTATGTATTTCTTGCCTATCTATTTGTTGCAATTTGATAGTTTTCTGAATCGTTAATCATGTAATTGTGCAATGTCGTTCGTATTTTGAATGAATAATACTTTTTGAGGGACATCTAGTGACTTGGATGACCAGTCATATAGGATCTGAATTTTAAGTTCACGTTTGTAGTTTGGGTTCGCTAGAAATTATTAGTACCTAAGTGATCTACATCTTTCATCCTCAAAATTTTTTTTTTGAAAAATTATACTCAACATATCCTCTCGAAATCTGTGGTATGCTGATTTTTAAATTCTAATTCTAGAGTTGAATAAGAACTGAGGATTAAGAACATATATAATCATGAATTACGAAAATACTCGAACATTAGCATCTCTTTTCTAAGCTATGCCGGACAAGAGTTCACATTCAAAAGTATCAAAAACCCAAATCAAGTCTGGTTCATGAAAATATTATTCTGCGTTGGCAAAGATGAAGTCCTTCCTCTTTCATTTGTCTCTTTACAAAAGTTCCTTTTTCTGCCTAAGCAGACATAGTAACCTTAAAAAAAAAAACGACAAGTTTTTGAGGGAAAAAAGCCATAGGTTAGGAATGCATTGAGGGGTGGTTGGGCTTAGGGGACTTGGACATATGGCTGCATAATTTGCTAAGACCATGGGTCTTAAAGTGACGGTCATCAGTACCTCATCTAATAAAAATAAGGAAGCCATGGATCATTTGGGAGCTGACGCATTCTTAGTTAGCCGTAACATAGAAGAGATAGAAGTGAGTTATAATCACAATGGATTATTTTCTTTGATGATGTATAAGAATAAGGCTAAAATAAATGTCACTTTATGTTATTTTTACCTGCAACTTGTGATGGATATTTGATGGCATCATTGACACAGTTTTGGTTGTGCATGCTCCTTTGCCTCTGATCGGTCTCTTAAAGATCGATGGGAAGCTCATCATGGTTGATGTACCAGAGAAACCTCTTCAGCTATTTGCTTCCCCACTCATCATGGGTAAGAGTTTTATGGTGTTTCCTAAAAAAAAACTACCTTTATAAATCGGCATTTATAGCTAAAAGGATTTTTAGTTTAAGTAGGTTACATATGAGCTTCACAAATGCAAAAAAAAAAAAATAGTAATAAGTAAGACCAATGAAAGGTAGAAAGATGGTGGGGTAAAGTGGCATTGGAGCGGCAAAGGAGACACAAGAGATGATTGATTTAGCAATGAGGCACAACCTAGTCGCATACATTGAAGCCTTTTTGAAGATGATTCCGGTGGATTGCTACTTGGCCGAGCGAGGCCGCTAGGACCTCATGGCGGCCAAGGGAATAAGAAAAAAGAAAAAGTGATTTTTTACAAACTGTTCAAAAACAAGAAACAAGTTTTTTGGTCCAAATGTGTTCCTAGGAACAAAAAAACATATTTTTTGTTCGCAGGAACAATAGTGTAAAAAAACATGTTTCTGTTCTTTTTTTGTTCCGGGGAACAAAAAAACAGAAACAAGCCTGTTTTTTAACATTGCGAAACAGGCCCTAAGATGCCATTAACTTGTGCATTACAGATTATTCTGTTTATTTTGTCAAATGAACAAGGGACGCGCAGTAGTTAGCTAGGATTAAGGCTTTGTTCATCTCATGGAAAATAACTTCCAAGAAACATTTTTCGAATTTTCTGACATTCGTTCTGACAAAAAAAAAGTAAAGGACAATATTTCCATCAATGGAAAAACAAAATACCTTCAGAAAAAGGGAAAATATTTTCTCCCTTGTGAAAAACAAAAAACATTTTCAGCTTTGCTTTCTTTCACCTAGATCAAGCAATTCTCTTTTGAGCATTCCTTTTTATTATTTTTATATGTATTTTTGTTAAAAAATGATTTTTCAAATGATTTTAGTATTTTTAATTTATTTTTTGCTCTTTTTCTTTCTCCTTCTTCCTCAATTAATGGCTGGCCATGGCAAAAGGAAGTCAGATTAATTAAGTAATACTATGAAGTGCGGAGTAGAAGAGCCTTTTTCTCGCCAAGTCCAGGAATAGAGATTTTCTCGCCGAGCCTAGGAGAAGATAGCTGAAAAGCCTTTCTCTTCCTTCTTTTTCTTGTCTTCGGTTTCGCTCGCCTTGTCGTCGCCATCACTCACTGGCTGCCTCGCCGCTCGTCGTTGCCCTCGCTCTATCGCTTTATGACTATTACATGGTTTGTACCACATGTTTTGAACTTTTTATAATTTCATTGTATTTTATATGTTATTTTTTATGGTTTGTAACTTTTAGCAAATGGAGATTTATATTATTATTTTTATATTTATGTTTGACACTCATTGGTCATTTATTTGAGTTAATAGTTTGGTTACTCAATTTCACATTATGGATGAATATAAAAATTAAAATAATATGTTTGTCCTTTCGAAGAATGCAATAAATGATTATGGAAAAAAAATTAACAATCTTGAGTTGACCCTAAAGCAAGACTGAACCCATAGGATTGATCTGGTCCTTGGTCCATACTCAACAAGATTGGTCTTCGGTCCTAAAATATGATGATTGACACTGTATAGGTTGGTTCTTGGGTTAGGTGCTGGATCGAACCAACCCGGCCTATATTCACCCCTAATCGAATCCACATTTTGACTATATAATATCCACTTTCCCAAGAAAAAAAAACGCGTTCAATTAAAGTGTGTTGACATCAAACGTTTGAAGCATGAATTAATAAATAGGGGGTGCTTACATCTTCAATACGATCATTTGATCAAGAAAATTCTACACATCACTTGTTTATTAAACATGTTACGATAGCATCACGCGGCGCAACAATTAAAGTATGGAATTTGACGGATGCAGTCACGCTTTGTCGATTTAGCACGAAATGGGATTTTTATTTCCAAACGTGCGAGTCAATGTTCCACGAGTAATTCAATCCCAAATCCAATACCGCTTCGTCATCAAACGACACGTGGCGAGATTGGAGGGAGTTGACGGAAGCGCCCGGCTCGACACGGTCAACAAAATTCCAAGGCCAGGGCCGAGCCGACCAACCCCCAATTCCTCTCCGTTCCGTTTCTTTCCACGCTTGACTAATCCCCTGAAATGCCCTCGTTTCTTCCCTTATTTACCTGAATGCCACTGAGGTCATCGCCGTAATTTCGGCGACTCCGTAAGGGCCGTCGAGTCAGAATGGGAATCGTCGTCGTAGTGAAGCGCAGTGACAGGTAGGGAGCGAAGAAGCGAAGCTTCTCTGCAACTCTCTTCTCGTCTCGGGCGATCAATTCCTTTTTGACTTGGCGCGATGGAGATGGAGAACGATCGGCATTTTCCGGGAAGCTGCCAAGATTCTCTGACTCTTCTGACTGGTGATGCGTGAAAGATTGCTCCGCTCGCTCTTGAAATTTCTGCGCCGTGTCTGCCGATAGCCGCGGCGTTGATTGCGGTGGTGGGGTGCGTCGTTCTTCGCGGATTCCTGCGTCTGTCGATCGGAAGTAGGTCGAGTTCCTTTTGATTGACGCAATTCGGGTGTCTTTTGATTGTGCTGCTGCTGCTTTCGATTTCTTGGACGGGTTCTGGTAGGATCTTTGCGGCCAGCTTCTAGATTTCGCTTCTTGAGTCAGTTAATTGCTTCGGCGATGGTATCGACGTTAATTCCATCTCAATGACTAATCGTCCCGTCCTATTCCTCATTAGCTGAGAGATTATGCCGGAGATGGGGTTCGATTGTGTGTTGAGCTTGCATTTTGAGGGTTGTTGCTACTTTCCAGACACGCTGGCACTTCAAGTTAGGGTCTCGGCTTGGAATGAAGATATGTTCTTCTAAGCGTAGCTATCGGTCCGTATTCATGTTCTGGCAAGTCGATTCTTTTAGCTGCCAGGACATGGTTTTTTCTGATTCACAGTTTTAGAGCTACTTATTTCACTGTTTTGGGCTATATGACACTCCTCGAAACTCTCTTAACCAGAGACGTGGGCGCAGCTTCTTGTTTTTCCTCCATCCTTTTGTTGAATAATGGATCCATCATTTCTTAAATTAAGAAGAAGAACGAGTGTTTCTTTTTTCCCTTTTTCCTTGAGTTTTTTTATGATTGAGAATAGATAATTCCCTCATGTGCTTGAGCAGTCAATTCAAATTTATATCAGTACATCTCGTATTTCTCCTGGCCTTCTTGATTGAGTGGTGTTCTTCTAATTTATCAAGATTAGATTGTAATCATGGTATCACTTTGCAAAGTGAATTAATGAAATCGATTTTAATAGGTTTATCTCTCGTCCTAATCAGTTCTTGCGGCTTAGGGTACAATGCGTGCACCGTCCTTGCTTGCACAGTGTTTACCTGGGTTCACGCCCAATGACCGCGGGAGTCAGAATCTGTCATCTATTCCGGAAAGAGACTTGGGTCTGCCTTCTCCAGCAGTGGAAATTCTTCCATCGAAGGTAATGTATATAGTCTATGGTATATCTGATAGTGAATTCAACCAGTGAACTTAAAATGGTTCACTTTGTAATGCTTCATTACAACCGAACATTCTTCTTGTCCAATGTGCAGACAACTCATCCTTACAAATATGCTGGGGAAAGTGTTGACATGCAAGGTCTTACTATGTTTAAGGTACTTATGTGGAATTTCTTTTTTTTTTCCCCTGATAAGCAGGTATCTGCCACTTATTAAAGGTGTTTCCATTAAACACTTCTTTTCTATATTGAGCCGTTGCTATCTATTATGCCAGGGGCATATACATTTTTTCAGAAATGTGGTTGCAGATTCCATTAGGAAGTTCATGCGTGTGTAAACTCGCATTACTATGAGCAGCTTAATCTGTTTTATGTGCTTTAGTGCCTGGCAAAATATCGTGGGTGGATAACTTGAATGGAGCTGTGACTTTGCTAATATTCTCAAAGTTCTTGTTTGTTGTTCAGGTGTTTGAAGAAAATTATAGTGACAAGTTCTTGTTATTATGACAGGGAAGGGTTAGTGTCGCCGACATAATTGGGTTCACAGGCTCAGAAATGATATCCTCGAAAACTGATGGTATGCACTTTATATGGATTGTGAAGTTGAACAGGCATATTCTCAACATGTTTAAACTTAGTTCCAAGTTAAAAATCATATTGATGTGATCAAGTCATGTGTTTGTCTGGGTTTGCAGGGTATTTGAAGTCTTGGGACAACACTATTGATCTCGTCAACGTTCTTAAGCATGAGATTCGGGATGGACAACTGAGCTTTAGAGGCAAACGGGTACTTGAGGTAATTAACTTCTAGTGTGTTTGAGCTGTATGGGGGTCTCATGTGGATATTCTCTAGATTGCCTTAAGTGCAAAGAAAGATGTAACTTCAGGATTTCGAGCAAAATAAATGAACTGTTTGTTTGAGTATCACTCGTCGAATGGAATGGGGGGGGGGGGGGGGGGGGGAAGAAGACATAGTAGGAAATTTATAATTTTGAGGCTACCTCCGCTTTTAACTCTTTGTCCTTTCCTCTATGTCATGTTCTCATTTGCAGTTGCTATTGAATAAATCATCAAACTTAAGCGAATTTTTCTGGCTGCTTTGTAATATCAATTCTTGTTTTTGCGAATCTACAGCTTGGTTGCAGCTATGGACTTCCCGGGATATTTGCTTGCATGAAGGTACATCCGTTGTATAATGTTTCTATGGAGTAACTTCTGTAATCAGTTCATGAGGTGAATTAAATGTTTGCTAGTCTGATCAGCTTTTAGTTAAACTAAGAATGGTTTCAGAGCATTGCGATAAAGTACTTTCTGGAATCCACCATTAGGAGTCTAGGTTGAGATCAAGTGAATTAAAAAGATGGTCTCTTGATGTGTTGCAAGGGGTGGAAGAACTCATCCCGAAAAGCTAGCTTGCTAGGAGAGGGAACCCAACCCATTACCGTATCTCTGTAGTTGCTCGATGTGGTACTTTGCCTGCATTGTGCTCTCCCTCTTTAGGATCTTGCAACCTCATAGAAGGGTCTCGAGGACACAGCCTCGGGCCACCAACAAGGGACTGCCAACCCTGAGGATTAAGTGCCAGTAGGTGGGCGTCCAAGGAGTGGCTCTAATAAAATGTTGATGCATTAGAATGAGTGGAAAAAGTTATTCCAAAAAGTAGCTTGCTAGGAGAGAGAACTCAACCCATTGCAAACCCCAAAATATTTCCTTAGTTACTTGATGTGGGACTTTGCCCACATCATCTCTTCCTATATAGAATACCTTAATTGCTCATAAGTTTGAACATTTGATTTTTGGGCAGTACGACTTTTATTGATTCAGGGGATCATTATAGTGCTTTTGTACACATAAACTTGAAAAGCAGAATACTGGGATATATTTTGTTTGTAGCAAATGTTTCATAATTAAATAATCCTCTATTTGGATTCTCAGATAAATCAAGGAAAAATGTGAAATAAGAACTTTGCTAGTAATTGGTGAAGATTTTGAAACCTTATGCGATAATAATGAACAATCAAAAAAAGTCTTAATGGGCAATTGCCCCAACATTGTTTAATGTAAGCCCGCTCATACTTCCAATCTTCTTTACCAAGCTTGTAACTGATACTGAAGTTAGCACAAGCTAATTTTGCATTTACTATGGTACCTTAGAAAGTTAGAATATGCTGTAGATGCTTGTTTTATTATTTTTGTGTGCGGGTATATCCATGAGTTTGCACAAGCTGTAGGCATTCAATTAGCTTAAATTCACTATAAGCTTACCTCATGTCTTAGATTTCTTGCTGTGCTATGTGTTTAATGTATTTAACGGACACCAGTAAAGAGTTTTGATTGCATATGTCAAATGCCTTGGCTTCTTTTCCTACGGAAGCATGTGTAAGGGAGAATGTGCAAGTGAATTTATATAGAGAAGTAGAGAAGTAATCATCTAGTAGTCCTATTAAAGTGTTAGTCTAGATCACTTGCTAACGGGATTTATCATGACTGTGCATCTTTGTTTAGGCTTATTGGTTGGACTCTGAACATTGTATTAGAGCCATGTTTAGATGTGTTGTGCCCAATCCATATAAATGAATAAATACAGAGTAGTCCCAAAGAATCACCTCTCATGATGACACATAAGATTCTAGATAACTAGAAAAGCCCCCTTTTAGTGCAACGTTGGATTTGTTGCATTCTCAGCAGAGTATGCTCCAAGTGCCACTCTATTTGCTATGATTTCTTCACCTTGATGACTTGCCTTTTTATTATTAATAATTAGAAAAATATAAAAAAAATATACCTTATCTTTCACCTAATAACCATTTGCATTTCTCTACTTTTGAAATTACCTAAATTATATGTGAGATTTACCTTTGGAGACAACTTTGCTCATTTACATCATTATCATTATTATCCTGGTTTACAGAAAAGCAATTTTATTTTCAAAAAAACCCATCCCCAAATCATAAATTCTTACACTTACCCAGAACACTAGAAAATGGATGATTTAGTCTTTTTGAGCTAGAGGTATGTAAACAGTTTCTGCCAAAATAGAGGAATGCAAGTAGTCATTGGATCAAAACTGAGGTCTTTTTTTGTATTTCCCTAATTTGTTATATTTGACTTTTCAAATTTTATCATAAAATAAGTGAAAAGAAGATGATTGCACAAATCTTGTGCAATGCTTGTGTCTTTGTTGATTATTACCTGATTTAAGACGAAATAGCTCTTCTTATCATTTCTGTTTGCAAAATGCCTGGTTCATGTCTTGTTAAAGCTATTCTGTATTTAACAAATGTCCTTCATGCAGTTTCTCTCAGATTTGCATGTAGAGGGGTGCTAAATTGCACTCGATGTCTCCCTTTACCTAACAATTTAACTATTTAAATTGGATTCTGGAAAAACCTCAATCTCCTTATTTTGTAGGGTGCTTGCACAGTGCACTTCCAAGATCTCAGTGCGGAAACTATACGGTGCACTACCATACCTAATGTGCTTGTCACCCTTGAACAAGCGAGGGACTGGCAAAGTCGACAGCCAGAAAGCCCCTTGACTCCATCAAGACAAACTCTTGCTCCATCTGTGCATTTTTATGCTGGAGATTGGGAGGAACTCCACACTGTCTTGTCTGTTGTAAGGAATGAAGGTTCTGAACCAAACACAGCAATGCATCTAAGCTTTTCAGAGGAGGACTTTATGGACGGCTGCAGTAGTCAGGAGGGAAGCGTAGCTGGGCAAGAGTTCTCCTCTAGGCGCTCAAGGAAGCTTTCAGGAAGCCGGGCATGGGAGAGGGCTAATGAGGCAGATCATGGAGAAGGCGGTTATGACGTCATTTTGATGGCAGAGATTCCATACTCACTAACCTCACTAAAGAAGTTATATGCACTTTTAAAAAAGGTTGGTATTGTCTGATTTAGGGTACCTTTTTTTCCGTTAGGCTACCTGAATGGGATGCTATATATATATTTAATGGAACACCGTCTGCTTTGTGCTTGCTGCCCAAGTTCTCATGACTCGTCTTTTCCTACCACATGTTGGAAAAGGGCATGTTTTCTAGTAATGGGGTTTGCCTCTCAAGTTCTTCCTTGCTAAGCTCTTGCGCATGTTTCCATCTTAGGTGATTTTATTTACCGTCTTTAATGTCTTTGACAAAGCAGTGTTTGAGACCTCCATATGGAGTAGCGTACTTGGCTACAAAGAGGAATTACGTTGGCTTCAACAGTGCGGCAAGACACCTTAGAAGTTTGGTCGATGAAGGTGGCATTTTCGGAGTGCATCTCGTTAAAGAGATGGCTGACAGAGATATATGGAAGTTCTTTGTCAAGTAAAGCCAAGGCAGATAGTATCATGTATCCCAATTATCAACTCAGAAGTTATCGTGCTTTTATTGACATTAATCAGTATATGAATGATGTAAATGAGGATATATATCCCCAAGCCTTTTTTCCCGAAGAAGCAATAATAGAATTAGAGTAGCTTATACATAGCGTGCATTAGATAAGTTTGTAACCCTTTCTCATATTCCATTGATTCTTTTGTCCCCTGCATTTGTTCCCTTTGATCTGTAATTTTTAAGGGACGCTTGTAATGACTGCAAATTAATATTTCATTGAAGTTGTCATCATGACGATTTTGCATAGATTTGTGTGGAGACGAAGCAAATAGTAGAGCTTGATAGGTGATGACGACGGTAACTAAGTGGATTGGGAAGGTAAGCGACCGCACATTACTCGTCGCAAATGGTGAGTCTCTTTAGAAAGTACACCTTCACCGGTGCCATTTTCATCTGATGATTCACCGACTTAATATAAAGAATAGGATAACAGGAGAGAAGGTTTGGCTGCATTGTGTAGCGAAGTCTGAGCAGCAGCCACGCAGCTGCATTGCATCGCTGCATCATGTGGAAGCAGCATTGAAGCTGCAAGCCGAGCATTGGGTAGCAGTGCCCGAGCAGCAGACTCGCAGCTGCATTGGTGTCGCGGGGTCACGTGGAAGCAGCGTTGAAACTGCAAGCCTCAGCCACACATTTGCAGTGAAGATGTTTCAGGGCAGCAGCATTGAAGCTGCAACTGGGCAGCACCGAAGAAAATCTCTCTCTCTCTCTCTCTCTCTCTCTCTCTCTACCACGCAACGAGGGACTAAAAGGAGGAGGACAAGTAATATTGGAAAAAAAATTAAAATAAAGTCTGAACAAGAATTATAAACGTTGCACTTCCCAAATAACAGACTTCCAGAGTAAGCCGCAGAACTGACTACAACAGAAAGTAGAAAATCAAAGGTCACTTTACATCAAATGCAGCTAAACCATGAGTTAGTCCCAGCTCAGTTTTCTGTTAGTCTTCTCCACACCATCTTCCCACAATGCATCGTAGTCAAGATTGCCATGAAATAAAGAAGTGGAATTCCAACCAAGCAACCCCCAGAAGCGAAGTTCACCAGTGTCTGAAAATGCGGGAGCGCAAAAGATTAGTAGACTTCAGAGTCTGAGAAACACCAGCTCTCTGTCTGTCTCTCTCTCTCTCTCTCTCTCTCTCTCTCTCTCTCTCTCAAGCATTTAAAAAGCATTGACATTGTCTACGTACTTAAATCAACCTAAAATCCACAATCCAGCTATGTCAGCAATGATGTTACAGATTCAACATAAGTCACATCGTTCAGGCAAATCACTATAAAAATAAAGGTTAAACTCCTTGTTCAAGCAAAATCACTTTGTTCCATTTCTTCGATCTTCACATGCAAATATCACCTACATCACATGCATGTGTCTTTCACTTGCCTTTGCAAGATCTATAACAACTAGTTATCATTATGAGCTTTGATACCCTTGGGTGAGTCAAATCTAGCATATTATGAAGCATTCAGTATGCATCCAGCATAACTATATTATGGTGCATATACAGGAGTCCACAACTTGTTGCCTATCAAACTCCAAAACACCTTTCCTTCTTGTCAAGGTTCCGGCACTCTATTATATGAGTCATTCATGAAACAACTCAGATCATAAGCACAGATGTTTGGACAACTCCATCAACTTGCATGAAACGCATTACGGCACATATAAACATTTAACATATAGCAGGCAAGTCGTGCAATCCATGATATTAAGTATGATCTGTTTAACTTACTGCAGCAGAAACAAAATGCAAAACATATGATAGCCGCAAGATAAAGCAGTAGATACCATCAATGCTGCCGCCATATGAACAACGGGAACAAAAACTTGGTCAACTTTATTTTGTTCTGCATAGCCATTGAAGGCAATAACCATTGAGAACGTATGAATAGTGACAAAGGCAAGAGCAATCAATGCTGCCAAGCACAAAAGACTAGTTAGAGAAGTCTTATCAACAAGAGCAATACTAACAATCTTCTTGCACGTTTCTATATTCCCATCCTGATCTGTGGCTTGACTTATTAATTAACAGATAATGATCACCCAGTTATGCCAGCCTCCTTTAATACACACCATAACCCCTTCGCCCATGGATTTGATTCTTTCGATGGATACAAGGATTCATATTGAAAATAATTATAAATATATGAATTCTAAGAGTACTATCAAGAATTGGCTTGGATTGTTTTAAATTTATTGGAATCAAGACAAATTAAATAGATGAAGCAAAGAAATAGAATTGGGATGCTATGTATATTATATATATAAAAAAGATACATATTGTAGATTATTCTATATTAAGCCTATATTCTTTATGTTTTTTCACAGTACAACTTGTACTCTCTCACAAGATATATGGACTTAACAAATGAAAAGCAGATATATGATCTTGCAGTAAACATTAAACTTACCAGAAACGAGGAAAAATGGCATCTTTGAGCACCTATCAATGAAGAAAGTAGCAGGACCAAAAGCTGGTGTCAAGAGGCTCAAACAAAAGAACACAGCATGAGCCACACCATGGCCTAAACCACCAGCTGCATAAGGTTTTTAAAAAACAAAATTAGCACAAAGATCAGATGAGCTAGCAAATGTCTCTATGTACCCACAATAACAAAAATGAAAGGATGGAGAATGTGAGAGCAAGTATCCCTATCCATGCTAATAAAAGAAGTAAGGGATTCAGAAGCAGCAGGACCACCACCAACATCAAATCACCAAAGACACTTTAACCACCTTTAAGAAACAAGGAGCCCATGATAGGTAGAATTATTTACAAGAGAACAACACCTTAAACACATGTGACATCTTCCAGATCTATACAAAGGGTAAACTTCAGAATATCAACTTTTATTGTTATTCAAGGACCATAACTCGCTGAAATATATCTAAATTACTCTCACAGGTTCAGCTGCTCCTCTGCATTGAAAATACGCTGTCCTTACAAGAAAGCTACCGACAGGCTAGCAACCCTGTAAAAAATTACAGAGAGAGGTTACCAAGTCTAACGAACTATCCAAATTAAAAAGTGGGCAAAGAATAGCTTTTATTAACAATTTCAGCCTTCTTTAGGATTAAATGGTTGAATCCTTTCCCAAGCCACCTATCAAGCTAATTGATCATCAAAATGCTATTAATGCTTCCATTATCTTATCTACTAGCAATGGGAAGGTGAAAAAATATCCAAATTTCAAGGCCAAATAATTTTAGGAGGAGTATTCCAATGGCTAATTTTCAAGATCTTGGCTTTTGGCAGGCTTAATTTCGTGACACGCTGACTACAAAGCTCATCATACATGTTTATAATGGATCTTGAAGCTAGCAAGCTAAGTCTCTGGGTCATCTCTAATATCGACATTTTGAAGGTTCAAGACAATTTGAATGAATTGCGCAGTCATGCATCTTTAGAAGGGTTTTGGAATATAATTGCAGGAGGAGTTTGATCCATAGTTGTCTCTCCAAAGAGAGATTTTCAATTTTGATTAGCCTTTTGGGCTTTATTTTTTTATATTTTTTACTTCTAATGTTCTCCAACGAGATAACTCGTAGCTGCCAAGGTTCACAGTAAAAGCTTATCAAGGATGCTGAACAAGGACTTGTTTCTAGATCCATCAATATCCTTCTGGCAATAGTGGGTCAGCCAACAAAACTATTATGAGAATAAATTAAAAATGTTTAAGGAGCAAATCGCCAAATAGTTAACTGAGGTAATTTGCAATTATCCCTTACTAAAATTAACACAAGAGATGACAACTAGTGTGGTTAAAGTAATAATCCTAAATATCCATGTTATAGGTAAAAGATGACAACTAATGTCGTCATCAGTGTTGGTGGGTAGCTCTCAAATGTAGCTGTGCTGTGTTGCCGTGTGTGAGGAGAGAGAGGGCAAGGGAAAGGAGTAGAAGAGGGGCTTGGGTGTGCATGAGGCCAAATGGGTTTTATTAAGATGGGGAGATGTAAAATGCAGGTTTTGAAATGTAAGGAGGGTATTTGATATGGAGAGCAAAGTTGAGTACGGTCTTGGCAATTATGTCCTTTTAGAAATCAAAATCAGATATGGTATTTCTAAATTAGATAACATTATCAGATACATATTTTTGTATCTGTAAGTAAAAGGAAGAAAAGAAGAAGAAGAAACTCATGCAACAGGGCATGTCATTGGTTCAAAGATAACAATCATCTTACTGATCTTGATCAATAAATCCCATCCAGCATGGAAATTTTCTAAATGTCTTTTGCGCATTGCCTCACTTTAATGAGAGCATACAATAGCATGCTGTAAGAAAATCAAAGACCCCATTGGTATGGTTAGATCTACCAAACGAAAAGAGCAACCTCAGAGCTCACCCAGTGCAATCTGCATCTTGTCCGTAAGAAAAAGGCGAGGCTTTGAGACTCTTTCAGCAAAAGTATCCAGAATATCTTCCAGCCTCCTACATAAGTACAATAGAAGAAGTTTTGAATGATAATGAAAGCGGCCTCATATTTGAGCAGATAATGAAAGCGGCCTCAAATTTGAGCAGTTGTTCTCCAATAAGAGCAAGCATTCATTGTACAGAAACATATGTCAGTGAACTTAAGAACATGCAAATGGATAAGAGTCCGACCAAGCCAGAATAGAAGGTAATTCCATTAAAAGTAGTCGGATGTAAAGGAAACTCACCTAACCAGAGAAGCTTTTTGAAAGGTAACATTAGGCAAAGTTGTCTCTAGTTTTCTTTAGTGTAGTGCATGTCTCTAGTTTTCTTTAGTATGGTGCAAAGTAAAGCAACAAACATAAGGACTTGCACATGATATCCATCTATATGGAAATGGCATGTCCTAAGACTCCTAACAAGTCCTTTCAAGTAATGGAGAAGAAAGGGTTCGCGTTGCATACAGACAGACAATGAAAGACATTTATAAAAGTGGCTCCTTCTGTAATGGTAAATGGAGGGTGACAAAAGATTCCAAATAACCATAGTGCTAAAAAACCCACAATGATTCTTTTTCAATGCTTTCCAATGATGAAATTGTGCTAGTAGGTGAATACTGTACATAAATGAATGCAGAACAAGAATTTTGGAGGCTATCTAAAAATACAAGGGCTTTTATTTATGGCAGTTTTTTTTTTGGCCATATTATTCAGTTAAAGACCGTCAAGGAGTGAAATTGTAGTATGCAAAGAGGTTCAATACAAAGCTATGATAAAAATTGAAGATCAATAGGTACAAAACAGAATCTAATATTGTTGTATTGTGCAGACAAAACAGATGGCTGAAAAGGACTCCATTTGCAATATTTTCAGTCTTGAAGCAGACAGAGTAGTCATACAACTAACCCTTGCCGTCTAGAGAAAACTGTGGAAACAAAAATTAGTCTTTACCCCCTATAGGGAGCTAGTGAAAAAGATAATTGACATAGAGAAACTACAAGAAAAAAAATCACATGAGAAAATGCATTTTCCAAATGGAAAGAGAAATTGGTAAATCCCCTCAACTTTTAAGTTCATAGATGACACAGATTTTTAATTCTCGAAACTGCTCATTTTACTCTACACTGAGTATTAGACACAGTTATCAAAGACCCAATGAATTCTCCTCAATAAATCTCCTGGTTCTGGTTTTGAAGGACATGAGACAGACTTCAGTGCCTTAAACAGATAGATTCATAGGAAGATTAAACTTTATACTTTTGAATACGCTGTCAATCAACTTCTTTCTTCTTTGGAAAATACACATATACTAAGTTTCAAAGCCTTCTTCAGCAACGGTTTTACGCTTTTGAATCCCTCAGAGATCATGATGTGCCTTACTAAATTTGCAGGACCAATAAATCGGGTGGACTAAAGGAAAGTCAACTAACAAACATCCCAAGTGCACATAGCCCGGTAACTGATGCTTCCATAACAACAGAACTGTTCACATCTCAATCTAACATAGAAATTCCATATTAAAAATGGACAGAGAAGAACTTATATGATTTAGGTAAAATATGAACTTTTAGCAACAGAAGTTTCGGAATGAAAAATTTTCAAGTGCCCCATGAACTTTATAAAAATAAAGGGAAAGTCATAGCTATACCAGTCAAAAGGTTGTCAAGCTGCTATAACATGCTTTAAAAGGAACATACAGGAAGGCTAGGACCTTACTTGTAAACTCTCCATAAAAAGATTCGAAGCCCTTCTTGAAATCCAACGGATGTGATTATAAGGATTGCATATGGCCACCATGTTGTTGACATCAGAGGAAGAAATGCCCTCCATAGTCCCGACAGCACAATCAGACTTATAAGCCATAGAAGTGTACTGCAGAAAGTTGATCAGACGTGATTTTTAATTTTTCATAAGACTACAAATGCACAAAAGAAGCATGTCATCTCAAAATATAAGAATTCCTTTTCCAAACTAAAGCAATTTCTTGTTCAATTATCTCACTCTCTGCCATCCCTTTTCTGATAGAATAGGATATTAACTAATCAAGGCGGGGTGTAATCAATGCATAAAGGAAGGAAGGTTGCCTCAGCAAAGATTAAGATGCAGCAATGGGAACATCCACAAGAAAGATAAGATTAGCCAAAAGAATTCATTCTGCAACAGATTTGTGCCCCTCAAACAGCTAGTTTCCTCAAACCAAAAATGCCACATGTGCATTTGCAGAGATCCCGAAAAGTCCGTACCAAAATTCACAACCTCGCACGACCTCTAGAATGCAGGCCATCTTTAGAAAAGCATCATAACCCAAAGAACAAATCACATAAAGGTCCTTTTGACATCCATTCTTTATTTAAATAACACCCTAATGACCTTGGGCAATGTCAGAAATTACTACTAAGTCCTGATGAAAATATTCGTCGATACTACAGGCTGACCCTCTAGTTGCAAAACATAATGCATAAACGCCTCATCAGTAATTGATTACGAAGCTCGAGCCCACTCCCGAACCGAGCCCGAACTTGCAGATACACTGCACCGCTTGAGCCAGCTTCCCCAGAGGATCGAACAGCGAGCGAGCGAGCGAGAGAGAGAGAGAGAGAGAGAGAGAGAGAGAGAGAGAACAAGAGAACAACACAACGGCTCATTCTCGGAATCCATGGATGGGAATCAATTTCGCTCGATTCCAGACGCAAACTTTGACCGAACTCGAAATCGGGAATCGATCGCATCCATCCCATCCGAGAACGAATCGCAAGCAGAGCTTTGCAAGGGAGAAAACCTGGAGAGAAGAGTAAGGATCAAGAAGGGCTTCTTCGAGACGACGGATACGAACAAGGCGAGCGCCGGCCCCAGCGCTATCAGCGCGTACCCGATCCCCGCTTCCACCGTCATCTCCTCCTCATTCCATCTTCTTCTATCTGCGCTTCTTCAACTAACTCGCTACTCAAAATCTTCTCTTTTTCATTTCCAATTTCCCGAATATATATAATCTCGGAAAAATATAATGTGCCGAGAAAAAATGAAAAGGCAAATTTCTTTAATTGAGTTCGGTAATAAGCTTAACCTTTTTTTCCTTTTCACATAAAAAAAGAGTTTGGGTCGGACCGGCTTTTACCACACCCGCTGCTAGAACTTTCGATTCTAGACATAAATGAAGTATCATCGACCGTTCACTAGACGAACCCATCAATGCAATCTCATCGTCAATTGGAGATACGTCAAAAATCAACCTCATTTTTTCATATATTGACAAATTATTTATAAATTCATTGATATATGAATGCATCGAACACGTTTTTCATTTGTCAGTCATGTCACGAATCTTCACCCAACCATCTAATAAGTCACAGCAATGGATGAGATGAAATTAAAATGGTGTTTTCAATTTGGTATTGTTGCGAGAGAAGTGACACACGATATGAGACGAAATGATGTATTATCCTACTAATGATTTCTGAATTATGACCAAATGTAAAATGGGGTGACAAATCTCCAATCCGTTTAATATGATTCATAAATTTCAACTCAATATGTAGTATTGTCTCAAAATTTTTTATTCGATGTTTATATTTGCTTATTATTTACTTAGCTAAAAAGTTAATGTCAAGAATGATTAATATACCCCGTTTTAATATTTAATTTTGTTTTCTTATGTCAGTTCGTTTCCACTTATAATTCCTTCCGATTTCTCCCCCTAGACGCGCACGCGACTCTGAAGAGCTCGCACAATCAACGAGAGAGAGAGAGAGAGAGAGAGAGAGAGAATGGCGGCGTCGTCGGGAGAGGATCGGAGGGCCTGGGTGCCGCTGAGATCTCGGCCGGAGTTCGCGGACGTGACGCCGCTGCCGCAGGACGACGGCCCGAGCCCGGTCGTCGCGATCGCCTACCGGGACGACTTCCGGGAGACCATGGACTACTTCCGATCCCTCTACAGCTCCCGCGAGCTCTCTCCCCGCGCCCTCCTCCTCACCTCCTTCGCCATCTCTTTCAACCCTGCCAACTACACCGTACGATTCTCTCCCGATTGCTTTCCCGAATTCTGTGCTCTGCTTCGATAAATGTCGGTTATTTCCTACTTCGGGATGACGGATTTTGCTTTTTGGGCTCACTACGCTTACGATTTCCTTTTTGTAGGTCTGGCATTTCAGGCGTCAAGTGCTGGAGGCGCTCGATGCTGACTTGACTGACGAGCTCGACTTTACTGAACGTGTGGCCGAGAGGAATGCGAAAAACTACCAGCTTTGGTAAGGGGAACTCGCTAGACGCACTGCTTAATGGATGCTCTAATGAAAATGCAGAATACCTTAAAAATGGCTTCTTTTCTGCTCTGATCTCTTTGGTCCGCCCAATAAAAGGTTTAGCTCCGGTTGGGAATGGTGTTAACAGTGTTATTCTTTTCATTTCCTTTATGTCTAACTAGACTCGCCTGGTTTCTGAAGAATTTCAAGTTCAGGTTTATTTCTTAGGACAATAGTTCGAGCATGTTCCGCATCTGTGGATGCAGATGCTTGATTTATCTCATAGTAGCTCTTGAATTGGGAATTTGTTGAAATTGTGGGGCATCTTCAGCTACTTCTCATCTATGTGCAGAGGATGTTTGGAACTCTAGTTTTCCAATTGCTCTGTTGACAAGTTGGAGCCTTTTTGGCCCTCATGCCAGTGCTTGATGATAGTTCCAGACTGATAAGGACGAATAACAACTAATTCAAAACACGAGACACAAAACTCTTTGAGCTCCATGCTTTTAGCTCTTTTTGTATGCGGGTTCACTCTCCCCTGTTGCCTCTTTAAGTATCGTCTTTTTGACAGATAAAAAGAAGAGCTCGATTATATATGCACAAATTCTCCTCTTGTAACCAGTCTGTTGATTTATGACATCTACCCTAATGACACTCGTGTTGATTAGTTTCTTTTAGGCCTTCCAGTGAATATTTGTCAAAGCCCATATTCCGCATCATAATTTTAGTTCATCGAATATTCTATTATACGCTCAATAGTTTGAATAACAACTTATGTTTTCCATCTTAAGCGCAATACCTACTCCTTGAAGACCGTGTTCCACATTAAATGTTAGTTCATTGAACATTCTATTATACGTTCAATAGTTTGAATAGAAACTTTTGTCTATCTTCCATTATAGGTGCAATAACTACTACCTAATATGAAAATTAAGAGAGTCTAATACATAGATGATGATTTAAGTATTGTCGTGAGTTTCTAATTTGTATATCGAAAGTATTTCTTTGCACTTCATATCAATCTGGGAATGCCAATACTGTGATATTGGATTTAGATTCTTAACCAAGGTGATGATTTTTTCTTTCAGCCAGATACCACTGCATTAATTTTATCGGCATATTTTTACAGGCATCATAGGCGTTGGGTTGCTGACAAGTTGGGATCTGATGCTGCATATAGGGAACTCGAGTTCACGAGGAAGATATTCTGCCTAGATGCTAAAAACTATCATGCCTGGTCTCATAGACAGGTGTGTATCTTTACCGTTGTTCTACCTTATATATGTGGCTTCATGTTAATAGCTCTCAACGACCATTAATTATCACTTCTCAGTTCTCTTGTCTTCATGGAGGGTGGTCAAAGAAAAGACCATGCCCTGTGTTAGCCTCAATTGAGTTACTTATAGCAGATGATCTGATTTAACTAGTTTTTATTTGTTTTTGAACTGGTAAACTATCCATCATGGTCTGATGAGAACCACTTTGTGAATTATAATTCCCATTCTCAGGGAACTGAAGTCAAATCCCTACTCTCTGGAGAGTTGGCTGGTGCTCTAACTGTGGGCCTTGTGCTTCTTCATAAATTGGAAGTTATCGTGCATAATAGCAGAAACAGGACTTGAGTCCTTCTTGCATATGGCACTCAGCTTGCTGTTTGCCTTTTGGTTTATTCAATAACTGTACTTGATATAACACCACCTATAAGTATCATGGGTATACTTCTTAATTAGTTGATCAATTGAGCCAGTGGAATCCACATCAACCCCATAACCCATAAATAGTTTGGTCCATCTTTGAAAATATTGACTGCCATTGGTTATAGATTTTTCAAATTTTGGGAGTGAAAATATTTCTTTGGTGCAGTGGGTTCTTCGAGCTCTAGGCGGTTGGGAGAATGAACTTGACTACTGTGCACAGCTCCTTGAGGAAGATGTGTTTAACAATTCTGCTTGGAATCAGGTATACTGAAACTTTTGAAGATGAAAAAGGAGTCAATTTAGGAATAAACTTTTGAGGTCTCAAACACACACTAAAGATTATGTATCTTTAAACCAATTCCATGCATTGGCTTGCAGAGGTACTTTGTCATCACAAAATCTCCTTTGCTTGGAGGCTTAAAAGCAATGAGAGATTCTGAAGTCGATTATGCTATTGAAGCTATCAACGCAAATCCAGAGAACGAGAGCCCATGGAGATACCTTCGTGGCCTTTACGATGACGAAAATGACGCTTGGCTAAATGATGCTCGAGTGCCTTCTGCATGTCTGCGTGTTCTGAAAGCCAAAAGAAACTTTAAATTTGCTTTAAGTACACTGTTGGACTTGCTTTGCCTCGGCTTCAAACCAAACCAGGAAATAAGGGATGCAATAATATCTTTGTGGAGTTCAGATTCGGGTGAAGTAGGTTCAGACTCAGATCTGGCAAAATCAATCTGTTCTATATTGGGACGTGAAGATCCAATGAGAGCCAATTATTGGACGTGGCGAAGCAGCAAGCTTCCTCAAGCAGCTGAATCCTGACAAATCCAAGACAATCTGGCTTTTTGGTCTGAAATATTATCTCGTGTATTGTAATTTGCTCTATATCCGCTTTTAGAAGGTGTTAGGGGGTGAGGTAAGGATGCGTACTTAGTCTACAGTAAATTGCAAGTGCAGAGCTGTAACTCAGGTCCGTATAGTTTCACGCGGATTCAATATTAGGTGTTTGTAGATTCAATTTGTGTCAGATGGTTCTATGCCATGAGGACTCTTTCCTAACTTGAACTACTTGCTTTATGGACTCTATTGATGTATGCAGCATGATTCGATCGACGAAATAATTCTTGTCCTGCGCTGAAACTGCATCTGCATCATTAGTTCATTGGTCATGGGTTTGTGCACGACTAGATTTGCCAATTTGGCAATGATGCTATGTTACGGTTTTCTAGAGGGAGTGGTCACTAGGCGACAACATCGACAGTTACCTTGTGAGCTTCGGCTTTATCAATGCGACATTCTAACGGCCAAAGTAAAAACGAAAGGTGATCAAATCACGATGGCGTGCATCCAGAGCTCGCTTTCTCTTTAACATCAATCGAGTAGCAACTCCGGAAATGGGGAGCAAGCGCAACACGAGTCATTTATTTCCCTCTTTAGTCAATCGCCGCCTTCAAATTTTCTAATAACGAAACGGAGAAACAACCACGGGAGAGAAACATCGCACGATCATGAAGAGGCATACATGCATCCAACGTCTGAGGTAGAGAAGAAGCATAGAAGTAGGGGCTGTTTCCACTCAATTAGTTTTTCCATTGAAAAGAAAATCCCGACTGTACAAGCAATTCTTTCTATTCTTTTTTTTTTCTCTTTCCTTTTCTCTTTTTTGGGCTATTTTGGAAGGAGCGGGAAAAGGGGACAAGAAAAAGGTTTTTAAGAGGAGAAATTCGCCCCATCCTCCGCAAATTTCAACAAAAAACCCAAAATTGAGTGCTTGAGATCACCCTCGACTCCTCTTCTGGCCTCGAATACTCCCTTTATAATCCTAGTGTAGAGCCTTTCAAGCTGAGGAATGACATAATTATCTGTACGCTCGATGAAGAGCCGCTTGACCGAAGCTGCTTGATCTGAAACCTCAGAATCCAACATCGGAGCATCGTTTGATGTACTTCCGTCTGCGCCGTATTCAGTAGCTGGTTCAGGAGGCTCCACAGTGATGACATCAGTGGGAGAGGGTTCAGGCCTCTCGGGAGCCACATCATTTGCCTCTGGATCATGGGACGACTTTGGCAAACCTGAATCTTGGTTCCGTAACTTCTCTTCCTCTGCGGATACAGAAACGTATCATAAACGTCGGTTTCGATCTTTCTAGACAGATATTAGACTTAGCTTAAATATGTAGAGGCCTGAAGAAAAGAATATGCTTGATCTCCCAGCCGTTTCACCTTGTTTAAAGGGCATAGTAAGTAGAGAGTAGATACTTCAAAAGACCACATGCCATTCGCGAGTGCACAAGTGAGCAGGACCAATTAGAGAAATTGATCGTATTGAGGCAAACATGACAATATCTCTAAGGAGTTTTTTCCAAGTGTGCATCCAATATGCGCTTTCTTTTTTATTGACATGTCCAACAACAAGCTTATCTTGGAATAACTGCACTTTTGAGATGTTTCTGCATCCATGTCCGACTATTTCATTTTCATTCACGAAAAACAAGTACTCTGTTCAATGTCCTACAGAAGCCTCTTATAGGAATATATTCAGCACTGCCCCCTTTTTTTAAACTAGGAATAACTTTACTTTTCTTCCATGTGCTTTCAAATTTTTTCTGTAATATGGCTGTGTACCTTTAATTAATCTAATCAAGTCCTTCCACTTTCAAACATTTCTAATTAAGTCCATCCAAAACCAAATCAAGCCAAATCAGACTGAAATTTCATGTAACATTAATAAATATTTTCTAAAGTCAGAATAGGAGAGCACTCATCTTGGGGTGGGCTTACTACTTAGATGCTTTCAGCAGTTATCCGCTCCGCACTATGGATGTCCATGTGGGACTTTCAAAGTGGCTAAATTTTAGTCACATGACACTCTGACGTCATGATTAGCTAAATTATTCCACATATGCTAACATGAGCATCTGCATATATTATCTGCATTGTACTTTGGTGTTGTCCGACGACCATGTTGGCTAAATTTGGTATCATATGATGTTAGAGGGACTTGACTAAGAAATTTGTGAAAGTTGATTAGAAAAAGTGCGAAATTACAAAGTGGAATTTTCCTATTAATCTAAGATCTTTATGCCTCTGAAAATAAATTTACAGAGAAATTGCTCATGCAGCAAATCGAATAGTATAAAGATTGTTAGGTAAATCTAAAAGAACTACTGGCTACGTCTTCATAGTTTTTCTAGCACAAGCTTTATCAAAACATTTCAAAATAGATGTGCAAGAAAGTGATTATACCTGAATGTTGGCCATCAGGATTCTTCTTCGGCCGTTTCAGCGCCACATAGCTTTGGTCTAAATTTAACACTGGCTGGACATTCCGAAGTCGAGCACTTGCTCTAGTAGCTGTTCCAAGATGCACAACAGGGGTCGAAGGAAAGGTTGAATCAGCTAAATCATCTGGCAAGTTAATTGGTCCCCCTTGAGCCGCAATCTTGTCACAGTACGTAACCAGGGCAGGGTCCATCTGTGACAACATTCCATGCACCTGAAAGGGGATAAAAGGGTTTAAATTGTTCCCATGTACAGCAACCTAAATGTCCCAGAAAAAGCATTATAGAAATTGCATACCGCATCACGAAGCTCATGAGCTCTGCTAACAATTCTAGCACCATTATAGTCATCTCCATTATAAGCCTGCAAGTAAGATATTAAGAGGAAAAATCTAATAATAAGGAAACTTTGACATGTCCCCAAGCCTAGTCAGCATAAGTCTCATAATTTTGAATGGTATTTCTACCTCTAAGACATATAATATCAAAGCCAAACGTATTAACATTCTAGTGTCAACATGCTGAAATAAGGAGCGCAGTTCTACAATGTCAGCTGACTGTTAAAAAATGCCTCTTAATATACATACTGCCATTCTTGTCATAACATCAAGTGAAAAAAATTCAGATTCCTCTTGTTAGGGGAAAAATTTGCAGTCTTCCTTGAACCCATTAACCAGTTGATGATTGGTACACCTAAAGACATCATCATGTAGAATCTCTTATGAAGGCCAACTCCAAGTTAGCCACCACATTCTTAAGAGAGAGAAAATAAAAAAAGTGTAACATGCATAATCATCATTTATCAGAGTATGTATTAGAGGAGCATGCAACAACACGAGTCAATAATATTAAAGACAACATCAATGATCATGTAGAAATTGCCAATTAGATCAAGGTCAGATGCAAGATCACAAGGCAGCACCAATGGTGATAGATTCACAGAGTTACATGACAATCAAATGATATAAGGCGAATTTGAAATGAGCAAAGCAAAATCCTCTCAATTTCCTCAAAGCATCTAATCTTATCATAAATAAAGCATGAGCTCATTTGCTTTGGTCTTCTCTCGAAGATCTATGACTTGGTAGCAAGCAGGAAAAGCTAATTGATGAAATAAGGTGGCAAATAGAAAGATAAAGGTGAAGTTATGATTCTTTATTAGTATATGCTCGTATCTCTCTCAGTCTTATCACATATGCACACCACAACAGGTATCTTCTTTAGAGACCTATGGAATATAGCAAGAAAATCAAAGTTCTTCATCCTATGCAGTTCCCTATCCGCAAATTACCCAGGGGAATACTTCAATTAAGAATTGAGATAAGAACGAGAATATATTGAGAGAAACATATCAAAAGACATACTTTTGCGTTAGTAACAATTAGATCCACATCCTGCAGGAAAGCTAAACATGCAATGTACTGTCCACAGTCAACACGCTGCAGTAGAGTGGACACGTCCATCGGGTTCTGAATGATTGAGCGATAGTTTGGAGCATCTTCATCAGTCACTGGATAATGAAAGACACTAAATCTTTTGTCATACAGAATCCTGCAATCATCACACGGCAATGTCATGGAAATAGAGAATCTCTTCTGTGAATTATATGTCGCTTAAAACACAGGCTCATTTGCTTCCAGAACATCATTTACACCTTACTTAAAAATGCCCATTATCTAGGATTTTAATTTTATTGCCCACAGCCACCAAAGCATGAACTCGAATTGATCCACAAAATGAGCCCAATGGTCCGAATCCAAATAATCCATTAATCAGCCCAGCATTCTCCTGGAAGAACTAACCCCCCCCCCCAAAAAAAAAAAAAAAACAAAAAAAAGGGAGCTAACCCTCAGATCAGTATACCTGTTGCAAACATCTCTAAGGCACATGCGCAGTCGTCGAAGTGCATGCTGCTCAGCCTCAAACTTCGCTTTCAGTTCAGAGGCCTTTGGGCCAGTTGTTACTTTAGGTGCCCGGGGAAGTTCGGGAAGCGACACAGATCTTGGCAATTCTTTTGTGACAACATCAGAAGAGACTGACAAGGCAGCTTCCATTAAATTGTCAAAAAAGGAATCTCTATCTTCAATGGATGGTCTCTCCACTTGATAGCTGATAAAAACAACATTAAAAATGTAACTCTATCTTACAGCCATGCACATAAACAAATGACTTGCCTATATGCACAGGTGATCTTGTACAAACAAACTCAATGGATCATAACTATTGCCTGCTTATAAGCAACACATACATGGTACGTGTAGGGAAAATTGAAGTGACATCCTTATCGAGCTGGTCAGGCGCTTCTAGTGATATTCCAAGCAATAATACAGGCAAGTCTGATGGCAATTCCTCCAAGAGAGTCAGTAGGACAGCCCTCAACTGATCATGTGCCTGCAGAATTAACCGATCAAGAACATTCACACAAGAACATATACCAAAAATACTGTATCAAGCATACACAAACAACCAATTCACATTGAATCTCGAGAAGGGTCAGTTGTAGCATCAAAAGGGATAAGTTACAAATTGTACATGCACTCACTGTTTCCCACCAAAGATGGAATTGAGGTAAATAAAGTATTGATGGGGTCGTTCTCCTGGCTTCACCAAATATATGAACCAATGCTTCTTCAGGTGTCTTTGCACTAGGATCCGAAAGAAGAGAAGGAAGTCCAAGAGAATGTACGGGAAACTTCTCCAGTTCATGCAAAATAGCAGGCCCCAGGTGATCCTGTCAGACTAAGGCAGTAAGTTTACTTAGTCTAATACTCGCAGAAACAAACTATTCAAATCAAGTGGTTCCAAGCAAATTACCAGCCCAACGCCTTCATTACCGCACAGCAGTAGCCGAGGTCTATACACTAAAGGGATTGCAGAACCATATGATAGCATAGAAAGCTTGGTTAAATCGGACGAAACTGCTAGAGGAGGAAAAATATCAGAGATATGGAGCATGGCTTTCTGCAGATGTCTCTTTAGGCATGGTGCAACTGCTGAGGATAATGGTCTAGACTGCACTATGGAGCCCCTGTGAGCAGCGGGTGTAATTGTTGACATGGCTTCAATAAAGTGATATTTTTCGACATTGACAGAATCGACATCTATCAAAAATTTATCGTCGCTGGTGTAAACTTGAGGATATCTTTCACGGAAGGCGCGTATAGCAGCTTCAGTGCACAAAGCCTTCAAATCTGCACCACAATATCCAACACAACTGGCCGCAAGTTCCTGTCTCAGCTCCTCTGATGGAGGCTTCTTCCACTTGCGAGTGTGTATGTCTAATATTTCTGCACGTGCCTCACAACCCGGTAGAGGAAAGTTAAATTCACGATCAAATCGTCCAGGCCTGCGAAGAGCCCCGTCAATGGCATCGATCCTGTTTGTAGCTCCAATCAGAACAACTTGCCCACGCGAATCAAGACCATCCATCAAGGCAAGCAAAGTTGACACGATGGAATTGTGAATTTGTTCTTGCTTGCTAGACCGTACAGGTGCAAGCCCATCTATTTCATCAAAAAATATAATGGAAGGTTGATTCCTTTGTGCTTCCTCGAAAAGCAGCTTTAACTGTCTCTCAGCCTCACCAACCCACTTGCTAAGCACATCAGCACCCTTCCGCATATAAAAGCTGACTTTCTGACCAGCCCTTGAAGCAGCACAAGCTAATGCCCTTGCAATCAGCGTTTTCCCTGTGCCAGGTGGACCACACAACAGCACTCCTCTGGGCGGAGTTATGTGATAACTTGCAAAGAAATCAGGATATAGTAAGGGAAAGAAGACCATTTCCTTCAGAGCATCAATATACTCAGAAAGGCCACCAATATCATCAAAACTCACACTATCATCAACCTGTAAAGGCTGAATATCTGCCCCACCCTTAGAACTAGGGCCGGCAGTTTGGATCCCACTAGTCAAGGCAGCAAGGGCATCACCTTGATGACCCCAACCAGATGCAGCAACATTCAATCCCCAGGCTGTTGTGCCATGCATATCTAGTCCCCCAAAGAGCCAAGGAGCTCCTGAGCGGTTTCCACCTCGTCCCCAGGGAATTGCAGGTCCTTGATCTAGCTCATCTACAAGAAGTGAATCGTCCGAATCTTCAGCCCTTCCTATACGGTGCCGCTTATGAACCCGAGAGGTACCCTTTCTAACATCTCTACTAACCTTATTCCCCATCCCTTGATGCAATATTCTTCTTGGAGACCTTGCTCTTTGCTTCCCAGTATCCATAGAAAGCCTTCGGACTTCCGCACGGTTACGAAGATCATACCTTCTCCGACCCTCCTGTTCATCTTCAACTTCATCATCATCAGCGTCCTCTTCTCCTTCATCTTCACCATCACCTTCACCCCCGTTATCACCCTCATCCTCTCCATCCCCCTCGTCCTCATTCTCAGCATCTTCTCCGTTGCCATTTTCAGCTCCATCTTGGTCAGCCTTCTCATCAGATGTACCCTGTTCTTCATCATCTGAATGCAAAGCGTTTCGTCCTGCAATGGCATTTGAATGACGTGGCCGCAAGCCTTCACGACGAGGCGCCAATCTCTTCTCTGCAATTTTTCCACGTCGTGGAGTCGATAGCTCGTCGTGACTTGCATTATTATCTATTCGTCTCCTTGAAGATCTATAACTCTTTATCTGAGAAAAACGTACCTAATCTTCAGGACCAAACACTAATTAAACTAGGACTGCTACCAACACAAAAACTTCAACATCCAGCTACCACAATTTGATTCCAAATTTTTATGATACCATGCTAATTCAAAAGAGAGAGTCAACTCACCATCAGGTCTTCGTCCTCCATGCCAGAACTGTCTGTATAGCCATCAAAACGTACTGAGACCCTCTTCCTGGAAGAACGCCGGAGGTTGGTTGCCATTGACTATGGAACATACGAGATACCATTATTACTAATTTTAACTTAATTTAGTCTTACTCCAAAGGAAAGTGGGGCATGAGGAACCGCAGTCAATAGTCATTCTGTAACCCACACCAATCCATGAAAATAAAGACAAGGTACAAATCATGCACTACATAAGTACATATGAGAGATATCAAAAAAGCGCGTGCAATGTGGCATGTCTATCAATCTCAATCAGCAGACAAAATCAAGTTCCTCCACGCCCGCTAGCGATGGACCAGAGCAAGAGCAAGCACCTACCGCGGAATTAGGGGTCCGGTCGGACCGAGTCCCTGGACGCAGCAACCTCGCAATCTGAGAAGCCGCCGTCCTCGTCTTTGGCTTGCTCTTCTTGGTGCGGATGATGGACGGGTTGTAGTAGAAGTAGGTGCGGCCATAAATCTTCGGCCTCCTCCGAAGCCTATCGCTGGTGCGCACGGGCCTCGGGACGGGTACGTCCCCTTGGCTGGACCGTTTGGGATACATAGCCAGTTGCTATTCTCGAGGCCTTAATTACTACTCACTCCCATGGAAAGACGACATTGATGAGTACCACTAAACCTCGCGGCACCGACGCGACATGCCGCGACCAAGGGTTAAAATTCACTCGTCAGCTCGCGATCTGGACCGCCGGACGTGGCGTCCTCCGGAGATCCCGTCGCCTGAAGAAGGAGGAGGAGGATAGGATGGGCAAGGAAGAGAGGGAAGGAACTGATGCAAGACGAAACCCTAGAGCTGAAGCTGAAGCTGAAGGAGGGGGGAGGGGGGGAGAAGACTACCGAGCGTCACGTGCGGGGCGCTCGCTCGCTCTCTCTATTCTCCATCTTTTTCCCCTTTTACGTTCTCTTTGGGATTTGAGGTTTAAGATTGGGCTGGACTCCAAACATGACTAAGCAAATCATTTATTATTATACTTATTACTTAGGGAATTTAAGCCCCCTATTATTTTATTAAACATACAAAAGTAAATCCAAATAATCAATTTGAAATTTAAATATAAGAGGTAATAATAGAATTTCCTTTATCTGGGACTTGGATCTGATAATGGACTGACTGACAAGCCCAAGCCCACAAGCCCAGATGTGTTGACTGCGCGGGCTTGGGAATGGCCCACAATGTTTTCCCGTACCAGGCCCAGTCATTTCTTCCCTCTTATATTTTCTCTTTCGACTAAATCTGGAATTACCTCCTCGCGTCAATTTATTTCCCTTTTTATTTTCTTGGGTTGTACTAGGGGTGATCGTTCCCCGAAACCAGGAACTAGGTTGACTAATCCTAGGACAGAATTTGTTCACCCACGCGGTCCAATGTGACCGAGGAGGAAAGAGAGAGAGAGAGAGAGAGAGCGAGACGAAAAGCGTACCGGCATAGACTTATTTAGAGCGGCAAAGTCTTCACTCTTGACTGATTGAAGAGTGAAGCTCGAGAGAGGAAATGAAAGAGAAATTGAGATATAAAATACTTAGAAAAAAGAAAATTATGACGGTTCTAATTTCGATTTAGATAGTCCGAACCACTCCCACTCTCTTAGACCGCATATGAATCAATTGTTGTTTTAGGAATCGTGAATCGGACCAAAACTATAAAAAATCTGATCAACTTGATCAATCGGGTGATTTCCGAATTGGATGATCCATTGTGTTCAGCCTTAGATTGTATTGAATCATTCAGCATGAATGACGTACATCGTGGGCCTACCATCAATAGGAAAAAGAGTCGACGCTGAACTTTTCATAGTGCATCCATCCGATCTATCAACAAGCACACGTCGAGCGAATGACCGTCGACATAGATGGTTTCCTCGACCGATCGCCCAATTCGTGATAGGCGCGACATCTATGTGAGATCCGAACGGAGTTGTCGGGTACGATTTCGCCCGTCGAGCATGCGAATCACGTGCGCAATCCGACGTAATCGACGGGCCACGACGTCGTTGAGTCAGGACGAGTGAGTCGTACGGGCCCACATGAGACGGTCGTTGGATTAGGTCGTGGCGACCGGGCCGACAGTCTTACACGTGGCGAGTTCCCATTGGAGGATCGGCCGGAACGAGAATCCAAATTTCGCTACTCCACCCCTTCCCTCTTCCCGAGTGCACGTATATATGATTGAAAATCCAGGCTAGGCTCAGCGGCTGTCCCCAGCACCCAAGAGCCAAGCCATAAGGAATCTCCACGCGAGGTCCACCAGACCATTGCCGTCCCTCCATCCGTCCATCGACGCGTAACTTCTCTCCCTCTCTCTCGGCGCAGCCACTCCAATCCGGGTATTCCCTGAGTTCATGGCGTCTCCGTCGTTCCTGACGTGATTGATTCGAGCCAGCGACGTTCGTCTTCTTGCGACGGTAGTGAATCTGACCGTCGGGCGGTGTTCCTTTTCTTTTTCAGGTTACTTGGCTGGCTGACCGCGCTCCGGCCGGTCGTTGCTGAGGCGAGATGGTGGTCTTCTCCAAGAGCGTGTCGGCTCTCCGCGGCTTGCGCTCTCGCGCTGTGAGATTCCCGCCTCCTCTCAGTTCCCTTTCTTCCCTGTTTGTTTGTTTGTTTTTTTTTTTTTGGTGGTTTTCGATCCATTTCGTCTGCTGTCGTTGGTGACGAGTCTGATATTAAGCTTTTCTGGCTTCGGGGGTCTGATAATCTTGTTGGAAAAATTTTGTGGGCACCTCGTCTGATGGAAGATGTTTGATAATGTTCGGATAAGACTGCCCAAAATTTTATTTTTCCTTTAACGTGCGTATTGATGAAGCGAGGAAGACATCGTCCTCTTGTTTTTCATGATCGAGATTTGATGCGGAGCATTTTCTCAGGATTTAGGCGGTAACCCACGATTAAAAATGGTGTTCATTTACTGTTAATATCTCATAAGAAGAGTTTTTATTTGTGGAGCAGGTCAGCTATGAGGTTGGTTCATACTCGTTGAGTAGTTGTAAGGCTGGAGGTTCATTGGATCATTATGCAACCTGTGCTAAGCTGTCTGAGGATCCTTTAAAGGAGAGCTCTCCTTCTGATATGTTGATCGATTCTTTCGGAAGACTCCATACTTACTTGAGGATCTCCTTAACGGAGCGCTGCAATCTGAGGTGTCAATACTGTATGCCAGCAGAAGGCGTAGAACTAACTCCCAGCTCTCGGCTTCTTTCACAGAATGAGATCGTCAGTTTAGCAAACCTGTTTGTTACCTCTGGTGTCAACAAGATCCGCTTGACTGGGGGAGAGCCAACCATTAGGAAAGATATTGAAGACATATGCTTGCAGTTGTCTAGTCTTAAAGGGTTAAAGACACTAGCTATGACAACCAATGGAATCACTCTTGCCAGGAAACTTCCCAAGCTTAAAGAGTTTGGCCTTAATTCTATCAATATCAGCTTAGATACATTGGTGCCGGCCAAATTTGAATTCTTGACCAGGCGCAAGGGGCTTGAGAAGGTGTTGGAATCTATAAATGCTGCTGTTGGTCTTGGCTACAATCCTGTGAAAGTATGCATCTTCTCCAGCTTAGTCATTTTATTACTGAGGATAGAACTGATTGTTACTATCATGCTCTTTAGTGCGCCAGTCAATTTATGCCACTTTTTGACTAGTCCAGTGGTTTACTCCAGGTGAATTGTGTTGTTATGCGTGGTGTCAATGATGATGAGATTTGCGATTTTGTGGAGTTGACTCGAAGTAGACCGATTAATGTGCGATTTATCGAGTTCATGCCTTTTGATGGAAACGTTTGGAAAGTGAAGAAACTAATGCCATACTATGAAATGCTAGATAAAGTGGTAAGGTAAAATACGGGTGACAATGCACTTAAATTTTCCCTTGGCCTCTCAGACGGGCTCTAAGTACGCTGTCCTCTCTGAACAGGTTGCAAAATACCAAGGCCTTCAGAGAATTCAGGATCACCCTTCAGAAACAGCCAAGAATTACAGGATAGATGGGCATCACGGTATGGTTTCTTTCATCACATCAATGACTGAGCATTTTTGTGCTGGTTGCAATAGATTGCGACTTTTAGCGGATGGCAACTTCAAAGTATGCTTATTTGGGCCCTCAGAGGTGAATTGCATCTCCTGCTTGCTAAATTCTATTATAATTACACATGGCACTCATTTTAGCTTGTAGAAGTTTAGTCTTGTGTCTTTCTAAAAAAATTTCTTCTTTCTCTTTTGATGTGTAAAGATTGACAGTGAGATGGCTATAGGGTTGTAAAATCCTTTGTAATTGTGTCGATTCATAGCTAATGCCCCCTTCTCTTGGGATTAAAAAAAAAACAAAAAACAATAACACACACATTCTTCCGTCATATTAGATTAAGTGTCTTAGAGCTTTTACCTTCCAGCTGAGTTAATATCTTTTTGCACTTCTCTGCTGTCTGCAGGTTAGCTTAAGAGATCCCCTCCGTGCTGGAGCTGAGGAAGATGAGCTCAGGGAAATAATTAGCTCAGCGGTACACAGTTTGCTTCTCATGATTCCATGGTCTTCACTGTCCTAGATTATTTGCATGGCCAACAGTTTTTCTACGACTTCAGGATATTATTCTGTTCTTTGTTGGCACTGCCTGCAATTTTTTGTTTATTTTCCTTTCTTCTATTTTTGATTTGAGGCATGATGAACCACAGAAGGTTCTGTTGCTTTGTTGAAATTACTTCCATACTACTGGCTTCTGATCGATGTCACGTACTTCTTTGCTTTAGGTTAAGAGAAAGAAAGCTGCGCATGCTGGCATGTTTGACATTGCGAAAACTGCAAATCGGCCAATGATACATATAGGTGGCTAAGAGATGGTAATTACTAAACTTCTATTCTCATGAAGATTTTGTTTACAACTGTGTGTCCAGGGCACTTGTCAAACATCTTAATAAAGAAAACTTGTCATTTCCAAAGCAGTGGTTATCTTGTGTTATCTGTATTCAACACATTGGAAATAAAAAAATTTCTTCACTACCATTGCCCCGAGAGCACTCGTTAACATGATGACTCTACTCATAAATTCTCTACCTCTGAGCAATTTGAAGTTCTGAATATTATGTTGATTCTCAGGTCAAGCTATGCACTTAATGGTATGTGAGATTGCCGCACTTCCATTTTCAGATTCCTTAAATTCTGAGTTTAATTTTGTGGGGCAAGCAAAGAATGATGCTAGGAAATTGCACAGAGCCTGGAGAATGCCAGACAACAGGATGGCATGACATACCTCTGTTTTGCCATATGTTTCATTGACTGTGCTGTAGAAATGGCTCTTTCATAAGCTTTATCTGTCTTGTATGTACAGATAGAATCAAAGTTGTTGCACCTCTGTTCTTACTAATGCAAATAAGATGATACAAAACCTGATCGCTGTTAAGTTTTTTGGATGTTATGTACCCATCTGATATTTGTAGGAACCAACAAAAGTCATGGTCCTCAAGGATGTCTCTCTGTTTACAAAAATGTGATTCAAGAGTTTCGACTGATTCAAAGCTGGATTATTTTGCTGATTTTAAGATTCAGTAGAAGTCGTTTGCATTTCTGCTCTCTCAGTGTCATGATCGATAAGCTTGCAGCAGTTAAAAGAGTTGTTGAATTTTCATTTGCGAGTAAAATCTTCCCCTGCTATGAGCCATGCATGGTCTGCTATTTCAAATGGAAATGTCTTGCGACACTCATCAGTAAGCTAAACACTTGAGTAATGTTTACGGGATAGGAGTTTCATGAAGGAATTGCCCTTCTGGCGGTTGATTTTCTAATGGATTCATAAGCATTGATGGTCGATTTGAATTATTGGAAGTGAAGTGTGGTTCTGATCTGCTCTTATATTTCTAGCCGTTCAGACACAGACAATTCAAAATTTTGTTATCAGAATTCGGAAGAGTAGGAGGGTTTTGCCAGTCAAATTATTCCGTCACATCTGGAGTTCACACCAAGAACTCGTATTATCAAAATACTGGTTTTGTCATCACTAATCAGTAAACTGAGTATGATGTGTTTACGAGACATGCATTAAAATAACATTAGGGGGGGAATAGAGCTACTTAACAAAGATAAGAAAATAATGAGCATGGGTATGGATCAAACAAGACATATGATCAATCGCACATAGTAAATGTATCATACTTCTTCGTGCATACATACTTCTACGCATACTTCTTTATTAGTTGGTATTGTGAATTGTAACATTTGCCGTGCACCTGTCTAAGAGCAATTTCTCACTCAACTTGCAAGGCACCTCGAGGTGCGCTACTCATGGCCCTCGGTCATAGCGCAATAATATATTAATTCCTTATGAAAGTTTACTAGCAGCATGGTGAAATAATCGAGATTAGACACTAGAAGTCGTGTGTCGCCGAGGGCAAACCAATGGGATAGATAATGATGGGAAGTAAATGCTGGTTGCTTATGTTGGGTTTGGAGACTGTTACTGGTGACGAAGCGGAGGGAATGCATTTGTAAGCAAGCCAGAACCAGAAGTGCCGATTGGCAAAGACGTTGGAGTGGATGGTCGACCAGCAGTTGAGGGCGACGCACTGAGCAGGTCTGATGAGCTGGAAGGTGGTGATATTGTTATCCCTGGAAAAGATGACTGGGTGCTGGACGAGGAAGGCCACGAGGAGGTGATTGGAGTGGACACTGAGGAGGTTGGCGAGCTAGAGATCGATGGCAAAGTCAGCCCTGGCAAAGCCACTGAGGATGGCGAGCTTGATGTTTGAGGCAATGTTGAACCCGGGATAGATGGCAATGAGCCCATTGGAGCAGATGACAAAGTCGAAGAGCCCGAATTTGGTCCTGGTAGTGGTAGAGATGGCTGGAAGTTTGGTAAGGAAGATGGTGACATGGCTGCCGGGGAAGATGACAGGATAGGTGAGATAGAGATAGGAGGTAGTATCGACCCTGGCAAAGATGGTTGGGCGCCAGGCGAGAAAATTGGGACTGCTCCCGCTGCAGTGGATGGTGAGCTTGACGAGCTGGGAGTTGGCAAAGAGGGCTGGACAGCAGGCGATGATGATGGTAATGCAGCCATTGGAGTAGATGACAAGGTTGGCGAGCCCGAAAGCGGCAACTCTTGTGGTGACATGACCACCGAAGTAGGTGACGACGACGGTGGAGAAGCCAGTGCAATCGATGTCTCCGGCTTAGGGGATGGGGTTGTATCTAGCAGACGACGGGCGTCGAGCAAATCGAGGGCGCTTAGAAATGAAAGTACCATGAGAACGCGCAGGACGGCCATGCTGGCTGGCTAGGATGAAACGAGGGAAACTTTTGTTGAGCTGCGTGAGGAAACGGAAGGCTCTTCAATGAGGTTTATATAGATAATGGGGGCAGTGTGGTGCTTTTTGAATGGCCATTGTCAACAATAAGGTAAGACGAAATGATAAATCTCCTTTTCTTTTCCGCTCCCTGCCCAACTTTTGATGACGTTAAAGAAAAGGCTCTTATGGGAAGAGAGATATGATACAGAAGTTTACATATGCGGAACAACACCAAACATAGCAGTACTACATATCAGAGCCTCGAATAGCATCGTCGCTTCGTGTTCACGAATGAAAATATTGTTTAGACTTCATTTTACCATATCAAGTCAATCCCTTCACATATTGAAAAATGGAACATTCATACTATGAGTCGGAAAGGAAACATTCCTTCTCACTTTCTCTGCACGGGATAGGCATGAAGAAGAGTGAACATATCCTCGGGAGGGTGGTTTCAGACCAAAGTCTGACCCGTGGCGCCAAACAAGGATGCAGACAGGCAAATTTCAACAAACTAGGACACCAAGCTAGTTCACCAACAGTCGACATAATGGATTATTACTCGTCTCGTGGAACTAAGCCGAACCCACCATCTCAAATCTAAACAGTCCCCAAATTCCAATATGTAATCTTGGAAAGAGTTAGATTAGCTTTGTGTCGTCCGAAACTTACACAAAGGAGCCATCTAACTTAAAAAATTGACATCTCATAACACATTTTTCACCCCTCTGCTTTAGAAAGAAACAGCTACTTTTCATTGTCTTATTTGTATTCTTGCGTTGGTAATTCGTCGTGGTCTTGACTCGCATCTTATTTAGTCTATGAGATAAGTTTAGTGTTTCATGAACAAGGAACCTATTAGAAATTATTTTTAATTAGCATAGTCAAACTTTCAAAGAATTACATTACATCTCCAAATATTCTTGTTTTGGTTTTTTTTTTTCAAGGCATCGCGCCAACACTCCTCAGCTATGGGTGTATTGTGACGTTGGTCCTTATTCATCTGGACGATATATCTAAAACTAAATCTTATCGATACACATGCTGGCTATTCTAAATTAATCAAAATCTAGAAATTAACAATTCTCGTACGTGTTCCCCATCAGACGTCTCTAATTCACCTGCTCTAACGTTCTGAACCTAAATCGGTACTCGGGACACGGAGTAGCACCAACAGGATCGACCATCCTAGTAAAATATCAAACACAAGGAGATGAGAGGGCTGTGGAAAAAGCATCAGCCTCAATGCCCTCAGGATGCTGGAGCAAACGCTCCCTGTTTCCAAGTCTACAGATGAAGACTGATCATCCTTGATTCTTTACAATGTCATTTACTGGCCAGGAGGCGAAAGAGAAGACTGACATTTACAATTCGTCCTTGAGGTTCATTCCATACCAACGAGCTAAATGTTCAGCAGTTCCATCAGCCATGATGGCCTCGATCATTTCATACTTGGCAAAGTTTGCCTTAAGATTGTCATCCTGCTGCTTATCAAGCTTCTCTTCTTCCGCCAGTTGCATCTGGAAAGGTAGAAATGCAAACCCGATCAAAGAGATTATCTAGAAGTTACTTCCCTGGTACGATACCAATCATAATCCAAAAGTTGAAGCGATGCTGCCAGACATGAGTTCTTCCAGAGTGAATGGGTTTCTCTGCCATGTAACCGCTGTGTCAAGTGTACATAGCATTTTTTTCTTAATTCTGAGTTCTGTTTGAGTATTTTTATAAGTGAAATCGCCCATGTGATTGAAATTCTAATTATTTACCAATCACTTACAGATAAACTTACTTTTTGCAAATATCGAGCTTCAGCAGCATGCTCTCTGACAAGATGCTTCCACTTTTGAGCTACCTCAAAGTCAGGATCATTTGGATCCAGCCAGCGGACCTCTATTTTCCTACCAGGCTTTGCTGGGCGATCCTCAAACATCTCCACTTTAGCAGCAATAGCTCTCACAGGCCTTGGCATCCCAATTATCATCAGTGGGCAACTAGCAACCAGCTTCACAATCGCTTTTGCCTGCTCCTCATCTTCCATCTCAACGAGAGCACATTTTGGGATGTCCTTCGGCCCTATGTAGTTCGTGATGAATTGAACACTCTTGACCGTTCCAAACTGGTCAAGGGCAGTCCTCAAGACAGGTTCAGTGACCTGGGGTGATAGGTTGTCGACATAGACAGTCCGTTTCACCTTCTCCAGGAAAGCAGCATAATCTGTCTCCACAGTGCCTGCCATGCAATCTAAACAGAAGATTCAGAGGCTCAATAACAGGTTGGCAACAGACTAAAGATTTATCAGCAGAAGGTATTGGCTTAAGCTTCAGATTTTGAGAAGAACAAGGCACATCAGTGCATGGTATGATTTACAAATTCAACGCCACTCCTGGACAGCAGGTTTTATATTAGGTGACAGAGCTCCTAACCAAAGCCTGATCCAATTTTTCGTGGTGCACAGCATCTGATGCAGCAACCTTAAGAGCTACACAGCACCAAAACACCACTAGTAAAGATGCATGTGCTACTCATTCGGGGTGCGAGATGATTTGGTGTCGTTGCCTATGATTACCAACTACACCCAATGAATGAGGAAATGGGTCCTGCAGGGGACCAGTAATGAAGGCCACAGCCGTCCGATCGGCTGTGGCTTTTTCAAAAAATAAAAACAAAAAAAAAACCCACCCCTAAAAGCCCCCCCAAGACAAGATCCCCTGCAGTCCCTGCAGTGACTGCAGGGGCTCCAGATCCAATGAATGAAGGATATGCTAAAAAAACACCTACTCCTACATTTTAAATTTGTTAGAAAGTGGGATGTACAGCATCAACACTGACGCTAGGAAGGTGATGATCACGGGATGCGCAGCAGCAGCGCATGGATTCTGGTGCCTTTCCATATATAACTCGTATGCTGCTGCTGCACATCATCTGATCATAACACCACTTGTAAAGACACAAATGCTACTGTTTGACCGAGGGAGATGACTAGGTGTTAGCCAAACATAAATACACAACATACATTTTGCACGAAAAGCTTGCACCTAGAACACGAAGAAGTTCAGCCACAAGCACATAACATGGGAATAAACATGGAAACCCCAATCTCTCTTACATCAACAAAAAGCACTCAAATTCAGGGAAAAGACAGAAATTAAGAACTACTGCTAGCAGGAAACCCTTAGCGAATCCTTTGAAAGACGGCCTCATAAGTCAATAGCTGAACAATCGGTAAAAGAAAAATGCAGTTATTATCTGATTAAAAGACCCGTGCAACCAAAACAAAGGAACCACCTCATCCTGAATTACCCAGAGGGAAAGAATACGATTCTCTTCAAACCACCAATCTCTTCTCATCGTCTCAGTAAGCTTCCAAACGCAAAAGACACAACAGTCGAAACCTAGAACATTCAGAGCCAACAAAAGATGCATTGAGCACGTCGCTCCCTGTCAAAGCTAAACCATTCGTCGCCAAGGTTTCTCACACTCAAAATTGCGCCAAATCGAGCCAAACCCTCTTCCAAGTCCGGAGCAATGAAGCCGAATTCGTCGATGATGGACTGATATACTATGTGTCGACGCGTTGAAACCCTAGGGGTGGAACAATACTCGGCATGCAATTGAGAGAGAGAGAGAGAGAGAGAGAGAGAGAGAGAGGCGTTGCGCGAGGCGAAACCTGGTTGTCAGAGGAAGAGACGGCGGAAACGAGGTATCCAAAAGATGCCCCCCGACGGCGAACGACGGATGCTCGGCGGTGAAGGGGCGGCGGTGCTGAAGGCTGGAGGGCTTTTCGGGTTGTCCTTGTCAAGCGCATGCAATTAGGGGGCTTATTCACGGGCCAAATTTTTGGGCCTAAAGGCTAGGACCGGCCCAATTCCACTAAATAGGTCGGACCAAAACTTCGATTCGCTCGGGCCGGTTCGGGCCTATTCCAATTCTTCTATGGATTTTTTTTATGAGATATGCTTATTGTTCTATAGAAAGATCAAATTATTTAAAAAACTTTAAAGACAGATGTAAATTGACTAGCATGAAGTGAAGATAAGAACAATATAATTTTCAAATAAGTTTTTGGAGCGTTTATTTTGAGAATTAATTTTTCAAAGGGATCTATTTAGACAAAAAAAATTACGATTTTTTTTCATAATTTTCAATTCACACATCCATTGCGATTTTTTATATTTAAATATAAGCATTAAAATTTGATTTTTTTTTTTCTTTTACCTTACTTGGTTAGTAATCAATTTAAGGGGAAGTTACAAAAATCAACCTCGTGCTATTAGCCGAACTCAGTTTTGGTCCTCATGCTCTATTTCATCATCATAATTAATCCCACGACATATCTCTAATAACAATTTAATGATAAATTCTATTTTCTCCGAAAAAATGTGGATGAATTATGTTGACATGCAGAAGGTAACCAACGTCCATGAGCTTCTAAGAAAGTCGCGGGGATAGTTATACCGAGCATTATTTGCTATTGTGCGATTATTAAATTTTCATGATTGAATAGAAACTTGTGACCCGTTCAAAACCCTTCCATATTTGATAATAATAACATTCATGAGAATTGCAGTTCGAAGAACCTATTGATGACTATCAATATCTAGTTAGTAACTTATAGCCTTGAAAGTGCATATCTAACCGGTAATTAGTAACTGTCATACAACTTGAAGAATTTCTAATGTACTAGTGTTAAATTTTTTTTTTTTTGGGGGGAGGTTATGCAATTTTTCTATTTCTAAAAACAATCTTAAGAAAAATAATATAAAATGATCTATAAATTTTGATTAAATATATAATATAGTCCATAAATTTTCAATTTGGTCAATGTTGTTCGTGAATTTTAGTCTAATAATGTATTAGGTGATCCATAAACTTTCAATTTATTCAATATGAATAATGCATTATATATATATAATTTTCTGAATTATATGAAAATATTCAATGTAGTTGTCGCGACCTCCCCGAAGGTACACCACCTAGGATTCGGCTAATGGACTGCTAAACCTAATTTAGCTCGAGCTTTCCCAAGTTCATACCAATTCGCGACTTAGGTTTCGCTTTTTAAACATGCAAGATTGATTTCAATTGGAGTCGCCACTAATCTATTTATGGTGGGTCGATTAGAAACCCATGTAAAATACTGGGAGTAGTACTTTACCTCTACGAACCAGAGATTTTGAATTCGGGGACTTGAGAACCTATTTTCTTCTATTTCAAAAATAATTTGCAGGCAGCTTGAATTGATTTTAACTTTATTCCCTAACATGCACGGTGATCACGCGGGTGCGCAAATAATTATTTAAATGCTCAAATAAATAGAATAATAAGCAAAGCAATAAAAACAAGATAAAGCAAATAAAAAAAAGATTCTTTTTGGGGTTTTCTATGTGCATGCAATTCATGTAATGGAAAACTAATCTTATATGCAACTATCTTAATGCAATTCTAAATGTGAAACTAATTATCTATAGTTAAATAACATCTAATTTATACTAGGAACTAAATTACATTAATTCCTAATTTAAACCAAAATCTTATCTTAACTACAAATAATAGAATACGAAAACTAAACTAATATGCAAATGCATGAAAGTCTAAACCTAATGACATGACCTAACATGGCTTAAAACATGCAATTCCTAAATTAACTTGGGCTAAATGACATGCTATTTAACTAAATGAATTAAATGACATGCAAAAGGGCTTTTTTTTAGGCACTTTTCTTATTTATTTAATAAAATTCGAAATTAATTGAACTAATTAATTATGAAAACCTAACCTAACATGATTCCTAAGTTTTTAGATGTTATGTGCTACCATGATGAATTTGTATGCAATTCTTAAGTGACATGCAATTTAATGTGCCTAAACTAAATGTCATGCAAAAACTAATAATGCAAACTAAGATGCAAAGACAATGCAATAATATCTAATATGCAATCTAATCATGTAATATAATATTACCTAATGTGAATCTAATCTAAATATGGAATGTAATTTGATCTAATGTGCAATCTACACATGGAATGCAATTTTTTTTTGTATTTTACGAATTAAACAAAAATGCAACTAAATAAACGGATCGTATCTCGGGCATGAGATCGAATCGGCTGACTTTCGTGCGGTCGCGAGTCATATCTCGAGCGTGAGATCGGACTATCGACTAATACACATTACGAAAAAAATGAAATGACATCACAATTAATAATTCCTATCATCTAAAAAAACAAATTTAAAAATAAATGCATGAGAGGAATAAGCAAATCAACATGATGAAAGACCTTTTTTATTGCAGAAAAATATATTTTTTAAAATTTAAAATTTGTTTATTTAAACATTTAAATACTATAAAAGAATAATAAAAAAAAATAATGAAAGAAAACACAGTTTCTCAACTTCCCACGCAGTCTTTTTCTTCGTGAGTCTCCTCCCTCAAGGAGACGCCCCATGGATGTTCCAAACTCATAAAAAAACTTTGTATGCCGTTAAAACATCTCAGACATAAACACATCAAGAGCAAACAACAAATACAGCATGAAACAGAATAAAAACAGAGCAAGTTTATTAGAGCAATTCGTCACACAAGTGATGTGCAGTGAGGAATGCTTGATCACAGAACCAAAAAGTCACGATATCTATGCTTAAAATGCCTTAAGGATAATCGGAACAAATGCATAAGTTGAAAAAAGACTAACGGGGTAAATCAAGAATCGACTTCAACCAACCCAAGCTCCATTCAACCTTAAAGAACACAACGGACTCAAAGCAAAAGGAAATAAAAGGGAAGAGAAAAAAACAATGAAAATCCCTACATGGTTCAAGACACATGGAGAGCAAAAGCGCTCGAGCGAGCTCGAGACAAAGCGACCCTCGTCCGTGGCACTTTCTTGACCACGATCCTCGGAAAAATTGATCTCGGACGAGAAGGGGGGAAAAACCTATGGCCAAGACTTACCAATAAATCAAGAAGAACCGGGGGGAAAATTACATGAACGAGTCGTCCAATTTCAAGCCTTCGGATGCACGCCCCTTTTCCCTTCTCTCTCTGCTCCTCAGTCTTACTCTCGTTCCCTTCTTTATGTGCGTGTGTGCTGCTTTTTACTTTTTTCTCTGAAAAGTCTCCCCTTTTTTCCCCCTGGTTGCGTGTGTGTCACTGCTTTTCTCAGAAAATAGTCCCCCTCCTTCACTGTTGCCATGGGCTCCTTTTAAAGATGAACAAAGAAATCTTGGTCAAATCTCTCTCTTTGTCCCTTACTTTATTTATTTCCCCACTGCAGGCGTACGACTTTGCTTTATAATGGGTAGAAAAAAAATCTCGGTCAAGTCTTGAAGGTTTGACCGAGATTTCTACCGAGCTTCTTTTCACCTTTTGTTGGTATCAAAGGATTTCGGTCAAATCTTTCAAATATTTGACCGAAATTCTCCTTTCTCTGTCTTTCCCCAACAGAATATATTTTAGGCTCGTCAATTCCACGTAAATATTCACTTGTGGCCGAAAATTTCCTCGTGATCTTGGCATTCCTAATTTTAAAGAGACAACGAATTTGGACAAAATATCGAACTTGTTCTATATGTAAAATGCTCTTAAAACTATATGTAAATCAAAATTTTGGTATCAACAGTAGTCCTTGAACTTAAATAAATGAAAGACAATATTGAACATTTTTATTTAATTCAATGAACAACATGGATTACATCGAATATTTCCATATAATTTATGAACTAAGTCGAACACGTATCAAACATTAAAGATATAAAAACATCATATATCATATTACAAATTAAGTTAAAATTCAGAGATCATATTAAATAAAATTTATGGATTATATTACACATTGGCATTTAATCAAAGTTCATAGAATCCGAAATCTTATAATCGTGCACATTTGACTTTAAGAAATAAGAAGTTTGCGGCGGAGCTCTTTCTCCCGCTTTTTCAACTTTCTCGGATACCTAATATTCTCGAAAATTCTCATGCCCACTTTGCTATTGCATGTGTCCAATGCTTTCTACCACAAACCACCTTCTTCTCCTCTTTTGCTGAGCCGAGCTCTCTCTCTCTCTCTCTCTCTCTCTCTCTCTCTCTCATCTTTTCACCAGTGAACTTCCATCCATGATCATGGGTAATTGATGAGTAGAAAATCTCCCCTTTGTTGACAGAAGATATGCAAATTTTCTATGTAAAGCAAGCCTGGGACTGTTTTGTACAGAATTGATTCTTTTCTTATTCCTTACTTTCCTTTTGTTACAAACTCTTGTATTATAAGAATAGTTGCTACACTTGTACATTAATATCCAGAAAATTAAAAAAAAATGTTTACTCTTCTCTGCCCTACACCATATTCTTCGTCACTTTGTTTCATGGTATCTAAGCAGTACTTAATCCAAATCGCTTCCGCCCTCTTTCACTTGTGATTGTCTTCTGTTGAGTGTTGTTGCGGGAACAAAAAACCTGCAAAACAGACTATATTTTGCGCAAGAAGAAACCACATTTTTTTTACCTTACCATGACGAAGAATCAATCTGCATTAAAGGGAGATCAATCCTCAGAGACAATTCCAACCTCATCACTAGAAAGTTTGCCCTCAGGGAGAGAAGAACGAAGCGTAAAGTCAGTTGAAGACTCGGCACAACATCAGTTCAACCAGGCTCCAACAGAACAAATCTCATGTACTCCAGTGCCTAATCCTTACTGGATATATGACATCCCGCCAATGTATCTTATTCAATCAAAGCCAAGGGATGAATACAGGGAGTTCACCCAGTTACTGGAACGCAATGCCACTCGGGATTGGACCGAATGGTCTGGCCTCAGGGATGGATCTTTCGAGGCATTCAATCGGTCCGGGGAGCCCAAGAGGGGATCCGAATACCCAATCGATTCCTCAACAGGGTTTGGACCCCTACCCGATCCCTCAACCCGGACCACCACCGCATCTCCTTCCATTAATCATAGGCCATCCATAACCGGGAGACCCACTATACACAACTGCAGGCGACGGGCCGGAGCTCCGGTTGATTAACCGAACCCTCAACGGACCCGAAAACTACACGGTTTGGGCAATCGATTTTCTTTTTATTTTTGGTACCATTTTGGGCAACTGATTTTCGGCGTGCCCTTGGAACAAAAGACAAGGAAGGATTTTTAGATTGGACTGTGCCAATGCCAACCGACGAGCGGCTGCACCGAATGTGGCAAAAATGCAAATGTTTGGTGCGCACATGGATGGGTAACACCATTAGTCAAGAAATCACTGCAAGTTTGCCTTCCACAGAAGACCCACAACAAATGTGGAACAACATAAGGGAGATGTACGGAAAAATTGATTGAGCGAAGATTTTCGCCATCGAGCAGCAATTATCAAAATTAAAGCAAGGCAACTAGTCGATTATGGTTTGTTATAATCGACTCTCGGCTCTCTGGAACGAGCTCGAAATAGTCAAATAGAAATTGGAAGCGCTTGATCATATCCTCAAACAATATCAGGCAATCCGTGAGAGACAAAAGGCGACTCGATTCTTGCTTATATTGAATGATGATCACCTCGCGTTCAGGACCCAAATCCTCGCGATGGACCCACCGCCACCGCTTGGACAGATCTACCAGCTAGCCATTCAGGAAGAGAGTCAGCACTTTGTTGCTCAGGACCGCGGAAGAGAAGGCCTCATCCTTGCAGCTGGCGAAGCTGGATGACGGAGGCCATCGAGAGGAAGCTCGAGCGATCAGAAGGACGAAGAGAGGCGCTATCGCGAGAACGAAAACCTAGGGTTTCTGGTTTCGGGTGATGGGCTGTCTTAAGCTCGTGGCCTAGAGGATTTTGGGCTAGACAACATGAACCGAGAAGAAGGCCCATTATATGGGCCTCGCCTCAGCAACGACGGGCGAGCAGGAGGCCCAAAATCAGGCCTGGGCGGATGAAAATCTAGCGGCCCACGTTATATCTCAGCAGTGGGAGGATCCCATGAACGAGACAATGCGACATGGACAGGTCATATGGGGCACAAATAAAAAAAAAGTTATATTGTGAACATTGCAGGCTTCCACATCATACTATAGATACATGTTGGAAATTACATGGGAAGAGAAATGACAAAGGCAAGAAAACTCAGGCACATCAAGTAACAAGTACGACTCAGCCTATTTCCTATGACAAATACTAGCAATTTCTCAAAGTTTTGGAGCAAATGGATGTTGATGATAAGGGTGCTAGCTTCTCAGGTACTACTTGCTGTCTCTCGAACTCACTTTTCAATAATGTATAAATTATAGATTCGGGGGCTAGTGATCACATAATTTGCGATGATAGATTTTATTCTTGCATTCTAAAAAATTCAAAATCCCCAAAATCTATGCAACTCCTAAATGGAAGTGTGACTCTTGTGACCAAAATAGGTACACATCATCCTGAGAAATGTCCTATTTGTTCCATAGTTTAAATTCAATCTTAATTCTGTTTCAAAGGCATGTGCCGACAATTCCTGTTATGTCACATTTCGTGCTGATACATGTCTCTTTCTGTTAACTGGCAAGTTGATGGGAATGGATAATGAGTCCCAGGGACTCTATATTTGGACTGACTTTCCTCGTGATCTAGATTCTACTTTAATTCATTCATGTAATGCCAGTACAAGCAATAAAATTTCTATTTTCCATCAAAGGTTTGGTCATAATACTTCCATTCCATATCCTAGTTGTGAAATTTGTCCTCCTGCGAAACAATCCAGACTTACTTTTCCTTCTAGTACCACTTGCGCTAGAAATTTTTTTTTGTCTTCTCCACATGTATGTTTGGGGTCCTTATCATACCTCCAATCATGATGGATCTTGTTTTTTCTTTACCATTGTGGATGATTTTTCACGAGCTACATGGGTATTTCTCATGCAATCTAAAAATCAGGTATTTGTGCATTTGCAAGAATTCTTCTCCCTAATACAAAATCAATTTGGCATAACTGTTAAAAAAATTCAAACAGATAATGGGAGGGAATTCTTTAATCACAATTGCCGAAATTTGTTTTTTGCCTTTGGGATTGTACATGAGAGTACTTATGTTTACACACCTCAACAAAATGGGATTGTTGAAAGAAAATGTCGTTATATACTTGAAGTAGCTTGTACTCTTAAATTCCAGGCTTCTATTCCTGAACAATTCTAGGGTGAATGTGTGATCGCGGCCACGTATCTTATTAATCGTTTGCCGAGTAGAGTTCTTGACGGTAAGAGTCCTTTTGAGCTGCTTTTCCATAAAAAAACCTCCTTTGGATCATCTTCATGTTTTTGGCTGCCTTTGTTATATAACTACTGTGGGACGATAGACCAAGTTGGATCCACGTGCTTGAAAATGCATCTTCATGAGGTATCCTGATTTACAAAAGGGCTATCGAGTTCATGACCCAGTCACTGGAGAATTGCTTATCAGTAGAGATATTATCTTCCACGAGGAAAAATTTCCATTCACATATCTGGAATTACCTCCTGAAGCGCTAGTGTCGTATTCATCTCAACGACGTTCTCTTCCAGATGAGGATATCTCTGTTCCTGTCTTACCGGTGAATGTTATGCCGCCACCACAACTTATCACACCACCTACCATAGATTTTGATTCATCCATTCCAGCCACTATTGGGGGCGATAATATCTCTAATTTAGCATAGGACTATATCTCTAATTTAGCATAGAATTCTCCTTTTGAGGATGCTCTTATAACTTCACCTCCTGCACCGCGATGCTCTGGTCGTCCTACCAGACCACCAACTTGGACCAAGGATTACATATGCTCTTCCAGTATTTCTTAATGTATTCCTCATCCGATCTCATCTTATGTCTCTTTTGATTGGCTTTCCCCAGAACACAGAGTTTGTATTAGTCGTATTTCTGAAGAACAAGAACCTACTTATTATCATGAGGCAGTCAGAGATCCACAATGGCAAAAGGCCATGGCAGATGAACTCCATGCCTTAATTACTAGTCGCACCTGGGATATTGTGCCATTACCACCACACCGCAAAGCGGTGGGATGCAAATGGGTGTGCAAGATTAAATATAAAGCTGATGGATCCGTGGAACGATTCAAGGCACGACTTGGCTTTACTCAACGAGAATGTTCCGATTATCACGAAACTTTTTCTCCTATAGCCAAAGATGTGACTGTTTGATCTTTTTTATCGGTGGCAGCTTGTCATGATTGGAACCTTCATCAGATGGGTGTCCATAATGCTTTCCTCCATGGTGATCTTGATGAAGCAATTTACATGGAACTTCCACCAGGATTACGGCGATAGGGGGAGATGGGGGTATGTCGTCTCTGCAAATCCCTCTGTGGCCTTAAACAGGCATCACGATAATGGAATGCCAAATTCACCATTGCCCTTACAGCTACTGGTTTCAAACGGTCAAGACATGACTACGCTCTGTTTACATGGGCAAAAGGTGCGTCGCGTATTTATTTAATGATTTATGTAGATGACATACTCATCATAGGGAATGATAAAAATGCCATTGACGGGCTGAAGGCTTACCTTCATTCGACATTCCATATTAAAGATTTGGGTGCACCTAAATACTTTCTTGGAATAGAAATTGCCCGTTCAAACTTGAGAATTTCCCTCAGTCAATAGAAATTTATTCAAGAGATCATTTTCGAGGCAGGATTATTGGGCTGCAAGCCCGCAGTTATCCCTATTGAACAAAATCTCAAACTCACTACAATAGAACGTGATGGTGGATCGTCTCCAAAAGATCTTTTGCTTGAGGATCCTTCTAGTTATTAGAGGCTAGTCGGTAAATTGATCTATCTCACCATGACTAGACCGGACATCTATTTTGCCGTACAAACACTCGGCCAATTTATGCATCAGCCTAAGCATTCTCACATGATTGCTGCATTGAAAGTAGTTAAGTAATTGAAAAAAATGCCTGGGTATGAGAATTCTTCTTTCTAAGGAATGCAATATGAAGATGAAGGCTTCTTGTGATTTCGATTGGGCCACATGTCCGATGAATTGAAGGTCGGTGACTGGATTCTGCATCAAGTTGGGTGAATCACTTTTGTCTTGGAAGACTAAGAAGCAAAAAATGGTCTCATTATCTTCAGCTGAGGCATAATACAGAGCAATGGCTAAAGCCACGTGTGAAATAATTTGGTTATGTAGACTTCTATCAGACCTTGGTGTGCGAGTCAAGGGACCAACTACTTTGATCTGTGACAATGAGGCGGCTCTTAAATTTGCAGCAAATCCGTTCTTCATGAGAGAACAAAACACATTGAAGTGGATTGTCATTTCACTAGCGAGAAGATTCGGGAGGGTATAATCAAGACAATTGAGATAAACACCTCAGAATAGCCAGCATACATCTTTACAAAGGCCTTATGTTCGAAACAACATACATATATTCTAAGCAAGCTAAATGTCTTTGGCATATACCAACCATTAACTTGAGAGGGAGTGTTGACAGAAGATATCCAAATCTTCTATGTAAAGCAAGACTAGGACTGTTTTGTACATAATCGATTCTTTCCTTATTCCTTACTTTCCTTTTGTTACAGACTCTTGTATTATAAGAACAGTTGCTACACTTGTACATTGATATACAGAAAATAAAAAACATTGTTTACTCTTCTCTGCCCTACGCCATATTCTTCGTCACTTTGTTTTACCCTTGATTCCTTTCTTCTCATTTTTTTTTTTCGAAATTTCCTCTGATAACCCGCTTCCAACCCCATCCGATTCCACGAGGCCATGGGTAATCTGTGGAGTCTCCTCACTCTTGCTCACTCCCTTGCCGGGTACTTCACCTCCTCATCTTCTTTTTCGTTAACATATATTGAACGAGTCGTGTCCTGACGATCTTGATTGAAATTCGCGCAGGCCGGTGCTTATGCTGCTCTATCCTCTGTAAGATTCCCGATTCTTTCCTCCCACGATTCTTATTGTGTAGGTCGACGCAGAAAGAGATTCGGGTTGACGACGGTGTGCTTTGTTTGGGCAGGTATGCCTCGGTGATGGCCATCGAGAGCTCGTCCAAGATAGACGATGAGCAGTGGCTGGCTTACTGGATCCTCTACTCCTTCCTCACCCTTGTCGAGATGCTCCTTCAGCCTCTATTTGAGTGGTAAGTCTCATCTCCTGTTGAACTTGATGATCGAATCTATGGATTAGCGAGATGACGAATCATCCCCTTTACCGGCAGGGTACCCATATGGTATGACGTGAAGCTCATCTTGGCAGCGTGGCTGGTCCTCCCTCGGTTCAAAGGCGCAGCTTTCCTGTACGAGAGGTTTGTGCGGGAGCGCATCCTCAAGAGGTACTCCTCATGTCTTTCTCCCTTACCTCCTCTAGGTCGGCCTCCAGGTTCTCCTCCCCATCCTCCTCTAGGTCGGCCTCTAGGTCCTCCTCCCCGTCCTCCTCCAGGTCCTTCTCCTCCACGTCCTCCTCCAGGTCGGCCTCCATGTCTTCCTCCCTGTCCTTCTCCTCCACATCCTCCTCCAGATCCTCCTCCTGGTCCTCCTCCCCTACCTCATCCTACCCCAATGGCAAATCCAAGGCCAAGAAGGAAAAAAAGGTGCATTTGGTGCCGCATTTGGAGAAAGTTTAAATGGGTTTGTTGAAATGTAAATGTTGAAAAGTGTTTTAAATGCAATTTGACAAACATGTATTTACAAAATTTGTGTAACTAATATTAAGTTTTTTTTTACTTTAATTTGTTTGAAGACATTTAATTGGATGACGAAACCAACACATGACCCATGTTAAAGAATGAATTAGGTAAGTGTTGGATATAGTGAAAAAATGGAAGAAGATGAAGTGAAGATGCCGATTGAAGATAAAATTATGTAATTGCATTTAAGGAGCATGATAACTTGTGAAGAAGGTGGATGTACGATCATAGGACGTAAAGTTACAAAGATGCGATTGTAACTATCGTTTGCAGTTCACAAAAAGGCAATGTATGGCTGTTGTTAAAGGATGCAAGACCATCAACACATTATTTATGTAATTCATCAATACATATTCATTTTCTAGTTCGAATTTATCATTCTTCGTCCATGTCACACATATTCAATTCCTGTCCAAATTGCTATTGCACCCATTTAATGAAAAAAAATCAAATATCACCCTTGGTGAAAAGCATTTCACCAATTGAGAAGGACCCCAATTTCTAGGGCCACAAGATGTAAAACGTCACGAGGATTTTGGGCAACAAGAAATAAGTCAACAGTAATAAAGAGGGTCATAATCCCGGGAGTTAGCTTTTCAATAGGGGACTATAGAGATAAGTCAACATCAGAGTTTAGCTTGTGCTACCCCATCTCGCCCTCAAACTCTCCTTCCCTCTTTCTATGTCGCCCTCCCTCCCTTGCGACTATCTAAGGGTGCACATGACATGCACCTAATTCTCGTCCAGAATGTATTCTGGAGTAAAAAAACTCATTCCGAATGAGAATTCCGTTTGATTGGAAAATGTCACAAAACCAATTATGGACTAGATTTCTATTCTAGAATTGGAAAAATGGAAAGGATGAGAAATGAAAAAAAAAACTGATTTCTCATTCTCTGGGGCCCAAAGAGAATCCATTCTCTTCTCCTATTTCCTCTTTTGTGTGCCTTAATTCAGACTGCCTACTTTCCCTCACGACCTCACGAACGCCTCTCTCCCAACCACCTCTCCGCCTCCGCAAGCTTGCGCCTCCGCCTACGCCTCAGCCTTTGCCTGCGCCTCTCCTCTGCCTTGGCCTCGTCCACACGCCTCGGCCTCTGCCTCGTCCACACGCCTCGGCCTCGGCCTCTCCTCCGTCTTGGCCTCAGCCTCTCCTCCGCCTCGGTTTTCCACACGCCTCGGCCTCCGAGTTGTGCATCTTCAATCTTCACTTCTTCTTCTTCTAACCTTGATTTCTTGAGGCCGCTGTTGTTCCCTCGCTCGCCCGCCCGCTGTTGTTTGCTAGCTCGCTTGCCCGTCGCTCGCTCATCCCCTGCTCGTCGCTCGCCCGTCAGTCGCCAGCCAATCGCCTGCTAGTCGCTCGCCACCTCACTCTCCGCCGCCTCGTTTGTTGCCTTGCTCTCCAAGTGTGAGAAGCTAGCTAGGCTGGGTTTTACTGTGGAATCAACACTGAGTGATTGCAAAAAGTAAGTCATTTTCTCAAACGCCCATTTTTAGAAGTTTTCTCCATCAAGGGTAAGGTGCTTGAGAGTGCTCATGAAGTGTGGTAGTAAGCAAAATGCGGCTTCAGACGTGTCAGGCCTTTGTTCTTGCTTTGGCTTGGCCCATGAAGTCTGTTGTAGATTTACTGATTTATTTTCTTATTGATCTAAGTTTACTCTATCATAGGCATGCATAGTCAATGATTTTCAGATATTGTAAATTTGTTTATCACAATATTTACCGATCAACTGCTGGATGATCATGTCAAGCATTTCTCCCCGTATTGGTTGTGTCCAATGGGATTTTCCTTTGTGCAGATGGATGGACTGATCTCTAGTCTTTTGAATCAAAGAAGGCTATTTCTAACTCACCCTTCTAATGATAGATTTGATGGGTGTTGGTTCGGGTTATTTCTCTTGGACTCATACAATGTAGTTTAAGATCTATCGTAAGGAAAGTTTCCTTGACCAGAATATTGACTTCCACTAATCTCAATGATTGTAGCATTTTCCTTGGCAGTTAGTGGAACTAATAGGAAAATTGCATCAGAATTCTTCTGTGCTCTTTGTTGTCTCTTAAACATGTTGTTTTCATCAATTATGAGAAGAAAATGATATACTTATTCTGTTTATTTTTTGACACAATAGGTGCAAGTGAAAATTGAAAGAAAATAGTATTTGCATCCTGAGAACTTCTTTGGCATGGTAGTACAGATTTTTAGGAAATTAGCATGGGACATCTATATAGGATGAAGATAATGTTTGGTTCTGTTTCTTCTTCTGTTGTTGTATAAGTATCATTTATCCAAAAATATAACATGTATTATGCATTGCTCTTTCTTTTTCTTTCTTTTTTTTCCCTTGAAAATTATTTATATGGAGTTCTGATACATAAAAATGGCAACCTGTTAGTTTAGTAGAGTTATTTCATCTAATTTTTGAATTGTGAAGAAAACCAACACAACATCGACTGGAATCAATAGCAAATTGAACCAGTATTAGCTTCCATCAGTTTTGTGAAAAGCACCTGAAGGAAGGATGCCAAGTTTGCATCTTTTACTTGGTCAGCAACTTTAGGAATAATTTATTAGTGATTGTGACTAATTTGTGATAGTGTGGTAGCTGGTGGGGGTTATTTGTGTTTTAGCAAGGAAAAAATTGATTACTTGGTTTTTGTGATTTTATTTGTTTGAAACGGTCTTCTATGTCTATAATAAGCATGTCTTTAAGCTAGTTAGTGAAAACGTAGTTCCAAATCAAGAAATGCTGGTTTTTGAGGTATTCTAGATTGGTTGCGAGGTGGTTGTTCATTTCTTTATTTGAGTGAAGAGGATGTTGGTTATTGTCATGGATTTTCTGAACTGACATATGAACCTTGATTTCATAGATTTTCCTTTTATTTTACTTCTATCTGGAAAAAAAATTACTACTGTATATTTTTTTAATATGTGTAGATGCTGAAAAGATGAGAGCTCTAGAGTTAAACTCTTGGCAGTTGTTAATATTGTACGTAAAAAGAATTAAAAGTCATGCTTTAGAGATGTGGTTGAATTTGGCACTTTTGCAACTGTAGTATGATGTTAATTGATGTATATTTGTCTTCATGCACTAGTACAAGTTACAATCTTGTCGTGGAAAACCATATATAGTTTATAAATTCAAGAAGAAGCAGAATCTTGTTTGTGTTAATAGGGAAAATTAATGCATCTACTTATATTAAAGTAAGTCATTTAAAAAACTCTTGTTTATCCTGAAAAAAATCAAGATTTACCAATTGGTGCTAATATTTTCTTTTGTTTTCTTTGATGGTAATCAGGTTGCAAATTTCCACTCTTTCCCTGAATATTTTGTTTTTCCAGAACACTTCAACCTTAAGCAAATGTATGTTGCTTCACCCTTATTTCACTAATTTGAATTGTTTGTGTTAATAAGTATCCTTATGCTACATTTATCTTCAATAGGTCATGTTATTCTGCAGTTTTGGTTCTTTGAAGCATTAGATTTGCTAGTTTATTTTGATTTTTTGTCATAGTAAAGCCTTTTGTTCATTTTGTTTGATTAATAGTCACAGCATTGTATGTTATTGTGATCTTGAATGTTCAATCAATTAAGGTAAAATGACATCTCATAAAGAGGCTAATATGGCAAAGTGGACTGAGCCTTTAACCAACGAGCTCATAAGTTTGCTGGTAGAAGAGGTAAAAAAGGGAAATCGCACCACCTCTACCTACAACAAAACGGGATGGAATAACATACGTGTTGAATTCAACAAACGGACAGGGCTACATTTTACTCTAATGCAGTTGAAGAACAAGGTTAATAAGCTGAGGATAAAGTACGGTAGTTTCAAGAAACTTTTGTCGCAATTTGGATTTGGATGGGATCATGTAAACAACAGGGTTGCTGTGGAGGATGAGAGTATTTGGGAGTCTCACATAGAGGTATTGGTCGTTACTTGGGTTGTTTTGTTTTTATTATGGTTGTAAGCTTTGATTATGTTGCTGATGTTTGTCATTATTGTGAAAATGACAGGATAATAAGGAATGGGATAAATTTAAGAAGGATGGCTTTCCTCAGTATCCCGACTTGTGTATTGTTTTCGGTGATACATATGCTACTGGAAAGTATGTAGTAGGAAATGCAGAACATGTGTTATCCTCAGAGGAAAATGAGACTGGTGGTGATGGTGGTTTTGATGGTGGCGATGGTGGTTTTGTTGGTGGTGATGGTGGTTTTGCTGGTGATGATGGTGGTAGTGATGCGATGGGTAGTCCGATGGAATTAGATGGACAACATATTGATGATGGACTCTTTACACCCGATGTCACTACATCAGCAAACCGTAGGAAGCACAATATAGACAGAACTTCAAATGCCAAGAGGAGAAGACAAATGATTTTTCCACCACTTGCAAAGCTATTCGAGAATTGATTGTATTTAGGACTAGTCAATCAACTAGTGCCTCAGTCTCCTCAACTGCACCATCAACACCATCAGCACCTGTAGGTGCCTACTCCATAGGAGCTGTGATGGCCATCATAAATGGCATGACTGACTTAGAGCCAGAATTGTACAACAAAGCTGTGAATGTGTCCTTACATAATGCATCTTGGAGGGAGGCTTTTGTCTTAGCTCTACATGAGAGGAGACGTTGACTAATTGAAATGATTTAAGTAGCTGTGAGGAAATAGGCTGTGGATTTATCTTTGGTTTGCATCTATCATGACTTATGTATTTGAGATACTATGATTTTGTATTTTAATTATTCAACTATGATATGAAGTCTATTTCATATAAGATTCTATGGATTTTATTATTTGATATAATACTTTGGTGTGGTTTTGTGGTTATTTGTTGAGTTGTGACATTCTTATTTCATGTGATGGCATAAGTAATATGAAGGGGGTTGAAAGTAGCGATCAAGTATCGGCAGTTGAATCAGTTGAAATAGATTTTGATGAAACAGATATAGATACACTTGATAGCATGGTTATGCATATCTGCGATGGATATGTCGATGCACACAAAAGAACCTATTAGGGATATCGTATTGTCAGGACCTGGATGGATGAGGGAGATTCTTTATGGACATGTAGATAAAATATATGAATATTTTAGAATGGAAAGACACGTGTTTGTCAACCTGTGCAACTTGATGAAGTCAAGAGGTTGGTTGAAAGATGGTCAGCGAATTAAAGTAGATGAACAAGTTGGGATCTTTTTGGTGATGATTTGTCACAAGAGCTCGAATAGGAACCTGTGCGAGAGATTTCAACATTCAGGACAAACTATCAGCAAATATTTTACAATAGTGTTGAACGCAGTTCGCAAGTTAGCGAACGAGAATATTGTTCCACATTCATTTGATGTTATCCCAAATGAGATTCTTATGGATCCTAGGCATAAACGTTACTTCAAGGTTGTATTTTTGTACATTCTTTTGCCCAATTGATTTCATTTTGTTTTCAAATTTGTATGCTAATGGTTTTTTATAAAATGACAGGGTTGCATAGGCGCTATTGATGGGACCCATGTTTATGCTTCTGTACCTATGGCCAAGCAAATCCCATATAGAGGCAGGAAAGGAATAACCACACAGAATGTGATGTGTGCATGCTCATTTGATATGAAGTTTACTTTTGTGTATGCTGGTTGGGAAGGATCTGCCAACGATTGTCGGGTGCTAGCGGCAGCACTCGAGAATCCTATTTTAGGGTTTCTTCGTCCACCACCAGGTATGTACGTATTCCGTAAGGACTAATTTATTATTATCATTATACTTTAGTTGCAAAATATGACCTATAAATGAATACTTTATTTTAGGTAAATACTATGTGGTAGATTCGGGATATGCATTAGATCCGGGATTCTTAACTCATTTTAAAGGTGAATGCTATCATCTATCCGAATATAGGGGATATGCGAGACGACCAACAACAGTAAGAGAGTGATATGCATTAGATCCGGGATTCTTAACTCATTTTAAAGGTGAACGCTATCATCTATCCGAATATAGGGGAAATGCGAGACGACCAACAACATCAAGAGAGTTGTTCAATCAAAGGCATTTTTCAATTAGAATGTCATCGAGAGATCATTTGGGGTATTGAAGAATCGTTTTTTCATTTTGAAACACATGCACTCATTTACAATTCGAAAGCAATCATATATTGTAATTGCATGTTGATAGTACATTCGAGATCAAGACCGGAGGGAAAGAGACTTTTCCGAATATAGAGATCCGGAGCACCTGTTTGAACCAACAGAAGATGTCGATGCGAGTGATACATCAAATGAGGCGAAAACTGAGATGAAATTGTTTAGGAAATGTAGCAATACATAATAATTTGCCATAGATTCCATGATATTGTATTTTCAACTTTTATAATGTATTTGTATTATTTTGTATTTGAAAATTTTTTATCTCAACTTTTGTGATGTCATGTTGTAATGTGAGCTTTGGTTCTATATGTTATCTCAATATTGGATATCATCTTCTCCCCTAGTTATTTGAGAATTATTTATACTATGATTTATGTAAGTAAAGTGAATTCAGAGTTTGATTACAATAAAAAATGTGAATAATTTTTTCGGCTAAATAATAAGTATTTGATTTTTAATGGAATGAATATCTTGTAATCTAAAAAATTAAAAAATTTCTTTAAATGAAATGAAATCAAAATCAGAAACAGAATTTTTTTATCATATCAAACAGATTTCTCATTCTTGAATATAAATTCTTTAATCGTATCAAACGCAATTCTTCTGAAACTTATTCTGAAATAGAATCAGAAAATTATAATTCTATTCTGGATAGAATTTATATGCAACCTACGTATTTGTCACCATCACTGCGTGGTGAAAAAATAAAATATTAATGAAAGTCATTTTTCTCAGTTAGAAAAACGGACCGGATTCAGCGCCACCTGCGTTAGCTTCTGCTTCCCCTCTCCTCTGTTTCCTTGCGGAAGAAAAAACCCATTTCTTGACTCCTCTCTCACTGCGCAATTCCTACGCTTCGATTGCCACCCTCGTTTCGGCGCATCTCTGCATTCTTCGAAACGCTCCTCGTTGCTCGAACCCATCGGACGTTCCTCGCTAATTCACGGATTTTTGAAGCTCCATCGGCTGGGCGATCGATCCAGCTCCGAAGGCGGCGTGAGGTGCTGGTTTTTGGAGGAGGGGATTGGTCGCGGGGAGAGGGTGGATCGAGCGAGGTCGAATGGGTCAGAGCTCGAAGAAGAAGAAGAAAGGAGGGAAGAGGAGTAAAGGGAGGACTCCTTCTAAGGACCAGCATGCTGACGAGGGCAATGCGCTGCTTGCCGAGGAAATCACTGCCCTGTGAGTTGGTTCTGTTGCTTCGTAATAGTGCCGATGGCTTTTTCATGTTCATGGTGATTTATCTGTTTGGAAGACTTTTAAGTTCGTAAGTTTCGGCAGGGAGGCATGCTCCTTAACTCTTGTTTATTCTACTCTGCCGTTTGTGGGGTCTGTGAAGTATAATGCGGGGTTCAACTTTAGTTATTGCGTATGTATTGAGTTTGCTTAGTTGATGGCTTGGAGCAAACAAACGCCAGAAGCATGATGTCTTTCTATTTTGCAATTACTGAAGTTACCGACGCGCAATGTCCAGGTGTGCGATATTTCAGGAGGATTGCACAGTTTCAGAAACCCCTCCGAAGATCATTATTAAGCTCAGGTTTCCTTTTAGTGGGTCTTCTGTTAATTGCATGGGTTTTGATTATTTATCATGGTTATGGATATGTTTAGCTGGAATAAATCAGGCCTTACTCAAAAGACACGGGTTTTGATGATCTGGATGTGTCAGCCCTTCTTTTTGTAAGGTCGGTGCCTCTAAATTTGGTGTTAACACTATCTCTCTTGGTGTCGATTGTCATGGTTCGGCTTTCCCTTTATGTCTTTTCTAATATAGGTGCTTACCTGGGTATCCTTACAAGTGCCCGAAGTTGCAGATCATACCAGAGAAAGGTTTATCTGAAGCTGACGCAGATAAGCTCCTCTCTCTCCTACATGACCTGGTATGAACTGTTTCTTGGTTCTATGCAACCATTCTCAAGTGGTCTTCCTTCACCTTCCCATATTCCTTTTCTGGTTGGGGGTTGATTGGGTGGTGTTAGACAATTTGTTTTTCCCCCAAAAGCTTAAGCTGTGTGGAAACAAGCCCATAGACTCCCTCTCTTGTATGCAAGTTGGATCTTTTGTTTAGTATATAGAATGTAGGCATAACTATATCAACTAACACACAAACATAATAACAGGAATATCAAAAGGGTACCAAGGGGGTCTTACCCCGGCACAAAGCTAGATACAAGAGACTTGTCTGTACAGAATATCACAGGTTTGCCACTGGAGAACTGTTAATATTCTCCCTCAAGATGGAGCATGGATATCAGTCATGCCCATATAGCAAATATGGAAGTATAAAGTAATTCCTCTCAATCTGGTTCTAAAAGTATTTGCTAACTAGTCTATGGATTTGGTAAGGGGTATACGAATGAGCAAACTGTCTAGTTTCTTCTTGATGAAGTTCCTGTTAGTCTCAACCAATTAGCTTGTTGTTGCTAGTGATCTTTCTTGTTACCTACCTTTTCCCAAATAGATTTGTTTCCAAGTTACCTTATGTCGTGTGCCCGCACATCCAAAGAAGCATTATGATTTCTGCGGCATGCACATATTGGTGTTTTAAGTTGTGCAACATTTTGTGCCATGGAGCGCTGTAGGGCTTATTGCCATCCTATAGAATTTTCCCTTGGGTTTAAGGAACATTTGATTATGGGATAATGGCATAAATGGCCCCTGAACTTTGGTTGAATGTGCAATGTGGTCCCTGAACTTTTAAATTATTTAACATGCTCTCTGAACTTTATTTTAATGTGCAACGCAATCCCTAAATTTTTAATGTGTCCAACATGATTTTGAACTTATGGTACATATTCAATTTAGCTTTCGAATTATTTGAAAATACTCAATGTCGTCTCTGAACTAATTAATGGAAAGAAAACATTGAATATTATTATATAGTTTCTTGACCAAACTGAACGTGTACCAAAAGTCCAATTACCACATTAACAAATTTCAAAGTTGAGGGATCACATTGAATATTAGGAGACAGTTTAGGGAGCACATTGAACAATTTAAAAATTTAAGGACCACATTGTACATTGAACCAAAGTTCAGGGACCGTTTGTGTCATTCTCCCTTGAATTATTGTAAAGAATGCTGGAAGCACTTTTCATGTTCGTCCAAGGTATTGGTGTTGTACTCTTTTGAAGACTACCTGGTCTCTAATTCTCATCAAGGGAATAGTTTCAACTTTCATTCTTACTTAAGTAAAACTCAAATTATTCTTGACTTCTATGGACTTGAGATTTTGTTTGACAAGCATGGAGGGGAGGGATAATGACGGTAAGTTGTAAATTTTTCTCCCACTAAAATTTAATTCATTTTTTCACTTCTCCTTACTTGAAACAAAGCATTAGATTCCAATGTTCTTTTCAAAGTTGCAATTTTTTTGTTTGCTCCCACAATTATGTTCCCCCACTAAAATGCAGAAGACATACATTGAGGGATATTGAATTTTTTATAATAGAGAAAAGAGGAGTTTACTATTTAGAGCTCATTCTTGATGTAACTCTACAATTTTTCTGTTTCTCCTCCATGTTTCTAAATATAGTAATGGCACCATCATATATATCCAAGCATGGCAATTTATTGATCGACTAGTGATACCAAAATATTTACTGATTTTTCAACAAATTCATCCCTGAAAACAAGAGTGGGACTCACAACTCCTTTAGCATCAACACATAAAAATGTGGTTAAAAATTTCATGGGAGCGAGAAGTAAATTTAGTTTGAGGATCACTGTGAGAAAATGCAATGAAGGAACAAAAACATGAATCATCCTCATTTAGCTCTTAGTCAGATAGTCAAATTGGGAGAAGGGGGGGGGGATATGATATCTTTTTTTGTCTTCCAGCTAGCTTTGCAGGTTTGTCATATGCCCTTCCGGGAGATTGTCAAATTTGTTGCAGTTGAGATGAAACAGTCACTGGACATAGTACATGTCATGTCTATATCTCAACAGCAGCTAAAACCGGGGTTAATATTGTTAATTTCTATGGGTTTAATGCCATGTGGGGGTCATTTTGGCCTGATAACATTGATGAAGTTCATAATGCAGTGTCTGAGGAAGTGTCTAAAGTTATAAAGGAATAGAGAAAAATGCAAGACTATCACTCTGCCGGTCTATAACATAACTGCACTTTGCATTACATAATACTCTGCTTGTGGAGACTTTGAATACAGTGCATATTCTTAATTATCACTCCCTTTTGTATTCAGGCCAATTCTAATGCTCGTGAAGGACGTGTCATGATTTTTAATTTGGTAGAGGCTGCTCAAGAGTTTCTGTCTGAGATTGTCCCACTAAGCCAAGCACACAAACCGGTACGCTAGAAAACTCATTTGATGTAGTTTTAGGTTTTTGGTGGAGGTAGGCCACATATATGTAAGAGGCCTGTGTAAAACCCATGGACAAGTGATTTGAGATACTAGACTCGTGCATATACATGCATAGATCTATTCATGTTTCCAAATTTCAAGTATCTGCTTAGAACCTTTTTTCTATTGCGCTTAATGCTTCGGTTCATACTTTTCAGTTAAAAGGTAGCTTGAGGAAAACGTTTGTTTTTTGTATAATTCTTTTTAAACATTTGAGATGGTCAAATTTTGGCAATGTTTAAAATCAGATTATGGAGGATGCGTGTCGATTCTTCAATTATATAGGTACAGACTACATTCACATCTCTTTTTGTTTCGTTACCAAAAAAAAAAAAAAAGACTACATTCACATCTCCACAGCAAATGCCTGAATCTTGCTAATGAGTTCAATAAGCTAAGAATTTGAGGTTTTCTACCGCAATGAAAAGTAAAAAATATTTTTTCTCTGTAGATTTCTCGTTTTTGTTCCTAGTTTAGACTATATACATAAATTTCATGACTCAGGTTGTATGAAACTAAATGTTTTTTCTCGAAGCTCTCTAATTTTTTAATTTGGATGAGGTTTCCATTTTCTTAGCAAATTCATTTGTGTTAGTTAAGAAATACTTAAGCAATCAGTTTATTGATTCTCTCTTTCTTTCAAGTTATTATATAATTTTTTTTCAATTTTACTAAGAATATTGGCTGCCTTGAGCAAGCATACTGTTTTTGTAAGTTTTGATATATTTTGAAATGTTGAAACTATTATGGGTCTTAGTATAGTCTCTCTCTTGATGTTCTTCTCTGAAAGTTTCACTTGCTATTTTTCTCAAATAAACCTTACCAACTGCCATTTTTCATCGTTCATGAAGGGACAAATGACCCCTAAACTGAATTTAATGTCAATTTAAATTTGAGTACATGAGATGTTCCAATGGATTGTATTTCATAAAATATGCTGTATTGTCCCCGTTTCTCGAAAAAATTGTATATGTTGCTTCTTAATGCCATAGTTGCCATGGCTCTTCTTGTGGAGGCGAAAGTAAGCTAGTGGGGTCCAATGGAGTTGAATTGAAGTGAATAATGCTCATCATCCTATCTGCTAGTTTTTGACAGATTGGTAGATGACTTATATGAGTTTGAATGGTCTAATAACTCTTCCCTTAGTTGAGGGGTAGGCAAAATCTACATGCACAGTTTAAATCTGGTAAGCAGCTTTTGGCGATCATCTATGGTCAGGTGTTTCCTTAATTGATCTGTTATTGCTATTCTGTAATTCGTTCATAAACAAGTATGCTTAGTCTTTCCGATTGTGACATGTAAAATTGGTTTAATGATTACTTTTTGTGTCTTAAAGTCTGCTATTTGCGGACCTAGGTCTGGTTAAACTTTTGATTGGATGATTTTCGTTTATTTTACCAATTTTAATGTTGATGATGATGCTGGTGTGAAATACTTGCGGACAATTTTGTTCTTATGTTAAACCATATTGAGTGGTTTTGCCCTGCCCCTTGAAAGTGCCATGCTTGACCAAGGATAACAATAGCCCATTGTTTCAGAAGGACATGACAGCTTCTTTGAGCAAAGGCGGCTCTTCCAGAGGACCCTTTGTATATGGTTTTGTAGACCTCTTTGGTAGCTCTGGAGAGTCATGGCATTGGGCTCTGAGCATGGATCAGAGAAATGAGAAAAATCCTTCTTTACAGTTGCATGCATCTGGAGATTCAAAATTCCAATCTGAGCTTCTAGATAAGAAGCTTGATAAAGGTTTAAAGCTACAGACAATGCTAGATAAGAAGCAACCATCAGTGCTCTTCCCCGCTAGCAATTTGGAAAATCTTGAAGAAGAAAATTATGACAATGAGAAGAGTGTATCTTCTTCCACTTCAAGTGAAGAAATGAAGGAGAAGTTCGTAGAATTTGGTTTTAGAGGCGTGGAGGTAAAGAATTTCATTTCTGGTTGCACAAATATGCGGAAGTAAAATGTTTCTTTTCCTTAAACAGAAAATAATTCCTTCCTTCTAGTTTCTAATACATCAACCTATTTGATAGTGTATTTTCTATATGCTTTCCTGGTTACCATGAATGAAACACAATAAATGCATGCTACTTCAGAATGCGGTTTTCCAGGAACATGCCTCCAATGTTGGCTATGAAGATGGCAATAATGATGACGACAATGACAGTGGCCATAATTGTGATGATGTGGACAATGATCACGATCATGTTAATCCCGATAACCTGTCATCTGACTCCATGATACATCATCAAGCACCTCAAATTGTCAAGAAAGACCTGTTACTGGTAGTGTTTTCATCTCTATTTTTAATGGTTTTCCTTGCTTTGTAATTACACCAGATCAAAGTATTCTGCATATCTATTTACTTTGCAGGTTCATCTCCTTCATCTCACTTGTGCTTCCAAAGGGCCATTGATGGATGCTTTCCCTCAAATAGCCTTGGAACTCTACAATCTAGGAGTATGTGATTAAGGTGCTTTTTGTCCTTATAACATTCTTGGTCGATTGACTAAACTATGCTTTTTGGTGGTTGTGTTCAGATTCTTTCTGATTGGGTGCATGATTTGGCATTAAAACAGTCCTCGCTGTTTAAGAGAACTTTTGATCATACTTTTCAGCAGCATGCCGTCAGCCTCTCTCTCTCTCTCTCTCTCTCCTCCCTTTCATCTCCTATTATTCAACAGATTACTCAGGAGTATTTTATGTAATTGATCTTGTTGTTTGTTCTGCAGACTTCATCAAAAGTTACTCAGTTTTGGAAGCCTACAGCTGATATTGTGCAGCCCACTACACTTCCTCCAAGTTCTCGCTATCTCAATGATTTTGAGGAGCTTCAGACTCTTGGTGAGATATTGCCTTCACAACTTTTCTCCTTAGATCTTGGCGAAATTTTGAATGTCATAGCAAAAGATTTTGAAGTATAAGGTTGCATTATCAGATGATATGAGTGGAGTTGACTGACTTAGGAAACACATTAGGAACGGCAGTGTTATGTCTGTTTGATATGGATAAGTGGTGGCCATTAGTTCTCCAGTCAATTTGTTTCCGTGCATGACTCCCTTGGAACTGTTTCAACTTGTTTGGTATGTACTGCCTCAATTTTCTTTTTGCACATGGAGCACAGATAGTGGGAAGTACTGTATACTGGTGTTGTATATGTCTATTGAAACATACATTCTAGGTATGAAGGGATACATTGGGATTACAGCTTCATTAGTTGAATTCAGAGTTGATATAAAAAGCCCAAGGATATCCCTTTGTGACCATGATTAGGCAATTTATTATGGGCAAATGGTATCTTTAGCAAAGAATCTGTATCTTATATTTCATTGAGTAATTATAAGGTGTATATGTACAGGAATAAGGGAGATAAATTAAACAAGAAATCTATATTAGGTATAGATCCTAATTAACTGATAATCTCTGTTGCTAGCTAATTTTTAGCTAACAAAATCCAATCACATAATATTCCATATAATTAAGGAGGGATTATATGAGATATCCCAAATAATTAGGGAGAGATTATAGGAGATTTTCCACCATTTCCCCTCAAGTTGGTGAATGAATATCTTCCATGCCCAACTTGCTGATAATCTTCTAAAATCTCGACACTCGTAGGTCTTTGGTCTGTGCATCTGTTAGTTGATCTTTGCTAGAAGTGTAGGAAGTACTAATCAAGCCAGATTCAAGCTTTTTCTTTATAAAATGCTTTTCTACTTTAATATGCTTGGTCCAATAATGATGAACCGGATTGTGAGCAATATTTATTGCTGGTTTATTATCACAATAGAGTCTCATAGTTTCTTCTTGTTCTCCTTTGAGGTCTTCAATGACAATCTTGAGCCATAAAACTTCACATATCCCATTGGCCATTGTCCTGAATTCAGCTTTAGCACTAGATTTAGCAACCAAATTTTGTTTTTTACTCCTCCAAGTGACTAAGATTTCCCCCTAGAAAAGTGCAATAGCCGAATGTGGACCTTCAATTTGTGACCTAGCATAATCTACATCAGTATAGGTTTTTGTCACCCTTTTTAAACAAAATACCTTTTTCCAAGAGTAGCTTTGAGGTAGTGAAAAATCCGGTAGACAACTTTCATATGTTATTCTTTAGGATCATGAATGAACTGACTTATAACTCCCACAACATAGGCTATGTTTGGCCTAATATGAGATTGATAAGTAAGCCTTCTTACTAAGTTTTGATATCTCCCTTTATTGACTATTCTACTCTCTTCCTGTCCATCCATTTTATGATTTGCATTAATAGGAGTGCTCACCGCCTTGCTATTGAGACATCCTATTTCCTTGAGAAGATAAAACACATACTTCCTTTAGGATATAAAGATACCCTTTTTAGAGTGGGCCACCTCAATATCAATGAAGTATCTCAACTTTCCAAGGTCTTTGATCTTGAACTGTCAAGCAAGATTGCTCTTAAGAGACCTTTGTTCAGCTTCATCATTACTAGTCACAATTATATCATCTATGTACATAAGTAGAGCTATAACCGTACCTTTACTTGAATGTTTGATGAATAGGGTGTAATTCCCTCTACTATGCTTATAACCCATCTCAAGCATTGTCTTCGTGAACCTTCCAAACTAAGCTCTTGGGGATCGTTTGACACCATATAGAGCCTTTTTAAGCCGACACACCTAATGGTTTCCAAAGTCCTCATCAAAACCTAGTGGAGGCTCCATAAAGACTTCCTCCCACATATCTCCATGGAAAAACCTGTTCTTCACATCAAATTGCTAGAAAGACCTATAAAAAATAGCTGCAAGGGAAAGTAGCACACCTACTATGTTCATCTTTGTTACTGGTGTAAAGGTCTCTTAATAATCCACCCTATAAGTGTGGGTGGTCCCTTTTGTAATTGGTCTCTTTATACCTCTCCAAGGTTCCATCGGCTTTGTACTTAAAGGTGTAAATCCATTTACGTCCCATTGGTTGCTTGCTTTTGGGTAAAGTCACAACTTCCCCTTTTATCATTCTTCTTAAATGCATTTATTTCCTCCGTCACAACTTGTATCCAATTCTTATCCTCAAAATTTTATGTACCCAATTAGGAATATAATTGAATCAAGAGCAGTAATAAAGGCTTTGTGTTGAGTAAATAGTCTATGGTATGACACAAATTGGGAGATAGGGTTTTGGTATATTTCCTGATAGCTTTTCTCAAGGCAGTAGGTAAATCCAAATCACTTAATTAGAAGAAGAGTGAGTGATTTCTTTACCTGATGACAGTTTGGAGAATGGGACATGATCTGGTTTGGATTGAGCTTCGTCCTCCTCGAGTAAACTTCTAGTTTGGTTGATTCATTCTTAGGAGGACTTAATGATGATGAACTAGGTAGAGGACTTGATGAGAACTAGGACTGGACAAATGGACTGGACTAATTGACTAAGAAGGTTAGGAATGGACAGAGATAGAGAAGGAGACAAAATGGATTGTATGACGCAATGGGTAGCAAACTCACTATCTTCATTAGGAGTCTCCCCTTGACGATAGTGGTGGGAAGGAAACAATGACTGGTTTTCATTATAGGTGACATCCATAGAAATAAAAAACTTGATGTGTTAAATGGGTCATAGCATTTATAACTTTTTTGAGTATTAGAGTATCCAATAAAAACACACTTCAGAGCACGAGGGTTGAGTTTGTTTTGGTTGTAATTATGGATATGCACAAATGCAACACAAATGTAATTATGGAACAATGCTTTGTTTTGCAATTGTGATATATTTGTCTCTGCGATGAAGACGAAGCTGACCATGATGGTCAAAGATAAAGCCATGACATTCCAACAGGTGGTGGATTCGCCTAGGAATAGGAGGGTTCAACGAAATTGGGGAATTGATTCTTCCATTTTCTCATGATATATTTTGGTATTCTTAACTGCAGCTGGCCATTATTTAGGCTTTCTTAGGTGGCTTTTGTTTAGGCCATTTTATATCTTTAGTTATTCATTGTTTAGGCCTTTTCTGTTGGGTCTCTCATTGGAACCTCGGTACCCTTACACTCACATCTTGCATTAATGTGAGTGCAAGTTTTGTGATACCGAGCCCTTATGCCTTGTACAGATTGCATGGTTAAAGATCAATACAACTAATTTCCTTACAAAAGAAAAAAAAAAAAAAACACAATCAAGGACCCAAGGGAAAAGATGATATTTATGGGAAACATCGGGATAAAAGGTAAACAGGAGCTATAATGGACTTTTAATTTCCAAGGTTTAAGAAGGATCCCGATTAATAAGATATGCTAAAGTTAAAATAACTTTTCCCCAAAAATGATTTGGAATAGATATTTGAAAGAGGATAGCTCGAGTAACATTTGGAGGTGCCTACTTTTCCTTTCGGTTACTCCATTTTGATAAGGGTTATCAACACAAAAACACTCATGAATAATACCATGAGTTTGAAAAAAGATCAAGATACTAATTCTTCCCATTATCATATTATGAAAGTTTTAAAAGCTAAATTGAACAATTAATTTGTCTTTCATGAGATATAGTCATGTAGTACGAGTACAATCATTGATAAAAGAGACCAACCATCTAGCTCCTATAAAATCAGCAATTCTAGACGGTCCTAACTCATCGATATGAACAAGAGAGAATGTGTTGAAACTTTAGCATTATTAATGAAAGATGATGATGTTTTGCAAGTTCACAAACTTCACAATGAAGATTTTCAATAAAAACATCTTTAAAAATGGAAGGAAATAAAGTCCTAGGAAAACTAAATGGTGGATGTCCTAATCGAAAATGGCGAAGCCAAATCTGAGATGAGTGGATAGGATTACAAAAGTTGTAAGAAGTTCTATGACCCACCAAAGACCAACTACTTCTGCTCAAATCCTCAAGGCAGTAGAGCCCATCTCATTCCTTAGCAAATCCAATCATTCTCCCCGTTTTCCAGTCCTGCAGAACACAATGATCAATGGAGAAAAATACCTTAAAATTCAGATTTTGGTAAGTTGATTAATAGAAAGGAGATTGGTGGACAGCTTTGGAACATGAAGGAAATTGTCAAGTTTAAGTAAGGGATTTAGAGTTATGGTTCCTTGGCCAGCTATGGTAATAGGAGATTCATTTGTCATAGTGATACTCCTATTTCCTAGTGATGGTTCATAAGTTTTGAATTTGGTAGGATTATGTGTCATATGGTTGGTTGCTCCTGAATCAAGAATCTATGAATTACAATATTGAGAAGTTGTTGAGTTTGCAGAAATTAGACACGCACTTGAGTGGACTAAAAAACACATATCAAAAGACTAAGATAGGGAGTCAAGGAGAGCCCTGATTTTGTTAACTTCTTCTTTATTCCTCACTGGCAGGTTTGTATTGGTCTATAGCAGCAGCTTCACCTTCACTGGTTATGTGCGCTTCTGGTAGTCTTTTAGCTCTGTTGAGCACTTGCGTTCTTCCATGAAGCTTGAGGCAATATTCTCTTGTATAGAGTGGTTTCTGAAGCTTAAGGCAATTTTCTCTTGTATGGCGTGGTTTCTTGTTGAAACTACACCATAAACCTTCGCTACCCGTTGTCTTAATCGGATGCCCTCTCCTATTCTTGTCAGGATTTGTTTCCTCCTGAATTGCTTTCAAGGCAAATCCTTCGCTGTGTTGATCTTCAAGTATTGCAGTCTGTCGTCTTTCTTGACCTCTTATAGTAGAAAGAACTCCATCCAAGGATGGCAGCTTCTTTTTTCGAAGAATCTAAACTCGAATTTGATCAAAGTTTGCATTCAAACCTGCCAAAAATGCAAAAGTCCCATCTCTATCCATATGTTTTCAGAGAATATTAGTGTTTTCAGCACACTTCATCTGTATATCCAGGTTATAATCTATTTCAGGCCAGAGACCACTCATGAGATTGCAGTATTCTGTAGGAGAACGATTACCTTGTTTTGTTAAAGCATCTTAAATTCATATATTACTTCTGCATCTTGAACTGTTAAATAAGACTGATGAACAACCTCCCATATGTCCTAGGCAGTTCAGAGAAACATATAGTTTTGTTCATTTCAGGTTGCATTGAGCTCCACAGCCATGACATAATTGAGGAATCTTCTTCGTTCCATGCTTGAAACTTAGGATCATCTTGTCCTGGACTAGTACCTTTAGATGATTGAGCTTCCCTTTTCTTTTAAGAAACATCCTCACAATCTGTGCCCACTGAAGATAATCTTTCCAATCCAACCGATACTCCTTCATGTTGAGAAAATCTCCAATTGATGGATTGGATTGATCTTGTAGAGAGGACTCGTTTTGGTTGGAGACAGCCTTTCCTGAATCTATCATTCCAGCAACTTGAAAGGACATATTATAGCAGGAGACTAAGAAGGGACTGAGTAACAAGGTGGTTATCACACAATTGAGGGCTAGCAATAAGGCTGGTTAAGTCAGTAATGAGGCTGAAACAAAATAGTCGTAATAAGGCTGAAAAAAAAGGCTGCAATGAAGCAGCAGTGAAAAAACAAAGGCAATTAGAAAGCAAGGCTCTGATATAGTGTAGAAAAGAATATGTATTTTTTATATTTTGTTGAGTAATTACAAGGTGTATATATGCAGGAATAAAGGACCTATATTAGGTAAGAAACCCATTTCAAGTATAGATCCTAATTAGCTCGTAATCTTCGTCGATAGATAATTTATAGCTAACAAAATTAAATCACATAATATACCATATAATTAGAGAGATTATAGGAGATATTCTAAATAATTAGGGAGAGATTATAGGATATTTTCCAACAATATCTTAATGGTGCCCCCCTTTTTTTTTTCTTTCTATTTTGAATTACATGTTCACACAATTTAAGCTTTGAAAGCTCTTTCATTTGCATAGCTAGATTTACAATCGATGACGAGGGAGGCAGGGCAAGTACTAGTAAGAAAATTCTGGTCATGCTGGTAGACTTGGTCAAGAGAACAAATAGTTGATAAGTGAAAAAGGGAGGGAGCTAAGTTTTGGCGAAAATGGTTATTGAACTTGAATTTAATACCAGGATAGAGTCACACTTGGATAATGCTAATTTTGCAGTGGAGACATTGTTAGGTTTGGACACTGCAAATATTGTAGTAACTTCGCTTGTGGTAAGTTTTTCACTTGGATTTGAGGAATTCTCCACTGATTAAAATGGAATTATCCACCGATTGAAATGTAACTATAATGACATTAAAATGGATTTCTATGATACTACCTAAATGTAAGAGGGACCTAGATAAGATTTGATATCTGCATGTCAGTTGTCAATCAAGTTCTATCTAATTACTTCTGCCATGCTTTGTGAGTGCCTGCCCTTTTCAAGTGAGAATAGTTTTAAGAAACGCTTTTTCAAGATAGGATTGAAAATAGACTACTTGTTTACCTTCTGAACTTTATTCATTCAAGAACTCTTTTTTCTTCTTTTGTTTAATGAAACAGGTCATGGTGGCTTTGGCCATGTTGTCCTCTGTAAGAATAAATTGGATGGTAGGCAATATGCAGTGAAGAAAATCAGGCTCAAGGACAAAAGCTTGCCTCTGAATGACCGTATATTAAGGTAACTTCTCACAAATATATGAAAAGCTGTTTGAGAGTAAAATTTCTCTATTGATGCAAAACTTGAACCATACTTTCAGTAAATATGTTGAAAACCATTTAATCTTGGATTTAATGATACTTCTTTTTGTTGTACCTGGATTATCTTTTGATCTTCATAAGGGTAGTGTTTCTAGATTATGTGATTGACCATGAGGGGGACTTTAGAAAAGTACTGTTCTTTAACTGAATAACGTGATTGACTTCGATGTGAAAAGTTACTATACTTATATAGACAGTTTTTTACTTAAATGATTATCGGAAGGGTGTCTACAACCACTTGCATTTTCGCTGGGAGCTGGTTATAATAATGGTATATGGATCATTTTTGTATTAGTTGTATTGGGAAAGGAGTTGTCGGTGTGGTTGTATGTGGTTTATAGAGTAGTCATCCAATTATCCTTTTATTGGCGCCCTATCAGCTTAATGTTATTGCTGGTGGAGGGGATTGCGAAGGGATGACAATGAGTTTATATAAAACATTTCTTTAGGTTAATGATAGCTAGCTGATGATACTCAGGTAAATTACTGGCTGACTTGTCTATGATAGATTCACCCTTTTGACTCAATTTAAGGTCTTAGTGATTCGATAATGTTGTTTGACTTTACGGAAGACTGAGCGACATTATGGAAGAATGAACCACAAAAATCTGTCAATTTACTGCCAAGTTTGTCAAATTTGTTGCAGCAATTGATGTTGCCTATTAATATTTAATCAGGTTCTTCCTTCTCCAATGCACTCTTTATATATTACAAATAGAAGAAAAAATATTAACTTCTTGTTTCTTGTTTCATCATCTCAAGTTTTTGACAGTCCATTTACGCAGGAGAAGGCTTTCTTCTGTTTAGTCGCACTTCTCTACCAGTATATCTTTTCCCTATATCAACATGAGCTTCTCAATTTTGCATAACTTACTCAATTAATTTTGTTTTATTACTAATATGCTACTTAATTATAAAACTATATTATCTTCTCTAAGTCAGGATTATCCAACAATGAATTGTTATTTTTTAGTATCATACATTGAGGGAATGGCTTGGGGCTAGTATCTGCTTAAAAGGAAACATTGTTGGTTTTATATACATGAATAGCTGCACAATGTGTACATGGGGGGTACATCATGTCTTTTCTTTGCAGCCCAGAAGTTAGAGACTGCTAATATCTTCTCTACTTTGGCAATTCTTTTTTCCTTTAACAGAATAATTGATTGGATGGGGAGGTTTGATGGAGAAACTGTAGTTTGCACATTTGTTGACGGAGCAGTGTTTGTAATTATGTCACTGGCCAAACAAAGGTTGCTAAATGGCGCAATAAACGAGTAATGAAAGCTATGCAGATTCCAGTACCCTTGCTATGTACAGTTTAGCTTTTTGGTTCTTGTGAAAGGATGTACCATGCAAAATCTTGCACATGTTAGAAACATTGCACGTCGTTGTCTGGTTTTCTTGGTAATATTGTCTCACTTAACACTCTGGATCAAATAGATGACCAATCTGGAGAATGGAAACACTGTTGCATGCAATGCTTAAGCAAATGCAACAAGCAAAGAAAGTGGTTATGTTGCCATGTTCTCCGACTCCCATTGCCAAATGTCAATCTAGTGGCAAGCATTTGCTAATTCGGTTATCAATATACAACACCGTATTGTCACTCTATAGGTTACTATAGTTTATTGGTGGCTTGACTTTTGTTTTTTTAGTTTTTTTTTTTTTCAATGTATTGCTAGAAACTTCACTGTGCAAATTTCATGTGCTCTACTGTGGATATTTGCATTAACAATGTGGTGATAAACAGGGAAGTGGCCACCCTATCACGTCTGCAGCATCAGCATGTTGTACGGTACTACCAGGTAAGCGGTAACTTTTTCATTGGGTTTCTTTTTTCTAATCTAGTGCTCTTACTTCAGGCTCTGGGATCAACCAGTTTTGCCATAATAAACCATTGTTACTCTTTGTCGACATTTGAACTTATCCATATAAAAGTGCTTCAATTCTGTTGCAGATGGCTGTTCCATCCAAAATACGTGGCTTTTTATTTTTTCAATTCTAATACATAAATTGTCCAATGCGAATGTGATTTGCAAACCTTCCAGGCATGGTTTGAAACCGGAGTTGCTGGTTCACATGGTGATGTTGCTTGGGGTTCTATGACTGCAGCAAGTGCCACTGTAAGTGACCGGAACACAAGCTCCATTGACATCTATGGGCAAGATAACAAACTTGAATCAACGTACTTGTACATTCAGATGGAGTACTGCCCTAGGTATAGTTCTTGTATGTTTGACTATTAAAACTATTAGTCAACTGTAACTTTTCTTTGGCCAAATACCACTAGATGTACAAGTTGGTAAAAATAAGAATGCTCTATATTTTGGATGCATCCTTGTTTTTTTCTTGGTCATTGGTGTGTAGTCTTCATCTTGCTTAACAACTTCATGGTAACTTGTTTCCGCTCCATTAGTGGCATTTTCCAGTCATCTAAACAAAATTTTCGTTGTTTTGCCAAATGTGTGTTTCCATCTATCTTGACTGCTGACTGGATCCCTGTTGAGATACCTTAGCACCATTTATCGTGTGACAATATCGTGAGATATTACTCTTGCAAGCAAACTACCAGATCTTTTGTAACCTTTGTGCAGAGGACATTTTTCATGTTTCAGTGCTATCCCATATCATTTACAATGGTTTACCATAGCCTTACATCCATGTAGTCTCTTTCCAACATATAGCTTAAGCTTTTGGTTGGACATTATATGAGCATATGAGAGTCAGGTTTTTCATGCCTCGTTCAATATCTTATTTTTGTGCTTTGACGAAGACAAACTGTAGATAACGTATACATCTGAAATTTTCTTTTCTACTTGTGTCTTATAGTTATTCTTATGAATCCCTCTGCTTGAGTCCAAACACGTATGTATGAGTTCTTGCGATTGATACAAGTGTGTTTTGTATAGAGTGATGTATTTTACCTGCTAGTGAGAAATTACTTCCTTTTTTTTTCCCTGCTTGAAGGACTCTTCGCCAGGTTTTTGAATCATATCAGTTTGACGAGGAAGTTGCATGGCATTTATTTCGCCAAATTGTAGAAGGCTTGGCACACATACATGGACAAGGGATCATCCATCGAGATCTTACGCCAAATAACATTTTCTTTGATGCTCGTAGTGACATTAAAATTGGAGATTTTGGACTTGGTAAGTTTTGACAATTGCATTTTTCTTTGGTCTGACCTAAAAGGCATTATAAGGTTATGCATGGAAAATGTTCAATGAGAGATGTATTCGGAGTGATTTGATTAGCGATAACGATACAAATGGTCCCTAAAATTTTAACGTGCAATGTGGTCTCTGAACTTTCAATTTGTTCAATGTGGTCCATGAACTTAGTTCAATGTACAATGTCATCCCTGAACTTTTCATGCATGTTCAAACTAGTCTCTAGATGTGGTCCTTGAACTTTCAAATTGTCTGATATGGTCTCTAAACTTTTCATACATGTTCAAACTAATCCTAACATTGGACAAATTGAAAGATAAGGGACCATATTGCACATTAGGCTAAATTCAGGAATTATTTGTTTCATTTTCCCATTTTGATTACTGCTATGTTCCCGTGGAAGAACTCTTGTTTGGTAAGGGCCATATGTACCTGTTCAAACTGTCTTCGTTAAGAGCTGATATCATTAATTGATACCCTGTGTTATGAAAACATAAATATGCTGCTCATTTGACATTTATTTGCAAGTTCATTGTGAGGTTGAATTAGTTTTTCTCCTCCTATTTGTTCTTGGTGTCTAGTGAGCATAGCGGCATTTGCTAATGCAACAGCTCAAGTAAAATTAGACATTCGAGTTTTGACTTATGAGCATAAAATAATTGAATGGCGACAGTGAATTGATTTTGTCTACTTTGTTGTTGGCTTCCAGCAAAGTTCTTAAAACTTGAGCAGTTGGATCAGGGCCCAAGTTTTCTGACTGAAACTACTGGAGTTTCCATCGATGGTACTGGTCAAGTCGGTACCTATTTTTATACTGCCCCAGAAATCGAGCAAGGCTGGCCAAAAATTGATGAAAAGGTATATTGGCCAACTTTGTCTGTCTTACTTAAGCAAGTTCTGGGATGAATTTTCCCCCTGCTTCATTGGCACTCTGCATTAGCTGCATCTTTAACATCTTGACTGGTATTCAATGCAGGCTGACATGTATAGTTTAGGGGTTGTCTTTTTTGAGTTGTGGCACCCATTTGGGACAGCTATGGAGAGATACATTATACTTTCAGATTTGAAACAGAAAGGAAACCTTCCTCCTCTTTGGGTTGCTGACTTTCCAGAGCAAGCTTCCCTGCTGCGGCGCTTGATGTCTCTTAGTCCTTCTGAGCGTCCATCTGCAACTGAGCTTTTGAAGCATGCCTTCCCACCGAGGATGGAGTATGATTTGTTAGACAGTATGTATCCAAATCTGTCCTTCCTTTGTGTGTATGTGGCACATGTTACTACATGCATGTTGCTGGTGTCCTCTGCACGACCATGCCTGCGTGCATGCACATCTTCTTGCATGAGAGACAAGGCCTCGTCTGTATCTGAAAATTTGTTTTTGGTTGAGTATCAAATAATTGTAACAGGAGCTCTTATGCAATGTTTTACTCATGTCATACTTTATGAATATGTACAGATATTCTTCGTACAATGCGAAATTCAGAGGATACAAGTGTGTATGACAAAGTTGTGAGTTCCATCTTTGACAGTGAAGCCTCGAGGATGAAAGACAAACATCAGAATGGGGGTGGATTAAATTTGCATAAATTTCACGATTACTCTATGCAGTACCCAGAGTTTGACACCGAGCTACGTGATCATGTCATAGAGGTCTCGAGAGAAGTCTTCAAACGGCATTGTGCAAAGCATTTGGAGATTATTCCCGTGCGCTTAGTAGACGATTCTCTGCAGATCAAGAGGTTCTTTTTTTAGCGATCCTGCTCTAATCATCTTACAATGAGAATTTTTTAGCATGCTTTACATTTCTTTGGAAAACCAGACGTGCCTAACTGTCGCAGTTTATGTTTGCAAGGAGTTCTGTCAAAGTATTAACACAAGGTGGTGATATGCTTGAACTTTGCTATGAGCTGCGTTTACCATTTGTTAGTTGGGCCGTTACACAGCAGGTATCACTTATGAATTCCCTTCACTCTACTTGTCTTCTTTAACAGAAGTTATTGGTATTTTCTGGTATCATTGCTTTAAAATATGCTTTTCCATCAACTTGCATGACAAAAAGGAAGCCAATATCTTGTTTTCCTCCATTGAAAAAGTTCATTGTCTTCTTTCTATCCCTTCAGCATGTTCTCTTAGCCTTATAGCTGTGCTCTCAATTTTGCCGATTCCAGTTGCAGTGACAATTTATGTGCTCTCTTAGCCTTTTGTTTCTTCAACCACTTGAAAATAGTGAAATAATGGAAGAATGAAACTTTTATTTTGGTCTGTTTCTCCCTTATGTTGCACTAATTTTGGTTGGAAGTTAGCAGGTGGCCATAAATAAGGCAATTGAGGTTTTTATGTGTCTCTCATACTCTCTAAATATAGGCATCTTGTGTACTCTTCTATTTATCTATTTAGTTAAAATGTAGCCTTTGGAATCTTTTCTCTCTCCATCTCTCTCGAAGATCCTAGAATGTTTGCATGGTATCGGAGCCACTAAGAGAGTGGGTAAGCTAAATTGCATATGAATGATCAGCTCACTCTATACTCCCTACACTAATGATTGTATTATTGTGATCTTGTCAGTGTCATTTCATTGTAGCTGTTTCTGAAGAGATCCAACATAGTCAAACATGAAATGAAATTTGTCTTGCTGTTTTATCCTCAATGATCTTTGAGAACTTTCTCAAGCCATATCAGATCCTATGGCTATGGGATTTGGATTTAGTAATCAAAACTGACCGTGCTTTTGTCAATTATAAAGAAATCTTCATGCAAGCGATATGAAATTTCGAATGTCTTTAGGAGAGCTGTTGGTCATTCTCCGCCAACTCGCTACCTCCAGGTACTTATATGAACAGTTCTATCGTAATAACTCTTATAAATTCATTGTCTCTTGAAAAAAATGCCCAGAAAGAGAAGTTGAACTCAAGTCAAGTCTTATGTGCTTTTCTGTCTGTAATTATCAACAGGGCGATTTTGATATCATTGGAGGTGCGTCTGCCTTAACAGAAGCAGAAGTTATTAAGGTCTCTCTCTCTCCTCTCTTCCCCCCCCCCCTCCCCCAATTCTCTTTCTTTTTTCTTCCATTGACTAGTTCGTATATCAGTGAACATATCAGTTGGACTGTGACGAGGGTTGTGGAGTCTTATTTTAGGCTAAAGTAATTGTTTGCTTGGTGTTGTCATTTGCTTTTTTTCCTTTGATCTCGTTGTGCCTCAATCCATTTCCCTATTTAACAAATATATAGAAATTACACAGAAAACTCTTTACGTGACGCAAATAATATCTACGGCGCTACCTCAAGCCTACTTTCTCTGTTCAAACACTCGCAGTCAGCTTGGTTGCGAAGTTACTAGCAACTTATGTTTTTTCGGGAACATATGTTAGACGGCTGTTTTCTGTTGAAAAACTTTGCTATTTTGTGCAGTATTGAAGTGTGTTTACAAATGCGAGGGAGGTATCTCCCAGGGGCACCCATGTATGACACAGTGTAGCTTTGGTGCCTCGTCTAGTGTGAGGTGATGGGACATCACCTTGGCATCATTAGGAGAGTGCCTTGGGTGAGGTGCTTGTCTGCTAAGGCAATGCTTATGTGAAAAGTTGAGCTTTTGGACCTTTATACCCTTACTTAAGTGAAGATGAGGGAAAGGATGGAAGAACTGTTTTTTTAGAAGTGAAATATTTTTAAATGTAATTAGAAGAGGTTGACAGTGTTGTGATGACAGAATGTGCTCAGAAGCTTTTCAGTGTCCATTATAAGGCAAAGTCTTTGTTGTCATTGTCGTCTTCTCCTCCTCTCTCTCTCCCTCTCTCTCTCTCTCTCTCTCTCTCTCTCTGTGGAATAGTAACTTATGGGAGAATATTTCACTAATTATTTCGCCCACTTCAGTTTTTGCTAGTAACACATTGTTTGTCTGTTGGTAAATGTGGCGCTACTTTAACTCGATACCTTGCTTCATTGAGGGAAGTGCCTAGCTTGGCACCAGGTGCAGTAAATTTCTTGTGCGGCTCGGAGTAATATATGCTTTTCTTCTTTTTTAATTATTGTTCACAGGTTACAATAGACATTGCGAGTCAGTTTATCCCTACTGAATCTTGTGATGTTCAACTGAATCATGGGGACTTGCTGGAAGCAATATGGTCTTGGACGGGTATCAAGGCTGAACACAGACATAAAGTTGCAGAGGTACTTCCATCAATGTAGTGTTATCACACACATTAATTAATATGTAATTCTGAGCTAACAGATTCTTCCAATTTCTCCTTTAAGCTTCTCTCACTCATGGGTTCGCTGCGTCCTCAATCCCCTGAGTGGAAATCAAAATGGGCTGTGATAAGGCGCCAGCTTTTGCAGGTACAAGAAATTTGCATGGTCTTGTTAACCTCTGTGCTCTTCTGGCTTAACACTGCTGCTCTGGATTCTTGTCTATATATAGGTCCACATGGTGGATTTTCCGAAGTTATACACCTGTGATCTTTTTTACTATCCCATACTTGATGAGCTAAGCCTTTGTCCATGAATGGTTCTGATGGGATTTTTTTTCTTTCTAAATAGTGCACACATTCTTCTGTTTGCAAGTTAATTTAACTTGATGTATTTACACATCATTTTCCGAGATGGTATTGGATGGGAAAGTGGAAGTTGTCCTTTTACCGTAAGTAAGAAAAGTTCCTGTTAGTACATAAATGATGAGAGCTCGACAGTGAACTCAGTCAAGAGCATATTAAGTGCAATATACATGTGTCCTTAGGCATTTATCCAGCATATCAGAATTTCAATTCCTAAATCCTTTTTTCTTTTCTGTGCAGATAACGCCCTCAAAAAATCTACAGCACATTCTGTATAATAATAAATTTCATGAAAGAAACTAATCCTGAAACTTTCTTCTCCCCTCAAGTAATTCTTCTCTGATAGAAATAAAGAACACCAAATTAATCTTCTTAAGGGATTTAAAACTAGTGGGAGTTTAATTTCTGAGAGAGCTTCGTGAAAGACTGACTGTAGGATGGGGCCCTAATGAATTAGGGAGAGGAACTTTTGAAATATCATGAGGCATAAAGTGGACTTACAGTTCATCATTAATTAGTCTAGGACATAAATTTGAAGCTAAGAATATGGTATTGATTTTTGCTGGAGGCAAAGGATGAAGAGAGCCATATTATTGGTTTAGACTTTGCTCTTGTGCCCAAACCATGCCATGGTGCAATATGCAAGTATCGAAAGATATATAGTAATCTCAAGCATTATTTTTTCTTCTTTGGATCAAAGAAGCAGTAAGCTTTTTGTTGTTGTTGTTGTGTGTGTATGGACAAATGGTGCATATCATTTATGAGTGCAAGTTTTGTGGTGTCAGGTTCTCATCCTTGTAAAGTTTTTAAATTGGCAAAAGTTAATATTACATCTTACCTTTACCAAAAAAAGAAAAAAGACAAATGGTGCATATTGGCATACTGGATAAAACAGAATTTTGTTGCTGAAAATGATATGATGAAATGCACACAATCATAATGCATGGTGTTAGTGTTTTCCTTAAGAGGAAAAAAAAAGGAATCTTCAATGTGGACAAACTGTATAGGATTAGTATCAAGAAAGGAATTTTTCTTAAGATAATTATCCAAAAAAATTCTCTTAAGATCTTATTAATGCCTGGCATGAGCTAAAAATCTATATATCAGCTTATTATAAATTTCGTGGAAGTGGGAATTGGCACTCATATGTATTGGGTGCTGATGAGTACATTGTAGATAGACCAGCTTATGTATCATTAATGCTTCGAATTATTCTTCTATTATTTATTGTATCACTCGAAACACCAAAATTCAATACTGGCTTTGTACCTTTTCTTATGTATTCCCTGAAGAATATGCTCTCATGTTTTCACATGGTTAAATAAGAATTAACTATTAAAGTGGTTAAATGTTACAAAATCACATTCGTTGAACAGTTAAAACTTTTAGAATAGCATGGTATGGAGCCGAACGTCCTAAGTTTAGATTTTTCCATGCCCTTATTTTCCTTCTTTATTATATGTTTCCATGCTTTAGTTTTAAGCCAAAGTCTAGCTTATGTGTGAGTAGGAATGATATAATATTTAAAGATTCAAGCGCGCCTTTATATTCTGGCTTAAGCTTTTATAGCAGTTGATGGTGGACTTGTATATGTAACATTTACAACATGACTAATGTCAATAAGCAATCTAGTGTAGTATGCTAAACATTTTTTATCATGATTATCTGTGTACGTCTTCTTGAGTTCTATAAATTCTTTTCAGGAACTTAAACTGGGAGAAGCCATTGTAAATAGATTGCAGACTGTGGGCTTAAGGTTCTGTGGAGCTGCTGATCACACTCTTTCTAGACTCCGGGGTGCCCTTCCAGCTGGTATAGTTGATTTTGTGTCTTTTACTTTCTTTGATGGATTTTGCTTTGGTCATTGACAACACCTCCTTGGCAGATAAGCCTACTCGCAAGGCGCTTGATGAATTGTCAGACCTCTTTAGTTATTTGAGAGTTTGGAGGATTGAGAAACATGTCTATATTAATGCCTTGATGCCGCCGTCAGAGTACTATCATCGAGATATATTCTTTCAGGTATTTGAATTTATACTTTTCATATGAACTATTTGTTCATGTAGGAGTTGAGTACTTTGAACATCTGATATATGACCATGTTATACTTCTATATTATCATGTGCTCCTAATTCTTCTCTCAAAACTACAAACATATATGGTATTTGAATATCCTGCCATGTGTTGGAATGTTTGAGGCTCAGCACTAATTATTCCTGTTTAGATAATATTGCTGATCTTGAGTATTCTAAATGTTTCAAATATGCCTCTGAGCAACACTAGTGCTTACAAACAGGGTTTGGTGACTGAGATCCTTATGGTGACGTTTGGCTTGTTGCCTTTACTTATAATTTGTTGAGTATATTAATTCCAAACTGAAATACAAGTGCAGAATTTCAGATGCTTTCACTATAGATTATCTTGTTGCATAAAAAATCTGAAGAACATATGATATTCCATTTTTGAACTGTGGATGATTCATGTTGAGTAGTATGATATTTTATTTTTCCAGGTACATTTAACACAGGAGAACAATCCTGGATCTCTTTTGGAAAGTGCATTACTTGCTATTGGTGGACGCTACGACTACTTGCTTCATCAGCTGTGGGAACAGGAACATGTAGGCTATGAGATTTTCCTTTTCAGCTTGAGTCTCTTTAAATCATAAGCACAAAAGCACATACTTCCACTTGGCGAAATAAGTATTCCACTAGGATTTATTGAAGTTCAAAAGAAAGAAAGTGCCTAATTTCTGATCCAATAAAAGGTATCTATATATATGTACAAAATAAGCCCTAAAGACCTAAAGACCACTTTACCCTTTTTATACCTCTAACACTCCCTCTCAAGCTGGAGCATATATATTAGTCATGCCAAGCTTGTTATTAATATATTTTATCCTCCCATTGCCTAGAGGTTTAGTGAAAATGTCCGCGAGTTGTTCAAAGATCCTAATATGATTGGGAAGAATCATTCCACTTTGCAGTTTCTCTCAAATAAATGACAGTTAATCTCAATACGTTTCGTTCTCATGAAACACTGGGTTGGGAGTTATATGCACTGCTGTCTTATTATCACACCATATAGGAACTGAAGTTTTAAAGCCTAACTCAATCAATATTTGCTGAATCCACACTAATTCACACGTCACTTGTGTCGTGATCCTATATTCTGACTCAGCACTGGGGTGGGCGACAACACTATTTTTTACTTTTCCATAACATTAGATTCCCTCTAATCAAGGTACAGTAGTCAATGGTTGACCTCCTATAATTTGAAGACCCTGCCCAATCAGCATAAGAAAATCCTTCAACTCTGCTATGAGCATGGTTTTGGTAAACAATTCATTTTCTTGGAGCTTGCTTCAAGTATCTCACAATTTGAATAACTGCATCCCAGTGAGATTTACAAGGGGAAGACAGGAAATTAGCCTACTACACTAATTGGAAAGGCAATGTCTAGTTGAGTGACTGTGAGATAATTAGCTTCCCTACCAGTCTTCTGTATCTCTCTCCTCCATCAACAACCAGTTTTAACCCCTTGTTCCTTAGGTGAATTAATAGGCTTTGATCGTAACATGCTTGCCTCAGTGAGCAAATCCAACACATACCTCCACTGTGTCAAGACAATACCTTTCTATGATTGTGCTACCTCGATTTCTAGGAAGTACTTCAATTTTCTCAAATCCTTAGTCTGAAAATGTTGCTGAAGATAGAGCTCAAGTTCAATGATACCAACCAAGTCATCTCCTGAGATTATAATATCATCAGTATACACAATCAAGAATAGTTTGCCTAATTCTGACTTTTTATAAAAGATAAAGTGATCATTATATGAACAATCCAAAAGATATTACAACTTCAGAAAATTTTCTAAACCATGCTTGTGGGGACTGCTCCAAGCCATACAAAGAACCTTAATAACTTACAAACCAGCTTCCCAGACCCCCCCCCCCTCTCGGGCGGCGCCGAGCAATAAACCCTGAAAGGTGCTCCATATATACCTCTTCACGCAGATTACCATGGAAGAAAGCATTCTTCAAATCAAGTTGAAACAAGGATAAGTTAAATGTGACAGCAAGAGTTATCAAAATACGAACAGATGATATACCCATCGGCAACCAATAGCAGTTATGCCTGAAGGAAGATGAGTCCCAAGTTTGATAAATCTGTAAAGCCTTTAATTCTTCTTCCGTAACTGTCCTCCAGCTAGGTTTTTGTAATGCCTTGGTTACAGACTTTGGGATAGAATATTGATTAACAAAGGTAACGATGGGATGTTGAGGGCAAGCACGTGTACCTTTGTGATGAGCAATAGGAAGATCAAGATCAAACACGGGAAGGGGGTCATCTAATGGTTGATCTGGAGCTGAAGATAATATAATAGTATTGGTAGGAAGGGGGATTGTAATGACTCGAGGACATCGAGTGTAGACCTAAAGAGGAGGTGGTTCTTGTGTAAGGACTGGTGAAACGGTCGGAGCAGTTGACCATATAGTAGTTATATATAAGTCTTGATCCACTTTATTAATTGTGATTGAAAGATCACGACAAGGAGTAGATTCAAAGAATGACACGTCAGCTAATATAAAGTACTTCTTCAATGATGGAGATTGGTAAGGCAAACAATGACTGATTAGGAAATAAAGTAGAAAAAGGGATACCACCTTGCAATACAGAAGAAGGCATGTGATTAGTGAGATAGCATGCAGTTAGCACAACATCAAACCAAAAGATTTTTGGGACCTTCACCTCAAACAACATGGACCTGGTGACTTCCAATAAATGTCTGTTCTTCCTTTCAACTACACCATTTTGTTGTTGTATATCAGAACAAGAAGATTCATGGGTCATACCATGTTAAGTCATCAAATTAGTAAATGGTTTAGCATTATTAGAATGCAAAACTTGAATATTCACAGCAAACTAAATATGAATGTCAAAATGAAAAGCACGAAGTATAGAAAACAATACTGAACGAAACTAGAAATAGGCTGAAAACTAGAATCTAACTTTTGATGACTATGCAGCGAAGGATGACCAAGACAACGATAGATATGATATAGGAAAGCAACACTAGTGCAGGCCGTGGATGGATCTTCTTCAAGTACACAGTCCCCTTACCTCACAAACTCTACAAATCATCTTCTCTACCAATCATCATCTTCGTAGCCGGATCCTAAAAGATACTACAATCAGGGTAGAATGCCATTGAACACCAAAAATTTTTGGTCAACTTATTAACCGACATGAAATTAAACGGAAATTGTGGGAGATAAAGCATCGAGGACAATGGCAAAGAAGGAGTTGGATGAACTTTACCAACTCCCTTGACCCGTGTTGATGAACCATTAGCTAGGGTAACATTGAATGATGATGTTGTAAGAGAGGAAAATATACTTGCAAGTCTTGACATGTAATTGAAGGCCCCTTAATCAATAATCCAAGGACGAGAAGTAGCTGAAAAACGTGCCATAGCATCACCTGTCTATACCAAAGTAGCAATGGAAAAGTAGGTTGTGAAATTTGTAACTAATTGTACCGAGCTAGTTCTTCATCAGACATAACCATTATGTTGCTTCAGAAGACTGTGACAGAGGAGAGGAGTTGGTACTTGATGCAGCACTTGCAAATTGTTGTTGCTGCCCCAGTCTTCCATTTAACTTATAGCAAAATTTCTGAATGTGACCAAGTTTACCAATGTAATGATTTGTCCGAACGGCCCCTAAGAGTTCATTAGAAATGTGGGACTACTTCATATAACTGTTGTTGGCCTTGGCCTCTCTCTGTTCCTGTGTCTCAGCCACCACTATGGCCACCACAGCTATTATATCATCCACTGTTTCCTCCATCACTCTTACCACCACCACCAATTCGAGAATGGGAGATACGAGCTAAGCTATTTACCCCAATTGGGGTGTCTTGAGAAGTCTCAAAGATATTCGAAGAACTCAGGTGAATGTATTGGTGAGTGATGCAATAGGCTCTCCTCCAAGAGTCAAAGACTGAATAATTTCATAATCTGAACTAAGACCTCCTAAAAATCCCATTGTAGCCAATTGTTCTCTCTTAAGTTGCATTTGCTGAACATTAGCTGAAATAGAGAGAAGAGCATTGTACTCCTTATACATCCTTTTACAATCAGCAAAGTATTGTGTAATAGAGCATCCATTCCTCTCAAATCGATAAAACTCTTGCGATAACTCATAAACCGTGAAACGTTATTTTGGCCATAATACAATATATTCAAATATTCGCACAGTTCTTTGATTGTATCAACATGAGTTATTATATCAACTATGTTACTGCTCATAGAGTTCAATATCTAACCAAGAATACGAGCATCAACACCATCCCAGGTTATATTATCCTTGGATATAGTCTCAGTCAAGTGTGTATGTTGATTCCTCCCTATCAAAGTTAACATCACAAGTTTCTTCAATTGTTGAAAGTTGGCACTATCCTCAAGCTTTTTACAGGGAAACCAATTGGAAGAAGAGGAAATAATCTCAATCATCATAGTATTACTTTTTGTAGGATCACCCATTTTCTAATAATCCAAAATTTTCCTTCAAGCGATTCAACTTCATCAGTTCAGTAATCCACCAATATTGTCACATCAAATAACAGAAGTCCCAAATATTTCAACCAAAAACAAATTCACCAGCTTCACTTCTGCGCCAAAATAGCCGCATAACAAGAATAAATCAGCACATAAGTTTTACCTTTATTTTACCAAATCAATTTTTTTTTTTCATTGTGAAACTCCTAAATACTCCATGCTCACCGCATCACCACAAAGTAGGAGAACACTGTCAAGGACAACACTGAACTGGGCAGCAAATCAGCTTTAAGGATAGATTGTGAACCAGACGAAAAAATCAACTTCAATTTACCACACTCCAGACTTACGAATCTGGGAACTTCACGTGAGCGAGAGATCTTGATCACAGAAGGCTTGTTGGCATGGGTAGGCGCTGTAGGAAGCTCGCTGGCGTGGGTCCATGCCGCGGATGGCTTGCCGAACGAGGCAACACTGCGGATGGCTCTCCAGCACAGGTCTATATCGAGGGTCGGCGTTGGAGGTCGACACTGGAAGGGAGGCGAGTCTAGTGCCAAGCAGACAGATTCAGTGTACACTGATGTTTTTTTTTTTTTTTTGTGTGATGCAAGGTTTTTCCTTTGTAGTTTGCTCTGATACCATAAAAAGAGAGAAAAGTGCCTAATTTCTTATTCAATAAAAGGTCTCTATCCATAAAGAAATAAGCCCTCAAGACCTAAAGACCTCTTTACCATTTGTATACCTTTATTCTAATGGATGAATAAGTTGCACCTTGATTTAGTGGTTGGATGTTCTTTTTTGCCAATTTATCTATGGTAGTCCTTGGTCTGGAACGTCAGATGTCATTTCTTGATTAACTAAAATTACGGGGTCTGTGCCGAGGATCAGTATTTCACTGCCCATATGTTATTCCAGGATATTCCTCTTAGGTCACATCACCTCAGTCTTTAGCCTTTTTAGGGGAATACATCATGAGTCATTTATGTTTCTTTGAACATTTGAACGTGGTTCTAAATTTGGCCAACTACTTTGATCTGCTTTCTTCCCCAGTATGACTGAGTTTGGACATGATAGTTCCTGAGCTTGAGTATTGTTGGCTTTTGCTGTTCTGACTATGCCTTTTCCTCCTCAGAAAGCAAGTCCTCCAGGTGCTGTTGGGGTAAGTTTGGCTTTAGAGATGATAATTCAGGATTCGTCTTTGGAAATAAAACCTTTCAGGTAACATCTTACTGAAATTTTCACTTGCTTCCTGCCTTTTAGTCATTTGCCATGAGTTTTCTCATTTGATATTCATGTTCTTCCCTTCATTTCTTACTCTTGAAGAAATGAATCTGGCACCAGCGTTCTCGTATGCTCAAGGGGAGGAGGTGGTTTGTTGGTAGACCGCATGGAACTTGTTTCTCAGTTATGGGAGGCAAATATTAAGGTTACCAAAATGAGAATTTCCAATGCTCTTTTTCCCTTTTCTTGTTACACCGCAGTTATTGGTTGCTTTTCTGTCTGAAATTCTTTTCTTGCCACTTATCTGATGCAACAGGCAGAGTTTGTGCCACTACCTGATCCAAGCTTTACAGAGCAATATGACTATGCAAATGAGCATGATATTAAGTGTCTTGTGATCATAACTGACACAAGTGTATCTCAGACTGATTCAGTGAAGGTAAGTCTTTCCTTGTTGGAACTAGGATCAATAAATAAAATTATACTTCTTTGTCAAGAGGGTTTTTTATTATTAGATGCTAAACTGGAGCTGAGAAAGTTAACTTTGTACCTTCATATAGCTTGACCTGTGATGCCTCCATTTGTGCCGTGCTGCTGCTTATTACACAATTCAACTTCTCCTGTTGGACAAATCTCATAAAAAATTAGCAGTGCAGCAAGCTTAAATTATTCTTTTCGGGAGATAGTGGCACTATTTTCAGATTTTCCCTCTACATATGCAACTTTCGCATTACTTGGCTTTGATCTCCCATAGAATGGTTACTAAGAGGATAAAATTCCTCTTGGGATTAAAAATTCCTTTTGGGGATGATTCAGAACAAAGCATGTTTGGCTTTTAAGTATACATGTCTCTTTTGCATGAAAGAATGGGTTAGTGCCGGATTTGGACTGAGATTGGGAAGCTTCACAAGTTACATAATATTAGGGCGTCAAGTCCTGTAACATCTGGACCTATCAACCAGAGTCTGGATCTTGGCGCAAGTAAATCTACTATTTTTGTCATTTGCCCTCTCTAACTTAGGTTTACTGGTGAAAGTGCGGACATACCATGAAAAATGTATATTGTAAACCTCTAGAAGTCTGGTAAACAATACATCCTTGCGCCAATGATCAGTGTTCTGCATATCTGAAGTTCAAACTTGTAATTATTTGCATCTTTACCAGTGAACGAATTGCCTCTTTTAACCAAAAAGAGAAGTCCAAACTCACTTATGTTTTTGTTCACTCAATACAAATGTGAAGCAAATTAAACCATAGGATCTCTTCAGGATAAGTGCAGAAAGAGGACTTAATCTTTTGGTCATTGATAAATCTAGGACTAAAGGGCTTAAGGACTTAAGTTCTAGAAAAACCCGAATCAGGTTTAGAGTTTGTCATTGGTGAATTTAGGCATCGAAAATTTGACATAGTTCCCCCATGGAATATTGGTCATCTGCCATGTGTCATTGTCAATGCTTGAATTCCACTGACGGCAAGCTTGAGATCTAATTGTGGCTTTTTTAAAATTTTAAATCCTCAATTAACCAAAATAAATTCTTAAATTTTCAATTGACCAACGGCAAAAACCTCAAGTTTTGTTTTTGCACTTATCCCAACCTTCTTCCCACTTATTAAACAAACTTTAACTTCATGGCCAGTGAAGTTTTGCTGCACCTTGGCCTTACTTGGACTTTAGAGAAGTTATTATTCAATTGATTGCAAGAGAATGCATTTTATTAAATAATAGTTCAGAAAACTTAATTAAAGAAGCTCAATAATTAAACTAATAGTTTATGGCAATCGTGTTGATGATTATTTCTAGCTGGGAAATCATTTTTTTGTTAGGAGTTATGTTATAGTTTTGTTAATTCCCTTATCCAAATAAATGCTCTCTCAAGAGAAAATTGTAACTTGGATTTATACCTTTTCCAATTTTCATTTTGTCTTCTATTCATTTTTACTATTCTTCAGCTGCAGTTTTCTTGTTGCTTCTGACAGTGCCAGCTAATCAGAATGTTGACGTGGATTTTCTTGCTTACTCTTTGGTGGCAAATCAATCTACCAAATGATCCATTCAAATAAATTGCATTGAATTGTCACTTTAGGCTTGCCTGGAAAAATGTTTTCTGGCTACTCTGTGCTATAATTACCATCTCAATTTTGAGATTAAAGATAGTAAATGTAACATCTGATTTGCCTGAATTAATGCACACATGCTCTCACATGCAGATACAGGTAAGGGGACACATATGCATACATTTATATGGCTTCTCACAAGTAGGCGATGTGATTAAAAGGCTTAAAAAAAAAAACCCGTGACAAATCCTTGAATTCATGTAGGGATGTGAAGCCCACTGCGCCACACACTGAATTTACAGCTAATAGCTTAAGTTTTTAGAACAATTGACAATGGCTCAACAAAAGTCTCATATGGTATTAGAGCCGGAAGTCCTGAGTTCAAATCTTTTCAAGTCCCATTTGTCTCCTCAATTAAATATATTCATGCTTAGTACTAGTAAAAACAAGCAGACTAAAGCATGAGGGTGAGTGTTAGAATATTTAAATATTAAATCATGTTTTCATCTAATAGCTTAAGTTTTCAAACAGTCGGCAATGATCTTACGAAAATCTCTCATCTAAAATGAAGCAAATAAGGAAGGAGGGCATGCACTTGTTTGGAGAAGTCATCTAACGGATAAGTCATCTAACAAACATGTATTTATCTATGGTTCCCTTTAACTATGCATTTCAATATAGTCTTCTACCTGCTCTATCACATTAGCGTATGTAGCACATTTGGTATCGTCACGGGCATTTGATTGAACGATCTTTATCTCCAGGTTCGTCACATTGAACTTAAGAAGGAGAAGAACGTTGAGAGAGAGAACCTCATCAAGTTCCTAGCGGAGGTGATGTCGAAACAATTTAGAAACCCGTCTATCTGGATTTAGGATGCTATTGCAAAAATCTGGCTATTGTCAGGTTTGTCACCTCTACTTGTTGAAATGGAACTCAACTTGAGCCATAAGATGGATCCCGGAATTTGACATATCCTGTTTCAGTTTTGTTATCTGACTGATAAAGTTCATCCCCGAGTCTTATTTGACATGGATTGTTTTGCAGATTTCATGCCATACTATTGTTTGGCACCCCATTTGCGACAGCCATCTCTCCAGGTTTCAAAGCAAGAAATCGGGGCATTTTTGCAGGTGTTAGTTCATCTTTAAATTTTCTTCCCAGGTCCAGTCTGTCGCCATGTACACTTTACAGTCACTGAGGGTGGAAACACAGGATACGAACTTTTCTCATACATGTAAATGACCATAGGCTTGCCAATTGCAGAGGATAGGAATAGGCAATAATCACCCTGTCAGTCATTTGTTTTGTATATCATCATCTTTGGCCTTCTTTTTCTCCGTTGTCCAGAAAACGTAATGATACGACAGTGATGCTGTTTATATTTCTCAGACAGACAACGACAGTGTCTGTACAAAAATGTACATTTTGCTTGCTAGCTGTAAAATGGATTTTCCAAGTTTCGTCACTGCAAATGTTGAAATGAAAATTTCGGTGGGACATGTTTGCCCTTCTTTCAAGATCTTGTTCATTCGATGCTGCGATGTTGTATAAGTAGGATTTGAAGCAGCATATAGCACTTAGATAAGATGGTATTCAGCTGCTCGACTGAAGCAAAAATACTATTGTGCGTAATGCAGGGATTGAATAGGCCAAGAACCAATCTAAGCAACTTCCCCATCAATTCTATATTGCAATTGACCTATTTTCTGTAGCCATATTCGATAGATTTAACCGTACTTATGAGAGCCTAAATATCTATCTAAGCGAGTGAGAATTCAAAGGTAACCGACTGAACTCAATTGTAATCACACAATAACTCAACATGATCTCTTCTGTTTTGCTTGAAGTGACTTGTTACAACACGGCAATTAGAAGGAAATTGCGAGTTTTTAAATAGATAGCGAAGATAACTGTACGTGAATCTCTGTTTTTCGGGATCATCCTCGGTTTAGTTGGGCGTTTGCGGAAGGAGTATGACTACAGTTTCCCAGTATATGCATTCAATTTAGATGTAAACAAGTAACGGCATCAGTAGCCCCTATAGCTCAGTGGTAGAGCGTCAGTCTTGTAAACTGAAGGTCCGTAGTTCGATCCTGCGTGGGGGCACATCTTTTCTTCTTCCTCTTGTCATTTTTCAGGTTCTTTTGTTTCTCTACTTTATTTGGATTTACCATCAACAAGCCCCTAAATATATTAATCTTTGTCATTTCCAATGCGTGGCCATCTACTTCCACGCGCATTATCGATGTTTTGAAAAAAAAATGAATTATTACTTATTTAGTATGCTTAACAAGTGTCACGGGCATTGTTCAATGTAACTCTTATTTTGTTTTACTTTACTGCTTTACTGGGATTTCGTATTCTCATATCACAGTAAAAAGACCGTGCGATACGAAAACAATACCTCAAATAAGATACAAATTAGTTCCAAGTGGTCAAGAAATTCATAAATGACACGCCGCACCAAGAAGGGGCAAAAACGTGAGGCACACTAGGAAATGTGATTTAACACCAACAAAGAATTTACCAGGGAGATTTGATTTATCCAATTTCTTGGCTCCCCAACATCATCTGCAAATTTATCGCAGTGACTACATTCTAGGAGGGAGAAAAGGGAAAATTGTAAGAGAGAAGGGAAAAAGAAGAAGTTAAGGGGCAAAAAGAAAGATACATCGCAAGTCCTAGAACGTTGAGTCAGAAACCAATGCAAAAAGAATTAACACCCTCCTCCATGATTTCTCCTGTTTGTGCCCTTTACAAACTCCCCCCACTTGCCATCCTCTAGAAGTTGTGCTGCAAGAACAGGTTCTCTTGAGGAGAGGCGGGCCCTATCTCTTCCTCCAAGCTCCTCAGCCCGTCCCCGACCCCGCCGCCCGCAGTGTTCCTCGCCGCCTCGAAGTTCTTCCCCTCGATGTCGGCGTCCGAGACCGAGGACTTCCTCCTCTGCGACGATGTCACGCTGGGGAATGTTATCCACGACGGCGCACGGAACTCAAACCTCTGGTCCTCACCTTCCCCAGCGTCGGCCTCCGATATGGACTGGTTCGACGACCTTTGAGATGACTTCTTGTGCAGTCTGCTGCTTCCCAACACCACCTCGGTTGGCAGTATCGGTTGCTCGATGCACGGGCTGCCCATCAACTGCGCGAGCGCCCGCTCTAGCGCCGTGGTTACTTTGTCCATGGAGGGGCGGTCCTTCCCTCGCATCCTCACGCATTTGCAAGCGACATTCGCGATCCTTTTTAGAGCGTCTACATCGGATGGAGGCTTTAGGTCCGGGTCTAAGATATTCGAAATGTCCCCGGTCTTAATAAGAGGAACAGCCCATTGCACTATGTTACCTTCCTCATATTGCATGTCTATTGCTTTCCTGCCACTGAGGATTTCCAACAGCAGGACCCCGAAGCTATAGACATCAGATTTAGTGGTGAGGTAGTGAAGATGATAGTACTCGGGGTCGAGGTACCCAAGAGTGCCCGCTGGCAGCTCGGCCAGCGGAGAGCCGGAGTCGACAGGGCCCAATAAGGACAGGCCAAAATCAGCCACCCGCGCATTGTGCTCTTCGTCGATGAGTATGTTTGAGGACTTGATGTCCCGGTGGATCACTGGTGGGCAAGCATAACCGTGCAAGTACTCGATTCCCCGAGCAGCTTGGACTGCTATTGTGACCCTTCTCACCCAGTCCAACCTCTCTTTCAGGGCTTTGTTCTTCCCATGAAGGTGTTGGTGAAGTGATCCATGAGCCATGAATTCATAAACCAGGAGTCTCTCTCCACCTTCTTCGCAGTACCCGAGCAAATTCAGCAGATGGGCATGGTTGAGCCTAGACAGCAGATCCAACTCTGTACGGAACCCTTTCGAGTTCTTTTTCTTATCCGAAGACATTATGGCTCTTTTCACCGCAACCACGGTGCCATTTCTCAGGATCCCTTTGAATACGCACGAGAAACTCCCCTTTCCCACTTGTGACTCCTCCTTGAACCCGCCAGTGGCCCTTTCGAGTTCCTCGTAAGTGAACATCCGAGCCCTTTTGATCTTGAGCTCATCCAGCTCGGGACGGCTCATACTACTGTTCTGTTTCTGGAAAGGAGAACCTCCCCCCATCGATTTCTTGGCGTTCAGATTCATTGCCGAGCACTGACAGTTCCTTATTCGATAACGGACGTATAAAAGTGCAGTTATAGACACAACAATGACCAGGAAGACAGCAAACACGATTTCTGCAACAATGACCGGCAACTGCAGAGACCAGAATCTTTGGTTCCTCCTTCCTTCATTTGAATTAGCTGAGCAATTCGAGAAGCAATCGGTAGAGAAGCAGCCAGAGCAATTATACCCACATTTCCTATCGGATTTCAGAGTACATTCAGCAGTTTGGTACATCCCGGCAGGACAGCCGTTGCTGCACGGCAAGCAAACTCTGGAATCTGGCGAGCTGCACGGAGCATTAACTTGACTAAATTCATAAGTGCCGGGAACACAAGGAGCCGATTTACAGAGACCCGGTGAGACAGCAACAGGAAGAGAAGTAGGAAACCCCAGACCCCAACACACGGGCAGCAGGGATTTCTCCGCGATGATGCCACATGTGAAGTAATTTCCAGCTGCTATTTCGAGAACCTTCGTGTTGCTCGGAGCCGGGGTGCTAGCTTTCACCATGAAACCCCAACAGATTGCCTCCTGGTCAGCGCTCTTGATCCCGCAAGCATGGAACTTCCCTCCCACAATGGAAGTCATCGGATCACGAGGAGGCAGATCGACATTTCCTTGGTTAGAATACGATGAATATGCCACCGAGATTTCCTCTTCGAGCACCAAGCTTCTTCCCCAACAATAGACCCTTGAACTAACTCCATCAACAATCCCACAAACATGGTATCCACCGGCTGCAAGTTTCTTAAACCTGATGTCTTTTGGAACCTGACTGATCACACGGCTACTTGTCTCATCACCCCAACAGTAGACCGATGCATTTTGAGCAAACAGCCCGCAGTTAAACCCGGACCCGGCCGAGATAGAATGGATCTGCCCATCAATTGCATAGCTAGCAGTCATATTATAGCCCCAACAGTCCACAAGCGAAACGTTTCGGCGCCTCCCCGTTAAAGGCTTCCTCAAGCCACAGAAATGGTAATCACCAGCGCTGATTTCTTGGTACTGAGCTCCTTTCAAAATGGGCTGGGGCACACCCATCTGTATGTACGCACTACTTCCCCAGCAATACGGTTGGCTAGAATCCAAAAGGAGACCGCACACGAATCCGTCGCCCGCAGTCAAGCCGGCGAAAGGGAAATGACCTGGAATCCCATATATTATCGCAGTGTTTGAGCCATAACAGGTAGCAAGATGGGACCCGTCCGAGTTTAACCCGCAGAAAACAGGGCCATTCTCGCCGTAAGAAATGGCGATGGAGGACATAGAACCAAGACCCGATACTGATCGCAGGGTATTCGGCGAGAGCACCAGATTCCACAAGAGTCCCAGAAACACTCTGTTAATGCTAAAAATGGAGATGAGAAGGTCTCTCACCAAACTGCTCAGAGATGCCATCACATCATATAACCTAGCTCAACAAGTCGGAGACTCCAAGAACGTCTGCCCCTCGCTACATTTTCTTTTATGACTTTCGAGAGTGAATCACCCAGGTTGAGTTAGACATCAACATCTCTAGCCTCAAATGGGAGAAAACGGAATTTTCACTCAACAACTGTGAAATGTCTTCTTCATTTGACCAAGAAAAGCTGAAACAAAACTAAGGAATCTCACATTCCCCCTAGAAACCAACAATTGTAGCAGCATGGACCCATGTCAGACCTTGCTAATAGCTTTTGCAAGAAACCAAACCCAGAAAAGAAGCACACTTACAACAGGGCTTTTCCCCCTACCAGAATCATTGACTTTTCCATTTTTCCTTTGCTCCTTCCATGACCCAAGTAGGGCAAATCTAGTGTCTTTCTCCACCCATTTTCTTCAAACTTCACGTAAAAGAGACATTTTTACCACAAACCAACCTGCATGAGAGTTCGCAGAAGCTCATGATGGTCATTGATCACATCGGATGAGGAGGCATTGCTTTGAGCTTGCTCTTCACATAACATCTCATCTTCTAGACCCCTCAGATTTCAAAACGGGCTTTAAGCTGGTGGGTGGAAAAGCCTTACTTCCAATTCCCGTCCTGCTTCAGACACAGTGTGTTGGTCGAGTAGATGGAAAGATGCTTAACACACACACATACACAGAGAGAGAGAGAGAGAGAGAGAGAGAGAGAGGAACATCACATCTGGTTAGAGATGGGAGTTTTTGAGTTTCTGGACGGTGGTTGCCTTGCACCCCGAGTGGGTAGTGGATGTCCGGGCGTTTAAGAGAGAGAAAGAGGGAGGAATAAATGCCATGAAACAGCAGGTTCGCCAAAGATGGTGCAGAGTGTAGGTGAAGGCATTAAATGAGATAGTTAATGCCCGTTCGATCTTTTTCATGCACACCCTCTCTTCCATTACTCCCCTGCAATTCTCTCCCTCTCTCTTTCCCCACCAGAAAGCGAAAATTTCGAATTTTCTCCCCTTTCTTTGGGCTCTGGTCTCATCTTTCTGGAGGGCTAACTCCATTCAATCCTAGTTTTAGTTTCTTGCATGCATGCCATGAGCAACGCAGAGCTGAGCTATTTCAAGCTTCACCATTCCCAGCCAAACGAAACGAAATCAAAATGAAGAACTGGGATCCCGGCGTTCTCAAACAAGCCTTGAAAGATTAACATATACATGAATTTAACAATGGTGAGAGAAGCAAGTTGCTAGTTCCTACATAAAATCGCCGACATCGATAGAGTGATCAATTATTTGGACGTGCACATTGTATACCGAACGAGTGAAAATTACTAATAATATGAAAAAATAAATGCAAACACGTATGAATGGTTACATACTCCACTGGACATAGTCAATTTTATTTTTTGGACATGGTATGGATGACTCGAATCATTTCAACACGGTTAATTTACACGATATATATTTTTATTTTTTTGGCCTGTCTAGGAATATGGTTAAGACATCAGACTATGGTAACCTAATTTACAATTGAAATATATATTAATGTCATAAGCATTTGAATGCGATACGACTTCACATCAATCAGTCACGTTACATACTTGCACCTATACAATGAATGCACTACTCAGTAGCTAGGCTTATTTCCTAAACATTAGGGGGAAGTGGTTCCTAGAGACTAGGAACCCAGCGTGCGGTTACTAATGTATTAGTTACTTTCAGTTAGACCTAATATTTTTTTACAATCAACAGACTTCTATAAACGAATACAATGTCTCCTAGATTAAATTAAAGCATCATAATCTACTTGGAAGGGGGAAAAATATGCTAGTTAAGACTTACTCATCTATTATCAGGTGTAATTAGGGGCTACTCGTTGGATCCTTGGCGTTGTTACGCATTCCTCTCATCAAAGAGTACGAGCAAAAACTCAGACAAAGGCCTTTAGTGTTAATCTGATAACCAGGCGTCTAGTCTGGACGCATTCCTTATTTTAACTCGTAAGTGCCTTCGCACGTTCTTATCCCTTCGATTGCATATGTATCTTTTTCTTGCTCTCTTCTCAGGCAAATACACACCACTTTGGTGTTTTACATCCTAGAGATTCTGAGGTCCGAGCGAGGCCGTGAGGTGGAGCTTCTACTCGTAAGTTCTTTGTGTGTCTTCTTAGGACGCAAGCCCTAGAAGAGATCAGGCTGTTTGATCTGCCTTTCAAGAACATCAACTTCAAGAATTGATTAAAGAAGAAGCTGTTGTCCCCTGATTTTCCGGCAGCCAACTCAAACTCCGATGAGAGTTCGAAGATTAAGACCGGCTCAATTCCATTAATCAATTCGTATCTTTGTTCTAATTCTTGTCCTGTTCTGATGACACTGACATCAATCTATTACATTATTATCTTTGCTTATTGATAAGCTCCCCGTGCCACCGTTATTCCAGGGTTTAGAGCAACGTAAATAACAATCTCAATCTCAAAAATTAATTCTTTTAGATAGTAGAGAATTAAATAGTTGTTAATAGTTGTTTGAAGAATTCTTTCACATGGCCATGCATGCATTGGGGATCTCGCCCAGAAGAAAATTGAACATTCTCTGAGGTCCCTTTCATTTTCTTCACGGCCATCTACTTTCGAGCGTGAAGCAATAAATGAAGATGTCCAACCAATGCCAATCATAGTTATCAATCCTAAACGTTTTTAGTTGGGCTCATATGCTTTTCATCAAAGATAAATGACACAAATGATCTCTAAACTTTAGTCAAATGTGTACTGTGAACTGTGAGGGCATTGCACTTTTAATTTATCTGGTGTGGTCCTGGACTTTTGATTTGTTCAATGTGATTCTTGCTTGAATTCTTTGTACAAGTTTAAACTAGTTTGTGCACTATATGAAAATATCCAATGTAATCACTAAATTTAAGTTAATAGAAAGATAATATTGAATATATTAATATAGTTCAGAGACTAGTTTGAATTTGTACAAAAAATTAATGTAACATGTTGAACAAACCGAAAAAAAGATTACATTACAAATTGAGTGAAATTTTAGGGGTTACATTGAATAAATTGAAAGTTCATGACCACATTACACGTTGAACCGAGTGGGCCATTTGTGTATTATTACTTTAATTAAATATATTAATTATGCATTATATGATGATCTACTTTTTTTTTGTAATTGCATGTGGCGCTCTAGCTAGTTGCAAGAATTGCATGTGCTGCACATTTAACCCCCATTCATGATTATCTCCGTCGATTAGATTAGCGAGTTTGTACGTGCACGTTAGACGTAGACACCATGAAATACGATTAAGAATTATTCTGAAATGTTGGCTTCTTACGTCTTATCTGACCCTTGAAGTTAATGTGTGTATTTCACGAGTCGTATTCAAGAGTTTATCTACATAAAAGTGCCATTTCTCTTCATAAATTTAGGAGAAAATGGACTCGTATTACAGTAATTTGGAAGTAAATTGAGAAATGGTCACATGGCAATGGAAAAACACCGCGTTTTCGAAGACTAATGTCCCTATTTGGTCCATGTAAATATAAGTGATTGAGCCAGTGTTGACACATTCCATAAGATTGCAATGCAATTAAAGGCGCAGATCATTTGTTCTTATCAGAAAAAAAAAAAATTGAACGGTTTCGAAAATATCGATTGATCCAAATGATTAACCATACAAATTAGACTAGACCCGGAAATAAAAACGGAAACACCGATCGTTTGGGGAGGTTAGTAGTAAGTGCCTCTCACTAATATAGAAATCAAAAGTCCAATTTCTATTTAACTATTAGTTAATTAATTTAGTGGATTATAACCTTTTCTACATAATTAGAAAAAAAAAACAGAAATTTCCTGATCCATAACATGCGGATCTCTCTGTGCTGTCATTCCGAGGAACTACATTTCTATAAATATTCTTCTCTGAATGGTGTCGCGAACGTCGTCGTCCAAAAGCGACGACCAAATCTCAGTCATGTTAGCTTAGAGCCCCACAAATCCTAAATTGCATTAAATTAGTCTTTGATTTTTCAATTTCTTTTTTTTAGAATTTTTTTTGGGGGGACTTTGATTCTGGGTATGTGGGTTTTTCTGGTCAAGCCCTCATGGCCCCTCATTAAATGTGAACTTTTGTTGTTAATTAAATAATTACACAAGCAAAAAACTAGGGGTGAGCAACTTAGACCACTCGAATCGAGAACTGTCCAGACTGGCCCGGACCAGTCGGAAACCAGACCATACCAAAAATATCGGTTCCGTCCATGGTTCCCAAAAGAGGAGGCGGTCCGGTTCCCAACTCCTAGGAAGGTCGAGTCGGACTGGTCTGGACCGATAAAAAAAATTATATTCTAATAAAAAGTAAAATGTTAAAAAAAAGTAAAAGAACACAATTTAAATTCCAAAAGTTTAATATTTACCCAACATTACCAAAATAATTTACAAAAATAAAGAAACTCAATTTTTGTTGAATTTTTCCGATTCCCAATCTATTCCATTAGATTTCCTCGGAACCAAACCGGACTAGACCGGACTGATAGATCCTATCCGGTTTGGTCAGGACTAAGCGGTCTAGTCTCCGATCCTAGAGATCGGGGACCAATCTCATCGATCTGATTCCTGGTTCCGGATAAAAACCGCACCATCCTCGACTATGCACACCCCTACGAAAGACAATTAACGTAAAACTTCCTACTACCACGTTTTGCCACAATATCTTTCGATTTCTATTGATTATTAATCTTTTTAAAATCCTCCTTTCGATACGATCAATTTATAGAATTAGCATTTTTAAGCGACCCGACCCACTTTTATCGTCTTTGTAAAATATAACCCACTTATATACAAAAAAAAAATAAGAATTATGTATAACCAGTTCGAATCAATTCACACCATCAAGTGCATTTAATTCCTACTTTATTCAGCATTATTACTGACATATTGAAATGTAAAGAATTGAATTGACCGACTTAATAACCAAAACCTATTCCAGACATCAGTTTTCATAGGTCTCCCCAAATAATGATAGAGCGGACGTACTGGTCAACCCCAAGCTTTGCCTCCCGGCATTATTATCACCTAATTAAAACACCCAAGAAACTCGAAATTAGAATTTCCACCCCAGGATTCATAGAACCCTTTCATTTCAGCCCTTTCTCATAAATAAACTATTCCCCTTCCGCCGGCACCACGTGGCGTCGACCCGGTTAGGCCCCGTCTCGAATTGAAATTCTTAGAGAGTTAGGAAAACGAACAAAATAACCATTTGGACATGTTGCTCTGCTTCGGGACACAATCCACGAAAATCCTCAGACGGTATGGAGCGGCTGACATCTTCATGTGCTCGCATGACACGATGTCATGAAAACAAGGCATCATTGTCTCATTCCAAGATGATATTGATTTCTTTGTTCTTTCTTTCTTTCTTTCTTTTGGTATTGTACTCAATGAATCATTACTTTGGTTAGTTTTTAATTGGTTATCTCTTTGATTGTTGATAGCAGCTGTTTTGTTTTAGTAAGGAAAGGCCAATCTGATAGACGAAAAATTAACATTCATGAATGAGGACGTACCAAAGAATGGAAACAAATCTCTACTCAGTCCAGAAGACCGGACGTATCGTGCGATTTTAGTTGAGATTGTTCATTTGCGTCACGGCTCTTGATTGAGCTTCCGGTAGCCGAACAATAATTATGTCCGAAATTCGATCATCAAGAGCTTAGCAAACCTCACTTTTAGGGCTGGGTACTCAGCTAATTCTCCAAACTCAAAAAGTACAAAACCCTAATCGGCAATCTGGAAAAGTGCATTCCCTCGCAAACGTGTTGTCCAAGAATGCAGCTAAAAACACTATTGTTCCAATGTAGAAAAGAGTACAAAATGACAGTAAATATCCTGAGCAAAAAGGCTGACAGATTATATGCATTACTTATGGAAAAATCATAATCAATAAATTAATACACACAATGACAATACTGCATGAATCTAGCTCTTTCTGGTTCTTCCGAGTGACTTCAGTTCTCCGACGCCCGAATAAAATTAGGAGAAAAACAGGAGTTTCCCCAGAAAATGAACCACCTGCAGTTAAGAGACATCCATTAGGGAAATAATCTCAAACGGTAAATGTTATGCTAGCAGTAACACGAGGCTCATTAAAACTCAAGAAAGCGATGACATCTTTTAACACGACTCAGCTTGGTCAACTGCGTACAAATCCGCTTCTCGGAACTCTTTCAAAAACTAAACATCCATTACAATAGGGCAAGCTAGAAAGCTGAATGATTTTGATCTTTTTTCTTGTTCTTCTTGGCCACAATGAGTAATTCTTGATTTGCACAATGCATACGGAGAACAAAATCTTATCATGGAAACATAAAGTATTTCCAACTTTCATGCATATCACATCAACAAGCTCTATGTAGGATAATTTTTAGGTTTTACGGATCTTATGGCTCTTACAAGTTGACTATTATTTAACATGAAGAATCTGAAAACCGTCAAGATATATGACTATTGCATATAAAATCATATCACGTTTTCATAATTTTTTCTGAAACTTAGAATATATATATATATATATATATATATATATATATATCTTTTCTATTTTCCAAATTTTGAAGGAAACTCATTAGAAGTCTTTCTCCCTTCCAAACAAGCCCGCCACACTTGAGACGAAGGGAGAATAGTGATCATTCATATTAATGCCATGTTCCTTCGCAAGTGACAAATGAAGTTCCAAACTTACTCTAAAGCATATTCCTCCTTACGATGAAGAATGTTCATTTTGTTGCCTCAGCAGAGTGCAAAAAGTCACTGCAGAAAAAATCTTAACTTTCAAGTAATAGACTTAAGGATAAGAACCTACAATTATAATGAAAATGCAAACTAACTACACTGTAGATTAGGTCTAATGAACCTAAAACAGAGAGTAAGGGACCTATTCCAGCAGCAAGATAGCAAAATGATCGCTCAGATACATTGAAAGAAACTGAATAAAGATTAAAACTGGAAGAAGAATAGGAAAAGACTACAAGCACTTAAATTCACATAATTTGGTTAGTATACTCTGTTGTTGTCCCATTCTTCTACCTAAAGACAAGGACAAGCACCGAATTAGACAAGGGAAAGGTACAGTGGCTAGACAAGTATGAACTTTAGCATATACTATAAGTAAGTTCTGAAGTGAAATCATAAAAAGAATGAGTCCTATATACTGAATAGAAGGGATGGGTCCTCCTTTAAGATGAACGTCAAAGCACAGATTTCTTTGAGATCCAAAAAATATCTATCAGTCCATGCTCTCACTCTATATTGATCACAACAGTACTCTCACTGCATTTTAATTCTCAAAAGAATTATGTAGAAATCCATCTAATCAAGAAGAAGAAGACAAATGGATAAAATGTTGGCAGGCTGGTGGAACTTCCTCAAGAATTCAAACCACGTGCCTATGGTCTCTCTCGAGATACTTGGTGCTTACCTCCCGTTTTACAGAGAAAATAACTAAGATGACACTACTTTAGTGAGCTGCATATTAAATCAATCAAGGATTTGCAAAATACATCCTATAAACTTATTGTTAGATTTAAGCAAATAATAATTCCTTAGAGATCTGTACACTTGTCATGCAAAATACCAATCTATAGTGCTAGCTCAAATCAAAACAGCAATCTTCCATGATGACAAGACTCCAACAAGTGTGAATATGAAGCACAAATCTCAGCTACCATGTGAAAAGTCCCCAGAAGAAGAAAGGTTGCCATTAAAATTATGGGCACTAGCAGCCAGAGATTGTAATGACGGAAGACGGATTGTAACCGATAAGTGTCCCAATGTATAATCTTACCATACTTAGTAAATGATTTTTAACCTTTTATATTACATTCTAGTACTCTATATCATTAGCATCGTCCTCCCAATGATTTCTAGTGAGGCTATCTCAAAAATTTCTCCCAGTTCTCTCCTCTTCCTATTAGATTCATATGAAGTAATCGTAGAGAAATAAATGACGACGTGGCTAAGATTTTGTTGATTTATCATTGTACAATGCCAAAAGAGGTTGCAGATCCAAACCTTGGGCACCAGCCGCACAGATCTTCTAGGTAAAACTTCCATATTAGGATGTTTGAAGCATCTTGAAATTCTAACATCCACTCCAACACAGTCACTTTGTTCCTCGCTATCCACTCGCAGTCTCTTTTGTAACATTTCTTTTGAATTAACATCATCAAATCTTGAAGAACTTCTTGCAGATGATTTTTCAAATTGCAAGCATCTGAAATAAGCAATGCAACCTTAATAGTCAGGCAAAAATAATAGAAAAAACAATACAAAATGCAATGCTTCGTGGTGACATAAACTTACACAATACTCTCCACCCCACTAGCAGTGCTGCTCCTCTCCTTAAGAACGATAGGATCCCATTCAGATATATTGCAACATTCATATACTTTCTTATTCATGTCGAATAACAAGAAGCTAAATGAAAATATATAAAGCAAGATTTGGCGATACAAGATTCACCATTCAGAATGTATGCATATTTGAAGCAAATTATCCATAGACTCAGGAAGGAAAAATAACAAAGGGAAAAAAAGAGAGAGCACCTCTATGTCAGAACAAGTTGGAAGATTTTCATCATTGTTGTGCTTAAGCTCAAACGCGTTGGCTGATTCACCCTCTGATTCACTTTTGTTCTTCCAATCAACCAGAATGTCAATTGCATCAGTCTTGAAAGATGAAATTGAATGCCCATGAAAACTTGCAGCTTTCGAGAAGTGTGACTCTTTGGAACCAACTCTGTACTCTTCAGGAACCGTCACACCAAAATTATTGGGTTTACAGTTGTTTTGTAAATCTGAATTAATACAAGTCTCACCACCATGCTTAGCAACATGATCTGATGCGATAAAACTAACTGTGGCATCTGATATTGTATGTGAAAAAGAATCAATGCCAGAATTAATGTCAGGGTTATCAGAGAAAGTCGGACCAAAGCTGGTTTTATGACCATCCATGCCGCAGGGTGCAACCAGAGAAATTATCCGGCTCTGTGCAATTGATTCAGATTTGGATGAGATGGGCATCTGAGCTTCTTCTAAAACCTTTGAAACTTCCGCATCCATGACACTCGGCACCTCAGCAGCAGAAATTAACAAACTGTCAACTCTGTCAGGGTGAAAACAATCCTCAAAACTATTTCCTTTATCTACATCCAAAGGGGCAGCAACCATTTGGCTGTTATCTGCAGTCTGTGAAAGGGAACTTTTCATCACACTATTCTCCCCGGGATGTCCAAGCTCCTCACGAGGTTTTTGATTATTCATACAATTGACAGTCTCAAATATACAAACATCACTTTTTAGTTTCTCAGCCCAGTCGGATGGGCTTGAATTGAAGTCCACATGAAGATTAATTCCCTCTTCTGATCTGACATGAAATTCGAAGGAAGAGGAAGGAGCTATGGCAGAATATACAGATGCAGAAACAACATCTGCTGCACAAGACACACCAGCCTCTATATCTTTAAACTGGATTTGGGAAATGCACTCTGCTACATCAGATCCGTGCAAACCCGCTTTTTTCTCACAAGGTAACATTCTTGGTATTATGCCACAATGGAAACCGGTGTTATCACTCTGTAAAGAAAACTGAGGATAGGATGTCTCGGCACGTTGAGGAATCAGGTCTGGAGATATGTCCTGTATATTTAATTACAGGAGAACACCGCAAGGAAGTCAATAATCATCAGGCTATCACAAAATTCAAACTCTTGCAGGCACAAAAGAACAGGCCAAAAAAAATAAGAAATATTCAACACCTTTTAATGCAAATTTGCATCTTTAGCAGAATAGAATTCGGTATCATAACAAAAATGAAGAGAGTGAAACCTACTGAAAATTTTGAAAAGGAGCTCACACAAGCTTAATAATACCATGAACACAAAATAAGTATGACAGAGAGTGATAAGAGAAGACAAATAGAAGGAATGCTAAACAGGGAAGGTCCATTAATAAGTAAACCTACAGATTAGATTTGTTTTAACTCAGTAATTCAGTTAGTCTAACCTCATCAAACCTCTGAGCCTCCACAGATCCTTCTAACTGATTGGCTTTTACAGAATGAAGAAACCACCGACTGACATCTTCATCTCGAGGAAAAGAAAATAATCCATAGTCACCTGTGACAGAAGGCCCTACAAAATATTTCGTATAAGCATCAAATATAAGATAAGTCAAGGATAATGCCCTACTAAATGACAAACATCGGAAGACTGAAATCAGACATTCGTCAACGAAGCAGCGGAAAGTGCAAACCTGGACCTTCCTTTTCTGCAAATCTTAATTGTAAGTCTCGATGCACCTGAGATAATGGTCTTAAACTGCAATCCTAAAGATGAATGATAATCACCATGTCAGTCTCATACACAGATTGACATGAATAAGCCGCACCTCAAAATTCATTCTCACCAAGAAAAGAAGGAGAAAGCCTAAACAATGCATGATCAGAAGCGGGATTAAGAGGTAAATTACCTGCGAGCGAGAAGCTAGTAATTTCGCCAAATCAGATTTTGACCGATTGGCAGGCAAACCATATTTTTTGCACAAAGTCTGAAGCTCTCTCCTAGAGAATTTCAAGTAGAATTCTTCATTCCTTTTATCAAACATCTGCACTCAATCAAAGAAAACCTTCTCAGCAACCATCTCAAGTGAGAGTACAGCATTCATTCAGAATGGATGAAGCCTTGAAAGCATCGTGACAACATGTCACGGACAAAATCACGAATGTGCCTGACATAAACCATGAAGCAAATGCCAGTTTGTTAACGTTTGTTACCTTTAGGTTCAGAAGGAATTCAGACGATACAATTCACCTTTTTTGGGTCATGCATATAACAATGGACCTCAGTGTTGTCTGTAATCTGTAACCTATTAAAAATTTCATTGAAAATTCTTCTATCTTGCCCCCGAACTGAAATTTTACAGCCTTTTTTTCTTATCTCAATTCCCCCAATAGAAGTCCTGAAATGGAAGCTATTGTACATTTCACAGCATCAGCAATAGTTTCAACACTCAAAAGAGAAGGACGAAAAAAAGAAAGCACATGGTTGGAGCAAGAATTACTGTCCAAGGTCACATTTCGGGGCCATGGTGCACATTAGTTATCAATGGACCAAAAGTCTAAGCTCAGGCGCCATCCGAATTGCCAGATTTATGGACAATACTCCTCAAGTTTCGAAATTTTCAAGCATAGAATCACATTGCAACAACTGGGGAAAAGAAATGCCAGCTTTGAAGGGATCGTCAAAGAGAGAGAGAGCAAGTAGTAGGCTCCAACTAAGCCAATAAGCGAAGAGCTTCAACAAAGCGACCACAAGTTGATATACTACCGCCAAGCATCAGTCTTTCAGTCTTGCTCACCAGTTGATGAAAGAGCGCAAACCCAGAACCCAACAAAGGGAAAAAGAACAAACCAACCAAATAAACGACAATGGGAACCGCCCAATCTCATTCACAGCTGAGCTTTAAACCTCTAGGTTTCACTCTTCACTCACCGAATAAACGGAAAAGACGAAAGGGAAAAAAAAAAGAGTAGGACCCACTGAACCCACATGGTGGCTGCGAAATCTGAGATTTGGACTGCCTCGAGATCCAACGTATCGCGAAGGAAGAGTGCGCTCTCGCTCAAGAAAGAGTGGAAAATAAACCAAAGGAGCTCGAAGCGAGAGCGAGTCATTACCTGGTCCGGAGAAATGTTACGAAATTTCAGCTAAGGAGAGAGAGAGAGAGGCAGAGAGACGGAGACAGAGGGGAGAGAGGAGCGAATGTCGAGCGTGAGCACAAGCTTGCGAGCAGGAGGAAGGAGATGGGAACAATGACAAAAGCTCGCAGCCAATCTCGCTCTTCATTTTTTTCAAAGCTTTCACACCCGAAGGTGTGAACCGTAAACGGACGGAGAGCCAATCGCATGGCCCGCGGACCACCGCCCGGGGAGCACGATCGATCTCAGCCCTTGATCACCTGAATCCCGATCCATGCAAGACTTTAGATTCTCCTTCCTTCGCGGAAAATAGAAAACTTAAAAAGTATATTTTTATAAAAATGATGGCTTATATTAATTATAAAAATAAAATAAAAAATAAAAAATATTTCTTTAAATATTTGCAAAGATATTTACACATAAATTGTTGTCAGTAAATATTTACACATAAAGTGTTGTCGGTATCAAAAACATTTCTCGTTCACTAATTATTTCAAATGTATAAGTAATTAATTTTTTAAATCTTTCATTTTTTGTAAAACAAGCAAATCCATTTAATATGTAGGGTGTGTTTGTTTTGTCAAAAATAAATAATTTTTTCAATGATGGTTTGTATTACTTGAAATAATTAGTCGACTAAATTATTTGCATTACCGACAACAATTTATATCTTGATTTTTCATAAACTACAAAACTATTATTTTGCCTATTTATTTTTATAAACGATACAAACGATCATATTTTAATTACACACTTTTGATGTGTATAATTTATAGATTGTGTGATGGCTTTTCAGACATATGACAAATTCTTGAAATTTCTCGATATATATATGAGTTTATTTTATATCGAACTTCATCAGAGTTCTCATGGGAGTCTTAACAAAGCTCATTCTTATAAATAGTTAATGACATAAGAGTATATTCACAATTATTTCAGGGTATGTAAAAACCCAGTAAACGCATGTAAACAATAGTGGTAGCTGAATTGCTACCAGTCAAGTCAATTTTGTTATCTATTACAAGTATAGTTTATCGAGAATGTCGAGAAACGACTGTCTCCGGAGGTCATCCGCGCCGCGGCGGGGGGGGGGTGGAAATAGGATCAAACTTACTTTTATCACATGAAAAATTACTATCAAAATAAGATATTTGCTAATTATTGATAGAGCAAGGATTTGATATTCCAATTCGGAATTACTTATCACATGAAACAAAAAAAAAAATTGACTATCAACGTACATGATTTATTAGTAAATAAGATTAAATTATATGATATTGTTCATTGGGGCCCTCGTATGACCTCGAGTAAGAGTGTCATGCCCCTTGTACAGACTTGGTAAGAATCATGACAGCCTCACTCATCTGGGGTGGATAAGGGCTGCAATGCCCCTATCCGACCACATATGACCAAGGCATCACGACCCTCACTAGATATGGGTGAGGGGCTCGCTTCCTCACCTTGCCCAATCTAGGTGTTGCGGCCCTCACAATACAAGAATGTTGCCCAAAGTTGCAAGGGCCACACGCCCCTATGTGAGGAGGGTGTCTTGGCCCTAGGTCTTGAGGGGAAGAAAAAACTTAAAAAAAATTGTTCAGCAGGGTTTAAAAATGTTTGTGTCAACAATAATCATGTCATACAAAATGATCAGTATCCGTGTCACTAATTCCTCGCATAAATTGGATAAATGAACTAGAATTGACACAAATAAAAAAGATTTAAGATCCAATTGATAAAAAAATATTCAAAATTAAATTGACCAAATTATAATAGATTTGAGACTTTTTTGGGCTATGCTCTCATAAGACTAATTCACTAGCTACTTCACATTCACTTTTAAGTCATAGTGACTCAATCCATGTGAAAATTGTACACGCCTCGCCCGTTCATAAATCCGAAAGTCTCTTCACATAATATAGCATATGCCCATGAGACAAGCTTGTTGATGTTCACTCACATCATGATCCGTACTCGCGTCCTCATGAAAAACTCTGTGATGCTATCGAGTTACCACTCTCCATGGAAGCATTACGAATTTATTCATTCCCTTTCAATGTTTTTCTTTTCGCATGGTGACCAATCGGAATGAACGCAAACGCTTTGTTTGCAAATCCCGTTAAATGTTTGCATTCCGGAGACGTGATTTGACTTAAAAGCGACTTAAGAGTTCCTACCAAGTCAACAGATAGGGGAATTGAGAACCTATGTTTTCGATTTCGGGTGGCGCCGGTTAAAGTTCAATATCATATGAACTTAAGAGTTAGGATCTGCCTAATTTGAGAAGAAAATAATCATCAAAACATGTATGTATCTACATTCATATAAACACTGAACCCCCTTTATATCTAGAAAAAGAAGGATTTAGTGCCAGGACGCGCCGTTTCTCACCTGGCGCTTTCACTAAGAGTAGTCCAATGAAACATGCAAACCAACCTCGTCAACCCCTCATGAAGCATTCCTGGTCAACAAGATTGGGCCCATGGCTCCAGTGTCTTAACCCATTTTAAGTCCTCTCCAGAAAAGTAAATTCCAGCTAAAAGTTCACAGGAAAACAGAGCCTTAGGCCAAACTCGTAGGAGGAAACAAAATCAGCACAAATTTAGTGAAGCAATATGTTATTATGCAAGGGAGGCACCGTTTTTCCCTATCAATCGCGCTCCCAAATATTCAACTGTTGCTTACATCATTTCAGCTAGAATTCATTTCGCACAAAAGATAAGTAAGCAAATAGAAACCACGGCGAAACAAGACGGCACGTAGCTCGATAATGCACACAACCAGCCACTGCATCGCCCAATATCAAACAATTCAAGTCATCAAAATATTCCAATAACAGTACACCAATATAACCAATCGCGAAAACCATCATCACACAAATGAACCTTATCCCGTGTCCAATGACCACCAACGATTTTGTTCTCACTTCAATGAGCAGTTGTCAATCAGCTGAAATTCATACAACTACATGGAAATGCCTCAAGTCACAGGTCTCCAGACAGTAAAGACCACTTTAAACCAAGAGGGGCCATTGAAGATTCCAGGGCCAAGACTTCATATATATGACCGATAATCCACACTTTCGGCTAAAGCCAAACAATCGCCACAACAGTCATCAGAACGTCCATCATTTAAACAAAAGGCAAGCCTGTATCCCTTTTAACTGCAGATATAGCACCATAGAAGCAGAAAAATATATCAAAAGCTCCATTAAACAAAAATTGACAAATTTATCCAATAAGGTAAATCTCTATGGAAAACCATTTCAAAAATACAGAGCAAAATCCTCACAAGCTGAAATATCAGGGATTCATTGGCAAAACTAACTGCGCCTAGTAAAAGAAGCCAAGTACTTTTCCACCGACATTCTTTCTCCTAGCCTCTTCATGGTCCATGATACCGGCTGAAGTTGTTAATACAATATAACCAAACTGCAAAATTCACAGAACCAGTTAACATTAGATGAAAAAAGAAACTGATGGGCTGCGGATGTTTAGTCACATTAAGCTACAATCATCAGATTTACTCCCAAAGGATTAGTCAACAAAATCACTAATGTAAGACCATCTGAATATGGAAAGCACGGTAGACAATCTTATGACTGCAAGTCTAAGCTCAGAGTGCCATATGAGACATATAATAAACATATAAAGGCAAACAACAACAGGTAAAAGACAGCTTCGCAGTATATTAACTTATAATTGTAGATAGTGAGTATAAGTAGAAGCTTTTAGAACAAACCTGTCTCGAGGGAAGCAGCCTTGCGGTCCAGCCTTCAATCTCCTTGACGCCGATATCAAAACGGGGACTGATAACTCCACACTTGTTTAGCCTTCCATTGAGTTCGACCACAATTTTGCCAGCCCTGTGGTCATCAACATACTCAAACTCCCCGATGTAACCTGGCAATGGCCCAAAAGGTAGTATCAAAACAAGTGCCAACCATACAAGCATCGAGTATCAAAAGCGATTCATAAGAGCATACCATGCTTCTGCATCACCAGAAGAAACTTGATGATCACTTTCGATGATGGACGAATCATGACCTGCCTCTTTCCCGTCTTTTCAGCATTATACATGCTCTTAAGAGCATCATTCAAAACACTAACCCTCACCATCGCAAACAGTCAAAATAACTGCAGCCTGCAACACAGAGAAACTCACCATCATTATCATACACGGGGACAGCAATCTCAAGACAGCCTCAAAAAAAAAAAAAGAAGAAAGGAACGGAAGACTAAGCAATCGACGTCATGGGTCATTTCAGTCGAGTCACATGACACAGGGAGACCATATACGGATCCAGATATCATAATCATGGGTAACGAAGCTGCCTAATACAACTCTGGGCTCTCTGTAGTCATCTGGGTATGCACAAAACACCCAGACAAGACTACGGCAAGAGAACAAACGCGCGACGCAATTCGTTTCCCCTGCACCCACCAGAATACCCTCAATGGATCAAGGCTTGAATTCAGCACTTCAGGCGGTGCATGATAAAGTAGATGCTCAAGCAAGTTCCATGAAAAGAAACAAAGATCCGAAACAGCAGCAGCGCTTAATCAGTACTAACGAGAACAATGCACAAAGCATCCGGCAACAAGATCCGGAAAAACAAAAAACAAAACTTTCGCTAAACTAATCGACAGCCGCGGAAAAGCAAGACCAGAATCAATTCTTTTTAGCGAACAAGCGAGAATTCATCAGACGCCAACGACAAGATGCGATTATTAGAGAGGTAAAGGATTCGAATGGTACAACGTCGCACCTGAGCTCCGGACGGCGGCGCAGAAGCAAAGACGGTGAAGGGTTTGTCGAGGTGGGAGAAGAGAGGGAAACCCTAGTTCCTTTATATTGTAAAAGAAAGTCTAAAATGACTGTATTGCCCTTCAATCTTTGTGCCGGTTCTCATTTTTGTCCTCGTACGTTGGTTCTCCAGTTCCAGGAATTCAAAATGATCCGAAACGATCGGATTGGCCTAGCAAATTGGGGAAAATACGAATTCTTCACGCCCAAAAAAAAAAAAAATCCATTGCCTCTTCTGTAGGGTTGTGCCAAAAAAAAAAATATCCGGTCTCTAGGATCGTGGACTGGACCACTATCCGGTCGGTCCAGTTTCTAGAAAAGCTAATCGACCGGAATGGGAAAAATTCTAAAACAATAATTTTTTTACTTATTTTGAAGTAAAAATTATTTTGGTAAAGTTGGGTAAAGATTAAACGCTTTAGAAATTTAAATTGAGTTCTTTTTACTTTTTTACATCTTTATTTTTAATAAATATAAAAAAAAATTAATCGGTCAAGTTCGGCTTTCCTAGGAATCGAGACTGGACCGCACTGACCTTAATTTCACTTTTGGGAACCAAGAACCGAACCGTAGCTCCCTGTCGGTCCGGGCGGTTCACGGTTCGAGTGGATCAAGTTACTCACTCCTACTCTTCTGTTTAAGAGTGCATTTTTCTTTTTCTTTTTGCAAAACTTGAGATTCAAAAAATGCTGTCCAAAACCTACCCATAGGTAGCCCAGCTGGTTAGGGCGAACTCGGGTTTCGTTGAGGTCTTGGACGGGGAAGTGCCTGTGATTTAAGTGGGGGGCCATGGCGGTAGGTTGCTGTGCTAGTCTCCCCCGAGAAATAGTCGAGGTGCGCGCAAGCTGGCCCGGACATCTCGGTTATCAAAAAGAAAATGATGTCCAAAAAATTACTGTTCATATTGCTCACTAAAATAATTGAATAAATAATATATTTGTCATCTATTGAAATAGTTAGATATAAATTGATGTTGATAATAAAAATAATTTTATTAAATAATTTTTCTAAGATATATAACTAACGTTTCTTTTAGAAATATCTTCCAAACCTTAAATGTTTTGTGAAACGAACACACTCTGAAAATGCGATTTTTTTCTTCCTTATAATGGAATTAGTCGAGACTCCTTAGAAAAAGAAGATGTCTCGAAATTTCGTTTATAGTAATTCGTATCTCATTTTGCTATTGATAGGTTTATGGAATTACCAAAATATACTAATTCATCTAAGGTTCCACTGTGCACCACCCCGAAGGTCACACAAATGTATCAATTATTGTAATTTTCTCCTTTTTACCTTGTTCTTTAAATATATAAATGAGGAAAAATATAATGTATATTCATCGCACTTTTATCAATTCAATAATATTATTAAAATGTGTTTCTTTTGCTGATTTTACTTAGTTGATATCCAATTTAAGAGAAAGTCAAAAACATCATCACGTGCCCCATTAGCCGGACTTAATTTTGGCCCTAGTACTATAAATGTCGATAGTCTTCCAATTATTTTTAGTGACAATTTAAAGATAAAATTTGTTTTTCATTCATTGTGTGGAGGGAACATGTTAATTCAACACCAATATATAGGGCTGTGTATGGTCCAAGGCGGTCCGGTTCCCTCTCGGAATCGGGAATCGGACCGTGGACCGTGGCCCGAACCGGATCTTAGAAAATCTGATGGACTAGTTGGGAACCAGAAAAATGCTAAAAAATTAAATTTATTTACTTATTTTTAAGAAAAACTTATTTAGTAAAGTTGGGTAAATATTAAAACTTTAGAAATTTAAATTGAGTTCTTTTTACTTTTTTTATATCTTTATTTTTAATAAAATATACAAAATTTAACCGATTTGATCCGATCTGGCCATCCTAGGATCTGGGAATTGGACCGCCTAGACATAGGTTTCACTTTTGGGAACCAGGAACTAAACCAACACTTTCCGTCCGATCTGATTTTTGATCGGTCCGAGTAGTTTCCGGTTCGGGAAGTCTTGCTCACCCCTAAATATATCCACATGTGGCGTTTACGTGCGTGAGTTTTTTAATTATAGTTTTTCCACGTACTCTCAAGAATGTTCAATTTTAGTCCTTTTGCTTTATTTTATTTACAAAGCTAGTCCTCATTTTCTTTTTACAAAAACAACAATTTCTTTGATCACACCTTTGTAATCTAAGGCTCCGTTTATTTCGCGAAAAATATAGCATCTCCGGAACATATTTTCCAGGAAGTCATTTTTCTGGAAAAATGATAATATTTTTTTGTGTTCGCTTGAAACTTAAAAATAGATGGAAAAATATTTTTCATTGTTCTATAAAGAAAATATTTTCCAAACTTCCTTTCCAGAACGGTGCTGGTTAGCTTCTTGTGGTGTCGTTCTCATTGAGTTGCGGAGGGGGTGAGAGTCGAATTGCATGCGGGAGAAGTGAAAGAAAAGAGAGGGGGAAGAGAGAGAAATGTAAGAGGAGAGAGAGAGAGAGTTCGGTTGGGGAGGGGAAAGAGAGGAGAGAGGAGAGAGAAAAGGGAGAGATAGAGAAATGTCAGAGAGAAGAGGGAGAGGGAGAGAGAAAGAGAGGAGTTCGGCTGGGGTGGGGAAAGAGAGGAGAGTGAAAAAGGAAAGAGAAGAGGAGAGTTGTTACAAATCTAGGAAAATGTTTTCCTTCATTTTTTGAAGGAAAATATTTTCTTTGTTTTTAGAATGATATTTTTCATTAAATGGAAAATATTTTCATTGGTAAATTATTTTCCGCCCCCCGAACACCACAATTTCCGGAAAATATTTTTCGTGAAACGAGCGGAGCCTAAATCGAACTAAAATCTAAGAATTCTTGGCGATTCTTATGTTTACAAGGGTGCACAATCTGATTGATAGCCTAGTTAAGATTAATTCCATCATATGCTACAATTTATCATCCACATTTTCCACATAGATCCACATAGAACTATCCATGACTACTTTTAAAAATAAAAATTATTATTAAATAATTTAACTACATGGTTAAATCATTATACCGTATCTAAAATATTTTAGATAATTATTTGGAAAAAATATTTAATTTATAGTTTGATGCAATACAATATGTGCCCATGACAAGATCGGATATTAGTTATGCTATGAACTTTTTTTTGTTCGAATTTTTTGTGAACATAGCTAGCCAATTTATGCATCAATCTAAATTAGCTCATCTTTAGGCTGTCGTATATAACCATATTTAGCTAGCACATCCACCCACGAATTGCTTATTAAACAATATTCCCCTATTTCATTGATTGCTTATGCGAATGTAGGATGAGTTGGGTGCTTTAACACTCGATAGTTCATCTCAGGTTTTTGTGTTATTATAGGTGCCAATCTTGTTTCCGAGTGCCAAGAAGCAACCAACTGTAGCCTGTTCTAATAGAAAGGTTGGATATTGCTGTACTATTCCCTCATTGTGTTGGTAAGACTATGTTGATTTGTCATTTACTTCGGGAGCATTAGCATCCCTCTTTTTAATTCTCTCACCGTTTATTGAGACAACATCTTTATCATGCTCACACTATACATATTAAGTTGGATGTCCACTTTGTTTGGGAGCACGTTTCTTCCGGTGATTCACGTGTTCACTACATGCCTACAACGGATTAGCTAATAGACATCTTCACTAAGGGACTGTCTAGTCCTAGTTATGCCTCCATCGACATCCAATCTCTCGGTTGTCACATTCACTTCAGGTTGGAAGGAGTATTAATAAATAATTTATATGTACCATCGATCAAAGAAGTAATTATGTTTTTGTCTCTGTACCCTAACCATTAATCATCACTCATGTAAATACATATCACGCGACTCTAATTGAGGCCGAGTCGCCATAAAATACTTTATCGTTATTTTCTCCCTCGCTCTAAACATCAACATGTCATTGGTGAGCTCATCATGTTTTCTTGTGTTGGTCTGTGTGGAGCTGAGCTTCTGTTATAAAGTCCCCCCTTCATATATTAACTTCGCACATCGAAACGATTGATTCATTTTCTCTCTTTCGTCTCCTTGGTTATATCTTTAGGAGAGCAACAGGTGCTTGAAGCTGTCGAGTTCAGGAATTCTCTGAAAAGGGGGAATCGTTCTACATCGCAGGTAATACAACTCGCAAGTGCCAAATTGGATCGATTGATTCAAGACCCTTCTTTTTATGTTCATTACCATATAAAATTTCTTATGGAATTGGTACTTCACTAACTATGCTTGCAACTGCTTAAAGAAATCGGTTGCTTGCTGTTGGTAAATCCTTAATAGCGTTGATGATTCGATTGCGACACTCGGTAAAAACTTCAAAGGAGTTCCTAATTTACTAACTCATCAATAACTTCTCGATAATTTTGGATGGTACAATCGAATTACTGGTCATAATTATTTTACCAGTGCAATTAGGAATTTATCGACAGCTTCGGAAATCCATCGACTCGGGAAATTGGGTTGTACCCAATTTTCCCTTGGCTGGATCATAGACTCGTCCAGCGTCGAGTATGATCAAGATAGAGAGAGTTGCTGTGTAATGTACATGAACTTTTCAAGAACCACCTAATAATACGGTTCCTTGAAGTATACGACATATATGATGCAGCATATTGCGAAGATGATGATGAACACGTCGAATGTGAGAGCCGACATGGCCTGGTCGCTCAAATCCATGTTCCTCCCGCCGAGCCGATCGACCATGTCCGGGACGGGTTTGTAGTTCTGTAAATCCTGCTCGTAAGGATCCTCCAACCTCATCCTTATTTTCTCCGCTTGTCGGCTCGCTGCCTCCTGCGCGAGTGTCCAGTCATAAAATCTCCGGCTCTCTTCGTCGCTCAACACGTTATAAACTTCCCTCAATTTTAAGAACTTGTCCGATGCAGTTTTTAATGGAAGGGAAGTCGTGTCTGGATGGTACTCTTTCGATAGCCTCCTGTAAGCAGCTTTGATTTCTTCCAGATCAGCATCGGCCGAAATTCCTAGGAACCTGGGAAGCAACAGCAAAAGAGTATTGGTAAAGTGGATTGCCCAAGTTGTAGCGATCAATTACGGTCAGGTTTTCTCATAACCTTAACCACGACCGAGCCGGTAAACAAGATTCAGCAGGTTCTTATCTATCAATAGAGCAGCTACAACTATGATGGACTGACTATCAGCAATTAGAGTGACAAATGAAGCTAAACTTTGCAATGAGTGAAATCTGTCCCCAGTAATGCAAATTGCAACTCCTCACTTCATATTGCAATAGTCGGCCGACCTCAATTACATTTCACCGAACAATCTGCCTGCATTCACTTTCTCTTAGTCATAAATTTCTTATCTCATGCAACAATCATCGCCATCATCTAATCGATGCATCATAAGAGAACCGAGAGAAGCCGAGGATTGCCTACTTCTGTTAATTCTCTTCAAGCGAAATTTTTTTTTTTTAATGCTGTGTTACTGCATAAAAGTTTCAAGGTTACTACAGCATTGACCAACCAAAACTTAGGGTCTTTTAAGGGAATTCAGTCACTCTTTAACCGGGTTTCCTTTTTCCATAGGTAAGTATCATGACAAAGACCGGCGCAGGCATAAAGAGCGGTAGCCGCATGTTCATTAACTCCTCAAGATCACACAATCCCTCGTACCAAAAGGTCTTCTCTCTCGGATTCAGCGTTGTCTGCTTGTGAAACCCGATCGATCACAGTAAATTTCCTCCATTGCCTACATTCTGTTCCCAGTACCAACTTATCTGTACCTACACAAATGATTTTTTTCTTGAAACAACCCATTCCAACGATTCATTAGACAAAGAAAAAGAGACTGCATTTCCACGGTATTCACTGCATTTCCACAGTACTTGCATATATACTGTAGACCTGATCAATGGCCAAGCAAAGGCGAGACGGTCCTTACCGAACATAAAAGTCCTCTCCCAAGCCCGCTCGAGCCTGGACAGCCTAGTGGGTTGCCAGGCAGTATCTTAGTCAATTCCAAAAGTCACAACCAATCTGTTCACTACGGATTTTATCAACTATTCACCTTTCAAGTTCAGCCCAGAACTGACCACCGCAATGACCAACCCAGGACCGGGTGCTCAGTCAAATTTCAGTAGTTGCTTCGTGGAATTTCATGTAGATTTCCTACACTTTGAATGAATCAAAGTTTCTACCGAGGACACTGTAACGCTTCACATCACCGTGCCATGTCTCTGCTCGAGCCACTGCACGCAGCTTAAATCCAAAATTCTCGCCTTCGCTAATCAAATGAGTGCAGGAGAAACAAACAGACCCACAGGGTGCAAAAAAACAAGAATTGAAGAAGAGATAAGCGAGGAGGAGCGATTATCAGAGGGATGCTCACTGGTAGTGGGAATCCGAGGACTCGTTGAGCCAGTCGGCGAACTTCTCCCCCAGGAGATTCCTCCGCTCCTCCTCCGCACCCAGCTGCTTCCCGCCCTCCTTCGCCCCCGAGCTGTCTCCTCCGACCCATCCTTCGTCCTCGTTTTCCCAGTGGATCCTCGTGTCCACTCCCGGCGGCGGTCGCGGTCGCTCTTGCGGGCCCCGCGTCGCGGAAACCCGCAGACGGCGGCGACCCGGAACACCCGCGTCGGTCCGCCGTTTGTGCCCAACGCGCGTGCCGGCGGCGCCTCCTCTTCGGCCGGTGATGAGAGAGAATGAGGCCGGAGGAGGTGGAGCTGTCGAAGCCATGTCGCGAATTAAGCCGTTGCGTTTCCGATTTTTCGTTTTTAACGGTAATCGAGAGGACGAGGATTCTGTTCGATCGGGTGGCTGAGGTGGAACTGGGAATCCGCGTGCTTCTCACGTGACTTCCCTATTTTGTAATCTTGAAACATGATAATGGCATAGATGGTTCCCAAATTTTAGCTTATTGAGTAATGTGATCCCTAAAACTTTAATTTGGTCAGTATGATCTGTGAAATTCGATAGGTGTTTAATTAAAAGGTCTAACGTTATCCTTCTTTTAATTCGAGTTTAGATATAACATTAAATATGTCCATATAGTTTAGGGATTAAATTAAATATGTTTTAAAAGTTTAGGAATTGCGTTGAAAAAAATTAAAATTTCAAGAACCACATTACACATTAAAAACAAAGTCCAATAAGCGCTTGTGTCATTTTCTCTCTCTAAATTCACAATTTGGCTTTTAGTTTCGAAAATATCATTACCAATTTATAAAGTCACTTGTCCATTTTTTTTGAATCTTTTGCCAACATTTTATTAAAATACTAAAAAAAATTATGAACAAAAACTACAAATAATTTTAAACATTAACATTGATTTTTGTGAAAGTTTAAGTGTTTCGAATTTATAAAAAGCTAAGAATGTGTGAGCGCAGTAAGCAAAAAAAATTATATTGACAGCGATTCATTTGTAAACATTTTCATATAATACCAATTGATACTATCCTACCAATTAAGGTTGTAAATTATTGATGTGGATGCCGATCATTCTATATCACGAGAAAGATACTTAGGAGAGAAAAGTACATAAAAAGTGTTACTTAATTACTTTGATATCAAATTAGTCATAAATCTTTTAATTACATTAATTTAATTTTAAACATTTTCATATTGGTATCAATTCAGTTTGTTTGGCCAATCTAGGATGTAAATTACTAACATTGATGTTGGCCATCCTATGTGCCTTTTTCCTTCTCATTTCCTTTCTTTTTAAACTATTAAGAGTAGGCATGGGGCTGCTGGCCACTGGGCAAGGGCTTGCAAGCCCTCACCCATCTTTTCTTCTTGCAACACTTGACATGATCTAACAAATTTAAGAGTTTCGTATAAATCTATCATACTTGGAGTAAAACATTATTCACAAATTTGTGCAAAACTTAGCGGGCCTTCTTTTGTTAGCTAGCCCTTATGACCTAAGTGTTAGATGCCTTATTTTCTACACCAGAATTGGAGGAGTCGGATAATTATTCTCGATAATAATTTTTGCAAAAGTGGTTTTGACTCTTCTAATTTGTCAAAAGTATCACCTTTAAAAGTTACAACTTTCCTAACTCGACATGTAGAAGGCATGCTTCGAATTCAAGACCGCTGAAAATCTCATTAAGGTCCTGATTTTTATACGATCCAAAAAAAATAATAATCCAACTATATACTACAATATCTCAATTAACATAGTCAGCCTTTATTTTCTTAAATGGACATTATTTATTCTTAACATCTTGCGAGATTGATGTGAGAGAGAGAGAGAGAGTAAATCAAACATTCACAATTGACGCAATATGTTTCTATTGAGGACCAAGAAAATTTCACAATGTAGTCGCACATTTATGTCCTATGTTATCTTACTCTTGATGTTTATACTTTTAATCAAAATACTTTTCTCTAAAGATTCTCACTATATTGATTGTCAAATAGATAAAAACTTGTAATTAAGCTCGAACTCAGGTCTTTAGATGTAAAGTTTCTATGATTGGAAGTACAACAAAATGCAAAAAATTCTAAAACAATTTATAAAAAATATAATCTCTCTTGATATGGTCAAAGTTGCACGATAGTTACGGAAATCAAAATAGTTACTAATGTCTACTATATTATCGGTATAAATGTTTTTGAGGAGACAACTCTAATGTGCGATTTACCCGCACATCGCCATAAATTACGAGAGCAAATGAATAAGAAAGAATTTTTGAGAAATTGACTAAAAAGAGAGATCGGGAGAATTAAAAAAATAGGGACTTTTAAATTAAACGGAAAAAAAAAAGAAAATGAAAACCAGGCCCATTGATTTGACGGGCCGGGTACGGCCCATTTCCCGTAACCGGCTCCGACTCAAGCGCAGCGGCGCTGCTGGTTATGGTGGTGGCTTGCTCTCCCCACGCTTTCGAGACTGGTGTTCCGCTCATCGTGCCACCGGAAATCATACAAAGAGATCAGTCAAATCGCAAGCCAATTCGAAGATCCGTCAAGTCGCAAGCCAATTCGAGCCCAGTAAGTGGTTTCCTTCGATCGTCATGCGATCGCGTTCGTTTCAGACCCAGCAATTACTCTAGCCATTTTCTTGCCAAATCGCTCGGATCAGTGATTTCACCTTAAAGATGCGGCATCTGTTTGTTATGTTTGGGGGTCATGTGGGTCGTTGAATTTGATATGTTTGATGCCGCTTCTTGTTGCTTTGATTTGGTTGTGGAGTAAATGGGAGATGTATTATGCTTGGCTCTTTCTTGTCATGCTTGAAATTTGTGTAGCAATGAGGATGAAAATTGGTTTATGTAATTTGAGATTTTCTTGTGCATACATAGAAGCTCTGTGAGAGATCAATGGAAGCTATGTGATAGCTGAAGTTTCGGAGATGTAGATATTTTGGTCTCTTTCTCTGTTTGATAAATCCCTGTGTGCGCAGTCCTGGGGCAAAGACATGATCATTTGAAGTCTAGTCTCTTGTTTTGTTTTCTCATATTCAGAATTGACTCAACCGAGTATCGTTCTATCTAATTGGGGTTGGCTTGTAAGTCGTTTTCACACTGTTTCATGATAATTTGAAGTCTAGTCTTCTATTTGAGCAAACAAAGTCTGGCATTTTGTGGGATGTTATGTTCTCTTTGGTAATTTCCATATTCCCTGTACATTCTCTAGGAGGTCTCGATGTTCTTGCAGGCGTTAGGACATTTCATATGGCTGTAATCCTTGGTTTCTCAACATGTCACATTTGGCGATTTTTATATGCATTCGGTTCTTCACTACCAGTGGTTTCTCAGACCTTAGCATTGGACAGCATCAGGACCAACATGAATATCACTATTTTTTTCTTTAGGTTTCTTGTTCTTAATTTATGATCTATTCATCATGAGAAGTTTCGTGCTACTTAGTGGCGTCAAATGTATTGCTTATGGAAAATTGTAAAAATGATTTATGACAGTGGATCTAGAAGATGGAGCTGGAGCGACTGAGAATTCTGGCGGAGTGGAATTGGTAGATTGTGAAGGAGATCCTATATTGGAACCATGTGAGGGTATGGAATTTGACTCTGAAGATGCTGCCAAGATCTTTTACGACGAGTATTCTCGAAGAGTGGGTTTCGTAATGCGCGTGATGTCTTGCCGCCGTTCTGAAAGAGATGGCAAGATTTTAGCTCGTCGGCTTGGATGCAATAAGGAGGGTTACTGTGTTAGTATACGAGGCAAATTTGGACCAGTTAGGAAGCCAAGAGCAAGCACTAGGGAAGGTTGCAAGGCTATGATTCATGTAAAGGTTGATAGATCTGGAAAATGGGTAATCACGAAATTCGTAAAGGAACATAACCATCCACTCGTCATCTCTCCACGCGAAGCTCGTCAAACAATGGTCAGTTTACCCTATCCTACTTATGCCGTGACTGATCTGTTGCATGATATGTTGATTCATCAAGTGTTCTCAATCTCTCTATTTCTTATTGGAAGAATTAGGATGGACTTGTGTATTTCATTTATTCCTCTTAATTTAAGATACTGTATATAATCTCCAAAAGTTGGCATGAGCAAAGCATCTTTCAAGAGTTTTCCTGGTGCGACTTAGAAGTTCATTTTGTGAGTTAAAAGCATGCCCTACAATTAAGAAGCAAACAAATGACTTTTGCCTCTCTACAGCTTTTCTTAATTCCTTTTGTCTAATGCGTGGCCACTGGATAGTACATTTGCGGCAAAAGATTAATAATCGTGCTTGTGGCATCTCTACTTACAGATAAGGCTAGCTGCATTAAAAGATATTACTCTATATGTCTTATGGAAGTTACTTTTAGATTCTTTGGAATTGCTAGTATAGTGTTATTGTAAACTGATTAATAGTACATTTCTGTGTTTTAGTGTAAAACTATATTGCAAATATCAAATTTCATTAGTTATTAGGGAGTGTTTGTGGGGTCTTTTACCTCTCAACTCGCAGTTTTGTGATGTTTGAAGTAATGGAGAGGCTGGATGTAACTTCAAATAGTCATATTAATGTTTCTTTCTAGAGATCTGAGGCATTCAACATTATTATTACTCACAAAAATTTGCAGTAAAGGTCAGGAGCTAAAATGTAGCTAGTCCGAACCATTCTTAAATTTTGTCAAGAACTTGGCCTGCCAAACATAACTTAGATTTGTATCTTCAAGTGACATGATGAAATGCATAAGCATTTGGCAGGACAATCAGTCATATTAACGCCTTCTTTATATTTCTTAAATTTGTGCAGCCTTTTTCCAACTTCTTTCTGTGTTAAAAAGCTGAAAATTTCCTAAAATTCTCTTGGGGATGAGACTGCCTTCAATAGTGATGTTCGTAATGGGCCGGCTTTTATGTCATGCAACATTCAGTTATATTGACATCCCCTCTGTTCAATTTGATCGAATTATGCTCTCTTCACTATCTTTCTGGTCTTTCTTATCTCTGACTACTTATCTGAGTGATGCTGGCTCTCAGCAGGGCAGCGCAACTTAAAAATAAATGAACTAACCAAGAAAGTTTTCAGGATCATGTTTTGAAGAATTAAGCATTTTGGTATTCTCTGTTGCTTTAATAGGCAATTTCTTATGAATTCTTCTTTGTGTAAAAGGGGGGGATATGATTATCTTCTGTTTTATCTGTTGAATTGAATATGCCAAAAGTCTTGGGGGCAATGCTTTGTGCTTCGTGGAATTTAACAGCAACGCCTGATGGAAGGGAGGATATTGATTTCCAGTAAAGTAGCTTTTCTTTTGGGAAGCAGATGGGCATTGGCAAATAGACCAGGAGGAACTTCTAATTGAGCAAAAATACTAAGGGCTGGTCATGTTTCTTTGACTTTAATTTTTTATGTAAAGATGAGCTGATCAGGTCACCTTTCCTCCCTAAGTCACTTTCCTTCCTAATTCCCCGTGTCTTACTCGTATCCATTCAACTGACTATTGAACTGGCAGCGGTGGTGGTTAGTGTGCTTGTTTAAATTGGCCAATACTCATCTGAATGATCATAGCTGAAATTTAAGGTATGCAGCGGGTATGTCTGCTGTGTAATTAACCAACTCGTCATTTTCTGCATTTTCTTTTGTTAATGTAGGACGAGAAGGACAAGAAAATCCAGGAATTAACAGCCGAGCTGCGAAACAAGAAAAGGTTGTGTGCGGCATATCAAGAGCAGCTAACTGCATTTGTGAGAATCGTCGAGGAGCACAATGATCAGCTCTCAAAGAAAGTTCAGTCCGTGGTGAACAACATTCGAAAATATGAACCTGTGGACCCGGGCCTTATGAGGAGAAGTTAAGCCTCGGCGTATAGGTATATTCTCGTACCTTGTACCATGTCCTTTATTTCCTCGTGCACCCATTGTTTTGCTTTTTGCTGTCTCCCCAGTTGCATTGGTCTTTGTTGCTTTTTAGTTCTTTTAGAATGCATCACGGCAGATGAAAGAATCAATGTCTTCTCATCTCCTCTCTTTTCCTCGTTTTAACAAGTGCAGATGAATGCAGAAGATGGCAGCAGGCGAGTGACGTGAGTTGTACATATGTTGTCCAATGAGATCCAAGGACTTCCACAAGAGGGTTTGATGGTGAATGATTGCGAAGCAATTAGCTAGAGATGACTAGCCTGGAAGTATGAGTATATCGATCATTGGAAGATTGTGCGGCCATCGGCATTGGTTGTTGCACACATTGTCTAATGCTGGAGCAGTCATATAGTGCTTTTGATCATGGAAACGCGGCGATCAGAGCCCGACCGTTATGACTCCTCTACACTTGATGACCATGTGATTAATGGTCAAGAGGCATAATATATAGTTCGATATGTTCCGCTAGCGAGTTAGAACTTAGAGCTGTAGTTAGATTATTTAAAAATGATCTCTTTTTTTCTTTATGAGTAGGTTTAGATATTCTATCTCGATCTATGCTGAAAATGTGGATATTAAAAGTTTTATATATCAATCGGACTGTGCACACTTGTAAAAATAGGAGTCATAAATTAATTTGAAGTTTCAAATTAATGTTTCCATGAGGATTTTGTTAAGGGCTAATACCACCAAAAACCTCACATTAATACATTTTATGTCATATTGATCTCAAACTAATTTTTATGTCCCGATAACTCCCAAACTGGTTCGACCATTTTTAGACTGGTGTTCGGAAGGTATTTTGATGTGCTAAATCTGACTGTGGCCTTATTTTCTGAATATATGTCCTTTATGCGCTAGTTTCTTCGCAATGCTTTATACACTATGCTAATTTTCATCTTTAAAGTGCGCATAATGGATAAATTGGAAGTCTCCCTATCCATTCACATCATTTTGAATGAATTGAATTATATTTCATAAGCTCAAGAAATATATAACTTTTTAAGCGGACACACATTTTAACGTGACATTACTAGTGTTATTTGTACACCTATTAAGATTATTTATGAGATTTAAGACAAAATATGTTGAACGATTAAAGGAGTGGGATAGCAAGTGTCATTAGATTCTATCCTTATAATTCGTCTATCTGACTCTCATGTACAGTTACCATCATTTCAATAATACAATATGAAAACCCCATTCTTGTGGGCAGATAATACCTCTTTTTAATGAATAAATCTCTCAATTAGAATTTTCATAATTTCCTATAACCTACCTTATTAGCAAGATCAGCACCTAAATTTTATCATTAAGAAACTCAAATCTCCCCAAAAGAATAATGGTTGTTACAGGATGAAATATCGATAAAGGTGAGAGTTTTCTGATTGCTAGCTCAAGGCATGTTACAGAAGCATGGAATCAACGAATGAAAAGTAAGAGGATTGTGTCATGTTAGGTTAGATGATAACAATTTTATCATAGAAACTTATTTATTCAAAAAAAAAATCATAATACAAAAGATCAGATTATGTTTTAGAGGCTTCCCATTTATCTCAAACTTCTTAGATTAGTGAAGAAAAACCATTATGTATCTACTCTACTGTAAAACTTCTTAGAATGGACAGAGATTTTAGTGCCTTTGTAAGAAATTTATTTTCATTTTTTCATAATTGAAATTTTATTACGTATAATAAATAGTTTTGATATCTTTTTAAATGGAGAGCATGTGAATTATGATGATTTTGATTTTTAGGCTGTTGTGGCATTTTTCACATGGGTTGCTAGCATTTTCAAGTTGGGCTGTTTAAGGTTTTTTATTATAATTGCTTGTAGATTGCCCTAATCAACTAAATAATCTCACTTATTCCTATTTTTTAGGTTTCATTTATTTCAAAAAAATGAACAATCTGAAAACTGATTTTCTTAAAAATGATGACTTATATCATTTATAAAATTATATGAGTGAAACATATTTTATTGTTTACTAATATATTTAGACATAGATTAAAAAATATTTTTTGTTAACTAATTATTTCAAGTGATACAAGCGATTATCTTTAGAAAAATAATTTTCAAATCATTTATTTTGTACGAAACAGACAAAGCTATATATTAGGTAGTATTTATGATGTGGCTATTACCTTCCAACTTGCATATAGTATTTTTGACTCCTCCAAAGACTTGATACAGTGTCATTAATGGTCAAGATGCACAAGGGAAAGAGAAGTGACTACAATTTGGAGTAATTTAAAGTCAAAAATAAATAATTGCTTATCACATACTTGCAAAAAGCTACATCCTGCATATCTTTCTGTGATTAAAGGCTGCGGCATTGCATAGGAATCCTAGTTTTTTTGTCTCTTCTGCTAAATACGGCTATTTAAAACTAATCCAGGAATTTCTTCTACTCTGCAGTAGCAGTACCATCTGCTTTCTTCGACTCCTCTTTCTCCCTCCAGACTGCATGCACCTCATCGGTTCGGAACCTTTGGGTGAAGGTCGACTCCTCCAGTGGCGTCGATGTCCCGTGGGCATAGGCGAGAAGTCCGGTGAATGCAATCATAGCACCATTGTCAATGCAGTACCTATCGTCTGTCGCATACAATTTGCCGCCTCGCTCTGAGCACATAACTCTCATCATCTCTTGCAAGCGCTCGTTGCAACCCACGCCGCCGACAATCAGAACATCTTTCTTGTCGCAATGTGCCATTGCCCGCTCTGTGATTTCCACAAGCATTGCAAATAGCGTTTCCTGCAGCATAAAGCATCAAGCAAAACTTTACGGTTGGTTCAAATCTTTTGTCAGAACAAAGGTATAAAGGTCTGACTCTTTTAGAGCTGCAGTTAAGATAATAAAAGCTGATATTTTTAAAGATGGGTGCTAGTCCAATCTACCTGTAGAGAGTAGCACAAATCAGCTGGGGTGCACTCATTATTTTTAAGCTTTTCTTCAGTAGTAGCTTCAATAAAGCTTAAGATTCCGCTGAAAGATACATCCATCCCTTTGACAACATAAGGAAGATCAATGAATTTTTCTCCCTTCTTGGCGAGCTGGTAGAGATTAGAGGCAAATCAGTCAATATGAGGAAGAAAGTACTTCCATTTTAATATGACAGAATTTGGTGAGAAAGCACAAGAATAACAACAGTAAACTGCGCCCCTTTTAGAAGGCAAATGAAGATAATCAACGAATCCTCAATATTGGGTGAATAGAGCGGGATTCTAACTCAATACTGGAAATGATGCATACAAAATTATGAACCCTAAATCACAATATAATACCCACCAAAATGACATAAATAACATTTACAAACAATCACAATGACAAGACCCTTTCTCTACCAGTTGCAAGCCACATTCATTTAACATCAAGTCTTCAATGAGATCCAAATACTCGAGATCTTTGCCAAAGCTTCCATCCACATTTTGTAAGATGTTTCCCACCATATTTAACCTACATTCCCATCATAACATCAATACCTTCTCACTAAAGCTTCTATATCATTATCTAATCAATGTATTCAATTGACCAAAAATGAACTTCTAGAATTTTTCAACTGACCCTTTTTCTATCATTATCTTATCCTCAATTGAGGCTGTGCTTATGATTTCTCTAAGACACTCAGTTCTGGTTCTATCTTATCTAAAGTCCACACTCTAGCGAAGTATTTTCTCTGCAAGATGTTGGTATTGGACCCACAACATTCCAGGCCAAAAATTCTAGCTATATAACACCAGCGTCAAATGCAAGGCCAAAGTCTATTATGAGTGTACTTATAGCATTTCTAACAGATTATCATATGCATAGTCCAATTACATGACACAATAATGCACTAAATCCTAAAATCAACGAAGTAGCTTAAGTACAGTAGAAGGCCACAAGTCTAACTTAAAAGGGAATGCACAAACTAGAAACCTTCATGTGCACTCCTGGTGACATACCTGCTCAATGTTGTATCCAGGGCTAGGATCGTTGGACAGTGTCAAGACTCTAGCAAATCTGTCCAAGCAGTTGCCGACAGCAATATCAATAGTCTCTCCAAATATCCGATACCTTCCCTCACTGTAAGCAATGACCTGTGTATTTCCACCACTTACATACAACACAACGGGATCATCAGCACCAGTCACAATTCTGCCCATTTCAATATGTGCCACACAATGATTAACGGCAACAATTGGTTTCTTCCACAGCTGTGAAAGAATTCTAATGACAATAGCAGAAACTTGCAGAGGGGCTCCCATGCCTGGACCCTTTGTATAACATAGACAGTCAATGTCATCAGGAGTCACTTGGGCAGTTTTTAGAGCTTCTTTGACCAGGGGAAGTACGTGCTGGAGATGGTGCTGAGCGGTTTCTCGTGGAAGAAAGCCTTGTCCAGGAGGAGTGATGTAGGTATGACGTGGATTAGACAAAATATCGCCATCAAGAGTGACCACCCCAATGCCAATCTTGTTGGCTGACCCCTCGAAACCAAGGGCTATCATTTTCTTCATGTTTGCAGACCTACTCTTTGTTCAGCTTCAAATCCTGTGAATTAACAAACCAATATAAACAGAAAGAAGAAGTTAAGCAAGAATATGGTGGGATTGCAGAGGGAGAAGGATTCCACAGGTGTGCAGCCAATCAAAGCAAGTCAGCATATTTATGCTGATGCAAAGAAAATAAGCATATGCAAAGAAAATATCACCAACAATAGCAGCTACCCACACATACAAGAATCTAAAAAGAGAGAACGAATACTGGCTTTCAATTGTCTAGCATATAGTCCATATGTTGCAACAAAACTAACTTTTACTAAAGTCATAGCTATGAACAGTAGATACCCATTGCGAGGACCAAATGGTTGGAAGACAGACTTAACATGTAGGGAATAGCTGAATCCGGTAGGAAGAACTAAAAGTGAAAAACCAGAAAACATGGGCATTGCTATTCACTCTACAAGTGAAGCTCCAGGGAATGTCGGTACCCATGGAAAAATTTACAGACAAAATTTAAGCACCTAATTTGGTAAGATGCTAGAAGTAAAGAAACACTAGATTGAAGAGCTACCAGTCAGCAAGTTCTCCATTATATGTTTCACTTCAGCTTGATAGATGTCAAAATGAGAATACCAAGAAGCGCTGTAACGCCAACATCTTCAAGAAGCGCTATAATGCCAATATCTTCAAGAAGTAACCACATACTGTATCTTGGTTCTAGTGACAACTCTAGGATTGCAAACAGGTAAAAATCACAATCTTTCCAACCACCACTTGAAAGATAGAACTTTTCCAAGTAATTTCTCAAAACACCCAGGGGACAAAACCATTCGACACTGAAATTACTTCTACTTTCTCCTATACCAAGAGCATCCCAAATAATTGGAGAAATCACAGCTTATACGGAGCTTGTTTGGTTTGGCTAGATTTCAAACGACAAGCTCAAGTTGCAAAACACTTGCATATAATCAACTCTTGATTTCAGCTATATAAAAAAAAATCTGATCTTTTCCTCTCGTCTGCAGCAGAAACTACAATAGTTAAAAATGGGTACGTGACTAACTAATCTCTCTGATGAACAAATTCAAAAACCAACAGCTACCCATGATTCTAAAGCAGAGGCAGACCGCGTATGCATTATACCAGTCCTATACCGAAAGACTGTTTCATAATATTGACCCCCCAGTTTTTCAGTTCCACCTTCAAAGACCGAGGCAAAATGCCCTCAAAAGATCGCATAACGCTCATTCGGCAGGTTTTCATTCAACTAAAAACGAATTCCAGTGGACGTGAGAGAGAGAGAGAGAGAGAGAGAGAGAGAGAGAGAGAGAGAGTGGCGGTCGAGAGTCTGGTGTATGGCTTCAAGCTTGGGTTTGCGGTCTGAATTCAAGCAAAAACCCCTCCTTTTCCCCCTTCGGAAGGAGGAGCTGCCAAAAGCCCTTATTAGCCTTCCAATTTGAAGAATTATTTGCATGTTTATTTTCACTTCCTACTATAGCACGTAAAACATAAACCATAAATTCATTCGTAATTATACTATAGAAATACCACAACTCATTAACTAATCCATAGCTATAGTTAAAAAATATTAAAAGTCATAACTAATTTCTTGGTTGATAAATTGTACGCCTTTATAATTTGTACTTTGAAAAATAAGATTTAATTGAGTAGCCATACCGAAGAAAATGAAACTTTAATCAACATATAAGAGACGCAAAAAGTTAGATCAAGTAGACTAATGTTTATTCCATACTTATTGCTTGTCAATTATAGGGGTGTGTATGGTTCAGGGCGGCCCGATTCCACTCTGGAACCGGAAACCGAACCGATGAGATTCGTCCCCGATTTTTAGGACCATGGACTGGACCGATTAATCCTAGACCGACTAATCCTAGGACCGGACCGGTTCCTGGGCGGTCCAATGGGATCGGAAAAAGTTCGAAGAGAAGACTAGAGAACTATTTACCCAGCGGCCAACTTATCTATTTACCCAACTACCAAGACATAAAATTTCGAAAGAAGGATGTGTACATTAGACACGACACAGTCCGTCCGCAAAGACCTCCTTTAATTGCATAACTTATCAAAGTGTAAGCGTCCGAATGCACAAAGCCCAGAAAGAGAGGGCGAGATGCCAGAATCTCAGCTCCCGTCAGTCTCGGCAACGTACAGCGCTGACTACTCCACGGAAGCAAGGCGTGGCATTGACTCTAATTTGTTGCCTTCATCCACTCGTCATCTCCAATCTTTGAGGGAGACTAACGAAACAGAAATAAAAAACGAGGCAAAATTTTCAGGTGCAGAGAAAAGGCTCAGAGAATCGCGTTTATGGATTGCATCAACAAGCCCATATCGGACTTTAGAGTTATGTGTTTTCGAATCATCACTGCCCCCAGAATTCGCAGACGATGGAAACCAATCGCCCAAAAAGAAAAAAAAAAGGCTAAAAAGAACAAAAAAGAAAATATAATCGAACCAGAAGCTGATGAAGTCTTTGAAACATTTTGTCGAACAAGTTATATGCACTACAAGGAACCGAGGTATTCATGAAAGCACTACGATTTTCTCATCCCAAATGCACACATCAACAACAAAGTCACCTGAATAATCATATTTGGGAAGAGATTGAGGAACTCACCGAGCTGAGCGGGAGGCGGAGGCCTTGACCACGCGGTGCCAGGCGAGGACGGGGAAGCGGGGTTTGTGGAGGAGAGAGAGGGAGGCGAGCTTGTTGAAGAGGAAGAGGGAGTCCGAATCGGAGGGGAAGCCGGCCTTCCCTCTCCGAGAAGTTGAGAACAAGAGAGCTGCTTGGCCGATTTGGAGCTGAGCGAGAAGTTGAGAACGAGAGAGCTGCTTGGCCTTGTATCGAACGTGAATGGAGTATGAAGATTCTGAATGAGAAAACGTGGTATGGAGTTACTCTGAACTCTCAAGTGGGTAGGTCCGGGTGGTCTGGTCCGGTCCGGTCCTATCGGGAATCGGACTGGATCAGACCGTTCGAGAATCAATTCCATTTTTAAGAATTGTGAACCGACAGAATTCCAAAGAACCGGACTTACCCGGCCGGTCTGGACCGTTCCCAGGTTGGGCTGTTCTCGGTGCTCGGCCCTAGTCAATTATGACGAGTAATAAAAAAAATTATAATAGGTAATATTTATTTCATATCTCCAATTAAGCCAGAGAAAATCTATTGAATATTATGCCCTATCCTATGATCATCAGACAGTAATTCACATGCCTACTTCCATTTTGTGAACCAGATAAGAACATAACAAAGCACGACTAAGTCTTTTGTTCCAGCCTCTGTTTCTTCCTCCTCTTCTTTAGGAGAAGACAGTTGCTTTCGATATCATGTCAAGAAGCAATAATATCAACCAATTTATCTATCTATTCCGGCTGCGCTTGAGCTGAACTGAACTTAGGGCGACCTCGAATTCAAGAGGATTTCGTTTGATCAGATCAAAGAGATGCCAGAAATTACCACCATTAATTTTCACAAGTGACTTGATGTTAAACTTTTAGTTGCTGTAATTTGGCACGCCGTCTTTATTAGGATGTAGTGTACCGAATCCTGAAATATTTGCACTCGTTACCTTTGAAAAAAAAAACTAGAATCCCGTTGATCAGGAATACCTCAACTGGAATAGCACAATCAATTAATACATGAATGAGTGCTATGGACCATGATCAACTATGAAAAGAAGTAGGGAAAGAATTGATTGCTGTGATCTATTCAAAACTAGACATATCGACAACGATTTCATCACATCATATTTTGCCACGCAGTTCGTCATTTTACAATTCGAACCAGACAACGGAAAAGAAAAAAGTAGGGAAAGAAAAGGAAGAGATGCTGCAATCTATCTCTAACTTTGCTGCTCTCTGCTTTCGATTTCCTTCACATTGTCTACTATGTGCTGGATCTTTCTTGCCAGACTCTCGTTGTGATTCTCAATGTGCTCGAAGATTAATTCAAGATGCCTTTTATACATTGCGGCTCGCTTTTTCTCTATTGCCAACTGTTGGGACAATTCCCGAATCTTGTCATGTTCATTCTGTGGAAGAAGAATGGAATACGCACATTGTATAAGACGTGAACAATAGAATTTTTCAGGAAAAACCATAACAGTGCTGACAAAAGCTTTAACATACAGTATAATGGAGTAGATAATTGCTAGCAGCGACATCTAAGGTACACAAAAGATCGGCCATAACTTTTCAAGGAAAAAGCAGACTAATAATAATCCAAAAACAGAGTAGCCGAGACTGTAGTGCAAATGACAATGGCAGCTCAACTATTATAATGATCTTATGAAACCAATACCTTCAAAAGAAAATTCTTAGAAATGACCACTATTACCAAAACAATTCCATGATACAGATACTTTGGCAAAAGCATCATTTCCTAGCCCAAGAAAGACCATGAGAATTTTCTCAATCTCTATAGTCATACATAACACTATATTTCAAACATAACACTATATTTCAATCTGAACTCACGTCGGCTCACCTTATGCAACCCTAAGGCCACAAACTTTCACTATTTTTAGCAAATGCCTGCCTTTTCCCACTTAAAGCTCCCAGTCAAGCGGTTAGACAGGCTCAACAAACTTCCCAAAAGCTTCTCAAGAATGAGAAGTCTGAGATCAACAAATTGCAATATTAAATGCAGGGAAAATTATCAACCCATATCCTATCAGAAATGTGGTGCTTCTCTGAATCATAATACAAGTGATTGATTTGTCTGGTCATGCCTTAATGCTGTAATTGATTTATTATCAGATGGCATGTAGAACTTACCCATCATCACAGCTACAATTCCTATTAGCAATAGAATTATGTTCTGACTGCTAAACTACAGTTAAAAGGATGCAATAAATGTCCAGATATGAAAATTCCAGAGTTTCCATGATTATTTAGGATAAATCACCAAGTTTACAACATTATTTTTTCATCAAATAGTTAGCAATGTCATCAGTGTCATGTGGAACCTATATTAGCAAAGTCAGATCAAAGTGGCCGGCTTCCCTAGAGAGAGGATATACAAAGCAAATTAATTGGAATATCAAAAGTCAGACAAGCGAGTGACGCCAGGGTTTTTCTATGACAAGAATGGTTACACTGCCAAGATCGATACCAATATGTCCTTTTGATATATAATTTCTTTTTTAATGTACCAGTATGTCAGTATTGGCAAGTGATATATTCTCTTTTGTGGGCAACAGATATGTTGAGGACATTATGTTGGATGACTGCAAAGACTTGTGCCACGTCGACTAAAGCCAGGAACTTTAGATCCTAGCTGACAGTAGATAGGCTATTAGAATAATGTTCATTGTAGCTATAAAACTGCAAGTAGCTAAAAACACCTCAAGGCACTTTCAAAAGGATAAACCAATCAGTAGAAAGAAAGTGCTAAATCAACAGAATATTAATGGAACGGATGTCCAGCTGACTGTGATTAGTCAGTGAAGATGTGCACATGTGCACTTTCAAAAGTGATTAGTCAGTAGATAAAGTGTGCCAGAAAAGGTCGTTGAACAATTAGCATGTTTGTGAACTTGAAACATAGGGACTCTCATTGGAGAGGATTTGTTCTCAAAACCTAGAAAGCTATAGTACAATTGCTCAGCTGCTATGCTAACTAACGACCTCAGAGATACCCACGATATGCTGACTAATAACCAGATTAGACCCCCATGCTCCAGACAGTCCTTTTGGGTGTGTGTGAAATACATAAGAAAAGGATCAATAACTATGCAACTTTAAGAGGACCATAGATATAAACGAAAAACTAATAACTAGTTTTCTCATGTCTCTTTTTCTAAGGTCCATGGCAATAACTTCAAGCAGACATTTACGACTTAAAATAGAAAAAGAGCAAGAACCTACAGGATATTGATCATAGATGCAGTCCCTCCGGCCTTTGCCAGGCGACAAGGTATGAGTATGTTCCTTCACAAACTTTGTGACGACCCACTTGCCTGTATTTATTTTCCGCACCAGTATCATGGCCCTACAGCCAACTCTCGTCTCAGCCCTTTGTCTGACGATTTTCTCGCGTTTATCTGGCATCCTGTGACCCTCCTTGTTGCAAACGAAAGCCCGACCAATAGCCGATCCATCACGCCTCGACCGAGAGAGTTTGCTCACCCGAATTATAAATCCTACCCGGGTGGCATACGCATTATAAAACCCATGTGCAGCCGCTTCAGAGTCAAATTCCTGACCCACATAGGGCTCATCTGCCGAGGTCAATGATACTGATGGCATGGCATTGAGAATGTCATCCCTATCTAACGGATCATCATTCATCTTTACCTCCACAACCTGCTCATACTCCCCTTCAACAGTGCTGCCTACACCCACTTCATTCTCATCAACCGCCCGACTACTACTCTCAGCACCAACTGAACTCATTATCCCCTCTCTACCGAAATCACGTGCCATATCCACTGCCAAAACAAGGAAACAATCTCATAACCCGATGATTAGGCACACGTTGCATAAGACACAAAAGTTGCATTGGCAAATGCCGCACAAAGAATTCCATCATTCACTAAATTCCTGAAAATCACGCCCTTCTTGACAGGCACAGATACCTTAACAGGGCTCAAATGAAATTGTGCACACACCCAAGACAAAAAATTTGGCCATACAGCCATCGCTGTAATCCCCTCAATCGACATGATCTTGAAAACCAAAGAGGGGGCAGAGAGGGCGGACAAAACAACCCTTCCCCAGTGAGATTTATTTAAATTACCCCCATTAAAAAGGCAATAGGAAAGCGTAAATTCAAGAAAAAAATTCATGGATTTCGGCTACTTGTTCATATCACACTTGATGAAGCAATACAACTTTGGTCGCTGAGGACTGGTAACTCCAAACCCACATGCCCTAAGAACCTCAGCAGGGTTCCCATAGCAACAAAAACCCAACCAGAAAGTTATAATCTTTGGAAGCTTTTCGAATTAAACCGGCAATCAATTCCACGAAGAAACCATTATCACAATCAGTCCAACATAGATATCCAAGATGAAATCCAATTGCTAGTCGAACTCACTGAGTATATATACCGATCTTCAGATTCCCGGTTGAACGATCGCTGTGGTGGTGGTCGTGGTGGTGGGCATGGCCACCGTCCGTATCGACGCGCCAGCGGACTGCGCCAGCGAGCGAGCGAGCGTGAAAGAGGGAGAGGAGAAGGAGGGTTCACGCAGCGAATATGGGGACTCATCCAGACACACGTGGCGCGCATACATTGGAGAGCGCACGAGGGAAGAAGTCAAAGGGATCTACTCAAGCCGATGATGTTTCGACGCGTGTGAAATATCGTGGGACTTGCTCGCTCAAGATCTAAACTCTTTGGTTTTATTCGGACCCGACCCGACCGGGTTCCCAAAAGGACACGAGTTCTTGGTTCTCTACTTATAAAGGATCGTATTTAAGATATAATTATTTTCAGTCGCCAGAAACAAAACCTAAGCACGAGAATTATATATTGACTTATAAGTATGAAAAGAATAAACAAACAACTGAAAGAAAAAATCGTAGTTATTCAACATAGACCCGTTTGAATGGATTATAGACCTAGTTCTTATCACATTTTTGATGAGTTGAGTTATTATACGAGTTAATTACATTTAGTTAATAGATCATAAATGTGTTAAAAATTATAAATTATGAAATAATATATAAATTCACGACTTATTTACAACCAATTTACTCTATAACTCTCTCTTGCCCTCGCTTAATTTTCCTTCTCACTTTAGTTTAGGTATGTCTTTTTATGGTTATCTTGCCTTTATTAAGTTTATCATATTCCTATATTGCCCTAACTTTTTTTTTTATGATTTATGGTTGGTCTCCTGCATTGAGATTGGATGGCACCAACAACTGCGAGTAGGCTCATTGGTGACCCTAAGTCTTGTTACTTGGGGTCATCGTCTAGGTTCGTTCGACTACAATGGCTATTGGTTGAGGTCGCATGACCACAACCAAACCCCAACAACGGCCGCAGGTCATGCAACCTTAAGCCTCTATGGCTAGGGTCCCGCAACTCGACCAACATTCATTGACGGCTGTTTAAGGTCATTCAATCTCGACCAACAACCACTGGTGCTGGATCTAGCTCATCGATGGGGAAGGATTTGAGTTCCTTTTATAAAATAAAGAAAAATTACAATCAAAACCCTTTGTAAAGTTTTTTTAATCAAATATTACTTAAATACATTTGTTTCGTTAATAATTTTTTTATCAAACATAATTTGTCTTTTTTGAAAGGGTTTTTGGCTTTTAGCATTTATATCGTGCTCAAAGCTTAATAAAGTTGAACCAAATCCACTGTACAAGCATTGTTTTTTTTATTTTCCCCGGCGCAACCGAAAGGTATATGAAAGAATAATGATTTCGAATATTTCGGAATAAATTTGAAAAAAAAAAGATGAACAGGAATATGCTTTTGCTTTGTTTTGTTTTGTTTTGTTTGTTCCTTTTGCCGAAATCTGGTTGGAGTGCGACCGGAACTAACGTTAATTGACGCAAATCATCAAACATTTGGAGCGCAAGTCTCATTAGCGCCTCCTCTCTCTCTCTCTCTCTCTCTCTCTCTCTCTCTCTGTGATACGTGAAATGGCGTGATGGCGAGCGCGCGGTTGCGCAATTTGCTCAGAGCATCTTTTCTTCTCGCATCATCTTCTGCATCCGCCTCCTCCTTGAGGTTCTCTCTCTCTCTCTCTCTCTCTCTCTCTCTCTCTCTCTCTGGGATATGGTGATGAATTGAAGGTGCGCGTGTCCGCGGAGTAACTTAGAGGAACTGGGCTTTCTCTTCTTTTGTGTAGCGAGTTAAAAGGATCAGCTTTACCCACACTATCGAGCTAATAGAATGCTGATGCGTTAATACTGCTTCGGGTGATGGTTTATTTGTGAGTTTGATTGATGAGGGAAATCGGTGTCTGAAACTCAGAGGTATCGAATGGGTGGCTGAGAAATGTATATATTCTTCATTCGCCTTCCCCAGTGTGATGGAATAAAGGCGAGTGCATTGCGAACATCTGTTCCTTCAGCTTCTTTCATTGCGGTTCGAGTGAAAACAACGCAACTTTACGTAAGTCTGGTGTTTGAGTAGCTTGACGTGTAGGTGTAGTGTGCTTGAGCACTTCAATGATTTTAGGAGGAAATTGGTTGGCAACCGCATAGAATGATTTGTAGGAGTTGGGTTTCTCGGCTGTCGAATCGATAATGACGGGCAGCTGAATATGCAGTGTGCATTCAGCCTCGTGTTTCAGTATGTCCCCAGAGATGCTTGCTTGTTTCATTCAGGAAAAAAGAGAAGAAAATACTGATTCTACCAGCTTTAATTTATTGGTTCTCTGAATTTTCCTTAGATTTCTGGTGCTCTTTTGTAAACTATGGTCCCATACAAACTGGTTGATGCTTAGATAGAGCTGAACTTAAAGAACTACTACTACAGTTAAAAATTGAAGTATTTTCTTTTGTTAGACTTGATTCTCAATTACCTTCTTCTCTTTGGATTTTCTTGTTGTTGACTATTGGATCCCTTTGTAAGGCCAATTCTACTATCAGGAAGCCCAATTCTCTCGTCATCTAAGCACTTGCTTCTGGGAAACCAAGCAAATACATTATGGCCGTTTAGAAACTTGAGCTACGGATCTGTGAACTTTGTTTTAGCTGAAGGGAAGCCCAAGTTTGAGACACAGGAGGTTGATCCTCCAAAGAAGGAGAAGTGGAAGAATAAGAAGAGGTTCAAGCTACAGAAGAAGAGAGAGAAGCAAAAGCGAAAGGCAGCCAATAAGAAGGATCCAAGGCATATTGGGAAGAAGAGGAAGCAAAAATTTGCAAACGCAGAGGAAAGGATCAAGTACAAGCTTGAGAAGGTGATCTATCGCGATTACTTTCTATTTCTGGCTTTTATACTTGTTGTGGCTATATTTTGTGGCTGCATCTTCAAAGTTGGCTGATTCATACGGTTAGTCAATCAGTTGGAAGCACTCGTCAAGTGGAACTGCTTATAATGATTTAGAGTTGTGATTCGTCTACATTAACATCTTACATGAGAATAAAAACAACTCCTTTGCTTATTTTGCTCAAATAATCCCGTTGCTTCTTCAATTGTACATAAGAGAAGGAAAATCTATGTTTCAATTATCATTTACCTCTAAGCCCTTGCTTCTTCAACTAGGCAGTATGATTTTGTCACCAAACCTGTTTGGCAGTCTTCTTCCATAGATCTCTTTGTTGTGGCCTTAATGCTTTGCTTGGGGGAAAAGAGGGGAAGAAAATGAGAGTTGGTTGTAGAAAATTTGAGAAACTTGAATTCTTTCCGAGAAGGGATTGAAAGGAAAATGTAGTATCTTCTCCACCCATCCCCTCATTTTCCTCCCCATTCTATATCCCAATGAGGTGGAAATTCCACTTAAGCTCTTGCACAGATGATTAACCTGACTGTCTTTCCCATGATTTTCTTGTGGTACCATGGGCACATTTCATGTGCTTTAACTGACATTGCCCAATTTGAAAGGGCAGCAAATCTCTCTCTTTTGAAGATTTCTTAGATTTGGAGGTCCAGTTTTACTGTTCAGTATGACGGGTTTGTCAAGCACAAGTTTCCCAGAATAATCTCTTCTGACCTACCTAGGTTTTTTGTTAATGACATTTTAGTAAACCTTTTCGCTTCCGCATCAGGTCAATCTGTGCACTTAACACAGTCTCTGATACTTTGTTTAGCATGATGGCTTGGTATTTATTGTGCTTAGATTTGAGTCATATTGCACATGGTTTCTCCTCATTGATGTTTTGTTTTTGTCAACTCTTTTGAAATGATTTATCATGGCAATGCAAGTTTTTTCACGCATCAGTAGTGCATTCAGCCCAACTCCAGAAGTTGTTAAGATTCCACATAGTTGCAAATATTTTTTAATTTTTCTTTTAAGCTAATTCGTATTTCATAAACTTAGAAGTTGAGAATTTCTCTCTCATTGAACTGCAGGCTCGAATAAAGGAAGCTTTGCTGATCGAGAAGCTCAAGCAGTATGAAGTTCCTAAAATCCAGGGTCCTGGGGTCAAACCAGATACTCTAACTGGTGAGGAACGGTTTTTTCTCAAAAAGATGGGCCAAAAAAAGTCTAACTACGTGCCTCTTGGCAGAAGAGGAGTATTTGGAGGTGTCATCCTCAATATGCACATGCACTGGAAGAAGCATGAAACAGTCAAGGTCATTTGCAAGCCCTGCAAGCCGGGCCAAGTTCATGAATATGCTCAGGAAATTGCTAGATTGAGTGGTGGGATTCCAATTCAGATAATTGGAGATGACACCATAATATTTTATAGGGGAAGGAACTACGTGCAGCCAGAAATTATGTCACCTGTAGATACATTATCCAAGAAACGGGTAAGTCTCCTGACTTCGATATTTCTCTTCATACGATATGTATAGTTTCCACTGTATTAAGCAGTCTCAACCCAACCATTAAGATGTTCTTGATGTAATTTAGATTAAGAGAATATACTGGCTGTACATTTTACACTTCTTTTTGACTTCTATAGTTATTTGACGTGCTTTGTCCCATGTATTTTCTACTATGGTGGTCCTCATGATGCTATTGTTTCTGTTTCATTTTTTTGCTCATTTAGCAGTTCTAAGGTATTCCTTCAATTTCACTGGTGAGTTCATGGATATCTGAGATTCTTTAGGATATATTTTTGGAGTTGACATGAGACCTACTGATTTTTTCTGACTGCCATGCTACATCACTGGAGGAAAATATTCTAAAAAACTTAACCTCAACTCCTGCTTAATTATTAATTCCTACAAGTTGGAAACCTCACCTGGGTTTTGGTGGTGTCGCGACATTGAAAATGATGAACTATGTTATGATAACATAATGTAATCCTTCTGTTGCAAGCAAAAGCAGGTGATCTGCTGGCGTGGTGTATTAGTCGTAATAATAAAAAGTCTGATACAAACTACAAGCGAGACAAATGATTGTGAGAGACTAAAACTCAATGGACATAGGTTTCTAAACAATGCAAGAGGTCACAAAATTGATCACGCTACAGTTACTGTGAAGTTTCCTTTGTATACTAGGGATGTAGCAGATGGCATAGTCGGAGTTGCAGAATGATTTTTAGTATTTTGGCACTATTCTTTTTTTGTATACTAATAATGGAATTTGGACTTTAGTAAGTATCGTAGCTCTCGCGGCTAATCATACCAGAAAACCATTCAAAGCTAATTTTGATGCTACCTAGAGGACTTTATAGTTTATAAGTCTATATTGACTGTGAAGTAAAGGACTTCACTGGGAATTGCTTGAATAGAGTTTTCTGAACTTGATTTAGATGTTCATTTGTTATACTTTCCCCAATACTTGGTAGCCTTATCATTTGTCATCTTACCAGCTAAATATCAAGCAGGTGTACTTGCAAGGATGCTTGTTTGGTCTAGGAGAGTAGCTTCGAACAGTTATTTGTATGTTTACTTATTTTCTGGAGTATCAGCTGTTGTTCCCATCTTGTGGCTTATCATGAAATGCTTTTCACTCCATTAAGAAAAAGCAGAATAGTCATTGCAACCTAGCATACATTCTTATCTTGTAAAACTACAGCAAAGTATATGATTTCGGAGCCATCCTAAGAGAGGCGATAACTTTGTCTTGAGTTGAAATAATTATTGCCTGTTAATATTGATTCTGTACTCTGTAGCTAACCAAGCGTTTGTTCTCTTTGCAGGCGCTTGAAAAATCTAAGTACGAGCAGTCGCTTGAATCTGTGAGGCGCTTCATTGCTATAGCAGAGAAGGAACTGGAGCTTTACTACAGGCACACAGCACTCTATGGGGATCCAAATAGCAGGAATCCCATAGCAATCTTGGACGGTCCAGTAAATGGTCCAATCAGATCCAAGGAAATTGATAGCTCAAAGAAAGAAAGACAATGTGTGGCGGATGACAGCCTTTCAAAAGATTACTCGCCACTGGATAGTGATTTTTCAGATCTATCTGAAACTGAATCTGAGGATGGTTCCGAAGATAACATGTCCATTAGTGAGTCGGATGCTGAACATGGCCCCGCCCATGATATGAACAATGAAAGAGAAGAAAATTTTCGTGCATAGGAGGCCACTTGACCCATGACTTGGTGCGTTCTTCGTCTGCAAATAGTTCGAAGTTTGGCAATCATGACAAGCTGACAGGAAATATAGTGTGCATGAAATTATGATACTAGTGGATGTCTGATGCAGATATCAAATATCGTTGCTTTCTGATTTACTTGAGAGTTTTAAGCCTAGTGAGGGGTAGTAGTAGAAACATTACCTACCTGCCTAGCCAGAGGAACTGATCAATTACGAGATCCACGTTATCATCCCAGCATAGCCGTAAAAAAAGCATGAGCCGTTATTAGAACATCGTGAAGTTGATGATTCCCCCTGAGAAGTTGATCTGGGTTGTGCCATTTACCCTCTTTTCTTTTGTAGTTCAAAAAGTTGATGATTCTTCCTGAGAAGTTGATCGCCGGGTCGCCTCTCCAACAAGAGAAGGTATAAATATGGAAACTTTGCTATTTGGATCAGAGAATTCATGTAATGAAAAGGAAAAGAGAAATGGAAAGATTTGATAGCATTACAACTTGCAAATGCGCTCTTCGAGTTGAATGAATTACAGAAACCACCGTCTATAAAGAAAAATGCACATTTCCTCTCGTGCTCTCTGTCATTAAGATGCATATCACATGGGTCACTCGTTAAGAAAATCATATCCACAATACAGATTGTCTGTTCATTTTTTTCGTCTTAACACGATCCACTGATATACACTGGAGTCAAAATATCAATCATGTGTGCTGTACTGACAGGAGCTCATCAATCTTTGAATGCCATAAAAGAGTTTGTAGTACGAGAGAGGTAAATAGAATTGAATCTAGCCACATAACAGTACAAAACTTAGGAAAAAATACCCTCGCATTTCTTGTTCAACCACGCAGAAAATGTTGCAATGACCGTGCTTCTAATTTTTAATTTAACTTTGCAATGGTAGACGAATGTCTGACCGGGAAAGAGAAAATAAGTGACCACAGTAGACGAACTGTGCTGTTGGTGTCAGCCAAAAATGGCCGTCTCCGCTTCCAGGGCACACTGGAATTCCACCACTCTCTCCACATTATGTGGCTTCTCTATGTGCCAACACAGGCTAAAAGTCAAGGGAACCGCCCTTAGAAGAACCAGAACAGCTCCCAGAAGTAGCATAGGACGTGCCACTCGAACCATCAACTGGAGCTTGATTCAGACATTCAAGCACCAAAAACTTGCGCTTCTGCAACTTTATGGAGAACGTCGCTGCCTCGAGAATCATGGGAACCTGAATAATGATTATGCAGGTTACATCTTTATAAAAAGAGAAGGAAGGAAATCAATGTTGCAGCATGAACTAATTAAGCAGGTTTAGAATATATTCCTTTCTGAGTTTTCACATTCTAATTGAACACAAATTTCATAATGTGACAATCTGCAAGACGGGGGAAGTTGTTTCATACCTGTGTATTAATTCGTGCTACTTTGTGTACACTGAGAAGTCCAATCATTTCTTGGTAGCCTGTGAGAAGTTTTGCCAAGTCTTTGTCCTCATCTGGAAAAGCATTTGTCAAAAAAAGCATTCAGCGACAAACATTGTTTCTTCACTTGCTTATAAGTCCGATTTTAATTCCACATAATATCAACAATTTACCTTAAAGTACTACAGTAAATTAAATCACAAACACTGTACTGCTAAGAGTCATCATATAAAGAAAACTATGAAAATAAAGTGTTGTTTGCAACCTGACCGACATAGTTCAAGGCAAAGTTGATTGGATCAATAGTATAAAACTGAAATTCAAAATTTAGAAAAAAGTCAGGGAGTACAACTGCCTTTTCTAATCTCCATCTTTAATTAAACTTAAACTAGCAGGAGAGAATCGGCAAGAACATATTACAAACCTGGGATCGCTCTGACTGAGAGCAACGTGTCTGCCATATGCTGCAATCTTTTAGAGAAAGACGGAGAAAGTAGGGATGGTGGGAAGGAAAGGATTACAACTGCATTCGAAGACCTAATCATGCTTCTCAGCGATCTTATGAATGAAAGAACATGCCATTCCTAGAAGAGAAATGTCGATAACAATAACATTAGACAATGTCAGATAAATAACGATAAGGCAGGACAGCTTCAGGATAAAATATAAACATATACACCAAAGTTGTCCACGAATCTGTCAAGGCCACCTGAACAAATTCTGAATGCCGACTAACCTGGTCCAAATATGTACATTGCGGGGCACAAAAAGATTGGATTGCAATGCGACCAGCACCCAAAATGCTGCCATCAGTTCTGCAGAAAGAAGTTCAACAACAGTGAATATTCAAAGCTGTGATAGAAGAAACAAGCACAAACATGATGATTTAAAGGTAAAACTGCTTTAAACAATTCAGCTCCAGTTTGCAGACACAGAATGCTAGAAATAGACTAACTTAAGATGAACCAACTTTAAGGATGAAACAAAGATCGATTAGTGTTGCTAAAAAGTAAAATCCACATAATGTTGACCTGAAAAACAAAAGCATGTATAAGAGTACTTGGAAACGTACCTGAAAAACTGTTTTAGAAATGTAGCACAACGATCATGCAGAGCAGCAAGATCTGGAGAATCTTGAGTGCTTATACAATCTATGCGTTGTCCACTGAGAAACTGCCTTTGCAAGGGCTTCCGCAAATCAAACTCATTGCAGAACTCAAACTTATTATCTGCATGGCTATAGCATAATGAACTCTCAACAATCTATCTCCAGCTGATTAAGTTAATCTTCGTCAACGTAATCAAACAACATCTTCATTTAACTTATCTGTCCTATAACAAAGATAAAGGATTCTGTAAAATTCTAAATCAAGGGACTTATGTAATTAGTCACCTATTGCTTATAGGCCCCATACCATTTTAAAAAGGTGTACTTTGCAATTGAACAGCTAATGACATCATGCTTTAGGTTCCACATAGTAGATTTGGAAGAAAGGCCCATTACTGTACAGCCAAAACTATAATCTTGAATTACTTCAACTTAACAAGGACTATGGTATGGAATCTATAACCATCACTGGAATTTCATAAATAAATCAAAATAATGCAAAGAAGACACTGTACCAGGAGATCCATGCAGAAGTCAAGAAATCGTTCATGCTTAGTTTAAAGTAAGAGGTGAATCACAATCCTAATCTAGTCCTGACCGATAATAAGACATGAACAGCCCAAAGATACGATTTTACCTCTTTGGCTATCATAATTCTGCTGATTTTCTCCAAAATACTTTTTGTACTGCCAAGCAATCCGCAAGCCTTTCTCCTGCAAATTTTAAATGAAGAAGCTCAGTGGACAACTTCATTTCAACCCATGTCAGTTATCAAAGAGTAAGAAAGGTGGGCACCTGTTCTATATCACGGGAGAGCGGCTTATCATCTTTAGATGACGCAGGACTAGGCAAAGTACCCAGAAACCCTCTCGGGTCTTTGGCAGGACTTGCGTACAAAAGGGGTTGATTATGAACAAGTCCTTGAGACATAAAATTCCTCAACAAAAGCATATGATGCGGCGCCTCTGGGTCTTCCATGATAACAACCAGACTTCCAAGAGTAAAGCCACCCCCTAATATTTCTGGGAGTTTTGATGACAAGAGGAAGTCATACATCAAGAGGACCCAGTACAACACTCTCAATGCAACACCCCATCTATAACATAGAACAGAGAGAACTCACTGTCAAGGTCTGATATTCCAGAAGATAACAAGAGAGTCCCATTCGGTCCACTCTTCACTCCCGGCACCTGACACGAAGCTGTAGATGGTATGTTCCTCGAGAAACTGCCGGCCCTCGTCTTGGGTGTAGCCATGGCCGCTCAAAGCCTCTTACTTTAAACTACAACGACGATCAGAATCATTCGTTCAAAAGAAGAGACTGAGACTAGGGTGTCAAAGCAATAAATTAAGCTTTAAGCACAAACCGAGCAAACTAAGAAAGGAAACAAAAAGAGGGGCATCATAGCTCAGGAAACGCAAGTTTCTGGCAAACGGGCGTTTCGTCGAACACCTGGTGCGCGCAAGTAGTGAAATCAAGTTACCTTGTCGTAAGCTTTTAGAGCTTGGGGCTTCATGCACATCAGCAAGCACGCAACGATAGACAGTAGGTCAAATTTTGCTCTTCCAAAGGTAGAATCGAACCATGTCAATAGAACGAGTTGCGCACACAGAGAGAGAGAGAGAGAGAGAGAGAGAGAGAGCGTAGCAGGAAACGAAGAAAGTGGGCTTTCTTTTGTGGTTGGGCCAATAACAACACAAGTTGGGCTTTAAAGATGATGGGCTCTCTCCAGTGAACTGGGCCTACTGAACACATCACCCAGGGTCCACGACCCAGGGTCCACGACACCAATTAGACTCTTCTTCTTCTTCTTCTTCTTCTTTCTTCTTCTTCCTCTTCTTCTTCTTCTTCTTTCATGGTTTACTAAATCGCGTGATAGCGCTATGTAAGCGACCCTTTAAGCAAGGAAGCCACATTCGACACAGAGAAAACTCGGGATTCGCTGCATAATGTCTCCCTCGTCGTGCCGATCCGGTCCCGGGTGAGGGGAGGAGGGAAAGGGATCCTTTCGCGTCCGTCGTTGTTCATTGGATCGTTTATGCACCGTCATTCATAGACGAGAAGCAAGGAGAGAGTGACCTCGTCGGAGCTAATTTTTATCGGCTCTTAAGCCAAGACTACTGAGAAAAAAAAAAACAATCTCTGATTAGCTGTCTGGTGGCTCCCATGACTAATGATGCTGTCATAAAACCAAGCAGCTGCAAGACAGACAGGGGGGTTGGTGTTGTAATTGTTCGCTCCCTTCAAAGGCAAGGGAAGTTGGATCGCCGTCGCCATCGCCATGGCCTTGAAGAGTCAAGGGTCCATGGAGCCCAGCATCCGTGCATGCACAGGGGACCAACGTGGCCATGGCAGGCTGTCCTCGTCGTTGCACTTCAATCCTCCCTCGTGTGCCTCCGTGCATCGTCATGACGTTCCACTCCATGCTTCAAAATGCGACAGCGTTCATCAGCCGTGCTGCTTGATTTAGGACTCGATCACACTGTGCTTAATCTTTTTAAATATTCAATGTAGTCATTTGATTAATTTAAATATATGGATTATATTGAACATTGTCATATAGTTTGGGGATTAATATAAACACGTACCGAAAGTTTAAGGACTATATTGAACAAATTGAAAGTTTTCGAGATAAAGTTCATGGACTACACCGATCGAATTAAAATTTAAAGGATCACATGACACATTAGACCGAAATTCAGCGATCATTTGTGTCATTTCCCAAAGAACAATTGAATGCTCTCCGACCATCTTAAATTCAATTCATCAATGAACAAAAATATCTAGAGCTGTTTAATTCTTCTATTTCTTTCGGAAGCACACGATTCAATTCATCTCCTTCTTATGGTCCGTCTGCGCGCTCGCACATGCATGCTTATATAGACACGATCGCAACGCGGATGACAACATTAACATTTGCCTTCGTAGTTGGAAACACATCAAATCACGAGCGCGACGAGGGATTAAACTCTTTTGTCATTCTCAGACACATCATGTGCATCTTTGAATTTCGACACACACCGTCATGGTGATTTAAAATATGATATCTGTCCGTTTGACCACCGCCATTTTTTTGCCACGTATATATATTTTTCCAAGGAAAGAAAAAAAATACTAAACATAATTAGAAACCCAGTTGGAAAATTTAATTTTATATTATCAAAAGTGCCCGGTGATAGTTGGAAAAATCGAACACTTGTCGACAGAATTCGTCTCTTTATTTTGCTCCCTTTTCTTTCTCCTTCTTAATTGGCCACCGAAATTGACTCTATTAATTTACCCTCGAAAGTTCAAATCTCCAGCCATTCGTTTGAGACCATCCTTCTCTCGAAAACTCTCAAAAGCCATGCGCATGCGCATGCGCACACACTTTCCATTAGGTTCGGACCTTTCTATATTAAATTTTTTTAGGAGCCGAGCGGTTTCAAGATAGATAAGTTTCGGATTTCAAGGCCAAAAGCTATCTTGTTGCAATCGGTTCCCGGATTTTGAAATCCACCTTGGAAACTCTGGAACTGACCATGTCAGTTCAACCCGTTTCTAGGAACTATTTGGAAACCGACTAATTCCTTCTTCTTTTTTATTCCTCATAAGGACATTCTTTAGTAAAACAACCCCTTATCCTTTTAGTGAAGCAAAATAATAGTTAAAGCAACAACAATAATTTCTTATCGCCAAAACCAACAATTCATAAAAGATAAACAAGTAAAAAATTACACAATAGAAAGTTGAAAGCACGTAATATATATATACTGTGAATTACGAAACTTCATTTCTCATTCATTTATAGAAGATTGCTTTAAATTCTAACTACTTGAATAAATAAAAAATACTTAGTTCATCAATTAACAATATTTTTAAATTAAAAATGCTGTTCATTGAACTAACATAATTAATAAAAAAAAACATCACCACATATATCCTCTCCACTTTAACTCATAAATATTATTTACCGATGATAATCTTCTTGTAAAGACACTCCATATTAATAAAAAAGAAGAAGTGATGATAAAAAGGCACTCACTCATTAAATATATTGATAAATTACAAAATAAAAAGGAACATTTCTCGGTCCGATCTAGTTTTGCACCCAAAATCGAAATTAGACCTGCAATGGCCAGTTCCAAATATTTGAAGTTGAAAAATAAACTGGTTCTTATCATAACAAAACCGAACCAACAAGGTCGGTCCGGTCCAGTTTTAGGATTTATTATGGACCGATGCTCTACCCGAAAAATAGACTGGTTCTTATCATAGCAAAACCGAACCAACAAGGTTGGTCCAGTCCAGTTTTAGGATTTATTATGGACCGATGCTCTACCCTAAATTTTCTACTCATGAAGATATAGCCGACATTGGAAGAGCAATCATAAATCTTCAATGCTTCCGATAAATTAAAAGGAAGGTACATTGTTCTTTGGGCGGATCACCTGCTGAGATAAAAAAAAAAAGCAAAAGAGAAAGGAAATCTTTAGCATATGGAGACCCTTTTAAGCAAGCCTGATTATCTCTTAAATTTAATAGCGAATTGTCGCATGTGCAAAGACATCTCAATTACTCATAAATTACCTATAATGGCTACTACCTAAATTTTAAGAAATTAACTCATTTTCCTCAATTTTAAAAAAAAGTTTTTTAGCTGATTATAAATAGATTTTCCGTTAATTCTTTTTTTCTAAGCAATCCAAATGTCTAAAGCACGCTAAAAATATAGACTAGCTAGTGGGTTTTCTTATATATAAAAGTAATGGCTACATTATATTATATTATTACTTTCTCTATTGGGGGACTAGTCAGAATGGTAGCTGAGATTTCCTACTTAAATTATAAATGGGGATTGTCCAAAGCCAGAACTTTGATTAGTCGTCAAGCGAGGAGATGATAAGAGTTGAAAAACCATGGTCCACCACTCTCACGAACTCACAAGAGCCATTTGCAAAGCAGGGGTTGTCCCCACGCCTGAAGAGCAACTATACTATACAAAAAGGGTGTCAACCATACCAAATTGTTCTTAATTAAGCTCGTCCACTGTTTAAAATATATGTACGTATATATATATATTATTAAGGTTTTTTTATTAAATTAATCGGCCTCGGTTATCGAGATACGGTAAATGGGTCAAGTCCAACGAAGGGAATCGCTTGCCCGAACCCGCCCGTTTCATCCTTCGATCCAATTGGACCCGAGGCAGACTGCCCTCATCGGGTCGAAAATCAATCTTTAATTACAAATCTAAAAACGTTTGGTTTAGCTTAGCATCATTCATGACAAGTCTAAAGAATGATTTTTCTCACTCCCCATTGGTATTATAGGCATGGATAGGGCCGTCGAATGATGAGTTAATTAGCACGGTTAAAATGTGAAATCAAGTTATGCCGTGACCCTTCACGATTCAACTGTTTTGTTATGTAGTTGTGCAAATTTATTTTTGTTTTGATCTTGTACATACCTACAATCAATCACCGTCTAAACTTCTGATGCTCATTAATTACTTTATGTGGTTTTTTTTACTAAAAGTTCTATGAGTTATATTAATTTCAACTTTTGGCTTTCTACTAGCATTAGTATGAGAGGGAATGTTAATGTGTAAATGACAGATTGCATGTTATTTCTGAGTATTATATTATTTTCTGCTTTGCTTTTATATGTAATTGATATAGATGGATATAAATATTTTAGTAATTTAATTTCACAACCTGATATTAAACTAAGAAGGTCTTTAGAGCTTTTCAAAAGGTCAAACATACCAACTATTTTGATAGGCGGTGTATTCAATGGTTTCATCCACAACATAACATGTTAAGTGATCCAAGCTTTGCACGAACAAACATTGATAAAAAAGAATACTTCAATATGTACTTATTTTTAGGGGTGATTGGTTTCCGAGCAGTCTGATTTCTTCTCTAGAACTGGAAATTTGATCGGGAGAACTAATTCCTAGCTTCTGGAATAAGAAATCGGACGGCCTATCCTTAAACCGATCCGATTCTTGGGCGGTCCAATGAAATCGATAGATTCACAATAATTCACTTTCTTCAAACGTGCTAAACGCATTAAATTCCACGACAATCGGCCCTCCCTCGTACCTTTGTGAAGCAGAGAAGCATATCTTGCTGTCTGAACCTGAAAAAAAGAAGAAGCAAAGAATAGAAATTCAAATTAAAGTCCACTAACTAAAATGGAGGCGAGCTAAAAACCCGGCGCCGACGGTGAGTCGAGCGAGAGGCACTCGACTCGAGCAAGAGAGGGAAAGAGCGAGGCGTGAGAGCTCGAGTGGGAATGAGGCGTGACTGTGAGAGTCGAGAGGGAAAGAGGAGGTGAGGGGCTATTATGGTTTACTCACACTACAATCATTCCTACTCTTTAAGAAAAAGAATTAGAAAAAAAAAATCGGTTCGGACTGAAAATCAAGTGGATAATCACTAGTTCCAATTATATGGAATCGAAAACTGGATAGCACTCTGAAGAACTATCCCAAATTAGCTACCCTTGATCTAGGTGGTTCTATATAGGGGTGATCGGTTCCTTAGGCAGTTCAATTCCACCCGTAAATCAGGAATTAGACTGATGAGACCGGTTCTCTAATTTAGGATTGGGAACCGGACTGACTAATCCTAGAATCGCTCTTAATGGTTCAAGTCGGTTCCCGGACGATTTAATGGGACCATAAAAATTCTAAAAAAAAAAAATTGAATTTCTTTACTTTTTTACTTTTTTATTTAAGTTGGGTAAGGATTAAATTTTCAAATATTTAAATTGGGTTAAAAGATTTAATCGGTCCGGTCCGATCTAGTCCAACCCTTTTAGGAATTGGAAACTGGACCACCCGGACAGCGGTTCCACTTTTGAGATCTGGGGACCGGACTGACACCTCTGTGAACCAGACCGAACCCGCCAGTTCGGGCCGGTTTAGGCGGTTCCAACTTGGTCGATCTAACTTGCTCACGTCTAGTTCAATATGCTCACCCATATACTATTAGTGTCAGTAAACTTTGCGTTGTATTATTTGGAGCTGCACCAGCAGCTCTTGCTCTGTGTATCCAGCTTGACACCGACGACCACCGTCTGGTCTCCGGGCTTGCGATTCGATCGGAAGCTCTACAGCGACTGACTCCCACTTGCCGCAATTTCATCGCCTGCACACGAGCTTCAGTACCCGGCGACCTCGTGGTGAGCTCGCTGAGGCTGAAGAAGAGGCGAGCTCATTGCTTGTGCCGATGATGGAGCTGTCCAACTTTGACGCCGCGAGTGAGAAGAGAGTGAAGAAGGTGGCTGTCCAGGACCCTCTAATATCTTCTTGCCGCGACGAGAAGCGCGACGACTCGGGACTAGTTACGCAGGACGCTTGACCTTTGAGGCCTCGTCTTTCGACTGTTGTGACCTCACGTGCGAGTCGCGTGATGGCATTTTGGGTGGGACCCGTTGATGAACGATCGAGGGCCCGGGACGATTACTGTTTAAGGATTCATTCAGACATGTCTTTCTTTATATTTGTGTATCACGACTTTGGAAAAGTTTAATGAAGACCGTATTTGATGGTGTCGATCTAACGTGTTTTTTCCGTAACAGGGGAAGATCTTTCATTATGGATCCATCAGTTTGATCGAGGAGCCATGCAGGTCAGCCCATCTTAAAGCAATGCAGGTCGCCAGAGACGCCGGGGCTCTGCTCTCCTACGATCCGAACCTCAGGCTCCCACTGTGGCCGTCGCGGGAGGCGGCTCGCGAGCGGATCATGAGCATCTGGGACGAAGGCGCATGTCATCAAAGTGAATGAAGACGAGCTGGTTTTTCTCACGGAGAGGGACGAGATCGATGACGAGTCCGCAATGTCGCTGTGGCGCCCCGGCTTGAAGCTTCTCCTCGTCAGCTTGGGCGAGAACGGCTGTAGATACTACACCAAGGTCAGTGGATCTGAAATTTTTAGACATTGACTTCTAGTTGTGGTGTCCTCAAGTGGTAGCTGCAACCAACTAGGTGGCGTTATGCGCCTCTTACTTTATGGGGAAGGTTGGTGTGGTGTGGTGTGGTGTAAAGAGAGAGTAAAAAGGAAGTCTAGGGATCGAAACGATAGGTCAAGCGTGCTAGTTCCAGAAGGGTTCAACACTAAATATCGAATTCGAACCTGGTCATAGTCTTTGGTGCGCATTTCGTGGCAACATCATCGGAATACCCAACGGGAAGCCTGTGGAGTTCTTCTGTCCATGTAATCAAGGTGCAGATAAATCTTGGTTTCCAACTGATAATTTTCAGAGGGAGAGTTCTAAGAAAAGTGAAAAGAATGTCCCTACATGATACAACACCCCACTTAGATGTCCTACTCAGTTGTTGGGGGTGGGTGGATAGGCTGGCATGACCAAATCTTGGATTTGTTCGGAGTCGGCTTGAATTTGTCATGTATTATACAGAAAACTGCGGATTGAAGCCGCGCCCTCGCTATCCGAAGATCTGATTGTAGTTTTCTGTCTTGTCTTCCTCCTGCTCGCCACTCCATTGTATTCCGCTGAGCTTCACAGAGAAGAGCGAAAAGACGCCGGAGAGATATCGCTGGAGCTATAAAGTCTTATCCCCATACGGTCCTTGGCTAAGGGAAAGGAAATTGATCCGTCATGGAAAGATTAAATTCACCTGACCACTAACATATCCTTTTGTTTCCGCCGAAATTCAAGATTTTCATGGAGCAGTAGACTCATTCCGTGTCAACACGGTTGATGCAACCGGTGCCGGTGATGCCTTCGTCGGGGCACTCCTCTGCCACATCGTCGACGACCACTCCATTCTCGAAGTGAAAATTGAACTACACTTCCTAAACAATGCTTGCTTACAATTCTGATGCGCGCTCCCTTCGATGATCATCAGATTTGTCGGATGACGCTTCGGTTGTCGGTTCGCAGGACGAAGGAAGACTGAGGGATGTCCTTAAGTTTGCGAACGCATGCGGAGCCATCACCACCACCAAGAGGGGAGCGATCCCCGCCCTCCCGACCGAGCCCGACGTCCTCAGCTTGATCGAAGGCGCGAACTAAAGCAATCCTTCCAACTCCAGTCCTTCCATTCTTGACTTTCTCTTTTGCGCTCCAGGTGGTAACTTGGACTCTGGTCTTGCTGTAGGCGGAGGGTCGTGCAACTACCGCAAGATGACGCGCATAGGGGTGTGCTTGGTCCTCCTAATGATCCCAATACTACTTGGGATTAAACGCTATTGAAGCATCAATGTGTATTGTATATGTTCAGACATAAAACTGCATTCAGATTCAAACAGTAATATCTGATCAAGAAATATATCCAGCTTCAGAAGAATTTCATCTAATCTAAAAGTATATTCAGATTTAGATGGATTTCATTTGATTGAAAGATTTACTCAAACTCCAACGAGTATATTGCAAGACATTCATATTGATCGACAATTATAACATAACGAATTTGCTTTCCTTAATCAAAGAACTCCACTTACGAAAAATGGAGATCTACTAGTATAAGTTACCGCATCAATAGGGATTCATATCTTATTACTCAACGGCTACTTAATCTTCTTCTTCCATCCAGTGAATTGATTGGAAGATGATCCTTTGAAGGCTATCCAACGGCCAGTTTAGAAGTGGAGAAATATGTAAGGAGAGCTAAGTGTTAAAAGAGAATAAAAAATGTCTAGAATAAAAAATTTCAAGTTTGAAATACTTCGATCCTACATACTTGTTTTAGTAATCTTCAAAAGTGTAATTAAGAGGTAAATGAATGATTTTGAGACAGTGAGACCTATTAAGATCCAGTGATGTCACTCATGGTCATGATCTCTGATTGATTAACTAGCGAAATTCAGTCAATAGTAAGAGTGTCAACGGTTTGATTTAGTTCGGTTTGGGTTTCCAGGAAATTCGAATAGAACCAAACTGATTTGTTTGAACGTGTGCTTGCTCTGCCGCCGTAACTGCGAGCTTCCCTAAGTATGAGGAGGGGGCAGTAATTGAGAAGTCTGTAGTCGTGAACTTCCCCAAGTAGTTGGAGGGCACGGCGGAGAAGAGGCTGAGGGTCAAGAAGGAGGTCGCCGGCAACAAGAAGAAGTGGGCGTAGAGAAGCGTAGACATACAAGATCCACATCTTCAAGATGCTGAAAGAGATAGCGAAAGAGAGACAGAGGAGAGCAGGATTTCGAGTGTGAAGATAGAGGAAGAGAGGGAATAAAGCAGGACAAAAAGGAGAGAGAGAGAGAGAGAGAGAGAGAGAGAGAATAAAGTAGAAAATGGAAAAGAGAGAATTGAATGAGAGGAGAGCATTAGTGAACAGTGAAAGTGAGGAGAGAGAGAGAGAGAGAGAGAGAGAGCGCGAGAAGAAGGGGAGAAAAGAAAACAAGAGATGGAATTCTGATTCGAACCCAACCTTCGAACTAACCAAATTCTCTTATTTATTATCCTAACCGAACTAAAAAGTGCACAAATTTTTAGTTTGATCTAGTTCGATTTCAATTTCGATTCGATTTTGTACACTCATAACGAATTGTACACTCATAACGAATAGATTATTGGTGTGAAAGAGTAGATGTAGATTTGTTATAAGCCGAATCAATTGTGCCAATTTCTCTATCTATTGACCCTTTATCATTAAGTTTGATAATATTTTACACATGAAAGAAACTCCGATTCCATAATAATCTCTCATGAGACTTAACTATCGATTTGACTGCTTTAATTCCACTTTGATTAGTCAAGACAAGTCATAATCATCTATTCACCTCTCTAAGTGATAGCACTAGACTTCATATTATGGTATTTTGAGGGACATCATAAGTATTTGTTTATTGTAATCATGCATGCATAGTAATTGAAATACTATACTTTAATCAGACTAAGTGAAAGAACGTTGGGATAAACCTCGAAAATTATTTGGAAAGTCTCCGAAAGGTTGGCTAAATCATTCATTGATAAGATCATATCATTAAGCGGCCACATTTTTGTGGACATAACTAATGACCATAGAAACAATACACGCATTGGTTCAATTCTCTTAAAAAACATGAATTATAACTCGAGTCTCAATCGTAGTTCGAATTTTTTTCCTCTTAATAAAATACCAACTTTAGGTCGGGGTGCCAATTTGGAACAAATTTTTTTGGTGTTTTATAAAATAAAAAAAAACGCAAACTTTAGTTTGTGTCTCAATTCAAAGTCATTTTTTTTTATGTCTCGGAAAAATGCACAAGTCTTTAGTTGGTAGCCCTCACTAAGTATCCATCAATTCTATATTCAGTACACATGCAATGGCACGATGAATTTTCAATAACATCATTTGATGGAAACTTGATGAGGGTCGGATTTGAATACTGACTGAAAGTTAATGTTTCTCTATGAGATAACAAAAGGTTGAGGTCAAAATTGAGACCCCACATAAATATTGCCCCATTTTATAACTCATTACGTGAATTAGACTCATTATTTCAAAAGATATTTTTGCAAAACTGTACCGTATGATATAACTCATTATGTTTTACTATTTTAATTTCGTTTCAAGCCTATTCAAATGAACCAAGAAATAGGAAAGCGAACAACACAACGATGGGTAAGTTACGATTAATCATTACTTATTTTAGTGTTAATCGTGACACGATCAATTATATTACGCCATTAAATCCGGTAAATTAAGTACAGTTTATCACTCGATATAATAGACATATTCTATATAATACTAGCTCGAACTATTGTCATCATCTTCTTTAAATGAAGGGAGTTGATTGGTTAACATCGTGCAATTGAATAGGATGCCATCTTTAATGAGTCATTCCATATATACGGCATTATTGTACCATGATAAAATTTTCTGTGATATGGAAATTAAGATTACACCATCAATTCGCCATATTTTTTTGAAAATAAATAATTACTACATAATATACATACATACATATATATATATATATATATATATATAGTTCAATTCTCTTGAGACACATCAACTTAACTCGAGTCTCAATTATGATCTAAACTTCTTTTGTCTTATAATGAAGGATCAACTTTATGTCAGATCACAATTTTGGCCCCAAATATTTGTTTTGTTACATAAAAAATGGACTGACTTTAGCTCGTATCTAGATCCAACCCCAAACTTTTTTGGTCTTACAAAAAAAAAGCACAAGCTGTTAGTTGATACCTATGTCTACCCCTTGGCAAGTGTCTATCATTTTTTCATTGAGTAAATGTGCAATGACATGATGAATTTTTTAATGACATCATTAGATGGAAACTTGACAGGGGTCGGATCTAGATACTAATTGAAAGTTGGCACTATTTAGTGAGATGACAAAAAGCTGAGGCCAAAATTGAAACTCTATTTATAGTTGATGACTTTTTATGAGACAAAAAAAGTTTGGGTTAGAATTGAGACATGAACTAAAGTTGATCTTAGACGAAAAAAAAGTTTAAGCCAAAATGGGAAACGATTTAAAGTTAGTGCCTTTTAAGTGAATCCTACTCATTGTTTTAAAAGATATGTTTTGAAAAATTATGTCATATAATATAACTCATTATGTTTTACTATTCTAATTTCATTCCAATTCTATATAAATAATTCGAGATATAGGAAACAAAACAGCACAACGATCAGTAAGTTTCGATTAATCATCATTTTTAACTGTTAATATATACGCAATCAATCGTATCACATCATTAAATCCAATTAATTAATTAGAATTTTATTACTCGATGTAATGGACATATTCCATATTGGGATAAGTGCACCGAAATTCCTACAACTTGGCACGAAAGCGCAAGTGACTCCTAAAACTTATTAAATTGATTCAATCAAGTCATTCTGTTAACTCTATCTAATTTGACGAATGGAAAATGCTTATGTGTTTAATTTGCAAGTTTTATGATTTACTTGTACTTTTGTAAATTTATCCATTCCATATTACGCTGACTTGTTAGCGGGATGCTAGATCTTATTTCTTGTACCGATATCTCACCTTTGCTCTTCTTTTGAACTCTTGCTTCAGCCAATGTTTATTATCATCTTTAAATGAAGGGAGTCGGTTGCTTGTCGTCACGCCATAAGTCAAGATCCGATCTTTAACTAGTCATTCCATGTTTGCATCATCCTTCACGAGTTTGGAAATCTTGACTTTAACATATGTAATCATGCGCACGTATCCCACACGTATAATCTTGACTTAGTCGGTTTAGCAACAAAGCGATGAGCAAAGGAGCAGCTCATCAGCCGACCAGATGGGGCAATGGACGAAGCGAGACTCGTCGATTCTTGCGTGATGACATGAGAAAAAAGGGGGGGTCTGCCCATGGATTCGATTCATGGGTCGGCTTCATTCATCTCCTCCACACCAGCAAGAATCTGGGGACTTTACCGTCCCACCAGACGAATCCTGAATCCTATCTGATGTTCGGCCATGGAGGCGGAATGGAATAAAGCTCGGGATGGCCCGAACGAGGTTCTGCAGATCTCATCTGAACCTCAGGGGATGCGAATGTGATGACATCCCGCTCTTTACATGGGATGAGAATATTCAAGATTGTAAAAAAGGAAGAGAGCAGATTGCGGTTGAGCTGTTGCTCGAGACGTGGCTCTCTGATCTGCAACAGATTTGGCATTCTGAAGCGGCCTGAGCTCGATGCGGTGGTTGTGTTCACCTAACAATTTCTCTCTCTCTCTCTCTCTCTCTCTCTCTCTCTGGTGAGCTCCGATGGAGCATCATGGCGGAGCCACCACCTACGCGGTGGTTGTGGTGGGCTTCCGACTGATCGTCTATGTCTCTTTCTTGCACGGTGAGTCCCGGTTGAGCCGACCTCCTACCATATCAAGTAATTATTGGCGCATGCGAGACTATAACGATACACTTCACTTTTAAAGACCCACTTGATAGAATGTCTAGATAAACTCATTTAGACATTTACGAATTTAAGCGGTATAATTATTTGTCTAAGGTAATTATTTCGACAATCGAATCTTCCGAAGTCGAGCCTTTGAGGCGTATTGAAAATCCTTCAGCGTTAGATTTGAGGCCAGGTACGATACTTTGATCGGATTTGATCGGATTATACATGCGGATTCTCCCCCCCCCCCCTCAGATTTGAGGCCAGGTACGATACTTTGATCGGATTTGATCGGATTATACATGCGGATTCTCCCCCCCCCCCTCTTTCCTATCAATCTTCAACGTGTTATCCACAATTCAAGAGATTACAAAATCATACATGCGAATCTACGTATTTTGAAGATATAATTTTTTAGAGTTTTTTGTATACGGTACATCGGGGAATAAATTCAAAATGCACGCCCTACTAAATAACAAACGAAAATACAAGATAAAAAAAAATCACTCCAAATCAAAATATAAACCTTGAAATGTATTTTGCATTTTACTTATGGCAAAATCCAGTGGTTCTCACGTCCTCATCAAGACACGTGTAGCGTAACAACCGCGACATTAATTCTCTAAGTACCTACGCCAAAAGTCGTCTTGTTAGTTTGTAGTAATAAATGATCACATAGGTTCGTTTCCATGAATTATCCTTTCGGCAAAATTCCTCCTAAGTTTTCGCCGTTCCAATCGATTCCTTGTTTTTTTGCCCTTTGTTTTCAACATATTTCGCTTTAAAAAAATCGAGGTGTAAACATAAATAGCGGGGCCCGATAAATTTAGGAAAACACGGAGTCACGAAATTAATTAGTAATCCTATTTTGGATTAGATAACCTCGATCTATTGATATTATCCAAATAATATATCTTTATAATTTGTTTTGCTACGCCAATAGTAATCTTTCCGTGAGTTATCTTTTCGGGTAAAATTTTCCCTAAATTTTCGCAATTTCAGTAGATGTCATTCTTGCTTTGTTTTCCATATATTTTACTTTGAAAAGTCGAGAAGCAAACATAAATTGCGAGACCCTACATAATTACAAAAATGCAAAGTCTTTGAATTCGAATCTGGTTAAGCTCGATCTGTTTCCTTATATCCAATAATATAATCTAATCTTCTGTTCCGATCATGCCAAAGTTGTCTTGCCGGTTCGAAGTAAGAGTCACATAAGTTCGTTTTTATGAGTTATCCTTTCAACCAAATTCCCCCTAAATTTTCGCAATTTCGGTAGATCTCATTTCAAAATATTTCACTTAAAAAAATTGAGGCGAAAACATAAACAGCGAGGCCCCTATGTAAAATCTATTAATAGATAATCCTAATTCCGATTGGATAAGCTCGATCTATTATATATATTTAATAATATATTTCATATTTAGTAAAAGCCATATATTTTTTTATCATCATCTTCATTTCTGGTATTTCGTCGCCACCATCTCGGACTCGACTCAACTACCTCTTCCCTTCACCCCTACTATAAATACGCCTCATATCTCTCCTCTTTTCTCTCTCTTCTCCTTTCTCTCTCTACATATTACGCACAGTCCCCCTCCTCTCTCTTTCTCTCTCATCCTTCTTCGCCTCCCCTCGCAAAACCGCCTTTCCCACGATCGCCGATGGCTTCCCGTGGCAATGGCATCTCCGGCGCCGGCCAGGGCCTCGTCGTGAGCTTCGGCGAGATGCTGATCGACTTCGTCCCGACCGTCTCGGGCGTCTCGCTGGCGGAGGCGCCGGGGTTCCTCAAGGCCCCCGGCGGCGCCCCCGCCAACGTGGCGATCGCCGTCACCCGCCTCGGCGGCAGGTCTGCCTTCGTCGGCAAGCTCGGCGACGACGAGTTCGGGCACATGCTCGCCGGGATCCTGAAGCAGAACGGGGTCAACGGCGACGGCATCAACTTCGACCAGGGCGCGCGGACGGCGCTGGCCTTCGTCACGCTCCGCGCCGACGGGGAGCGCGAGTTCATGTTCTACCGGAACCCGAGCGCCGACATGCTGCTGAAGCCCGAGGAGCTCAATCTCGAGCTGATCAGATCTGTGAGTGTTTCGAATCCCGTCTCCCTCAATCGATCGATCGATCGTCCTCCCGTCGCTCTGCTTTTCTGCCTCTTCCCTCCGCTGTCGCGTTGTTCATTCTCCGTGAATCGGTTGGGATCGAGCTTCGAGTTCCGGAATCCGGGAGTCGCCGTCACGTGGCTCGACTCCCTGCGATTGGAACACGTCGCTGCGTCATGCGGATGGATCTGACGGCTGGAATGGGAACTTCCGCATTGCGGATCTTCTTCTTCTTTCCTTTCAGATTCCATCAGATCTCTGTGCATCTTTGTTGAGGAAACGTGAGCGAGTGAGGCAAACGCGAGGCCTCGGCTTCGACTGTTGCGATCTCACGTGCCAGTCGCGTGACGGCATATTGGATGGGGCCCTCTGGTGAATGATCCCTACCAGGGCCATTGTGGGCCCGGGATGATTCCTTTTGGGAGATATTTTCCTTTTCTCTTTTTGCTTTTTCTCCCTAACAACCAATATTATCCCCTGTCGCTTTTATAAATTAAAAATCAAGACTTTTTTCGATAAACAGTCGGTCTTCGACCATGCGATCCGACTGCTCCAGCATTAGATATTTCGTTCATTGACGATTACGAATTTTAGGTGTTTCATTTTGTCACGCGTGCAAACGTATCGTGTGCGTGGCATCGCGCACTCTCCTCGGTCAAAGCTTTGACTTTTGGTTGGCTTTTCCTGAACTCCATAAGACGCTCTTTTTTCACCATGCCTCCGGCGCCTGTTCTTCTCTGTAAATACGTTGGTTCATCGTCATAAATGATAAAACTTTTCTTTTAAAAGCTGATAGTAAAAAAATTTCTTGATAATTAATCAACTTACGGGTCACTTTCAGAACTTATATTATTATATTATTAAGGCATGTTATTTGCTTTTTGGGATCGAGGGTAATGACAATGAGAGTTGATCTTTATGTTTGAGATCCGGCTCCCTCATCTGTGATTATCCCAGCTCAAGGTGTATTCAAGCAAAGAGTCTAGAACTTTGGTTTCAGTTGAAAATTAATGCGATGGGTCCGATTACTATCGTGAATGAACAGCATAATCAATCGAAATACCATGCCATATTGAATGTTGAACTTGGATGAGCGCATGAAGGAATATAAGTCTTGAAGATTAGCTGCTGTTCGCACCATTCCTTAGATTAGTTATCTGACTTATCTGGGGTTCATTAGCCCTTTGCCGGTGACTATTTTTTTTTTTGTCAGGCCTGTGACTCCTTTTTAATGTGAACGTTGTTGTGACTTTTGGAATTCCCTTACTAGCGCAATCAATATTCATTGTTATTAGCATTAATATTTTCCTGTTATATTTTATACTTGGAGCTAAAAGTTGCCCTCCGACATTCAAAGATAAATTCTGTTGATAACCTGCCGTCTTCCGCTAACTTCGCTTCAGTTCTTAGACTTTGTAAAAGACGGAAGTTTAAGAAACTTAAACGTATATGGCAAAAGTAGCTAGCGTAAGAAGCCCCTGTAATTAGTAAAATTTTCTTGAAGATGAGAACGGCATGCTTCATGTATTGGCTCATATATCATCTGTCTCTATAAATGCATTACGACATGGGAAAAGTTTGGTGACGGTAATTTTGATTGACCAGAAATGCTCAATCTAACGTGCGTTTCTTAATAGGGGAAAGTCGTTCATTATGGATAACTCTAACGTGTGTTTCTTAACAGGGGAAAGTCTTTCATTATGGATCCATCAGTTTGATTGTGGAGCCATGCAGATCAGCCCATCTTAAAGCAATGGAAGTTGCCAAAGACGCTGGGGCTCTGCTCTCATATGATCCAAACCTCAGACTACCATTGTGGCCCTCGCCTGAGGAGGCTCGTGAGCAGATCATGAGCATTTGGGACAAGGCAGATATCATTAAAGTGAGTGATGTTGAGTTGGAGTTCCTCACAGGGAGTGACAAGATTGATGATGAATCTGCAATGTCGCTGTGGCACCCCAACTTGAAACTTCTCCTTGTCACTTTGGGTGAGAATGGTTGTAGATACTATACCAAGGTCAGTGGATCTGAAATTCCTACTTGTCTTCTCTTTGTGAAACTATTTGACTTTTTGTTGTAGTCCTTAGTGGCAGCTACAACTAACTATATCATTATGCTCCTCTCACTTTATGTGGGAGGTTGGTCTGTTGTACGAAGTGTAAAAAGACTGTAGGAATTGAAACAATAGATCAAGCACAATGTTTAACAACTTATCCTGTTAGAAATTGTTCAGTGTTAGATCTAAGTTGGGTCATTGTCTTTATGTCATATTTTGTAATAGTACCATTGGAATATGCAACAGGAAGCACGTGGAGTTTGTTTTTCTGTGTTATCAATGTGCAGACAACTTCATTTTAGCAGTTGCTGTTGGCAATTTTGCTTGGTGATGCAGGAAAATTTTGTTTTTTATAGTGAGAGTCATATGAAAAGTAATGTACTTATATGATACAACGCCTTGCTTGGATGTCCTATTCTGTTGTTGGGGTGCGTGGAAGGGCTGGTATGACCATTTGGGGGTTTGTTCGGAGTCTTTTGGAATTTATTTTGTCCCATTCAGCCAACTGTGAATTGAAGTCGTGCCCTCATTGTCTGTTGTGTGATCGTGGTTTTGTGTCTGTCCTTCTCCTCTCCCCTCCGATATATTATGCTGCTGAGCTTCATAGAATAAAGAATAAAAGATTGCCGAACAGTGAATTGTTGCAGGAGCTGCAAAGTTTTTTTCATATGTTCCTTGGCTAAGGGAAAGGCAATCGATCTGTTCTGGGAAATTAAAAATCACTGGACCGCTAACATTTCCTTTTGTTTCCACCAAAATTCAGAATTTTCATGGAGCAGTGGACGCATTCCACGTCAACACGGTTGACACAACCGGGGCTGGTGATTCCTTTGTCGGGGCACTCCTCTGCAACGTTGTGGACGACCACTCTGTTCTTGAAGTACGTATCGGACTGCATTTCTGGAATGACGCTTGCTTACTATTCTGGCGCACTCCCTTACAGTCATCAGAATTGTTGGGTAACGGTGTTGATTGTCGATTTGCAGGACGAAGGAAGACTGAGGAAAGTTCTGAAGTTTGCAAACGCGTGCGGAGCTATCACCACCACCAAGAAGGGAGCGATCCCCGCCCTCCCGACCGAGTGCGACGTCCTCAGCTTGATCGGAGACGCGAAGTAAAGAGCATTCGGAGAACTCCAATTCTTCCATTCTCGATTTTCTTCCCTTAGGACTAGTACTTGCTTGCATTTCCAATTGAAGAGTCTTTTCTTAAAAACTTCTTGGCTTCTGGTTTTTCCCTTCCTCTCCCGCATATGGTCGCCAAGACCCCCTTGCTTTCTTAAGATATATAAATAATGCTAATAACTTTTCGGATTTGGGCAATTACTCGTATGTTTTACTTCCTCTTTTACTTTACTTTGATTATTCAATTCGCATGAGGTTTGGCTATTGGCGGTCTCTTGGAATCCACTAACCTAATCTGGTGCCTGCGAGATCTCCCGCAAGACGAGCGGTGTTTACTTTATGTCGAAGTGGGGCAGGAGGCTTAGGAGTGGGAGTAGGGATGGTTTGGTTTTGGCTTTGAGTCTCCCCGTCATTTACACGTTGAGTCTCCCTAGTTTTAGATCTGATTCAGTGCACATATGAAAAAGACCAAAAAGGGGGAAACTCAGCATTAGACATGCATTTGCGTAGGAAGTCATCGATCAAAGGTCATATCAAAGTTGAGTTCCATGAGCATATGGTCGTTTGGTGTTGCAAGGATTCTCGCTGAAAGAACACATCCGAGATGTGCTTACATAAACCATTGCCGGCCGTGTCGGAGTGGTTCTAGTCTTGACTATCTTGCGAGCCGTCCTATCGCAGGCCGGTGGATCTGTTGATTGTTCTTTGAAAGCATACGTTCACATCGGTTGACATTAGATATGCTTCGTTTGTCTTCATGAATGTTAAAAATATGCGGCGTGCTATGCTTCGTTGACATTAGTATATTATGTTTCATGCAGGCGCTTGTTTTTGCATTTTTTGCGTAGCCAATTGGGAAAAACGTTCCCATCTACCTTTGACCTAGTGGAACGAGCTTATAATAAACCAATAAGTAAAGTTCGACTAGGAATTTGAGAGCCTGGAGATACAACACCTAAGCCAAGATAATACATGATGTTGTATAACAACGAAGTTTGGTGGGTTCTGGGTAGTAAGTTTGAAAGGAGAATTTTCGATTTTCTTCGTTATACTTATGATTACGAAGTAATCCTGAGAAATGATATTGGTGAAACAAAAATAATTGTTGGAGATATGTTAGGAAAATCAAAGAATATTGGAATTACATAATGAAATTGGGGGGGGGGGGGGAAACTTGTTGCTCTTTCTTCTCTTCGGGGGTACGTTCGTTTCAAACAACTATACATTTTTACCCTAGCGAATTTTCATAAAATATACGATTGTTGCGATTTGTCTAGCTTTTCCGTGTCATAATATCAAACAAAACTTAAGAATGATTGAAGTTTCGAACCTCCGCGCAATTCACGGGATTCGAACTGATTATTATTAAAGAGACATGACTAGAGCGACATGCTCGAAGGGATTACTGTAATCACACCTCTACATATTTTGATAACGAAAACGCAAAAAGTCGGTAACCTATATTTTTTTCGTTGATAGAGAGGAGGACCGCCGCGTCATTTCTCGAGCTCCGCCTCTTGAGCTCGGTGGCAGCACTTATGGTCCCGGCCGCAGCAGATCGGGAACGCGGTGGTGCCGGGGGCCATGGATGCCATGAAAGCTACCAAGGCCACCACGACGATCTTCAACACGGACCTCACGGAAGCAGCAGCGTCCATTGTTCCGGAAACGATGGGATTTTATTTATTTTATTTTTTTGTTTTATTTTATTCGGTCTTCTTTTTTCGATGGGCTTGTTGAAGATGCTCTGGACCTTGGAGACGCCATCTTTATTTATACAGGGGAAGAAAGAGATGGAAACGATTGATGCATTTATGATTGCATTGAAGATTGCGTTATAACTTATAAGTTTGTGAGTTTTGAATTGCTTCTTTTGCAACAACAAAAACAAAAAAAAAATGCGTTGTTCACAAATTCCATAAAATGGGAGAAATTACCCAAAAAAAAAACATCTTGAGTCTATTGTGATTGTGCCAATCCTCCTTAATATTTTGATGATTTGTTAATTAATGTAGTCTTTATAGCGATCTTGATAATGATAAAAAAAAGTCGATGTAAATATCGATTATCTTATGTAACATGATTGGCCCTGAAGTGGATACTTTTTTTTATTTTATAATTTTTTTAAATTACTGTTTCTTCTCGTTTTTCTTTTCCTTCTAAGCTCGGCGAGGGTCACCAAAATAAGGCAAGGGCCAACTGACCCTCCTAGACCACAGGCAAGGGCGGCTGCGGGTCATTGGCAACTTAGCAAGGGCTTTGAAGCCCTTGTCGAACTTGGTAAGAAAAATAGAAATAATATAAAAACTTATAAAAATTGTCAACATCTTTGCTAGGTATATGTAGCACGATTGTCGTCCAAATCAGCAATTTCCAACAAAACTTGGTCAAAATATTTACATAGAGTCGTCAAAAGGTTTAAAACTAAATTGACTAAATTAAAAAAAAAATGGTTGATGACTAAATTGGTACAAATACTATAGGTTTTGGACTTTTCCTTGTAATGTCCTCCCATAATGTACGTAAGATAAAAGAGGACTGAAGCATTTCCCTTTGTTGCAACACATTTTAAGGTACGAATCAAGTTCTCAAGAGATAATACATGCAAGAAGAGGAAGCAAAATCGATACATGTAAGAAGTGCCACCTTAGATTTGATTGCAAATAAGCTAGGTCAAATCTAATAATCTGAGATTAAGATGTGATGCCGGATGTTAAGCCTTTGCAACCTTTTTATTTTCTTCACCATACAAAACAGGTGCTGTCTAGAAGCTATGAAATTCACATAATCGTCATTTTGCAGTAGCCCACGAAGTACGATACACAATTTAGAAATTATAAGATTGACAAATCACCATTTCAAGAGATGTTAACACGAATGATCCCTAAATTTTGATCTAATGTACATTGTGATCTTTGAACTTTAGCCCAATGGACAATATCGTCCTTGAAATTTTAATTTATTTAATGTCATCCCCAAACTTTTGCTTAATATTCAAAATAGTCCATGAATTATATGAAAATATACAATGTTATCATTTCATTAATTTAATTTCAAAGAATTATATTGAACATTTTCATATATTTTACAACTAATTTAATTATATACCGAAAGTTCAAGGATCAATTTAAACAAATTAAAAGTTCAAAGACAATATTATACACCGAACTAAAGTTCAGAGGAGACCATTTGTCAATTAGGTCAAATTTTAGGAACTATTTGTATCAAATTTCCATATTTTAAAGTATATGTTTATAAATGGCATTTTATATTGACAAAATGTCCATTTTAGGATATCAAAAGAAAAAATCATTAGGTAAATGATTACATTTGTTTTCAAAAACTATACATTAATGTTGGCAATTGTTTGTTAAAAATCCTGGCGCGGAATAACTTGCTTAGCAATCCTTTGAAGCATGGCAGTTGCTCAATCTTCAAGCTTCATTAGATCTCTAAGAGGGAAACTTACCCAAAAAATATTAAATATTTTAGCTATTTTCATGTTTTCTTAAATGAGTCAATCAGCCCTATTCTGACCAGTGTGGATGTTGGCAGTCCTACTTGACACAATTGGCGATGCTTGGAGCCAACATGCATATTTTTCTATAACATTTTAATATTTTGAATTTTTTATTATCTTTTTATTTTTTTATTTTTTTTTCCAGTTTTAGAGTGAGGGTTGTAACCCTCACTAGCTGTGGGTGATGGTGTTGTGGCCCTCATTAGCCCACTTAGGGGTCTGCAACCGGACCCGGTAAATCCAGTTCTCGGATCGGCCCACCCGGAAAACAAGGTCAGTAACCGGTTCCCATTGAAACCAGTTCGAGAACCGGTTCCCAGTATTTAGAGCCGGTTTAAACCAGTTCGGGAACCGGTTCCGAGTGATTACCCACCCAAAAACTGGTTCCGGACTGGTTTGAGACCTGGTTCGTGCGTACCCCGTGGAACGTCCAACCCACCTCCTCACAGGCCTCTCTCTCCTTAGCCCATTTCCCTCTAGCCCATGCTCAAGTTCTCTCTTCTCTTGTCTTCCTTGCGCCTAGTTAATAAGCAGAAGGAAATGCCTTGATAGAGCCGGTGTGATCTCAGGGAAGCAAGGTGCGATCTCACGCATGGAGCAGAGAGCGAAGCGGATGAAGCACCAAGAAGGAAACTGGCCCTTCTGGGCGCATGGAGTCAAAAAAAGAGGAGGAGGAAGCAAAGTTGAAAGAGGGATGAGGGGTTCTTCATTTTTTTCAAAAAGGGGAGAGGAGATCGGTGAGAAAAAAACCTAGTTCCACCTTCTAATTGATTTCTAAGGGACTAGGCGAAACTGAAAAAGAACGATGCAGTAACTAATCATTAGGAGAAAAGACGATTAGTTCCACCTTCACTTTCTCTACATTTCAAAGGTGGAACCGTGGAAGAATAGAGAGGGAGAAAAAAATGAAAAAAAAAAATAACAGTGGGAGAAGAGAAAAAAAGGAAGGACAACGCACCCACGTTCACAGCCTCTCACGCGGACTCCCCCCTTTGTGCCCGTGGTCTATGAAGCACTGACACGTTGGCCATGCTTCTGTTTGTGTCCAACACGTGTCGGATTTTCTGACAAGTGATCAACTTTTGCCCGACACGTTTGGACACGTGTGTCCGGAAGATGATGGAGGGTGGAAGAGAAGGCGAGGGAGCAGGGATGAGGCCGTAAGCGACAGTGAGCCCGCGATGGCGAGAAACGGCCAGAGAAAGAGCATAGACTAAGGCAAGGGCCGCCACTGTGATGCTGCGATGGACCCGACAAGGCTACAGCTGTGAGGGAGAAAGGGCCGAAGGTGAGAGGAAGAGGAGAGGAAGGCAGTCGTGCAACGAGGAAGGAGAAGGATCGAGAGGAGGAGAAGAGGAAAGGTCATGCAGCGAGTGGCGAGGACGAGGAGGTAAAGCTAAGGGTTTTGATAAGAAACATCAAAAATAATTTTGGGGGAGGGGAAGTGACATGTACAGCTTGTTTGTTAGTGGTGAAGAGAGAAAGAAAAATAAATTTGGGGTGGGCGGAAATGGACGATGGTGGTGAGGGAAGAAAGAGCGGTGGACCCTAGTGGGGATTTTTTTAATCGGAAATTTAAATAAATAAGATTGAAAAATAATTTCAAAAAAATATATGAATTTGAATTAAATTAATTAAAATAAAAATATTCATTTAATATACAACGTGTCCCAACGTGTCAAAATTCTCCATTTCTAAGAAATGACGTGTTGACGTGTCGTGTCGTGTTGCTTGTTCGTGTCACGTGTTGGTGCTACTTAGCCTGTGGTGTCCCCTCCATTGTTCAGTAAACCCATGCTCGAACAAGTAAATCAGGCAGAGGTAGTCTAACTTGGTAAATGCTTGTTTTGGCGTTGAATGAATTTATATAGGATGCCAATGTATCAATTTGTCTTTGGATGTTGATAGTAAAAACCTATATCAGTAAGTTTCAAATTGTGTCACAATAAGGATCGAGAACCATCATCTGTTGCTGCAATTTGTGGGAAAACTCAGTCTCTGTAACTCTTTGCAATTTTCATGGCATATGACTAGAAAATGTAAATGACTAGAAAATGTAAAGTGCATCATGTATATGGGAGCAGAATAGATAATGGCAGATGAGACTCATGTTACGATGGACTTGATGTTGGAATGGCATGACAACTAAATCAAATGCAATTTGGTAGCTTAAACTTGTGGTGACCTCTGTAAATTTGATGTTTTTAAAGCCTTCTTTAGATTCCAAGTTTTCACCAAATAGAGGTTATTCTAAGCATGATGAGGAAAGATCACGGTCAAGACAGCCAACTGCCGCATCCTCCAAGGTTTATTCTAATGCTTATCATTTGAAGAATTTAAATTTTCAAATAATTGTCTGCATAGTTTGGATCTTTATTGTTGCCGATATCTCTATGGATGCATGCTTCATTAATTGTATGAAATGCTGGACGTTCCTATAGTTATCTTAAATCAACCTGCTTATGGTATTTCTTGTTCAGTTGTTCTCTCCAGCAGAAGTCAAATTCTGATGTTATTGAGGACTTATCTGTTCCCTCAATAGTGAAGCGATGGGCTATTGTTGATCTGAATAGAACGACTACATGGCTGGAAAGTCGAGAAGAAAAGGTTGGTGGCTTTAAGTTCAGTGGATAGTAATGCTTGCCAAATACATGGTGAAATTTTGATCTGGCTAGAAAGAAACGGATAAAAAATCTAGGTTTGCTGCTTGATCCTCTGTACAAGCTTTTGATGAGTAAATTCTCTGTATCTTTTCTACTTGAGGGACATCGTGGGGCTTGTTTCTCTCTCTCTCTCTCTCTCGTAAATTCTCTGTATCTTTTCTACTTGAGGGACATCGTGGGGCTTGTTTCTCTCTCTCTCTCTCTCTCTCTCTTCTACTTGAGGGACATCGTGGGGCTTGTTTCTCTCTCTCTCTCTCTCTCTCTCTCTCTCTCTCTCTCTCTCTCTTTCCACCATGGATTACTGTCGGCTTTGATTACTTTAGCTTCTCCTTTTCTGTGTTCTTTGTTTTGCCGCTAATTTTATATCATTAAAAATTTGTGATCATTAGATCACAATGTTTTCCATATATATCTGCTTTTGGCGAGATTTTCAATAAGAACCCACAAATGTACCACAAAATTATTGAGAAGAGGAAAAAAAGAGTAGCAGAGTTGGCAGTTCTTTTATTTCATAAGTTTTGTATCTTTCATTGCCGATATTTACTTAAAACATGAGCTCAAATATGCCTATCTTCATGCCCGTTGTTTCATTTTGACCAAGTTATACTTTCCGCCTAATGGTTATGGTTGTGCCGTACAGTTTTATTCTTAATTTAGTGCTAGCATTAAGCATCTGCTTTGATGTTGCAGCCTCCAGCAGATGAGATAAAGAAAATAGCGGCTGAAGGGATATTAACTTGCTTGCAAGATGCAATTGATGTCCTCGACCAAAATCAGGTGTTGTATGATACAACAGTCTTGACTAAATGCCTTGTCCTGTCATTAGAATATGTATTAATGGCGAGCTCCATTTCCCACAGATAATTCGTTAAGTAAGCCATGGAGCTGTTCTTGCGGCGGCTTTATTAGAAGACGGTCTTCTGCAAGCTTGGGGTAATTATCCTCTGCCTACATGTGTGATGGAAGTGGATAATATTATCTAATTCATTGGCAAGCTCGTCGAGTCATATAGAATTCTAATGTTATATAATTTGTTTTCAGTTTTCAATCAATAGATCAAGACAAGAACATATCCATGGAAGTGGAGGGACATAATGAAATGAGTTCACTCATGGAATTGCCATTCCATGGAAAAGATGAAGTGGAATTCGCGACCATGGACACGCTAAATAAGGTGATTGTACCTAACTCTCATCCTTCTTCGGGTAAAAAGTGAGTTAATCAATTAGGGACTTGGGATAATTATTCGAGAATTATATATGAGAAGATACAGAAAACAGTCCGGGTGAAGTGCATTCATTGCAGGAATGATTGTACGTATAATGCTGATAATGGTACCTCTATTATGTGGAAGCACTTGAAAAAGTGCAAAAAGTATCCTCATGCAAATAAAAAGCAAATGCTGTTTGCATCATGTGACAAAGATGTGATGGACAAAGTAGGGAAAATACTACTAGTGGTGGTAGTGTTTTAACGACATGGAAGTTTGATCAAGAATGTTATAAGCATATGCTTGCTCGAATGATTATCATTGATGAACAACAATTTTCCATGGTTGAGCGTGTTGGTTTTCGTAATTTTATTACTGAATTGCAACCTCTTTTCCAACATCTTTCTCGATTTACAGTGGCAAGAAATTGTATGAAGTTATATCTAATTGAAATGACTTGTTTAAAATATTGCTTTGGTAAGCTTAAATCTAGGATTGCACTCACAATGGACATGTAGAGTTCCATTTAAAACTTGAACTATTTGTGTCTTATTGCACATTATATTGATGTAAATTGACAGTTGCATAAAAGAATAATCAATTTTGTGGTGATGCATAGTCACAAGGGTAGGGAGATTAAAAAAATGGTGGAGAAATGCATTTATGATTAGGAAATAGAAACAAAAGTGTCCACAACAACAGTGGATAATGCCAGTTCAAATGATGTGGTCATTGGTTATTTGAAAGAAAAATGATTAGAAGAAGGATTTTTGTTTTTGAATGGCAATGCTTTACATATGAGATGCACTGCTCATATATTTAACTTGATAGTAAGAGACGGATTGAATAAGGTGCGTGATTATTGCACGCATCTGAAATGTAGTTAGATGTGTGAGGAGTTCTCCGGCGAGAGCCAAGACATTTAAAGCTTGCATTAAGGATGAGAGGATTGCATACAAGGGTTCGGTCTATCTTGATGTTGCCACTAGATGGAACTCCACTTACATAATGTTAGACACCGTCATAAATTTCAAGAAAGCTTTCTTAAAAATGGAAGAAGATGATTTATTTATTTTAAGTATTTAACAATGATCGAAGATTAGGAAAATGCCATAATGCTTTCTAAATTTCTGAGACAGTTTTATGATGCAACCAAAAGGATGTCATATAGTGCATATGTTACTTCAAATGATTATTTTAAGATGATAGCTATGTTGTATAAGTATTTGAATGATGCAGCGAATTCTTTAGACCCAAAGCTTCAAGCTATGGGTTTAAAAATGAAAGTAAAATTTGACAAGTATTATGAGAATTTGGATAAAGTTAATATGATGGCATTGATTGCGGTTGCAATTGATCCTACAAAGAAGTTGAATTATGTAAAGTTCTGTTTTGAACAAATTTATGACGATGAAACAAAAATTGATGAGATACATGATAAAGTGAAGGTCGCCTTGGAGAATTTGTATAAGTCTTATGAGCGATCTTTTGTTGCCTTTTTTTCTAGTAAAGAAGAATTTGGTTGTTTGCCAATATTGATAACAATGAATGTGAAATCGCTGCTTGGCGCAAAAGCTTTCTCCATGCGAAGAAAAAAGTGTTGGATGAAAATAAATCTGAGTTTGATCGGTATCTTGAAACTGAAAGTGAAGATATCCTTAATTTAGATCTTTTGATGTGGTGGAAGAATAATAGGTCAAAATATGAAATCTTATCTTTGATGGCTCGAGATGTTTTGTCTATTCTCATGTCTATCGTTGCTCTAGAGTCGGCTTTTAGTACATCGAGATGTGTACTTGATGGCTTTCGATGTTCTTTGACTCCTGAAATGGTGGAAAGTTTGATTTGTACTCAAGATTGGTTGAGAGCTGTTCGTTTGCCAACTAATGTTAAAGAGTGCATCAAGAATGCGTCTAAGTTTGAGACGGGTAAGTCATATATACTTCAAATGCTTTAGTTAGATTTGGATTGTCTTACCGAGGACATTATCATTGGATAATAAATTTCATTTTGTGAAAACTCTGATTTTATGGTAAGTAAATAGACTTCATTTTGTGCATACTATACACTGGTCTAATATTCATTTTGTGCAAACTGTACACTTATCTCTAATTTCGTGGTCTAGGATGTGGTGTGGTTTAGGAGGAGTTTGGTGATGGGCAATCTGCTATACTTCTTAGTCCACATAAAGATGGCAGAGGATAAGACTTGCATCGGCGTCAATTGTGAAATTGCAGCTTCGAGCATTGTTGTGTTAGCTATAAATCTTAGGATTTCTTGGGAAAACTTTCATTATTGCGAGTTCGTTTACTTAATTGCTAATTTATCATTTCTTCTTTGAATGCTAATCGAGTTTCATCTTTACTTTTGTGATTGAACGAAGGACTTGAGCTCTCGATATTGAACCAAGGAGTTGAGCTTTCTTTGGGATCTTGATGTATGAGTTAATTATGAGTGCTTAATATAAAACAAGTTGCAAAAAGGATTCCAATATAAATATGGTTAACCTTAGAACCGGACCGGAAAAACAGGATGGGTAAGGTACAGGGTCCAATATAAACAGGGTAGGGTACATGGTCCAAAAATAGGGAATCGGTAATAACAGGGTCTGATCAGGGTTCAGCTCTGGTACCTACCCTATTTGGACCCGATCATCCCTAGCAACACCCTCATTGGCCACTAGGCAAGGGTTCATGGCCCCCCACAATGCCCTCGCTAGATTTGGGTTAGGTAAAGGCTGGGCCCTCATTGGTGATATTGGTCGGCTAGGACTACAACACCCTCATCGAGGATCAATAGTCCTCAATCCAAAACAGAAAAAAAAAACATTAAAATCTTTCACATCAACATTGTCTGGTGTCCATGCCAAGGATCCCAACCCAAATAAAGTTTTAGGACTCAAGTGGCAAAACTAAAAAGTTTATGATTGGATTGACAAATATGCAATATATTTAAGACTTAATTAGTAATTTTTATCTACAAGATTTGACAAAAGAAAAAGAAGAAAACTATATTGCATAAAATCTAACAAATATAGACAAGATGAACAAACTGAAGATATTTTATGTACTTATAAAATTAACATGGGCAAAACTGAGAAACTTGGAATACTAATTTAGTAACAAATAAGCATAATTTGCCCGCAATAGTGGGGTCTAGGGTAGGAGGACGTTTTTGGCTGCGTAAGCACTTCTTGTAACATGGATATAAAGGCTTAACACCGGCACAATCTAAATTGCACATGCAAATGATGCAGTCACTATAAGAATTGACATGCACTAATTGTCGAAAAAAAATGCGAAAACGATAGACACCGCCACCGTCGCTAGCCTCTTAAAACCATTAACCTCCATTTGATTTTTTTTTTCGTTATCACTCACTAATCAAAAAATGAAAACTTGTGGCAGACAAAGAAGAGAAGGCAGAGAAATTTATATACAGTGAAGCTAAGCTAGTTGGGGCTCCTTAAGAGGAGAAAGTTTAGGCTCCTTGAAGATATCTTCTAATCAATATTAAATATCTTATTTTGGAGAAACTTGATTGGGATCATTCCACAAATGATTAATGAATATTATTCCAATGTATAATATGATTGATGAACTTTTGATTAGTTTAATGTGGTCCCAAACTTTTAACCTAATGTTGATTCCCTGAACTTTTGATTAATGTTCAATCTAGTCTTTGAATTACTACATTTCCATATCCAATGTAGTCTGGGAACTCAATTAAACATGTAGTAAAATTTTATGACCATATCAAATAAATTAAAAGTTTAAGGACTGCATTATAATGTGGGGTAATGTCTACGAATTATTTGTGTCATTTTCCAATTTGGTTCCATGCATTGGGGAATCCAAAAAATTATGCTTGAATATACTTAATTTTCAATTCCATTTGAGCCCTTGGGGAGCGTCTTGGTATGCTTGTCCTATGGAAAGCTTAGAAATAAAAGAGCACAATTAGTGACAAAACTTATAAAATCACAGAAACTAGTGATTGATATACATAGTAAGCACCCTCAAAAGCATCATCAATAATATACATCGCATTGATTTCTTAGTCATGAAGCGGCACATTAATTACATGGAACTTCCATTATAGTTTTAAGGGGGGAAAAAAAGAAATGCTAGCTTTAAAATATAGATGAAAATAGGGGAGATTAGCTGCAAAGAAAGTTTTAGAGAGTTATTTATTTATTTTCAAAGAGAAAATAAAAATTCGACCAAAAAAAAAGTTATCCTTTTTATTGAGGAGTGTTTAGGTCCACCTGTCTGCCTCCGATTGGGAGGATGTTGAGGCACATACAGTGATTAGTCTCTTTGGTTTAGGTCCGATTTGATTGCACAGAACAAAGAAAATATCGACACTCCCCATTAGCCATTTCATTTATGTAGAGTAATAAATCAAGGCCTTTATCCAAGTTTAAGTTGCCTAAATCTGGTCATTTGCACGTGTAATTGGGAAATATTCGCAACATATTTCACATCGCTTATGAGTGCACCGGAGTGCTTTCGGTTCGGACTAGCTCGCGAGCCCATTTTACAGGCAGGTTAAATACATAATTACTCTTGGACACACATATATATATTTATTGGTCGTAATTTGTAAATTATCCTTCCGCATAAAGGTGAAAAACATGCAATCTGATATATTATAAGGTACAATACCGCTTAGGATTATCTTTAGGAATATTTTTTTCAAAATCATTCATTTTTCATGAAAGAAACAAATTAGAGAAGAATATGCTATATTATATACATTCTCTAATGGCCAAGTCACTCGAATTCGGAAAAACCACCTAATCAATCTTAAATTAGGTTGCTAGTTAGAGTTACAAATATTCTTATTTGCCTAATTTGGTACTAAATCTTTTGATAATTTTCCATAGTAGGTTGCTTTTCTTGATATGTTCATATCATACCCAAAATTTCCTTTACTACTTTTTTTCCATCTTATTATAGATATGCTAAGTAAAAATTGCAATTTTACACTAGCCTTCGTAATAAGGTATATAATGGAAAATTATGACATTGACAAAATAACCATTTTTGAGAATCCCTTTATAAATAGCATATTATCTTTTCACAAAATAGCCATCTTAGGATGTTATTCATGAGGCAAACTTTTCTCCTACAAATAAAATATTAAACCCTGTAAATGTTAGAGCATACCATAAATATTTCTCTAGTCAACACAAGCACAATAATATCCCAATTACCATGATCTCATTATTTTCCAAGAATTATAAAATATATGGTGATCTCATTATTTTGCAATAATTGTAAAATATATGCTGACAAATTACTTGTCACAAATCCCAGAGCAGTATGATTTGCTTGGCAGCAGGCATTTGATTAATCTTTAAGCTTCACTGGATCTGCAAAAATTCCACACAAAAAAAACACATATATAATATAAAATATAATAATTCTAGACAAGATGAACAATCAAAATATATTTTTTGTATCTAATCTATGGATAAGATGAACAAAATAGAGAATCTGGTATGTTAATTCTGTAACGAATGAGATTAATCTCATAAAGCCTTTTATCGAGATAAGATTGGTGTATTACCCGACTCTAAGGCAGTGAACTTGTGACCGGCGGTAGCAGGAGGACATGTTTGTCTGCGCAAGCACTCTTTGTAACACGGATAAAAGGGCTTGACGCCGCCGCATTCTAAATTGCACATACGAATGATGTAATCGCTGCATTGATCGCTCTGCACCGACCGTGCCGTGAACAAAGCAAAGAGGATCAATGCCGTCGCCGCCGCCGCCGCCATCGCCGGCAGCCTATTGAAACCTGAAATCTCCATTCGACGTCTTGGTTATCACCCACTTGTCGGAAAATAAAATTTGAAGATTTTGTATCAATGAAAGATGAGCATGGGTAGGAATTTATACACAATGAAGCCAAAAGCTGTTTGAGGCAGCTTAAGGAAAGAGAGATCTGGCCCCCTTGATAATTTCCAACTCATTCAAAAAATTCCTTGTTTAGGACAAACTTGGTTGCCTGCATTGGAGGATTCAAAATTAAATGTCTCGATTTCTTTTTTTTAACGAAAAGTAAATGTTTTTGGCTTACTTAAATTTTAATTCACTTATATTTTAATTCCATTTTGGCACGAAGGGAGCTTCGTCTTGGTTTCCTTGACCTATGGATAAGCCGCGAACTGAAAGAACTAAATTAGCAACAAAACTATTTTTTTTTATCAAACAAAACTTCCACTGAACGATAATTAAGATGCATTACATAAACTACCAAAAATCCAAATTCTAAAATCATTGAAAGGAGGTGAGGGGGATTAGCCACCCAATTTCAAGGAATAGTGCCCCTTTGGTGGGCTTTAGCTATCGAATGGAATTGAACTTCAACCGTTCCAAGTCGGCTCAATAGCGACAAAACTAATTCAATAATAGAGATCGTGGATAGTACCAAACGAAATATTGTAAAGATATTTGATTTCTTGATCTTAATTTATTTTGTATCTTAGTCATGAAACACCCGTTAATCACGCGGGAATTTTCATTATAATAGAAAGCTTAATTTTCATTTTCCTGTGATTTCATAAGATTTTATTGAATGAGGATTTTTTTTTAAGGATCCTACCTCGGCCAGTAACAAATCAAATAGCAGAATAATCATGATAATTATCACATACATTGATAAGTATATAGTATTTCGGAGATTTATTTTTTTTTCATTTTGGAAATTAGAAAAAAAGTGAAAAAAATGTTTCTTTTTCCCCGTAGGCGAACGGGTTTAACATTTTCTTTTCTTCAGGCTTCGTTCGTTTACGGAAAAGAACTTTCAGGAAAATATTTTTTGAATTTTCCGACGTTTGTTCCACAGAAAATAAAATAGTCAAGAAAAATATTTTTTACCGATGAAAAAAAAACACCTTCAAAAGTGGGGAAAATATTTTTTCGTTTTTTCAATTAATGTTCTCCGTTTACTTTTAAATATCATGACTTCTGACAACATGCATATCTCACGCGAGATCCTCGAGTCAGCGATTTTTGACAAATGAACACCAGAAAATATTAATTTTCTGAAAAATATTTTTTAAAAATATTATATTTTCCGTGAAACGAACGGAGTCTTTTTATTTTTCGTTTTTATATGGATGTGCGTGTTTAGGTCCAGCTGTCAGCCTCCGATTGGGAGGATGATGACGCAAAAAGACATTCGATGGCGGTGCACGTGCAGAGCTCGTGCGAGCTTCCGGCAATTTTCCTCCGCCTCTTCTTCTTCTTTCCCTAGACGCGCTTGTTCTCTCCCATTCGAGCTTTTCGCGCCGGTGGATCGAACGACGTCGCATCGATCTTCATTCGAAGTCCCGTGCCGGTCGCCACCGAGCGACCTTGCTGGAGTTCCGCCGTCGATCGGTTCTCCGAGGTACGAGTTCCAGGTCCAGGTCGCCTTCCGCTCCCTCGTCTCCGGGTAATTTTCACGTGTCTGTTGCAGTCCTGTCTTCGTTCGCGTTGGATCGGCCGTGTTGTGTATCTTTCGCTTGATCGGAGTGGGAATTAAGTGGCTTCGGTATGGGGGTTGAGGTCGGCGGATTGGTGGCGGTCCTGTTTCTGTTGCTTTCAGGGACGGTTTGGTATCCTTTTGATTGCCTGCCACCTTGTTTGCTTGCTTAGTTATTATGGTTTAGGGTGGGTTCTGGTGATGGCGGAAGTCCTTTAGCCATGGAAGCAATTGAAAGCGTTTGTTCATCGTACTTATATGGGTTCATACTAGATTTGTTCTTATTCGGTTGACGAATTCGATGCGACAATGGTTGGGTTATGGCACATCGTATCGACAAAATCTTTGCCCATTAATGTGCAGAAGCCTATGGCAAAAGGGTTCGAAGCCTTGAACGATCCACGTATTTGGCAAACAGATTTAGGAAGTGGATTCGAGTTTTTCGACATGACTTTTGCCTCTTATGAATTAGGAAAATAAATAACTTATACCCAAAGAAATAGATAATTTCTCTATGTCGATTTGAGTCGTAGTGATTGTTTGAACTAATTACGTCTATCTTGTGCACAGCATTTCCATGGCATAGGTTGACAGAATTTTTTGTAGCTTTGCAGTGTGCTGCCTCTTCTGCAGATATGTACAGCAATCCGCGGCTGCAGCCTGGGGCACCTAGGCCATCGATAAATTATCAGCCTAACCCATTTGGAGATGCACTTTATGGAGCTCCTTCTGGACTTATTCAAGGTGGCCTTGGTGCATATGGAGAGAAATTTTTGGGATCAAGCTCTGAGTATGTACAAAGCAACGTAAGTATTGCACCGATAAGTTATACCACGTTTTGTTGTTGCTTGCCTTTCGAGCAACATGTGAATTTTATTTCTTTTCATTGAATGGTGCCTGGTAGTCCTGTTTTAAGTGGATTGCAGTTACGGCAAGAAGGAAGCTCTTGAGTTGCTCCAATCAAAACTTTTAGTTGTTTATTGTTTACTTGAAGGACAGTTCTGGTCTCTTCTTCTCTGTCACAGGATATAGTGTGTAGAATTACGCATAGCTGAGATGAAATGCTTGACAGGGTAGACTATTGTTCTGGAACATCCTAAGTTTCACATATGCGCTTTTATCTGACAAATATCACTTGGCATCTTTTGGATTTGTGAGAGCAGATTAGTAGGTACTTTTCTGATCCCCAGTACTATTTTCAAGTAAATGATCAGTATGTGAGGAACAAGTTGAAGGTGGTTTTATTTCCGTTCCTTCACAGAGTAAGTGATGTCCTCATTGGGCAGTAACCATTAGTAACTTCTGTTGGTCCTTTCATCAATCTGCTTTGTGTATTCCTTTCTGCAGGGTCATTGGACACGAATAACGGAACCTGTGGGAGGAAGGTTCTCGTACAAACCCCCTATTTATGATATCAATGCACCGGACTTGTACATCCCGTTCATGGCTTTTGGCACCTATGTTGTTCTTGCTGGCTTATTGTTGGGACTTCAGGGCCAGTATGTATTGCTTTCTCTGATGTTGTTGCATACTTCTGTTTTTAATTTGTCTTTGGAGACAAGTTCTTTTCCGGATCTCTATTAACTGTTTTCACGCGAATAATGCTAGCATTTCAGCTTTGCCTTGGACTGATAATTTGCATTGCCCAAGCTTCTTGGTAGATATTAATAAGGGGTTATTTTCAGGTTTAGCCCAGAAGCTTTGCACTGGCTGTTTGTCAAAGGATTGCTTGGCTGGTCTCTGCAAGTAATGTTGCTGAAAGTCACATTGCTTTCTCTGGGTGGTGTTGAGCCACCTTTGCTGGACATCGTGGCATATGCTGGGTACACATTCGCGGGGTTGTGCCTGGCTATTATTGGGAAAATCATCTTAAGACATATGTACTTTGTTATGATGCCATTGACCTGCTTATGTATGGGTATTTTCTTGGTGAAGACGATGAAGAGAGTCCTTTCTGCGGAGGTGAGAAGTTACGGTACAAGTAGGCTGCACTACCTCTTGCTCTTTATTGCTTTTGCACAGTTCCCACTTTTCTCATGGCTTGGCAATATTAGTCTCAACTGGCTTTTCTGAACTGAACCATGTAATGTTTTGACTGGAAAGAGTCCATTGTGTAGCAATTCTGAAGAGTACTGTACAGTTAGCTTCTTTTTTTCCCCTCTTAAATTTCATTCGTTGAGGTTGTTTATTCATCATGCGAGATTTGTTGCAGTGTTAGCGAAAGACTAAATAACAACTTCCTAGAACACAGCAATTATATATTGTCATTTCCGTTTCAGTTTGACCTGTAGGTCCTGTACTAGTGGTTTTGACTTCCTAGCAGTACAGATTCACTTAAATAGGTGGAAACATTGTATTTAAACCACCGATATTGCCTGCCCTGGTCTGAGGTCCTGGGGATTGTCTATTGTCTTGCTATTTTTTAGTCTTTTCCTCACTTCAATCACATTAAAAGAAAAAGAAGATCTCAATTCTTCCCCATTATGTGGACTGTTGGATCAGATAAAGCCACAAAAACAGACAACTTTGTTCCGCTGATTGGCAAGTAATCTTCTTAACTGATCAATAAATTTTTATGCTAAGTTCCTAGCAATTGAGGTGTTGAAGACATTACCTTTTGTTTTTGGATATTACCAAAAAAGTAGAAAATGTACTTGTTACTATTTCTTTTGACGCCAACAGTTCTTAGTCGTTACTGGTGAGTCATGGGTATAAAGTTACTCTTCCCATTGGAAAGCTATTGATCACATTGAATATGCAACTTACAATTTTGTATGCACAATTTTGACATCGTGTAAGAGCTATTAAATTCATAGATCTATAGTTAAAATTCTCCTTGGAGAGTTCCTAATGACATGGCAATATTACACACTAGGAAGTGAACGATGTTTTCCATTATACAATGTTGCTGAACGATATGAACACTTGTTAAATTTGCTATTTGAAAGTGAGCGATAGAGATTCGAAGTTACATTTCCCGTCCCAACCTAATCAAAATCCACATCCCGGTAGCCAGTGTATCAGATGGCGGATTGTCTTCATTCGCCCTCAAAATATTGAGGAATCGGTCTCGGGGAGAAGCGTCCTGCCATAATTTTCGGCAGAACTCAGAGACACTGCATGAAACCTAGCCTCACTGTTGTTGATGATTCCTCCTCTTGTTTCGAGGGTATGCCTCTGGGTGAGTGAGCATATGGTAAAGGTTTGTCCATCCAATGTTATTTTTGAAAGTGCGATGAGCAGTCGCACGACATGGCCATACTGTCAGAACTTACCTGCGGACTCATTCAGAAGATGGGTATAGCTACACTGTCGTAAAATTCTCCCATGTCGAAGCTCGTCTCATCATTGTCACAAAGTGATGCATAAGCAGATACTTTTAATACAGAATCTTGATTTGAAGTTCTATTCTAACAAAGAAAAAGAAAGGAAATCTAGTAGAAGAAATACCTGACTCTTTCTTCTAACCCATGATATTGAGGACCACTCTTAAAGCAGTTACGAGTAACTTTAAGATGTATTCGCGTTACGTGTGCGCACATATATATGTAACTAAGTATTGACACACCAGACTATGAGAAAACCTATCAACCGTTACCCTTGAAGCTTATCTCCTTCATCCTCTTCCGAGGTCGGGGACGGTGAAGTGTTCCTCGTCATCATCCGGGATCTCAATCCTTGGCTTCTTGTGAGAGGCATTATATCTGGAGGTCTTGGAGGAAGTGAAGTTGCCGGTCTGCGGCATCGGCAGCTGAGGAACTTCAGCAGCTTCTTGAGGGATATGATCGCTGAAAAGCCCCATTTCTGCAAGCCACTCTAGCTCTCCAAACTCGAGCTGCTCTTTCTGCAAAAAGAAAAATAAAATTCTTACAAATCAAAACGAGCTCTAGAAAAAACAGAGCAATGTGCGGCATCTTTTAAGGGAAACAAAGATCAGCAGAAACCCAAGCGCACGACATTGTTGGCATATATAGTGCAAAAGTGGTCACTCTTTATCTCACCTTATCAGAAGACTCGAAATCCGTCAACTGCAACAGGTCATCAACGCCCCATGGCGAAGTCGAGACAGAAGCCTGTTGGTGGGGTGTTTTAACTGGTTGAGAGCTCTGGTTCGGTGGCTCCGAGCAGGTTTTTTCGGCATCCTTGGCACATCTAGAACTCAGAGCCACCCTAATGCCGGTGGCCAGGAACCTCTGGTGGTTCGCAGAGAGGCTCCCTGCTGAATGGATTGGCTCGTCACAGTCCTGGCAGAAGAGTGCCCGGTCTTCGACACAGAAGATGAAAGCTGCCTTCTCCTGTATGTCGAAGTTATCGTGAAATCATTGGAAAACACTGTATCTACCTCGTATCACCGTAAAATGACCACAGAATTTGCAAGAGTTAGAAAGCCGAAAAAGACACAGTAGTTCAGTTTTGTTAGGCCATTTTATGTCGCTCGCTGTGCAAAACTCAGAGTGCCCCTATGGAAGTAAACTATGGCCAAACTAGGGTGTCGAATTGTGAATCGCTATGTCAATGATTTAAGAACAAACACGGTCAGCCAGCTAACTCCAAGGACTTGCCATTTCATTCTATTGCCCATCACGGTTGCCTTGCGCTACAGACAAAAAGAGAAAGATCGTATCTGCAAAATTGAGTGGTGAAGCAGCCACTAAGTATAGCCAGAGAGATTGATCCGTAAATAATTTAACCGAATTAACAGAAAAAAGAATTACCATCAAGTTTTCTTTATGAACTTAAAAGCGGAAGCTAATAGAAAACCAACTAATTACTTCGAACAACATAAAAAGTTGAGTGTGCGACTGTCTCTATAGATATTTCAGACAAGCTTCAAGTGGATCGCGAACAAGATTAGTATCAAACCAGATTCCCCATGAAGGACACAAGGACACAGAGAACAAATTGAAAGGCAAATCAACATCTTGACACATCAGAAAAGGAAAACGAAAAAGGAAGAAAATGGAAGTACCCGGCAAATGTCACAGGTAGGGAGGTTGTTGGAGAGGCAGTTGAGGAGGAGCCTCTGGTGCTTGCTCGCGAGTTTGTTTGCTGCGTGAATCTCCACATCACATTTCTCACACAGCGCAGCTTCATCCGCGCAACATATCACTGTCGCCGGCGCTCTCTCGCACACATCACACTGTATCTTCATCTTCTTCTTCTTCTTCTTCTTCTTCTTCAACAATCAACCTCGACAAGTGAAGTCTCTGAACCAAGCAGCAATATTTACTTTCGACAAATGCCCACTTCAGGCCAAGCCGAGAGAAAGACAGACGAGTCCAAAAAAGCAGTTTTCAGAACCAAGAGAACAAGAGAAAGAGAGAATATCACGAGGAGGAGAGAGTGTGAAAGAAACAGGAAGCTAAAGAGAGATATTCTTGCGTTCGTGGGTGCGTGTGCGTCGATGATTGATGAGTGCAAGCTACACAAGAGTGCTTGGTCGACAGTTGAGGGGGCTGAGAAGATAAGGAGATATGGATTTTTGCCCGAATCAAGAGCATGAAATCTACAGCATCCACCAAGACTTCGGTGGGGTCGCACCCCACGTGGATGTGAGCCGTTCTCAGAGAGAACAGATCTTTTATGGGAACCTCGACACACGGTGTCCAGCGCAGCACATCAATCTTGAATAGGGATAGATGTCGCTTTGATTGTTGGAAAAATCAAGAACCTATCTTCAAGAGGAACATGTGCCATGCGAGACAAGCCATAAATTCATATCGTGTGGTATTAATAGCGTAATTTCGAAAAAATAAAAGTGTGAAGTCGAGAAATAGAAATTCTACTTTATCCTTTATTCTAAATGACAAAAAGTAGAAGTGAGCATGGTTCTTTAAACGGAGAAATCAGGAACCAAACCGATAAGAACCAATCAAGTTTTAGGTTTCAAGATATGCAAGGTAGGTTTCAAGTTCCTAAGTTTGAATAATTTATTTTGACATATAGGTTTCAGGTTTTTGGATTTGGAAGTTGGACCCTGAACTCCATGACGCAAAACCTAAAATAATTTTTTGCATTTGTATTGATCTATATTTTACGTGATCCTCCAGTATTAATGAAGTTAGCACTTTATGACAAAAAGTGTTAATTTTTACAAATTTTGAAAATCCCATGGACATGAGTACTTCTTGCCAAACTTACAGGAGGTCAATCAACATTGAGTATTCTATCGTGTTTGGAAGGAGAGTAGTTGCAAACTTTTGACCTCAAATTATATACACGCAGAGAACTTTTGGTGTCAACCCCAGTTGAGCTGTGGATCACTGCACATGCTCAACTTTGCTAAACCAGGGAATGAAACATCTCGTGGTCAACCCAACCAAAGAAGAATGCAGATTGAACTTGACCCTGAAAACCCTAATTTTGAGCCTCCTCTGGGACATCATTCCTCGACGGATCTCCATTACGACTCCCGCAGCGGTCTCGTTAAAACTCTTCATCGACCTCTTGAGCTTCCTCTTAATCCCTCTGGCCCGCTCACGATCTTCGTGACGGTCATGATCGCAACCATCTTCTTCCTGCGGTGGCGGTGACGAGGAGGAGAAATGGTAGCTCTTTAGGAATGCTTGCCTTGCATGCCAGTATTCACGGCCTCTCCGATACTCGCATGCGCTAATTATGATTCCTTCGTCATGACGATCATCCGCTTGCAAACTGTAATCTTGATCGTTGACTTGATGAAGAAGATCATCGTGAAGTTCGCGTTCGCTACTCATGCGTGGTTTTGTACTTGGGCGCTTCGCATGACGCTTTGGTGCGAGTTATACCAAGTTTCGGTTGATGTGTCATGGCTTTATATAGACTCAAAGTAAAATAAAAAGACCGAAGCAAAAGGCTGGTGGTTGTAGAGATTAAGAAAGTGAATGTATTACTTAGTGGGTGAACAACAAAGGAGAATGTGCAATTAGGGTTGGTAGCTTCTGTTGCACCCAAGACATATCCACCCCGTAGAAAAGAGAAGGTTTAATATTTTGACTAATGATTTCGGGCATGTATGTTCTGCTCTCCAGTGATGTCATCCTTGAATCAAAAAATTGTTACAACATTACATTAAGGTATAATCAACATCTCATTAACATATCTAATTATTTACGTCAATACCATAACGTCATATTATTATCGTGCCATGTTGTCAACACACGATTCCTTCCATTAAATCATAGTTGTGATCGGTGTTGCCATTTCACTGAAAGAGTATTGTATAATGCTAATCCTTTTCTATAGGTAAAGTTGGCCAAAAAAGTCCTAAACCTATTATATGCCATCTAATTCAAGTATAAACTTTTCAATTGTGCTAATTTTGTTCTAAATTTTTTTCCTTGATAAATAGTCATAAACATTTTAATTGTATCAACCCAATATTGAATCTCGTAATGATTTGTTAACTTAGCCCTCAATTTTTTGACAATTTGCTAATTTATTCATTTGAACCAAATTTGCTTGAAAATAGCTAATGTGATGGTCTAGTCAATATCGACTATTCTACGTGGCAAGCTTCGTGCTAACATGGCCTGATTAGCCAAAAACAAAGGACAGGAATGCTTCAACTCTCCATAGCTGGGAGAGGTCAGCCTCTGGCATTAGCGAGGGTGAGGTCAAACCTTGACAAGCTAGCCACTTAAGAGGCCAACCTCACCTAACAATGGTTAGGTTGAGCATTGTAGGGCTAGCAAGGTTAAACTTGCCAACCATTGCCACAATCCGGCAACTAGCTAAAGGAAGAAGGAAAAGAAAAATATATATAAAAAATTGTACACTTTATCAATTATCGTTGGGTATGTTATGTAGGATAGCTAGCATCGAGTAACTGTGTTAGTATTTCTTATTCTTTTATAAGAGAATCCCCTTTTTTCCATATCCATCTCACATCAATAGCTTAACCCTAACGACCTATAAGTAGTTTTAGACAAGTTTCCTTTGAAGTGAATACTATCAAGTATGGCTTGTCATAATTTATCTTCTAGGGTTTTGTTGTTTGGGAATTAATTTATTTCAGGCCGAAATTGGTCGGTGGAGCTATTTTAGCAAATTATTAAAAGATTTAATAACTAAATTAGCAGTTCATTAAAAGACTTGAAATTAAATTATCACAATTAAAATGTTTATGACTAAATTGACAAGTTGCAAGAAAGTTTAGGAATAAATTGATACAATTGAAATGTTTCAAACTAAATTAACCACCATATAATAGGTTTAAAACCTTTGTTAGGCAAATTTCCCCTTTCTAGTACATTACCAAACCTCGGCTGACTTCAAAATGACCCTTTTAAGCAACTGCTCTTTCCTTAATGGCCAGTACTTTAGGTTTTCACTCTACCTAAGAAAAGTAGACCGATGATGACAATGCATTAATTTAAGGAGTTAGTCATCTTAGGTAGATGATATCAACATATGACAAAGAAGACTTGAGGAAGGTTGACGCTTGTCACGTCCGCAGAGACATATGAACTTAGACATGCAAAACTCTCAAAAGGCCCCGCAGCAGTCTTGGACTAGGCTGCAGCCCATTTCCTTTCTTGTTCTGGTAAGTTCATGTCCTCGAGCTGGCTTGCGTAGATGTGACTTTCGAAAGGATCCGATCAAGAAAACTGAAGCCCATTTGAGATTTGGTCCAATGCTCTCCGCTCATGGAAGAAACGGGAATCACGAAGTGCGATCTCCCGGAGTTAATGTATGCATTCGCACGCAAGCAAGGGTGGGGTGGACGGCGCGCGACGTCTAGGTCGGTCACCGAGTTAAAAGTCTAGAATTTGCGGACGGCGGAAAGATTTATTACTGGACTTGAAGGTGAGAAGTTACTCCTACGAATTCTCGAGATTCGATCAGCTCTTTCTGGGTCTTTCGAAGTGAAAAATTCATATCGGATGCGGCTTGGATTCCTTTTCTTGTGCCCGAGTATATCGAGAGGAATCTCTACTGAAGAACGTCTCTTTGGCTGATCGTGAAAAGGCCCAGTTTCTAGTTTGGTGTCTCCCAGCGATTTCTGGGATATTTTGATCTGGGTTTTCTTGATATTGCCAAATGATTCGAGAGCGAAATTGGGCAAATCTCATACTGTTTGCAGTCGTGAAAGTTCCAATGTGTGGGCGAGTGAGAAGGTAATTGAGGTTTCTGCAGATGGGGAAGCCTTTGTTTTACGAGATCTTGGAGAAACCTGCGACGAGTTGTGTCATAGGATTGTGCTGTGCGATATGGTACTACATTCAGAAGAAAGGGATTGGTTATTCGCATGTCGGACTGAGCTACGACGCCGCCATCGAAGGGCACTATTGGCGGATAATTACCTCGGCGTTTTCGCACATTAGCGTCTTGCATCTTGTTTTCAATATGAGTGCGCTCTGGAGTCTTGGAGTAGTAGAAGAGCTGGGGCTCATGGGTCTTGGCGTGGCGTATTATCTGGAGTACACCCTCGTTCTGGTCATTTTGTCAGGGGTGCTTTTTTTGGGCATTTACCATGTATTGATTCATCGATTCAAGCTAGAGTATTTCCGGAGAGTCACAGCTGTTGGGTATTCCTGTGTTGTTTTTGGGTGGATGACGATTCTTGCTGTGAAGCAGCCCTCTTCAAAGCTTGACCTTTTCGGATTTCTTTCACTTCCCATCAGTTTTGCACCTTTTGAGTCCCTAATTTTCACTTCTATCATTGTTCCCCAGGCAAGTTTTCTTGGGCATTTATCAGGAATCATTGTCGGGTATGCTGTTGCTTGGGGGGTGATTCATGGAATGAATGGTTATTGGGCTATCTCAATGCTGGGATGGGTTGTGGTTATGTTCATATATAGTTTGAAGAGATCTGGTGCCTATGATTTAAACTTTCTCGAGATTGAATCTGTTACTGATCCCACCTTGCCTTCTTTGCGGTTTGTCGCAACTGGGAATGGTAGAACTTTGCAAATGACTGCGCTTCCAGTTGGAGGTGTTGAGCTTGTGTGACCTTGAGCCCTGCTTCCTTCTCTTATAAGGGTGGAAGCTAGCTCGGGCCTTGACTTACTTGAGATTTTTCATGATGCACAATATAACAGTGATTTTTCCTTGGCAAGATTTTGTTCACCTCACAAAGATTTCACTATTCTGTAAATGTGTTTTGGTGAATCACTCTGTTGTATGGTACTGATACTATTTGCCTAAATTATTACACTAGCATATGGTTATCGTTGCTTACTTTGCTTATTTTGTCAAACACAGAAGCTCTCTTATTCTTTATGACAATCTTTAGTTGGAAATTGTATTCTAGAATCTTGATATTTTGTGGCTTGGTTGTTTGAAACATTCCGGTATATTCTTCTGGCAACTTGTTTTAACAACATTAATCATTTAGGGAAATGATGGTCTTCAGGTGATCCTTTTATGAGGAGGATAACTTACATGGTGATTCTCTTGCAAACTTGACCAATCAACCTGATTAAAGTAGCTATCGAACTGTGATCTAAGTGATTCTCTCACAACCTTGACTAATCAACCTGATTAATGTAGCTATCGAATTATGAAGCTTTGTTATGGAATATTGATTCTTAATGAAATTGCATCGCCTTTCTCTCTCTCACCAAAAACAAAACTGTGAAATTGTAAAATTTGTGGTGGCATTCCAATATTGTGATGCTTGTAGTCCTATTAGACCTCTTAAGAGATTTTCTTGATTGGTCAATTAAGATCCCAAAATTCTAAACAAGCAGATTTTTCGGGTCCTGATACCTGTTTATTTCGCATAGCACCTGACCAACATCAAAGGGAGCCACTACGTAGGTAGGAGGGGATTATGATAAACTTAAATTCGATTAACTTTTGGAGCTAGATCATATTCAGTGTATTGTTAACCTTATATTATAGCTTGAGCTTCTTTCCGTACTAGTTTCCAGATCAAGCAGATTAATTTCCTTGACGAAATATTTTTGTGTTTCTTTTGTCGCGGTGGCACTACTTTTTTTCTTTTGTCATTCTGGCACGGCAAACATCTTACCTACTACCACGTGAAACCATTGTAAAGAATTAGGAATAGTTGTAAAAGGTTTATTAACACCTTCGTTGGCTGCATTACTTATACAGCTATTTCCAGAATTTGCTGGAGTTCATGCGTTTAAGCTCATGTTTTGTAGGATTCACTGCTCCTGTCTGCTGTGTCTCCCCTCTTCATACAATCAATTCCTCGCTTCTGAAGTAATGGCAATGATCGGACATTTTTTAATCAGATGATGGTGATTATTTTGCAATATGCTTGACGCCAAAAATAAGCAAAGCATGTGTTACACCTTCTGTCTTTGCATCAAGCATTTATGCAACTTTTTTCGCTGTTTTGATCATCAGGCTTTTCTGTCCGGTTCTCCTGCATTTTGATGTAGTCCTGCGAGTTATCGCAATCACTTGTGATGCTTTCATTCTTGTTCTCCACTGGTCAGTGTCAAATGGTCTGATGAACCTTGAGATTTTGCACAATATCTCTCTCTGCCACTATGGTCTATCGGCAGGTGATGAATGTACACGCAGGTTTTTGATTTACAGAGTGTGTAAACAAAAATGAAATCATGGCCTTTCTTGAGCCTCTATGGTTGTTGCGAGTAAGATATTTTGCGGTCGCATGGCTCTGTTTTTAGCCTTCGCCAGCTCAATCTATGCTTCTCAGAAAATGGTGTCCAGATCTAGCATTATTCACATCTGATAATGTTTGTGCTTTGTCTATCTACCAACTTAGCGGAAGACTCTCACAGGCTCTCGCACTTAGCAATCCAAGCGGCATATTCATGTCTTTGTAGTTGTGGCGCATCGGCGTAGGTCAGCATTTTACGATTCATGGTTTGCTCGGATGTGACGCTGTCTCCAGAGATTTTGTTTTGACGACTTCTTGAGTAGTTTTCTCTTTCAGCTTTGATCAAAATGACGCGATTAGGAGATTGGACTCCTTGATGGGAGAAGTAGAAAACTCTGAAATGCTCTTCTTCAGGCTTTCTTGAGCTATTGTTTTCTCTCTTCAATCATGTTGATGATCCGCTAATATGGACAAGAAGTTTGGTCCTCGTATTGGTTAGATCTAGACAAATCTTGAAAAGGGCACGACGCGTAGCTGCGCGGCTTAATAGACTTGTAAATTATTTAATCTCTTTCTCTTGGAAAAATTGGTCTTAACTGAAAAAATGACCAATAAAGTGGTGCATCAAACTCGAGCTTTAAGTCTAATTGAGCTTTTGAATCCTTCATTTATGCAACCAAATGCCTATCAACGTCCAATCGAGCTCTTTTAGTAACTTCATCAGTTGAACTTGGAGAATCCTGACGTGATGCTGCCGCTTGCGTGAATGCATCCACTCCCTTAGGGAAAGGAGTTCATTGGAATATTTACTGAAAATTTTACGACTTAATTGGACGAATAAAAAATTTAGGATTCTTAGAATTGTGTCGTGCTCGTCTGAATATCTCTTAAAAATGGCCATAACTGTATAAATCAATCTCATAATCAAACTCTTTGCATTTCCTACCATTACTTCATAAGTTGGTAGTATGAAGTGATTGAGAACTAGAGAGATTATAAGATGGGCACAATAAACGGGGTGCATCTCTAAAAACCAAATGCTAGCCATCACCTACGTCAATCCTTCCGCTCAGAACTAAAACCTCCCTTGGAAAAATAAACACCCAGTTAATATGTGTTGCTGCTATTCACAAATTGTAGAGCATACCAGATTTCATTCAATTCAATATTGGCAACACATAAATACAAGGCCCTTGCAGACGTTGAAGATGGGTAGACAAAAGAATCGTTGTCAGTCCTCGGCCATATGATCTACCATATAGATGAACGAAGTAGCAGACAGCATGAGCAAGCGCAAAGCGGTACACGTCAGCACAGACGTCCCCAAATTCTCTACATGTGGATATAGTCTTTGATAGCAGGAAATTCTTCCAGAAATTGACATCAACTCTGCACATGACATGTATCATCTGTATGAAACCAATGTACAACAAAAGCTGGTATATTATCAACAAACAGAGAAGGGGGTCGATGCATCTCTCTTACTCTCCCACATGCACTCTTTGCAACATTTGATTGCTGGAGAAAGGAAAAAAAATTTCGAAAAAAATCAACCACCAATTTAGCACTTTTGTTGAATGCAATGTTTGCCAAGACCAGTGAATAGCAGAATATGTCTTGGTTAATTTGAAAACAAAGCCTCAGTGACAGATGCTGTATCAAGAGCCTGAATACTTAAATTGACTTCGCACTACAAATATTATGGCAATGGCAAGCATCAGATACAACCACATAAGCACAAGTATAATTGCAATAACAAACTTAAAGGCCTTCTAGTCAGGCCCAAGTTGGACCCAAGGTGAACTTTTTTCTGGCGGGAGTCCTGAGGGTGATCTCTAAGCAATTTGCATTGCAAAATTTTCTAATCTTTTCAACAGAAGTGGAGATCTCCCCTAAAAAGAGTTAACCTTGACTAGTGCTTGTCAAATTTTTTGTGTCAAAAAGATCTCTAATAGGTACAAAGCAGTGCTAAAGAAGAGCGCTAATGACGAGGTGTACCGAATCTTATCTTCGCAATTGATTCTCCTTGGAAAGTGGAAATGTCATAACAAGCTATTAGACCAGCATCACACATTAAAACATGCTTGAACGGCTTACCATTTTTCTATTTTATCATTCTTGTTATCACCATCAATGCCATTACTGTGCACTGATCCAGAAGGAGAGCTGCTGTCCAGGGAGCTTTGATGAATCAAATGGGAAAACCCTTGACCGATGGACCTCCACCATCTAGTGGAAAGAGAGGACTGTAGATTTACATTAGTACCATCAAACGGTTCCATTGGACTCGCTGAAGCAGGGTCGAGCTCGGAGAATCTAACAGCACCCAAGATTCTTTCTGGTAGCTCCAACTCTGTCTGGCTCTCGATAAGGAAAGCCAAGTCAACTGTCAATGTCGCGATGTAGCCAAATGCCAAGTGAACAATCGCGCTGGCAACCATTGAGGACCCAATGTCCACATCTACTTCTAGAAAATTGTCTGATACAACATATTTACAGGTAAGGGCACGTCCAATTATGCAAATAGCCTGCTCTCCAACCGCCTTTTTAACTATCCAAGGACCCTTCACAATGTTTGCAATCAATTTGAGACGTGAGTTTCTATACACATCATCACCTCTTAAGAACTGGCCCATCAGGGAACCCTCTTGAATAGGTTCCTTGGCTACAAAATACGCAACAGCACTATAGTTATCCTTGCTTGGCACTTGGAGATTGAAAGCCCATACAAAAGGTCTGTTCCCATCGGGAAATTCAGTTTCGATGGCCTTCCTCACCCGGCTATTTGGATTGTTCATGACCTCCCAGACTTTTGAAGAACTTTTAATCCAATCAAATGCAAGAGGCTTCAAGAGATACTCCCCGGCAGGAATTTTGACCCTGTTTGCAAAATATTCTGGACCTCTAACCATGAATTTGTCTCCAGGTGGAGAAGCCCATCCCTTTGGACAGTCATCAGGATCAAGGCATGGGACAGCCCCCTCTGACTTGACTTTCTCTATCCACTGAGGATCACTTGCGTGAGCAGAGCAGCCCATTTCCATCAATTGACTGCACCGTCGAATAATTCAAGATAACAAAGAACATCAAGAAATATCATAAAAGATGAATATGTTGTTTCACCACTGAGGTGAGGAGTTGAGAAACACCAAAGATACACTGATCCTCTGAATATATTGTTTCTGCTCACTTCACCTAATATTGCATACAGGGAAGAAAGATCCCTCCTGTCAAATAGAACCATGTTCATTTTGCAAATCTACTTTACTAACTCGCAATGTCATAGTAGCAGGAGGGAGAAAGAGAGACAGGAAAAAGAGACCACTTAACAAAGTGCCCATGCCTGTCAAAGTAGGTATACAGAATACAATTACATGTGTGCTATAGAGTAAATTGGTCAACTGATCTTCATTTTATGCCTACTTATACCAAATTGATAATATGGAGGGCAATAGCCACTTTCAGATTCCAACGCTTTTACCCATCTAACAGTCAGGGGAGATGCAAATCAACCCAATGATGACATAAAGAGAGAGATAAATCTTCAGAGTACATCTGATGACTGAGCCAAGTGCTCGAGAAACAAACTTCTGAAAGTTCGAGCAACTTATCAACAAAAAGAGCTTTCAGAAACGAATTGCAACATAGATATTAATCAAGCACTATCACTTCTTCTAAGATGTGGATAACCCAAAAGCACATCACTATTTCTTTTGCGCAAACTCTTCCTTCTGTGGCACATAATGATCTACATCGCATGGAAGAAAAGGACGATCTTTACAACACATGCTTGACATCTAATTCATTGTCTTCCTATGATTTTTTTGAAGTTCTTCACCAGAAGAGAGATTTAAGAAGAAAAGTTAGACCTGCATCCATATCAACAGCCGAAACCCAAAGCAAACTGAAGCTCTGCTGATATTTTCAACAATAGAAGAAGATTATGAGGCCCAAAACACACAAACCACAGCTTGCACCCACAAATGAAATCACACGAAGAAAGGAGCAGATCAATTGCCCGAAATGCAAGCAAAAACAACACAAGAAAGCAGGTTAATCTACTCCAAACACCAGTCATGCGGATCATCCAAATTCCATGTCAGGGCTCAGCCTCGAATCAAGATTAATAATCATCTCGACCAGGAAAAACAATCGTTGCATGTGGAATTGCATACCAAAATCAACAAAAATCGCCTGAAAGACCCAGAAAACAAGAGATTACGCCTCAAAAGGACAAAAAGCTATTTCAAGAAACCATAAAAGTGAGGGTCAAGATGCATAAAATTAAATATCTCGTGACTGTTCAAAGCTAATAAACGAGAAATGAGGGGACAAAGAAGAAAATATCCAACCTTTAGCTGCTGAGGAGAGATTCCAGAAACTGGGTCTGTTTCATGACAAGCTGACAGATCTTCCAATCACAGGGCTCATGTGGGTTGTGGTAATAATTTATGTAGTCAATACGGGAAGCTTCATCGACAGCTTTCAGGCGAGATCCCTCCCATTTATTTGCTGTCATTCTTGTTTTATTTTTTTTATGTTTTCGAAAGTAACTCTCTTTTACTTTTCCAAGACTTGTGATTTTATTTCGCCAACGGAGAGTGTAAAAACTTAAAAAAAAAACGATCTTTATTAATTCTTGAATTTCTTAGGGGTGTCATCCAAAGCTGTAAAAGAACGACCGACCAAGGCAGAAGAAAGATTCTCACGTCAGACCTTGGAGAATGTAAGGTTTGCTTTCATGGGTCGTCGTGTCGCCGTCCCATTGGCCACTGGATGACAAAGGTATTTGAGAATCGAGATGGTTTTGATTAGGGGTGAGCATGGTCCAGATTGGTCTGGTCCAATACCCAATCCAAGAACCAATCCATACAGTATCAATCTTCAATTCTTAGGACCTAAATCTTTGTTATATAGAAAACAACTATCGGAAAAATATTATCCGAATTTTTCATTTTTAATTTAAGAAAAATAAACTAAGAAAATATTTTCCAAAAACACATTCAAGTATTTTTTTTTTAGTCAGGTCCTATTCTACTCGATCTATATCTATTGTACAAGTAATTGTGTGCGTCGTGTGTCCTATGCAGGTAATGATACCCTGCGCCCTCACTCACGCGTCCCCACCCCATACCCCCGAGAAGGTGGGGAATCGAACTCCCCACCTCCCCCTCCATGAGGGAAGGGTGGCCACTGGGGCATCATAAGTTTCTACAGACCTTCTAGCTCAAGGCAGATTCAGAGGTGTTTTGAGCTTTTAGCATTAAATATTTCTAGGATGCAAGCACAATTTTTTTTTTCCTTTCAACTTTTCCATCGCTAATTTTTCATAATTCCGGAGATGTCCTCACCTCAAGGGACATCCCTGGCAAGGTGTTCAATATCCTAGTAACTTCAGGCAATCGAACCTCCACCAGCGCCTCTAATTTATCAAATAATTTTTTGGAAATCAATCCTAATCTCAACACAGAAAAATTTTGCGTCTTGACTGTAGTAAATGTAAAGTTATTCTTCATGGGTTCCCATTGATGATATGTGCATAGTACTTTATGAAGAATCAGCAATAGATTGAGGAGCTGGCCAGGGCCCTCGCCCTTTAGCCGCATGAGACCTGGCACAATCATTATTAAAACTAACCAAAAAAAAAACTCTAAACTATTTCGGTATTCCAAACTTTTTTTTGTAACACTGAAAATCCTAAAGTTGTATCCGTATCACACATCTATCCTAAATTATTTTTTTGCCACACCGAAAATCCCAAACTTATACTCATTGAACACACTTATACCGAATTTTGAGATAAATGTGTTAGATGAATATAAATTTAGAATTTTATGTGTCACAAAATAAAAGTTCGTAGAAAATATGTCACATTGATATAAGTTTAAGATAAATGTGTCATATAGATACAAGTTAGAGATTTTTGTGTTTTCGGAAAAAGCTTGAGGTAATTATGTCACATGGATATAATATAGGGTTTTTTTTGTGGATTTTCCCCTTAAATCTGTAATCCAGAAATCCCATGTAAATTTTCTTCAGATCATAACCTTGCTAAGTATTACAATTTCTTTTTTTATCTTGCCCCTTCAAGATTTCTGATCATCTCAACCTTCCCTAAAGAGGCGGAAGAATCAATGTTTAAACTTCCAATGAACGCATTAACATCATAAATAGACAGATGCACGTCATAACTTAGCCATGTTTCCATTGACACCCTAGCCCCAATTAGAACTATTAGCCTTCTATTATTAAAACCGACAATAGTTCTAGCCTTGCAGGGTGCTTTATTACAAGACATCTCATGATTGATCACTCAACCAAATTCATTGGTGGCAATGTTCTTCTTGCAAGGTTTTTAATACGAGAACGTTTACGTGCACCAACCTCTAGCATCCATTCATTAGAGTTGCCCCACGCGTTACTTTTTGCTGAAGAAACTAATCTATAGCCGTAAAGAGAGCATTTCGTACGTGGCATCAACTAGTAGACGCATCGGTTAGTATGATCCAATAGCTAACTAACAAATGGTATAAGGCACCAAGTAACTTCCGTGGATTAGTGGAATGGCGAAGCATTTAGTTTAGATGTCGATGATCTCATGTTCAAATCACAGCGTCTCTCATTCAAAGTAATTTTAGAGACTATCTGTGTCACCCTTTACACGAAACTTTGCATGTGCACGTTGACGTGGTGGATTATGTCGTTCTTTGGGATTAGTCGAGTCAAAGATATAAATAACCGTGTTATCTTAAAACAAAAGGAAGAAAATTGAATTTTTTGGGCAAGCCCGTTAGTTGTCCTTTGGGTCAGCCAAGATTCCATGTCACACCAAATCAGGCAATGAATCTTGGCCACTTTCTCAAAATGGAAAAGTTGGTTTCGTGTTGGTTTCTCTGCAAACAAGGAGAAACAGATGAACACACAATCCATGAGCACGACCAACAACAGACCACCTACTCCCACTAAAAACGCTTTCAATCCCCTCACATGCAATGCATGCAATTCCTATGCTCACCCTTCTCTTTATCATATCAATCCCTACCGATTACCACAACCAATTTCATACTTCCACATCACAATTCTCATATTCAAGAACACCCACATAGAGTGGAGACCCCTTTGTCCTTTTGCATTTGGAGCCCTTCGAAGAAAGATGGAGAAGAAGTGTTCGCTCAAAGATGAGACTTCACTGCAACAATTGCTAATGTATGTTGTAGCAGTCGCGTTGTTAGGGTTTTGCATGGTGGACCCCTTCAACATGGGGCCAGTGGGAGGGCATGAGTTCAGGCCTGTGAGGCATGCCATTGCACCTTACAAGAGGGTCATGGAAAATTGGCCTAGAGACAACCAGAGCAAGCTGCGGTTTGGGAAGTTGGAGTTTTCAGGCCAAGTCTTTGGGCCCGAGTCCTTGGAGTTTGATCCATTGGGACGCGGACCATACACCGGCCTAGCCGATGGGCGGGTCGTCAGGTGGATGGGGGATGGCGTTGGGTGGGAGACATTTGCTTTCGTAACTCCAAACTGGTGAGTGCTCTCAAAATTATAGTACTGCTTATTGATAACAGAGAGCATTGGTACACATTTCAGTAAGTCGACAGTACAAAGGTTCCATACTCGAGCATGAATCCAATAATTAACCGAAGAAAAAGGTGCAAATGATTTGATCGTGAAGTATATGCAACCAAAAAATAGATCAATTTCAAATATACCACTTTACGACCGAAGAGTAAGTCAAATACAATTGCCTGTCTTGCCAAAACAAACATATGCTAAATGCCATCAAATTCATCTCCAGCATGTAACATATCATGTCGTATCAACAAGCTAACATGTGATTTGGGAGTGACATTAATGAGACTGATTAGGTCAGAGAAAGTGTGCGCAAAAGGGGTGGACTCAACCTCACCAAAGCAATGGAAGGTGGAAAAGAAGTGTGGGAGGCCTCTAGGGCTGAGGTTCAACAAGGAGAGTGGACAGCTTTACATAGCAGATGCCTATTTTGGGCTGCTGGTGGTTGGACCAGAAGGAGGATATGCTACTCCTTTGGCCACACATGTGCATGGTCAGCCCATTCTCTTTGCAAATGACCTTGATCTGCACAGCAATGGCTCCATCTTCTTCACTGATACTAGCACCAGATATGACCGAGTGTAAGTGAAATACATTATACATTCCCATGTACCATCTCTTTTTTCTTTTACAAAATAATTTCTGTGACAATCACATATACCCACATTCTCTCTTTTTGCTTCTTTTGCTTTTTTCTCAGTTCTGTGGGACAAAATACAACTATGATCAACATAAGCATTTTGTTCAAAGAAGTAATGGTTCACACGAGTACTTTCAAGGGCTTTTTTGCTTTCAAATTTTGCGTTATAAGTGTGGAAATTGTGATTGTTTCTATGTGAAGGAACCATTTTTATATACTGCTGGAAGGAGAAGCAACTGGGAGACTCCTCAGATACGACCCTACCACCGATACAACTCATGTCGTTTTGGAAGGGTTGGCCTTCCCCAATGGAGTTCAGTTGTCTAGGAACCAAAACTTCCTCCTCTTCACTGAGACCACCAATTGCAGGTAATCCACTGCTACCGTCATTGCAGATATAACGTATACCCTCTATTCAACCACCATTTTCTAAGAGAAGTTCTAGATTTTGCCTCTGATGATTTTCGTTTGCTTTCCTGTTAGATTAAATATACTTGTGTAGAATTTATGAGAAAGTATAGTTGTGAAACGGACTAGTCGAAGCCTTGTATCACCTGAGAATGATCTTGGAGTTGCATCACAGGTTGATGAAGTACTGGCTGGAGGGTCCAAAAACCGGGACGACCGAAGTCGTGGCAGATCTTCCGGGCTATCCAGACAACGTGAGGATTAACGAGAAAGGGCAGTTCTGGGTGGCCATAGATTGTTGCAGGACACCGGCCCAAGAGCTTCTCAGTCACAACCCATGGTTCAAGAGCGTCTACTTTAGATTGCCGATAAAAATGAGCATTTTAGCAAGGCCCATGGGGATGCGGATGTACACGGTCATCTCGCTGTTCAGCGAGGAGGGAGAGATATTGGAAGTCCTTGAGGATAGGAAAGGTGCTGTTATGAAATTAGTGAGTGAAGTTAGAGAAGCCAACGGGAAGCTTTGGATCGGAACTGTGGCACATAACCACATTGCCACTCTACCTTATCCTTAATAGTTTGCTTTCTTCCCTTTTTCACGCATTTTCAGTGCTTCCCTTAAGTGGCAATTACGGTACTTTCAGGTATGCCTTGTTAAACTTAATTGTGCTGCTACGAAGCAATTATTTACCCCGCCTTGGGAAACCCTTAGCATGTTATTTTCTCAGAATCTTGACGCCATAAAGTTATAATCAGAGGTGGCGATGCTATCGCCGCTCAATCCTGTATTTTATTGTCCTCACACTTGCTCCCCTGCCACAGCTTCTGCATGACGACCACCACCAACGTAGAGAAGTTGTCAATTTGTAGTTGCTCACTAAAGAAGTTGCACCTCATAGTTAGGTTCGTACCTAAAGATTGCATGACCTCACAAAAGATTATAAAGAGAACTTGTTCGAGTATCTGAACAGTGTCGATGCAAAAATCCGCATATTCTCATCATTTTTTTTCTGTACAGAAAGCAACTTTTGAAATACAACATTACACTCAAGCGGAACCATATTCCCTGAATAGAGAAGTTCTCTCTTTGATTCGCAAAATGACTACCACTAGATAGAAGAGCAGAGAAACTAATATGGAGAAAACGACATATGCATGGTGTATGGATAAAGAAAAACAGGATAGTGCTTATCAACTATCAGCTCTCTCCAAGTATGTCTTACATGGTCCTTCAGCACGTTCGACCTTCCCCTAAATGTAAGAAAAAAGACTAGCTACAGGTTAAACAAGGTAGCCGAGGGTGCAATCTGCCTCACGGTTTACCACTTCATCTAGGAACAAAAACCTCTGTCCCCTTTTACGATAACAGAATAGCATGCTCATAAAAACATTCTTCATTGCTGTGAAATTGAGTTACTCATCAGAATAATCAGATTACCTGAATGGCAACAAATCAAACTGACAGAAGGGATGAAAAATGTGACATAATCTCGAGAAGTTATAACCTGAAGCAAGACATCGTGATTTTTGTTCCATGTACGATTTCCAAAATGCAGTTACAGTTTGTGAGTAAGAAGAAGTGTAGAAATTTTAAGACCAAGGGTAGATACAGTCAGCCGAGTACACACTAAGTAAATCTGGATTCCCCTTCCGCAAACTTCACAGGCAAAAAGGTAAAGGGCAAGTCAGAAGCAGCCAGTTTAGACTAACATTCTTGGTTAAGACCAAATCACTACAGGGACCCAACAAGTAACTAATTCACAAAGCAAACCTACTATGAGGAACTTCAGTCCAGATCAAAGATCTAAACAACACGACAACAAAAAATAAAAAATAAATGCATTTGACAGTGTCCCATGAAAAGTCTAAATCCAGTACTACATTTTTTTTTCAAAGGGAGAGGGGTATGTATCTAATGTGACAACAGATGGCGACTAATACTGCTAGCGATAGACTAAGAGGAGATGACAGTTTCGATACAAAGCCCAATGACAGCTACTCACTCCATTTTAGAAGAATTTGACTCTGCTGCATTACCATCTTTTTGATTTGGAGAAGGAATAGGTCCTCTGAATTTCAAGTCCCCAGCTGGTTGCTGCTGTTCGTGCTGTAACTGCTGCTGCTGAAGTTGGTGATGCAGCTGATGCTGTTGAAACTGGTGTTGCTGCTTCTGCGATTGAATCTGCAACTGCTGAAACTGCTGTGCAGCCAGAAGAGTGTGCATCGCATGGTTGTTGGGATAGAACTGCTGGCCACTTCCAAACGAAGTGTAGTTCATCATGGGTCCACCATTATTGGACATAGCTTGGCCAGTTAGTACCTTCAGATGTTGTATTTCCTCTTTGAGTGCTTCATTCAAAGCTGTGAAGTATACAAAAACATATGCCTCATCAATCCTCCGACCAAATTAGAATCAAAGTGCAGTTTCTAAGCTACAGAACCAAATTCGAGGAATAGAGTGACATTAGTTGAAAAAAAGTGACACTTTCTAATAACAATTTCAAACAGAATAAAACAATCTAGGAGACACTCTTAAGAGCAATCTCTGGAAATGACTTTTGCAAGAACCAGACAGTGTGGCAACTAGACAAAACCATTGTGTAAAGCACTGCAGATTGCAAGCAAGGCGTCCAAATAAAATCCATTACTCCAGAAAAACCGAAACAAAAGATCCATAAATACAGCAAAAAGAGGAAAATTTGTCACTGCGACGATATCCAAAATTAGATAATGAAAGAGGATTTCAAAAGGGTGACGAAGAGAATATAAAAAACTACCATACTTAAATTCCAACAGAATTATCATGCAGCCTAACATATCTTGCGTGCCAGACTTCCATATTCCTTCTATCCATACTTTCTTTCGCCTAATTACCTAATTCATAAGTATTGCAAAAGAACACTGGCAAGACACAGTATCTGACAAAACATGAGGATTGCTGGAGAACATACAATGCAATCTACTCCAACAAAATTCCTCAATGACTACTGCAAAATTTCCGGATTACCATGTATACCCCATACTGTGATACTGTATGAAAATAGCTTACAACAACATCCTGCTTGATTCTCCATCACCAAAATACAGGAGGTGAAAATAAAAGAGAAAAAAGGAAAAAGCTAATTCCAAGGCATTCATAAGACCCATTAAATAAGCAGTAGAAAGTGGAGGAGATCGCAAAAGATTTTTCCAAACAAAAAATTCTAACATGCACTGTAACAGGAGTCGGGACAATGGACATTACTCCATTCGCCATCCATAAGAAAACTATGACTAAAAATAGGTGCATTATCCATCCAACTTAGATGATCATGTCATTTCTCCACCATATCTTCTTCTCAGTAGGACCTCCACAACTGCAACTTTATCAATTGTACCAAAGCAATTAACTTTCATCTTATGAAAAATTTGTTTCAATACAAGTCCTCTAACTACACAACTATGTAAGATGCTCAATTAACCATGGATAAAACATCAGCTAAAAGTTGTGAACATGCCAAAACATCACAGCAGTTCTTTTCATATATGTAAGCACTAACAAGAATTATAAATATCTTTACCAAAAAAAAAAGAGAGAATAATTAATAGCACCCAGTCTGTTGATATGCGTGCGCAAGAACACGAAGTAGGGCTTGTTTCACTATGTCGGATCGGGCACTAGGATATTTCCATACAAGTCAGCTCTATTTAGTGAAACAGCCTTCTACCAGCCTATCCTGGAACCCCAGCTTTCATGTAAACACTTTGACAGTGATTCACCATCGTAAACAGAAACATTACAAAGAGATTTACTACAGGCCTACTACCTTTTCTTCATCGTAAAGAAGCACCAAAAATAGACCGCATACATCTGGAGTTGCTCATACTGATCCAAAAGAAAAATAACTCCGCAGTTTTTGTGTTTCACAGGACAAATACCAGAACATAAGAACCAACAGTGTGAAGAAGACACAACAGGTAACAAACGGCTGCATCTTTCTTTTATATGCAGAAGCAATAAGACACTACAGTCCTATAATGATGTCATACTAACTTATGCAACTTACGAGAAGGATTTCCAAGAGAAAGTGCAAACAACACAACAATAGTTACTACACTACAAAGAAAACATATATAAGAAAAAGCCTTACCATCTTGCAAATGAACCTGTTGCTCCATGGTTTGCAACCGCAGTTTCAATTCACTATTCTCAGCAGTTAAACCATTTGTATCTCTCTGCATAATCCAAACAAGGAATAGAATGATAACAATACTTATGTGCAAGCAACAACAGTTGCCAAGAACCAGAACACAAGAAAAAGAAAAGGACGACAAATTGTCTCAAGAGAACTTTTGCAGCACTTGAGCAATGAATATACCAAAGACGCTCACATTAATACCACCCAATTTAGACACAATTTACCTGCAGCAGAGTCAGCTGTGCAGACAGAGTTGTTGCTTCAGTTTGTAAAGTCTGTACTTTCCGTTCAAGCTCTGCTATGTATCTCATCTTCCTTTCCTTTGACCTTGCAGCCGACTGTCTGTTTGCCCAAATCCTATTGAATCACCAAAAGGATGGTGTTGAAGGTACATATGACATGGATGTTGCAAAACCACAGTAGAAAACTACAATGAAGTTACTGACTAAAGAAATACCATAATCAACTTCTAGAAAGCGAGAGAAAGAGAGCATAGACAAATGTAGATTCATACGAGATCTGACCCTGCAGGTGAGTCATAACTTCAGAAAGCACTCGACGATGTCATATGTCTAACCAGTCACCACAAACAAGAAAGAAGATCGAATCAATATCTTTTCCACCGAATGCTAAGCACCAAAGACATAATACATAGCATTCAAAAAAGTAGGCAACGCATATAAGTAGAGCAACTAGATTCAGAACAGGATAGTCAACTCAATAACATGAAAAAGAAAAAGAAAACAATGATCTTCAGGCTACATAGCTAAAAATATCCAGATGGTTTGAGGCCCCTTTCTCCCCTTTTCTTTTGGAGATAGGGACTGAGCTATTTCATTCATCCGATAGAGAGACTTAAAAAGTGTCAAGCTTAGTCTCACATAAATAAAATTATTGTCACTGAGTAATCAAGAAGCTGCCAGATTTATTGCAGCAAGGTCAGAATTCCCACAGTATTTACACCATGAATTTTAAAAGTACAAGCCTTTGAACTTCGCAAGCAGAAAGTCTTAGTAAAAACAAGCATACTGAAAAAAACAGAAATATAGCATTTTTGTATAGAAGTTAAAAACATATCAAATTAAAATCTCGTGCTGGTTTGAAGTGGTCTTGCAGACATTTACAGTATCATCTATTGATTAATTAATAAAAGCAACTATCAATCTTTGATCACGCACTAGAAAAAACATGCCAACTACGTCAGAGAGCACATTAGTTCATGATTTACATCGAAGTACTCAAGCAGCTGGAACCTAAAACTAAAACCTCCCTTCTCCATGTACTCACAGAATCTATGATGCTTAAATGTATGCCATTCTCTTTCGTAAGTACTTCAAGTTAACATGTGCTAGTATAGGCACACGCTATTAAAACTAAAATATTCAATGAGCCAACCTTAAAGTGCACTCTATTGCATCAATTTAAGACTGACAAGGAGATGACAAAACAATAGGAAGTCAAGATATTGTCACACATGTCAATCCAACACATTTCGAAGCAAGACCAGCATGAGCATACATAGACCGCCTAGCATACACAAGAAATGCAGGGCACATGATGTCCTGAGAAGGAGAGACAAGCTGCATGCATTGACAGTTATGACCCATCAAAAATCACTGCCACTGCCCCCCATGGGAACTTATTCATGATTACCAAAATAAAACGAGGAAAGGTAGAAGCACAAGAGAGAGAACACATTTGATGTCAGCACAAAGAGTTCAAATGAATTAGCAAACCAAACCTAAGGCAGCATTTTTTTCCCAAAACCAGACAATCAAGTCAAAGGAAGAACTTGCACCATTAAATTTGCACAAAACATAAACCACATTATAGATCGAATCAAAAATTCAACAAGCCTTGCCTGTTATTTTGCAGGTTGTCCTTAATCATCCATATAACAACCACCGAACTATCTATCATGACGGATAAGCTAAGATAAACAAGTAATCTCTAGAAAATGCAGTCAATGCTTGTCATCTGAAGACCAAACACTAAATGATTGAAGTATTCACTAGAGCACAACGAACGACAGATTCATGCTATATATGCAAGGCCTGGGCGATATCAAACGCTGACTTCAGCACCTTGCCAGAGTTAGCAAGTATTGAAATTATCTTGAGCCACAGTGTACCTCTTTGCACGCTTGGGATCAATCAGTGCAAGCTCTGCAAGCTTCGCAGCAGACATAGCCTTCTTGGCATCTGCATGAGCTGCTTCCTCTGAACCCGACATAAGCATCTCAGGCTTAATACTCGTTGACCCGTCCATAGACTGGCTATGTTGGTGTCTAATTCTAGGCCTTTCAGTCGACCCAGAAGCCACGTTCTCCGCAGAAGATGGGGTCGCACCCGAACCAGACTCCGCAGCAGCCGGCATGGCCAAAGGAGCAGAAGAAGGCTCTCCCATCTGAAATGACGAAGTCGCGGAGGACGCATTGAACTTATCCATGTCAAGGTACATGGAAAACAAATCCTCCTCCGTATCATCCGAGAACGAAGGACCATCCGCGGCTCCCACAACTCCGAGATCACTGTCGAAGCTAATATCATCAGGAAGAGTGAGAATCTCAGAGTGCGCGCGACGGTGGCCGCGATTCCTCGGTGGGTTATCGGGCATCTGGCTAATATCGTGACTGAAGTCGGGCACCAGGTTCTGCTGAGCCATAGGGGGGAACGACGAGGAGCTCCCCGACGGCTCCGGCTTCACGGAGAAGGCATTCGCATTCGGTGAGAACCCCGCGAAACGACCCGAGGGAGGTGGCAACCCACTACCATGACCAGACAATTTATCCTTATCCATGGCACCAAAAAGGAATCCCCGAATCGCACGGAATCCAATACACCTTGAACCCGCGACTCTAAACCAACGGTCGACCCAATCAAGAGCCCCGAGGTCAACTTCTCCAGCTAAAGAGCGCCCAGCAAGAACCCACCTTTACAAAGGACACGCCCAACGCAAACGAAGCAGCTGATCGAGCTGAAGAAAACCCTAGACCGCGAGACGAAGATTCGGAGGAGAGCGGGCAGGCGAGATTTAGAAAGAACGAAGCAGAGAGAAAGGAGGGGGTGGGGGAGTGAGAAGCCGGAAGGGCGAATCAAAGTTCTCCCCTTTATTTCTGTGTGCGTCTAGGGATTGTAAGAGGGACACAAATTCTTGCAGGTGAAGTCACAGAGAGAGAGAGAGAGAGAGAGAGAGAGAGAGAGAGATCAGATCTTCATGTGAAATGGGGAATAAAAGCGAGGGTTGTAAAGGGTGGAGAATGAACAGCTTTTTGGTCTTCCTCTCCTTTTCACATAGGAAGAGCGAATCACATGGGGAGAGACAGATGGTTGTCGGAAGAGAGAGAGAGGGTGGGAGAGTTTGTCCACAATGTTACTTGTAAGAACAGAGGATCAAGAGAGACACGGAGAGATCTGAGGAAGAAGACGAGGCTTCTCGGGGAGAGAGAGAGAGAGGGGCCGTTTTGTCTTGAGGCTCATTCTACTTCTTGGGTTGGGCCTTCTTCATTCTCTTGCCCTTTTAGAAGGGGGGAAGGTCTCTTTCGAGAAGATTGGATTGAGATGATTATAACACTCTTGCCTTTAAATGGTGATTATTGATCTTTCTTACATTTCTGGTGCTTCATTCCCATGAAAGGGTTACAGACTTTGATTCACGTTGCCCCATCATGCTAGGCACATACCCCATCCCTAAGCCAACCGATCCATGTAAGAGTGTCGAGATTTTTGTACGAGTTATCACTTACTTCATGTGGCTTAAAGAGTTTTCTTATGAATGATTGATACTTTAATATTTTCGAAGAACGGTTGCTTAAGAGACTGCAGAAGCCGTGATCATGGCATCGTGTCAGAGTGATGTTTCTTTGTGCCTAAATCTGTGATCTTGTGTTAGTCGCGCGAACGAGAGTAGCTACTGAATCTTGATTTCTTGAGGATCCTTTTCATTGGGTCTATCTTCAGAATTTGTCATTTTCATGTGACTAGGAATGCTCGTAAGTTGATGATTGTTATATGTCACGTACTCATAAAGATCAAAATTACCCGTTCTCTGTGTAGCACGTTGCTACTTGAACATGTAGAAACCATATGATGGATTTTCCCTCTTCAAAATTGCAAATCTGCTCATCCTACATGCACATAACATAAGAAAATATCTCGTCTTTTGCATGAGGTGAGACTCACGTGGACTCAACCTGATCGCAGCATCCTACCGTGACATGCAGAAAAAGGATACGATCGTTATCTTCTTAGTTGATTGGCTATTTTTCTTAGGGTTGCTCGTCATTTGGGGTGATATATTATGCTGCTATAGCTTAGAAATTAAGAGCTATGTTGTCATTCAAGTGACATAGACGACACATTCTCCTTGTGATTCTTGGTCAATCATCGCAACCCCACTAATCACGTCACGTTCAGACAGTCACGTCAATTGCAATTCAATCGATTCAGCGCGAAGCATTTGATTAGGCAACTTGCATTAGTAGGAGGGTTTGAATTGAAAAAATTCAAAGTATACGGAATACGGGTTTGGAAGTAAGTTTTTTCCTTCTTTAAATTTGAGTGCAGGAAATATAAACTTCAAATTTAGAGGATCTAGAATGAAATCAAGAGGAACTCAAGGGCGAGGATGGAAAATACAAGTTAGCAATTAATATTTGGGAAAGTTCTAAATAAGGACCCAAAGCACACTGTTTTTCTTAAGTAAAGACCTGAAGTGGGTGTTATTTTAAATAAGGGCCTAAAGTGATTAATCGGTCTAAATAAAGGACCTAATTACACCTACTAATGAAGGTTATTTTTTGTCTTTTAAATTTTTAAATTGTTTCCTTCCAAAAAACAAAAAAAAAATTAAAAAAAAATCATGGGACGGTTGGAGCCCTCCACTTGTGGCCATCGCCCTATTGCCAGTGGGGCGACAGCCATGGCCGGCGGTGGCCAACATCGGGAGAGGGCCACGACCCGCTCCCTTGTCAGGGTGAACAAGAGATTGCTGGCCCTTGAGCAGGGTCGGCGATCCTCCACCAGCATCTAAATCTGGGGCGGGAGAGGCTAGGTGAGGGTCGCTAAACATGCTCGAGGGTTAGCGATCCCTCGGGTCATGGCCCTCTTCCGATTCTATCGAGGGGTCACCAGCCCTCACCAAAGGGTTGGCGACCCGCCAGTCATGGCTACCGCCCCGCCGGTGATGGGATGGCGGCCACAGGTGAGAGGGCTCCAACCCTTTTAAATTTAAGTTAAAAATTATTTTTGATGAAAAATATGCCATTGATCGGCCGGAAAATGGTGTTGCTGGAAAATCATCGAAGTGAGATCTTTATTTGAGACAATGACAACCATTTCATATCTTTATTTGAAATAATGATGGAACTTCAGGCTCTCATTTGAAACAACGTCCACTTCAGGTCCTTATTTGATAAAATGATAGCATTTAGAGCTCTTATTTGGAATTTTCCCATAATATTTTGAAGGAAAACCAAAGGCCTGCATTAAGAAGAAGAGAAGCATGATGCGTATGAGAGATGCCAAATGGCGATACATGGCAAATCTCAAATTCCATTGACACAAAAATTGACTGTCGTCACCGCGACAAACATCATTATATTACAATGTTAAAAGAATGCAAAATTGAATATGAACTGCAAACATGAAAAAAATTAAAATGAAAAAATAGGACTTTAAGGAAAGGATTATTGATATAATTGATGATTAAATTCAGGTTTTCTCTAGCTTTGACTCCATGTGCTCGAGCAAGGCGTCGAGTGCGACGTCGACCGCGTCCCGAAAGCCCAGCTCCGTCGCGTTCGGATGCGCGTACGTAATCTTCGGTATCAGCTCGATCACCCTCCGCCGCATCCTCTCCACCTTCTCCGGCGGGATCTCCGCCAGCACCTTCTCTATGTCCACCTCCAGCCGCTTCTTCCCCTCTTCCACGTCGATGAACACCGAGTACTCCCTCGGGTCCGCCGGGAAGTACCAATGGTACTGCGTGTATGCCGTGTGCGGCGAGAAGAACACGGGCACGCACCCCGCGAGCACGGCATCGAACGTGGACCGCCGTGTGAAAGAGTCCCCCGGGGCCTGGAGGCAGAATTGTGACGCCGCCATGATGCCGAGCACCCGGCCCGGCTCGTGGCACGCGGCGGGGGATGCCGGCTCGCAAAGCACGAGCTTGCACTGGGCGGACTCGCCACACTGACGGATGAGCTCGTCCCTAATTGCCGCCTTGCCCGGGCCCTTCCGCGGCCCGCCGATGAAGGAGAACAGGTGGGGCCGATCGGACTCGCTCAAGTGGCTATGCCACGCCAGCAGCTCTGCTGATGTGGCGGGATGGAAGTAGGACGGGTACGGGATACCATGCTGGTTGGACCCGGTCCAGGGCTGCCTCTCGACCGTCAGGACCGACATGTTCCTGACGGCCGGGAGGTCCAGGAGCGAGTTCGACCCGAAGTCCGGGCCCAGGTTCGAGAGCCGGAGGAAGTCCCATGCGGTCCGACCCAGGACCAGGAAGTGGTCCCGCCCGCCGTGCCGCCGCCATGTGGGGAGGGACTGCACGTGCTTGGCGAGGTCCACGGCGAGGGCATCGCGGGCCGGGAGGCTGAGTTCGCGGAACATGCTGGACGCGTAGAGGCCGGCGTAGAAGGGGACGTAGAAGAGGTTGGCGCGAGTGGGGTCGCGGACGCGGCACGGGTGGTTCTCGAGGCGCGCGTGGAAGATCATCTCCGCGATGAACTGGTGGGTGGCGAACCAGCTGCCGCCCGCGATGTCGGCGACGGGGGGGATGGGGCGGCCGAGGCCGCGGTTGGAGACGTGGGGGCACATGTCAGTGTAGATGTTGAGGGAGTGGCAGCGGAGGAGGAGGTCGGAGTTGAACTTGGGGGGGAGGGGGTGGACATAGACGGCGGCGCGTGAGCGGCAGGCGGGGCCGATGTAAAGAGTGGTAGAGTCGGGGGGTTGGTGGCGACCGGAGCGGAAGTAAAGGAGGAGGAACCAGAGAGCGAAGAAGGAAGAGAGGAACAGAGCGGGCTTGAGCTTCGAGGGCTGATCTTTGTGGTGTTTGGAGGACTTGGGCATGTCCGCCGCCGTCGTCCTCCATGACAGGGCACGTCTCAGCTTCCTCAACATCTTCACCTCCACAGAGAGAGAGAGAGAGAGAGGGGCGGAGGGAAGATGGCTGCTGGCTTCCGAGGTTGTCAAAAGTCAACTGGGAGGACCGACCGACACGCTTGAGAGGGGGAAAGAAAAAAGTGTCGTAATATCATCTTCTTCTTTTTTTCTCTTTTGTGGTTGCTTTTCATGAATGGAAAGAAATTTCCTTGGTGGTGATAGCGACTATTGTTCCAAAAGGGATGATCACAGGAGTCCCTCCCACTGTTGAGGAATCAATGCCATGTAATTTGTACATGAAAGTTGCCCATGTTGGGTGAGAGGTGCCTGTTTCCTACATTCCATGCTCTAAATCAATCCATGGTGACTGCAAGAAGTGTTCCATAGTCTCCAAATCATGTAAATCGAACCCTATTGTCACAATTCAAAAAAAGGTAGAATTTGTGCCGATTGGAGGTGGTCCACCTTCGATAGAAGTCGAATTCCCCACGATCAATTCAAGACTCGACATGTGACGGAGTTGGAAGTGATTGTATATTAGTGTGTGTGTGTGTGTGAGAGAGAGAGAGAGATAAAGAGAGTTCGTGTGTAGTAAAAAATGAAGATGGTGAACGGGTATAGCAGATGAAAAATCATACCCCATCATCCCTCAATTATAGACCACGGTCCCACAATGAGATACTACTTTTAGGGAAAGTCTTGTAAGGACCACAGTCTCAACAAACGCAAATTAATGTCATCCGAATTCTAAGAGACCCGTATGAAATTGTATGATCAATAACTACAATCCAACCGTCACGGATCATATGTCGACGAGCATTTGACTCCCCGTTCAATCTTACAATCGCCTCTGTGGTAAAAGTTTGAGCTACAGTTGCATGCATATCGTGCACATCCTCTAATTGGAGGAATATACGTTCAGTCTTACGATCGCCTCTGTGGTAAAAGTTTGAGCTACAGTTGCATGCATATCGTGCACATCCTCTAATTGGAGGAATATACGATGTAATAATTTAAAGGGTCTCTCGTTAATTAGTGTCTTCAAAGCACTTATCAGTCAAACACGTAATAAAAATTAGGATTTCATTTTCAATGTGGCAATTGTACAAGACACAAGAAATCATTTTTGGAGACCGCAATATCACTTCATATGGATATCTCTCGACCGTCTCGCGCTCATTAACAAGACCCGAACGAAAACGGGATAATCCGAGAGAAGGACCGCGAAGAAGAAGGCCAAACGTAATACACACCATCCATCGCCAATCCAACAAGCTCTACCATCTTGAAAATTTAATAATCCCTTCACATGAAATTACTCATCTGAGTACGGGTCAAATGACTAAAAACGCACGGCGATGGCTTCTTGACCCGAGTTTCGATGCATGGAATGCGCAGACGAAGAGCTCAGCACGTGGCCGGACCAGACAAGTCCGACACCCGATGATGGCGTAAGGTAAGGAAGGAGGCGGACGCTACGTTCGAAGGGAGGTCGCATCTGTAGCCGATGCTGTGCAAGGAAAAGGTCAGAATTGGGAGGAGAAGACGAGGGACTGGTGGAGGAGATTGGAACTTCTGATAGGGTTTGGTGATCAATTCAGTGTTGATTGGGCGAGGAGGTTGACTTGGGGGAAACCCTAATTGACAAATGGCGGAAGTCAGATGTTCCTGTGGAGAGAGAGAGAGGAGTTGCTGCGAGAGAGAGAGAGGAGTTGCTGCTGGCCAAGACAAAACAAAAGTGGAGAGGGACTTGGCTTCCTCTTGACTCCGTTATTTCTTGGGACAACAACCACCGACAACGCGAGAGAAACTTCAGGGACTCGAACCGGTCTACCTCAGGGGACGGGTACTCGTTCTAAGCTTTTGAACCGCAGATTCTATCCGAAAAACCGGCGTCGATCTGTGTTTTTTTGGTAAAGCCGGCGTCGATCTATTCATACTTTTAAGACAAGAAAGATCGTCAATTTAAACATGTCAATCATGCATGATACAAGAAAAAGTGTTTTGGAGATAGAAAAAAAAAAATTTCGTTTGGATGTTCAAGAAGTAGCCCCATATGCTAAGAGTGAGCATTGGATACAATTTAACTTGGGGACCAATGAGGGTAGCCTAGTTGACCCAATTCTAGGTCGATTTCAAGGTAAACTTGTCCAGTTTTGGTTCTTAAACCCGAGAGGGATAGGGTATTATTGGTTCCACGCTTTGAACCGATGGTTTTATCTGGAAATCGATCTAGGTTAATGTACCAAACGAAACCGTTTCAAGGCTGTTTAGGGCGACTTAATTCGATGTCTTGTTTTAATCTTTCGGAAGTGGGACTTACTGAGTCAATTTAAATTTTTGTTCTTGACATTTACGGCCGTGGATTCGATCAACGATAAGGGGCACCCATTAACAAAGTCTACTGAAGAGTTAACACCTGCCTCTTATCGTCCGATTTCCCACTATTTGAAATTAGATCATGCAAGGAGGTGATGAGGTCAATGATGGATTTCAAATATTCCTTAAGGTTAAGACAAATTAGCACATTATTATAACCTTATTATAATTTCTTTTTTGCATTTTTGCAGACCACAAACAATTGAATCGCAACTACACTTAGTATTATTATAAAAAACCTAATCATACACCACAAAAAAGAAATTCTACAGTGGCAACATGTACCTATGGTTAAGTAACTATCTTGGACAAGCACCCAATTTGCCACGTGGCTCCTAATTCATTGGACCGACAATGACTTTTGAAAGAACTGCGTCAGGGCAGAAATTAAAATATTGCTAGGATGAACGAGCAGTCGATTTTATATGATCCAGAGATTAAAAAAATGAAGAAGCCGACCTCCACTGCCTGTCGAAAATTAAAAAGAAAAGTGGGAAATATAAATAGATTATATGTAAACCTAGTCATTGATAAAGTCAATGATCCTAGGCAGTTTCACAATTTATCACCAGATTGTCACTAATCCGTGGTCATTTGACTTGCTAATTGATTGGCAAAGTAGAGAGGATCAATGCACCGATTGCTCGTTCCGTGCCTTTCTCCGGACTCTAGTGTTTCGACCGCGTTCCCAAGCAGGCGGTGTCCACTTAGGGCACGCTTTGACTGATGAGACCGAACCATCATTGATTGCAGTGTCTCGTACACAAACTATTCAACTTAGGAAACCAACAATGATCTCGTTGCTCTTGCCAAAACCCTCGTGGCTGGCGAGACCGACTACCGACGCTGGCTACCCGACAACCCATGGGCAAACATCAGAACGAGCGCTAAAGAGAGAGGGCGAATCGCGATGACGGGGGAGGAGCGACCGTGTAGGAGGACTATGTAATAGTTATGATGAATTTCAAGACTAGAGATCACAAGACGAACATGTGTGTTACTGCTATGGAGATCACAAGACGAACATGCATGTCAGTGCTATCCTATCTTCTTCTCGTCCTCCTGTTGTAGCTCTTATCCCGAAAGTCAGTACATATCCATCCATGCGCACGAGAAAAGGGAGAATTTGCGAAGGTATCAAAACAGTCTTTCTTTCTTTCTTTTCGCTTTTAAATAGATTGGGAATCTGAATCTTAGATGCGCGATTTAAGTATCAAACGGAGGCGACATTTGTTCAGTAACACCGGTCGAGGAGAGAAATGAATACTGCTACGGCGCTATTAATAAACAAAGGAACGTCAGGCCAAAGCAAGCACCTCTTTGAGTACAACGTTTAGGGATCTAAATTAAGGGTACAATTCCACGTCCATTTACAAAACAATACTAGATGTGACCCCAACTAACTCGAAATATAAAAAGGCCCACGAAACAAGAGAGAGAGAGAGAGAGAGAGAGAGAGAGCGTTGGAAAAGCCTGAAAGGAGGAGAAGAAGAAGACTACAAGCCTCTCGATGGTTGACTCGCGTCAGAACCAGCGATGGCATGTCTCTTTCCAATTAGTACAAGATTCCACTACAAAGCGAAGACGAGGGCGGCCCATCTATGCACCTGAAATTCGCCAAGTGGCAAAAAGAAAAGAAAAGGCAGAGGCCGCAATTAGTTTGGTGAAATGGACCGACGAGCAGCTTAGTCTAAACATCTGGCACGGAGCAGAGTTAAGAATGTTAAAAGTTTCATGCAAATGCTGTCCATTCATGTTACATTCAATTTCTCGGTACATGAACATGCCCACAAAAGAAGAGTCTTCCCCAACACGTGTTTGCCCTTCTGCGATTCCTTTGTTTAGAGAGAATTGACCATCAGAAAAGAAAGATAGACGTGCGATTTTCACGGGAGATTAGACGTGGGAATGAAGACCCAGTAGCTGTCAGAAACCAAATTTACACTCCTAAAGACTTGTTTAGTCGCCTCAACAACCAGAAACAATCAATCGCATCAAACGCCAACGAGCTTACGTTCATTGTCATACGGTTTACGAGACCAAATCAGACCAAATCATCCGTCATCCCACATGCATAGATTGCGAAACCTCGATTTACAAATAGACGGAGGCCAACAGCTGAGAGTGACCGGGATCAATTGCCCATGATCAAGGGACGTGGATCGTGATGACGTGAATTTGATTGGCAACTACTCAGGGCAGATGATCGAGAACCCAACCAACGAGGGCTGAGTTCAGTGTGACCGGTAGATTGGCAGCAACCCAAGAGGCCAAGATCCAAAGACCAGCAACCCAAGTTCAATCAAGTGGAGTCGTATAGGTTTTGACCCGGATCCAGTGACCTCGTGCAAGTGTCAATTGCTCAAGCCAACCTATTACGAGAAACAACTACTCGGAGCTATCAATGAACCATCATTTTCAACTAAGGAACAAAAATTACAACCTGTAGAATCGGTCAGCATTGACAGTGTAACTGAATCTCGAATTGATTGATCGACGAGTGTCACTCAGGGATCGACTGGCAAGAACTATGGCCGACAGTGGTGGTTTGGACAATGATAGCCAGAGACAGAAGCGATTGGGTACAAGATTCTATTGAAAGCACACTTTACAAAGATTAAAATATAGATTTAAATGGACCACGGAAATATTTTCTGCAGCGTTAATATTCCTCTTAACATGCTAAACATCATAACATAGGAATTATGGTTGTCTTGACAGTCATGTCTTCACAACACAATGCGATACAAAATGCTCATCTCTTCACAACTCAATTTGTCAAGTACCCTAGCTTTGATATTGAGGCGTCGCTGAGACAGATCTACAGTAAGCAACCCGAACAAACCTCCACCCTCCTTTTTCCGACGAGACTCAGTTGCACTCACTAATTCGGACGGTCATATAAAGGTTCAAAGGATAAGATGTTCGAGTCACACCACCTGGGTTAAAATTTTAATGATCACAATAGGTTCGCAGAATCCTCTACAGAAGTCAGGAGACGGTAACACAGCCTTAAGATGGGGAAAATAGCAGAATGTTGAACTAACTATCTAGAAAGTATCGCAGATGATTGTGCTTCGCCCTCTCGAGTTAAAGAGACGCCCCTGTCAAAGTCGCAGGGTGTTGCCCTCATCACACAGTCATGTTGCGCAACCCGAACTCGGTGGACTAAGTTGAACATGGTTGGCGTGACGCACACAACTACGCAGTAATGATGCGCGACTCGAGCACAGGACAGGGACTAACGAGCATTGTGGCGGCACTCAGAGATTCCACAGATAAGGATTCTCAACTGGAATTTCCAAATGCGATTTCCAACTAAAATTAGGGCACGAACCATCTGCACAGGAGACTGACCTTAGAATCTCCAGAAATATCCCGAGGAATCTACTGTTTGAAAATATGATTAAGAAAACTAGAATAACACCAAGAGTGAAGTTGACAAAGCCCTTTTACGAAGTCACACAGGCTCCCCTTAGGCCCGAACGACTAGGGAAACCAAAGTAATCGCTTCTAACTATTCCTGACAAGTTCATAGAGCTCCTTCCGCACCAGAGTTCAATTAAATCTTATGAGAGGAAACATCTTTAGCAACAGGTTGCACTTGGAATCGAACTCAAAGAGAACTATCCCCTCTAGAATTACGAAAGGAGATAAATGTCACCAAGATCCTGATAAATCTCCAATATATATAGGATAAGACATTAGATCGTGCGTCGCACCCAATATTTGAGTTCTAAGGGATCTATGTCCAAAAGACTAGTAGTTATATGAGCATCTCTGGATATGACAGGTTAAACTAGACGAAGACATTGTGATATGACCAAAGGTTACAGACCTGTAGCTTATTATAACACTCTACTCCTAGGGACCAACCTCCTCAGTTAGCCAACATCCGCTTTGATTTACCAAAGAGTAGCAGCAATAAGCACATTATTTTTGGCAAAAGTGAAACAAAGCGTGCAGGAGTAGTTAGCCATTTCTTTTCCGGTGATCTCTGTGAATAACTTACTAACACAATCTCGTAAACAGAAAGCAATCCATAACAATGGATGGTGTCAATCTCTATGATCGGCTAGTTATCATGGCATGATGATAAAATGAATGCTATTTTTAAATTTCATTATCACTTTGACCCAACCGATACATCAGATTTATTAAATTGTGTTTTACAAGTTTTCAGAATCAGCTGCACTAACTGATGAGTCTACAAAGCATCATAGGTACATGAAACTTCGCGATTCTAATTGCCTAACGTCAGATTGGTTGGGGACTGCTTTGGCAATCGATTCACACTCCAGATTATTCTATTTAGTTGTGTAAGCATGAATTCGTTAAAGGATGGGTACAACGGCACGACACTAAAGCAGGTAATGAGCGGTCGCGATCAAGTGGCTAGATGATGGTCCAAGGTCCCGAGAAGATTCACTATCTCGAAAAATAGTTGTGATAAGGTCCAAATTTTTTTAAAGTGGCTACCCTACCAGGGAATTCAGGTTCTTAAAATAGGCATGCGGATTTTTCAATGATTGAAAGGAGGAAAGAGACAGAGAAGATTTGTTGAATGGAGCAACCACGTGCGAAGAGGTTTATTGAAGCACTCGCCTTGGGCAGTTTGTACGGCGCTTCCCGGCGAAACAAGCTCTATATGGACATGATCAACGAAATATTCGAGCAAGGATTGAGAACCATATTTTTTGTTGGTAGGCTCACCAAACTGAATTTGACAGACGAACAAAGGTCATTCATTGTCTCACAAAGGTTTTCTTCTCACCCCAGAGAATGAAGTGAGAAAAAGTAAGAACACTCTAGACTATGAACCCCAGGTTAAAGACAGCTATCCTACCAATTTAAAAAAATTTGCAGATGTTTACGAACATGATTGCATCTCCTTGGGTATTGAAAGTTCAACAGCACTACTTGCTTCATCGATGATTTTAACTAAGTCCTATCGGAGAGATTAGAACGGTTCATCTCAATATTTTTCCCTAAAATATTTCTAAAGATCCAAGATCTAGATGACTAAACATACCAATACAAATTGAAAATCATTATTTACATTATAGGAAGTTTCAAGTACTCCAAGGAAATAGTAACTTTCAGAAATACCAGCTAACACACCACCAACAGACAAGTATACTTACAACAACAGTGCATGATACCAGACAATAGAAGGTCAAGACACCGAGACGATGTGAAGCATGTAAAGGGAAAAATGGTTATCTAAACTATGAACCAAAGATCAAGGCGACAAGTAAAGAAAGATCAGAACTAGCCAAAGCACATTTAAGAACAGAGGAACAAAGATGATTGAGCACATGAAGAAGAGAAATGCTTGCAAAACAGACAAGGAGATAACGGGCAAACATCGCATTATCTGAAGCTCAACTTTCACTTTCCTAAGACTACAAACACAAGGCAAGTTACTGAGTATGTTAAAAAGGACGAAAACAAAGAGACAAACGTCACAACCATGCAGAGACTTTTACGAAAAATCTTTTTATCCTAAAACATTGTATCAAGACGACCTCTAATCCAGGGACGTATTCTTCTTTACAACTGTTTGACCTTTGTTTTGCTTTGTCGTTAAAAATAACGCAGTATTACTAATCTAAACTGAGCCAATCAAACTCTCAAGTCACTTTGAAAATTATGCAATCGACATCCTTAGATAAAACAAAGGCACAATCCAGATAGAAAAAGAGACAGTAACGCAAAAGCATGTTGCAGCGCTTCATAAAGAAATTAACAAAATGAATGCTTCATTTAGTTCATATTAATGTAACAGTAGATGATTAATCCAGAGCGAACAAAATGAGGAGATAGGATGGACATAGCACTTGCAAATGACAATCATAAAACATGTATCAACCAATAAGAATCTGAACCCTAAAAAAGCTCATATCATTGTCAGAAGCCAGCAACTTAAATACTTATTAGGTAGCTTAGCATCCAACCACTATCATCACACAATGCACACTTCTAGAGTAAAAAAGGAAGTGCAATGACATACGCTTAAGACTGAAGAGAAGACAGACAAAAATGAGCCCTCAGACACATGGTATATATACAGAGAGAGCTATCTTCACGTCAACCAATTGAACTTTGAGGATGTCAGTAATATCATTCAAAATGGATTAACGCACTCAAAATCAGATACAGAGAGAGAAATTACCTGCAACCATGACTCAGTTCTAATTGCCCGCACCATACCCTTGCCCATTATGCGCACTTGTCGTTGGCTGCTGCTGCTGCTGCTGCTGTATCTGCTGAAGGAGGCTCGCAGCAAATTGCAATGTTGACTGGTAGCGCTGGTTCTTATCAACCTCATCTTGTATGCCCTGAGCAGCCCCAGAAGCAGAAGACTGAATCTGCTGTGGTTGATTGGAGACATCGGTATACGTTGTGGGAACGGCTGTTTGTAGCTGAGAAAAAGGAGGACCTTGAACCTGGCTTGCCAAGCCAGAAGAACTGTGCTGCTGTAAAAGTGGTGAACTGTATAACCCAGAAGAAGTGGGAGGAACTTCGACTGGAAACTGCTGGATAGGAGCTGCAAACTGTCCACCTTGGGAAGGGATATTAGTAAAAGATCTAGAAACTGCGGCATATTGTGAAGGGTTGAGCACAGATTCTTGCATTTGGGTGGAAGGAAGAATGGTCGGCACTTGCATGGACTGGCTAGCTATGCTCGGTACAGATGCATAAGGCTGAAATTGGGAGACTGATGACAATGGAGGATTCAACTGACTCCCAGGTTGTTGCACTGAATACCCACCACTATCGGATGCTTGATGTTCTTGCTTCCATGCTTGAACTGAAGGTTCATTGTTGGGCACAACAGAGGGAAACATTGGCCTCAAGTTTTGCTGAGAACTTTCTGTGGACGATGTCCGTGTACTTGCAGGAATTAATGAAGCTAGAGTTGCAATAAGCTCAGGTGTTAAAGCAACTCCAGCTTGGGATGCTGTGGCAGCATTGCTATGCACCTGTTCATGAGTAACTGAACGCATTGCAGAGGACTCACCCATGTGTGCATACAGCAGTTGCTGCGGAAGTTTCACATCCTCTGGGGTATTTCGAACTTCCTGCGTAGGAGATGGATATCCATACTCAGGTTGGAAAGCAGGCATCCTCTGCGCATCAGCAAATTGGGAAAGAGGCAGCGAGTCATGTGGCTGATGCTGAGCAAACTTGAGGACCACTCCATACAGACGCTCAGGACCTGTTACCCTTAATACCTTCCTCAAAAATTCTGATGGTGGGACAAGAAATAGGGTGGTACCATCATCAAGTTTGGCAACACCAGCACGATCTTTGGAGCCCAAATACCGGAGGAATTCAGTGTAGGAACCAAATTCTTCTTCGCTGTCAGGCAAGAAGAAAACAATGTCGAAACCAAAAGCTTCCTTATAGTGTGTTGCTAGCAAATCCAAACTTGTTCTAGCAGAGCAGTTGACGACTTCAGGACTGCAAAATAGGCAAATCAGGGATTGGAGACCCATCTCAGTTTAACTTTAGTAACCATCCTTGGGTAGGATGCAGTATCCAAATAAAGTAGAAATCTTACAACATGATAAATCCTAGGAATTAACTCACACAACTACTCAAGCATCTAAAACCCCTAAATTTGACAAAATACATTAACTGCAATACTGAGCTGCTGGCACAATAACATAAAGACTTAGCAATTGCCACAACAGCCAGTTCAATAACTAGTTTTATGCTACATTTCTAGGATTAAATTGGCCTGAAAAATGGTAGCCTATGCTTTTCACAACAACATCAAAATTTTACTAAATATAACAACAAAGATGGCTGCAAAGAAAGAATTTGCTATTAATAGAGCAGTCAGTGAGATAGCTAGTTTTACAATAGGGTTCCAAAGACTTCATCTGAATAGAAAATTGTTGACCATTTCCTGGGGCAGCCTATATCCACACATACATATACTCAAAAATTGGGTCACGGTTTCCATATAAGCAGATACTTACATTTCTGCAGCAAGCCCCTCACCAACAGGCACACATCGAGCACGACAGACAGGTGTTCCACCCTTGGCAATAAGGCCGCGCCAGATGGAATCATCATCAGGGCCTTCAGCAGGTCCAGATGCAAACCTTGCACCCATTGGACTCAAACGACCATTTCCATGGGAATTTGCAAAAGGGCCAGCACCTCCATCAATTGCTGAACCATGCCCATGGTCCATCCTCAAGCCACGATCATCTATCTTCCTCAAAGGAAAAGATGCCTCATCGGCAGGTAAAGAAGATTCAATCCTTGACCGCTTGGAATCCCTAGGGAAATGACTAGCATCGTAAACATCCCATGAGCCAGTGGCCCTGACAGGAGTCCTAACACCTGAAGCAGGAGAAGGAAGCAAACCAGAAGAGGGAGGAGACGACCTTCTCCAGCTTGTACCCATCAGATTTTTTGCATTAACATCTTGCATGCCATAAGGCACGTCGTCATCATATTCTGAAGCACCAAAAGGCCTTACCCCAATATTTTGACCAACACCATGTGGAAGTGAACCTGCACCCACAGTATGATTGTGACCAAACATATCCATTTGGGGGGTCCGGAATGAATGTTCCATTTCTGTCCTTGGCCCTCTAACTCCTTGATGAAACGCCATCTCTCTGCCAGGTGCCAGGTCACTACTGGAGAACATAATGGTTATTCTAGGATCATTAAACAGACGGCCCTGTAATCCTTCCTTGGCACGACGGGCTTCATCCACGCTTCTAAACTCCACAAATGAATAATGCCTCGAAGGAAAACTTTTGATTCTCTCAATCTCTCCAAATAAAATCATTGCATTATGCAGCATTTGTTCATCAATCTGGACAGAAGGAGGATAACCTATCCACAAAACTTTACTAGGTTGCCCATCTCCTCTTCTAGACCCTGAAGAATGAGAAAGCTGCAAGGGGAAGTCACAATATCAGGAACCAAGTGAATAATACAAAGCAATAGGGTAAATTTATCATCAAAGTTCGAATCAAGTTTCCAATAAAACGATAAGACAAAACTGCAATTTAATACACAAGAAACAACCTACTTTATGAATCTGGATCAGCAAATAAGTGAGAACACGAAATATAATTACGTGCAGGAAACAGAAAGGAGGAGCCTTTCCAGATTCAACCAATTAAAGAGACATTGAAGGCCACAAGACGAAGTTTTGACTCACCTGTTGCCTTTTAGAACCTGCATGGGCGTCAGTGGGCCCCATGCCCCTACCGATGAACTCCCTAGGGTCATGAGTGTCGGCCCAATGCTCCTAATTATAGAGAAAAACCGGAAACTGTTAAGTCACTTTAACAAGAAAATATAACAGCTATAACATCTTAAGTCTGGCACGATAACAAAACAATGAAGGAAAAACTGACAACCAAAAAGCCTTCTCTGAAAACATTATCAACAAAACAGCTAACAGCAACAGCAACTTAATCTGATTGAAAGAAGCATCAATATATGTTTGCAGAATTCAATGTGTCACACAATAAATAGCATGACTAACACTATGTTTGTATGGATTAGGAGGGAATAACAAGAATCCACATAATAACCTTAGAAGAGAAAAGAAAAGAAAGGACAGCATTGGTTCCTTGTTTAAAAAAAGAGGAAAAGAAGTTATGGGAATTAAGCTACTATATGTCTGGTTGAAGAAGAAAATGGAGAGAAATCTAATTGTATCTTTATGGCTACATTGTCCTTGTAGTTCTTCATAGATGAAAGGGGGAAAAATAAGAACAAACATCACTTTTGACCCAATGAAGTCTTATTTATCTCTATGTTTGCAAATACTATGCACATAATTCTAATTAAAACCCCACATTGAAGACCAAATTGCCCCTCCTTCAAACTCATTTTGGCGTCTTGCTTGGTGTTTAGGTCGTTTGGTTTTAATAGTTTCATGTGTTTTGAGTGGTTGTGAGAATTTCGGATTTGGAGAAAGGCATCATTTGGAAAGAAAATGACCTTTTCATAAACTGGTACATAAGGATAATTGATGTGAATGTGCAAAGTGGTCTCAAAAGGTAAAACTCAGGTATGTATTTGGTCATCGAGTGAAAGGTAAGATATCTCTTTCACATTTTCCTTAGACAAAATAAATGGAAAAACAAGGCCTTGAGCCCGTTAAAGGTTCAATAGCATTAACAATATACTCGTGTATTCGTCACTTGTTAAAAAATACATATAACAGCACAATAAGTTTGCTTTATTCGACTACAAAGAAGTAATAGATTTATTTGAAAATAAAATAAACTTCTCATCATGAAAAATAACCTAGGTTTACAGCATAGCACTGAAAAAAATATATGAGAAAAATGAAAAATCCACAAGAAAAGAGTGTGCTTCACCCCCTAAACAAGAACAAATAATCACATGATGAGTAATCAGAAACAATTTATTTCGAAGTCAAAATAAAAGGAATAAACAAAAGTGAGAAAAAAAATCTCCCACAATCCCTTTAACTCCAAATCTCTCCAGATTTGGAGTTATCTAAGGAGATTAGCAATAGCAAGGATTCTTAAGACAGTAATCTTTCAGATCCCTTCATCTCAATCCCTCCTACCAAACAATGAATTCTTTATTTGACCTTTTCTCTTCCTAACTAGGCCCTCATAATTACTTCATCCAAACAAAGTGTAACAAATACGTTGGATTTATAGTAATGATAAACCAGTTGCACAAATCTAAAATAGCACGCACTTCACTTGAAGAAGAAAACAAACCCTAAAAAGATGCAAACATCAAACACTAGCTACAGCTTACTGAACATAACTTGAACTTGTCCAAGTAAAACTTATCCTTCAATTCTAAAATAGAATAACTTACTCTTCTTGAGGGCTGAGATCGCAGGAAATCCACACGTATTTGATCACCACCTAATTGTTTTCCATTCATGTTTCTCATAGCTTGAATAGCATCTTCCACTCGGACATACTCCAGTAATGCAGTATTGCGGTCTCTAAACAACTTGAAATCATCAACTTTTCCAAATTTGAGAAATTCCTCTTCCAGCTCTTCCTTTAAAACAGTTGGGTTGATCCCTCCAACCCATAATTGCTTGCAAGGCTTAGCCTAAAAGCAACGCCAAGTAAGGACACCATGCTAGCAAATTATATAAAGGGAGAAAAAAAATACAACAACAAAACTGGGGGACGTGTTCAACAAAAGGGATTGCCAAAAGCAACAGCTAGCACAGCATCCAATGCATCGCAGACTTCGAATAAGAACAACATCACATACAAAGAGGGTCAAACAAAACAGTGGACATTTAAAATGGACAAGCATAAAATTACGCAATTTTGATCTTTTATTTGTATAACATCATCTGTTGGCTACACATATTATTCCCAGACATGAAAGATAATTGAAGCTCTCTAGCAATTCAGCATCCTTCTCTCATCAGCTAAAACTAATGGTGGAGAAGTTACTTATAAGAATGACGAGGAACTCCAATAGATAACTGAAAAGAGAAGATGCAATTAAAAAAAGAAGGTAATGCATGCCTCGACATTATTCATGACCAGAAATATCTGAGGAGAGATTCATCCATTATCAACACCTGAATTAGAAACTTGAAGTAAAAGCAGATAACCATTTATCCACCAAAAATAAACACATTTCAAGCCAATTCTTCAAAATTTGAAACTTAAGAAATTTTTAAATTCTTAAATCCATCAAACAATTTCTCAAGCACTAAAAGTTATAGCAATATACATAGACAAACCATCTGAAGGTTTATGCTACAGCTATATCAACACAAATCTCAGATATTTACATCAGCAAAGAACTGGAAAGTTAGGCAAAGTCCACGAGACTTTGTCTCCGCACTTCAGAAGTCGAAACAATAATTCTCCAACTCTTTAAAAGACGAAACAGCCATACAAAGAATTCATGAGGTACCAATATGGTCAATGGTACTGCAAAATCTACATTATCATGATTCAATAAGTACCACTTAAAAACAAAAGTAAAGAATCAAGCTTAATGTACTCATATAGGCCTGCCATAGGCATTCTCCAGATTGACCTCAGATTGATTAACTTAGCCATAAACCTAAGGAATCTCACATTTATTGGGTTTCAAGCACCATCGATAACACTACTAAAGGCAAATGGTGCCCTAGTGTGGCCCAATATTCTGGCTGGCAAAGTCCAACACGCTCAATAGATCTTTTGGATATCCATGTATTTGGCTCAGTATTTCTCAGGAAAGACAACTTCCAAAGAAAGGCTTAGTCATGTGAGCAAGAACTCTTAGTTACTTCTTTGACATTAGTCGCACCTTAGCAGATGCAAGGGTGGACAACCATATCCTGTGAAGCTCTACCTAAAACCACTACTTTGCTTAGAAAGTCTCAGAGATGTTTCAAGAAATGTGGAGCGCTCACTAATTGAAGGTAGTTCATTTGTGCAAAATGCAAAGGATTACGACATACTAAAACCTATAGTTAGCACCATGACTAGGACTAAAGGGTGCAAATTGCCAAATCATTTTGCTGATATGTGAGGAGAAGGAGAAGCTTGCGCGAATGATCACTTGCCTAATTATTCAATTACATGAAGAGAAAGAAGTTATGTAACATTGGAAGTTTCCAACAAGCTACTATTTCATGAACATAAGAAACATATATAAATCTGACAAAATAGCTGCAAGCACTATGACTTATATGGAGGTTCACCAATATGGTTGGTCAACCGTAGAATGATGTTATAGTCAAACTTCCTTTTCTTATCAAACAGTTGTCTATCGCTACAGTGGGAGGTAACCACGATTCAGCAACTTGCTAACCACAGCTTCACTTCATCATTTCTCAATATCTTAAATTGTTATAGGAATGACACTGTAAATGTCATCACGTTGAGTAAGATCTACATCATTTTGCAGTAAAATGCCGCCCAGGATGGCTTTCAAATTATTCTATACATCGATCGTCAAGACTGTATAAATTTTTCTCACAAAAAGGATCTGTATATTCAGAGACCCACAACTGGCAAGGATTGCTCTGACACTCCCTATAATACTCAATGAGCCGGATAAGTCCTTAAGGAACATGGCCAGGAGGGGAAGCCTATGGCCACATTATTGTGACATGATAGATTTCTTCGCATTATAACAACTCCGCATCAAGATCTAGAGCAGAAAGAAGCATGAAAAAAAAAATTGTTTCCAAGGAAAACCCTTTTTGAGGCATTATGTGATGATTCCAATTTAAAGGAAGAAAATAACCAAGCTTGTAAGAAGCTTCCTGTTCTCCTCTAAAACTATAATGTATTGTTTGATAATTTACCTCTTGAATAGCCAAATTATTAAAATCATAAACCCCTGTTTGTTCCTCAACAGTAGTTCTGAAAGAAGAACTCAGATATTGCTTGAAGCGTGGGTTTGGGTATTCAAAAGTCGAGAATCATCAATAAAATTCCCTACAAGTTGATAAATTGCCTGCCAAATGATTGCAAGCCTAGCAGCTGTGTAGAGCTCATTTCTCCAATGATCATGTCTAGATTTTTTCTGTGTATGTGTGTGTAAGGGGGGAGGGGAAGGAAACAGATTTCCCATCTACAAGCAATATCGCTTTGCCAAAAATTAAGCTACATCTTCAAATGTGGAGCTTAGTTACACCGTCGGTACTTTGAAATAACACATAACATAGCTACTACCACTCTATCACTCAGACCATCCTACAGATGCAGGCTTCTTTGAGGGAAAACCAGTGGTGAGAAAGCATCGATTACATTGACAAATTAAGTTCCTTAATAATGTAAAACTCGCGGTAGACCTGCAATGCGACCAACCAAATTGAGTTGGAGTATACTCACCATTGACGGAACACATAGGAATTTTAAACTGACAACATGTCGATGGTGAAAGAGGGTCGGACAAAACGAAATTTACATAGGAGATACACAAAAATCAAGATGTATCTTTTATAATGACCTAGACCATGAGGAAACAAGGGGACCTTGTATAGGAATTGAACAAGGAGAGCTACTCTTCAAGAATGTCATAAGTGACGGTAGGCATCAGTTGCTACATAAACCATATTAGCTTTCCTTGGAGGTCATAAACTATGTAGAATGGGTGTCACGTTTTTTTTAAGTGCCAATAGTTAATACAATTATGTAAACCGCGAGTTATCTCATTATTTTTCAATGTGTCTAGAAGCCTAAAAGAGAAGATTAAACAAGATAGGATTATTTATTGGTGTCATTTAGTAGTAGTCCATCTTGTGGATCAACCAGATCAGCAGTTTTGACAATCCCAAGCATAAGAATAACTGAAACTGAAATAATTACCAGGATCGCAGTTCGCATGTCAATTCATGTGACAATGTATATTTCAGCTAACCACCCATTTAGATTCTCAAGATTATGTTTAAGTAGATAACCTGTATCGAAATTAGGCAATAGAAGTGAATGTAATAGTCCACTTTCAAAAGGCAAAGTCAAGACCAGATGCCACGCAACATCTTGATTGACAAAGTTCAAGCTCTTCCCAAGACATCCATAAACCTTGACCCATATCAAGTAAGAAAAACTAAATGCATGATGCCACCCGAGTATGGGACTGGCGATGCCAACTGAGTATGGGACTAGAGTCAGTAGCTCAGAGGTAGATCTTGGCAATGAATTGAGTCTCCCTCATAAGTGAGCAACACATCTCATCAGATTCTCAGGGTTCAATTACTCCAACTAGTGTAAAGCAAGTTCCAAGCACAAAAGATATAGAAGTCCTGCAATGTCCCACTTTCTTCCCTTTGCCAGAACATCAACTATATTTTTCATTTTTCAATTATCACTAGAAAAACTGGCAAAAAGTATTTGTTTGATCCAGTTGAACATGCAATGCTAATTGCAGTTCACCACGTAAAATAAAGCGCAATTTTAAAAAGAGCACCCTTGATATGCAAAGCCTTCATCCAATTAGCCATAGCCACTGCGAGACCTTGAAGAAACATCAAAGGGGCTTCAGCGTGGAATAGGTAAGACCAGATCTAGTGTCCTCCCTTTTTCATATGTGAAAATTGTCGGATTACCCACTTGGGCAAAAAATATCTTAATCCAAAAGCCTGTACCGTTCAGAATTTGACCATCTCATAGTTAAGTATTACGTGTAGCTTTGACGCTCTCAGATTCTCATAGCCAGGAACACAAGCCTTTGGTTTTCTCCTTTGCCATTCTGTTTCTATCAGGCTCCTTTTCTATTTTTAAAGTATAAGTTTGGATGTGATCATGCTCCCATGAAGATCAAAGCGAACATGGAATCCTAAGCCAAAACATATTAACTACCGAACGATAATAGGAAGAGGAGGAGGAAACTAAAAGATTTGCATTTCCAATTTCTCATGATTTGCAGGGCATGAGCCCGGTCGCCTTTGTAATCGTATCTCAGCCACGTCAATCAAGCACGATCTTATGTCAAACTTACCAGACCCGAAGATCGCATAAAAAAGCACAGCAATTGATAACCGAAACCACAAGATTGCTGTTCCACACGGACATCAAGCATTCTACTGAGAAAGAAACAAATACAAGAAGGAAACACGAACGACCGCGGAGGCCGGATGAATCTACACAAAAGAGCAGTACAAACCGGTCGAGCGAACTCGATCTTAATCGGGTTCCCCTTCACGGAGGTCCCCTGCAGCGCGTCCTTGGCGGCGGCGGCGTCGTCGGGTCGCTTGAAGAACACGAAGGCGAAGCTGCGTGAGGCGTACGAGGTGGCGTCGAGCGCGCCGTACTTGCCGAACACGTCCATCAGGTCGGCGTCGGTGACGTCGGCGGAGAGGTTACCGATCCAGAGGTTGTTCGAGGAGGGCGGCGCATCGGGGTCGCCGCCGGACTCCTTGGCGGCCCCGTGGTGTGAGGGGCGGATGGACTTGCTCGGGGGCGGCATTGCCGGAGGAGGAGGAGGAAACCCTAGCGGAGCGGCTTCGCCGAGAGATTGCGGAGCAGATAAAAAAGAGACTTGGGAAGGAAAAAAGGATTGAAGACAACGCTGGAAAATTAGAACGAGTGTCGCTTTGTACTCGAGACGGAAGACGGAGGAATATTTATATATATATATAATTTAATTATTGTCCTTTTTCGTTTTTTTTTTTAATATTTGTATAACCGAATGACAAAAGCAGAGAGGAGATTCTAGAAACTTAAAGACAGATGACTCGGCGTTTATAGGCGATGATTCTTATGTATTCGTGGAAGCAAGGGCTTCTCTTTATGTCCTCTAAGAACTTCGTGAAATAGGATCGGGTCGGAGTTTTTCGACACGATGCAAGAGCATTGTCAGTGCCAATTAGCAACATCGTATTTCTAGCACCTACCCATCATCAATTAAGATACGGGATTCGATGATTATCCATCGATTATTCTGTTCGATAAATTTTTACTTATGGAATGAGTATGTGCTTAATCTTTGTTACAGAGTGTAAGTAATGTTTTATAGATTTTTTGTTTCAGTCAAAACAGAAAAGGAGTTGTAGATAATAGAAAATAGAAATCAAGGTGTATGGTTTTGGAGCCACGAGACCTTTCCTTTGAAAGGGGAACAGCCTCTTCTTCTTATCTATTGAGTGCGCTCGATCGTGCCTTCCTCTTCAAAGATATACACTGAAACACAGCCCCATTCGGCCGCCACAAATGGCAAACCAGTCGCCCTCGAATTGAATCTTCTATAATCTGAAGTTTTGGGGAGGAATTACACTCTGCTTATGGTACCCACACTGAACTTTGATGACCTGATTCTCCAAGGAAAAAAAAGAGAGAGACGTGTAGGAAGCATGCTCCGATTTCGCATGGCTCAATTAGAGATGTTTAATACAGATCCAGTGACTCATACCCTATCCGACTCATACCCAACTCACTTCTAAGTGGACCTATATTGATTAAACACTTTCATATTTAACTTACTCTAAGAAAGTTCACACCCGAATTGAAGTAAAAGTACGAAACGAACATATGAGCAAGCGTGAAATCGAGTAAGGGCACGCGAGAGTGAAGAGAATCGTAGAGGTGGATTGTGTCTAGGTAAATCATTAATCCATTTAACTGCGTGTTATCTTGGGCTTTGTTATTCTAAACCGATTTATGGTCTATTCATTGAATATTGTGTGAGGAAAAGTAAGAAGTTTATTTAGTAAAGTTCAATATATACATATCTAGAAACAAAATAAACGCTGAAAATCCTAAACACCACATGAATAGCCATGTGGGACTGTCCATAAAAATGTCTTCGGCCTTGACTCCTCCCTATTTTTATGCCTTGCCCTCCTCCTTGACCATTATGTCGACTGTATCTTACATCACTCCTACTACCACCACCAAATTGAGATTGGGAGATAAGAACTGAATCTTTTATTATAGATGTGATGTGTCCTGAGAAGACTTATGAGATACTCGAAGAATCCAAGCAAATCTATATGAGTGATGCGATCGTCTCTTCTCCAAAAATCGAAAACCTATCAGTTTCGTATTCGGGATTAAGACCTTATCTGAATATTATTACAGTCAATAATTCTCTCTAACGTTGCATTTGCAGACTATTGGTTGAAAGAGGGATAACAACATTCAACTCTTAATACATTCTCTTAAAATCAGCAACGTATCAAATCGGCAAAACTATTGCGATAGCCCATAAATTTGTGACAGGTTATTTTAGCCAGAATTTATTACATCCAAATGCTCCTATATTTTTTTGACTATATTGAGCTACCATGGAACTTTCCATGAAATTTAGCATTTGATTAAGGATAGGTGCATCAATAATATCCCAAGTTGCATCATCTAGGTGCAGGCTCAATTAAGTGTTTATGATAGTTTCTGTTTTTCAAAATAAGCTTCACAATTTTCTTCCACCGATAAAAGTCGACACTATTCTCAAGTTTCTTATTGGTAATTTGATTAGACAAAAAGGAAATCACCTTACTCATTACATTATTACTCTTCTCAATTTAATTCTTGGAAGGATCATTCATTTTTCAACAATATTAAAACAATCACCACAATGTTTCCCCCCAAGCAATTCAAAATCTCACATAAAACCATAAAAATTTCACTCCAAAATTTCACCTAATCAATTAGTGAACTCATCAACTTGCAATCCTGATTACCAGCAAAGAACAACATACCTCCTCACAAATCCTGACTACCCATCAACTTGCAAAACCAGAAACTCTAGTCCACGTACTATTGCATCATTACAGCATAGCAAGATGATACAAACCAGACAAGGAGAGTTGATGCCTCATACTTGGCGTGCAAAACATAGTCCCAAAACAAAAGAGGAACCGTGTTCAATCCTCACGAAGTGTAATACACGAACCAAATAATGAGGGATCGACGCCTCAAGAGATTGGCCAACCTTAGTCGATTTCAATCAACGCTTTAGAAGGTTCGCTAGGGGTCCGCCAACCTGGGTTGACATCCATTGATGCCTTAGCGGGGTCGCCGGCCTAGATCAACTCCCTAGGAGGTTCGCCAGCCTACGTTGGCGTCATGAAGTGTTTGCCAGTTTGGGTCAATGCCACGAAGGCGGTTTATTGGCTCGGGTCTCAAATTGGCGATGCCGCAAAAGGGTTCTCGTGGTCGACACCGATGGTCGACGTGTGTGGACCGTCACAAAGGAAGGCCATGACTGACCCCGCCGCTCGTGGTCGACGCCGGAAATGGGCTAAGGCGACGATCAGTGATTATCCGGAAGGTAGGGTTCATTTTCCTCTCTTTTTTTTAAATATATAGTATTGGCTCTGATATTATATGCGAAAAAAAGTGAGTAGTTTATTCAATAAAAGTTCAACATAAACATATCTAAAAACAAAATAAATCCTAAGAAATCCTTAAGACCACTTTACCCCTAATACTTCCAACAAAAACATATAACTCATAAAAACACAACTCATTAAATATGAGTTAAAAAATAAGTCTATGACCCATCTTGATAGGTCCAAATTTAACCATATCCAAGATCAAAGTCATCACGCCTGGACGGATCGACATACTCCACCCGACTCTCAAAGTCTCCGAGCTTTAAACACTATATCTATTGATACATCGTTGTCATGATCTATATTGTGTGCTCATAGCCAAATATCCGACAACGTTGGAAAAGTGATTCCTTGCTTGAAGGCTGGTTCAACAGTACAAGTAGATAATATGTGAGAGAGAGAGAGAGAGAGAGAGAGAGAGAGATGAAAACCATTGTGTTCCATTTGAACGGTTGCTGTTTACATGTCAACATTGTCTATACCTTGCGTGCTTGATTGCATCAGTTTCAGAGGTGTTGTCAAGGACAGGGCAGCCTATTTCCGGAACTTCTCGACGTTAATGAAACCTGGTTAGGGGCTCAAAAGAAGAGCTTGTCCTTTAATGCTACAATCAATCACTGTGCCTGGATACAGATCCCCGAGTGAGATTGCTATATACAAATTTCATTTGGGTGACAATGCTGTCTAGCTTAGGTGGTCAGTAGTTAACATCAGAGACAGTTTTCTCGTATTGGGACGAGTCCTCGTGCTTCAAATCTTGCTTTCCGTGATGTGGCGTTGTGGAAAGAGGCAAGAAACTCACCAACCATCCCTTCAAGGTTTTCATTCCGCCTGTTAGAACCTTTTCAAGTGCATCAATTTCTGATTCGTATTGTTCGTAGATGAAGAAGCAAGTAAACGAACAGACAAGAGCTGCAATGGGAACTGACATCAATTAGCATGAATAAATAAATAACAAATCTTGGACCGCTTTATACTGTAGTCATGTGTAGCCACTAATTCTTACCTGCACCAACCGCGAAAGTCAGGTTAGACGATACAATCAGCTTCAAGAAATACATAGCAACTGCACACTGCGTTAGTTTGAAAAATCATGTAAATAGACTTTATAACTCCAAATGCATCATTAATATGCGACTAGACCCAAAGGGTGTAGAACTAATTGAGCATCAGCAACTCAAAAATGGAAGATGAATGCATCTGTCCGCTCCCCGCTACATTGGATGTTATTTCGAAAGAGAGGCAGTTTACAGAGGAAAAAAAAAATGATAAACAGTGCCAACATTCCTGAGCATTTCAAGTTGTTACATGGCAATGTATCAAGTTTGCTCGTTCATGAGACAACCTAGATCCTTTCTTCCTGGCCCGGTAAAGAAAGCAAAGAAAAACTGTATCTTTTCTTCAGAAGAAAGACTAGACAATAAGATAGTTGAGCGATGCAAGATGCACCGCCACAACCAGAAAGGGCCAAGCAGGGGTAGTATACTGTAAATAGACAGTGGGAATCTCTCTCTCTCTCTCTCTCTCTCTCTATAATATTTGCAGAAGTTGGCAGTTCTAGTGCACTATGCTTCAAGAAAAAAAAAACTTGACATCCATGGTCATACCTCAAAAAAAATGTGCCAATCCTCTCCCTGTGCCAATGATCTCATAATATGGACCCCTCTGTTCCACAACGAGACGATACTCCCAAGCAACTCTTCTACTATGCTTTTTGGCATATCAAAACAAGAGAGAAATTCTATTTTGATATTAAAATCGAACCTGTTGCAAACAACCAAGCATTTTATCTATCATTTCAGTGAGACAACGCTAAAACACACCAGCAGATAGCGACTATTCTAGACGAAGTCTAAAATGTCTTGGGAGTACTTACAGACAAGAAAATCATTTTTCAAAGGCAAAAGGGAACCCAGGCCTTTATCTACAGTGAGACATTTAAAAACTAAGTGTAAACAATTGCTCTTGCTGATAAAGCCAACAAGTTTACCCTAAAGATCTTGCCAATCGAAATTATTATTGCATTCCTGTCTGTGAGGATAACAAATGCTGTTCCTACAATGATTATTAAATTGCATCCTACTAAGAAAAAAGAAAAACTGCCACACTGTCACCGAACAAGCAAACCAAGAATATTCATGCTTATAGGCAAAAGCAAAGCACCCAACAAGCCTTAGCAGGATTCTAACCTCCAAAAGAAAAGGTTTGGCTATATAACTACTTAGGCATAAAAGAGAGGCCAACAGGAACTAAGCAGAGCAAGAAATTGAAATCGTCAACTTTTGCAGGGATCCATAAATGACTTCGCTTGAGAGAAACTTTTGACAGAAGACCTAGAGAAGGATGGCAAGCAAGGAATATCTTACTTGCAGTAGTAACAAGCATTTATACTTACAGGGTTGATGCCAGATAACCATACCCAAAGAGAGCCACCGTTATCATGAGCAGTAGATAACCAGTACATGAGATAAAATTCCTTCCACTAATGAAGAACCAGTAAAACAACACCACCGAAACCAGAAAGTAGGTAAATGTCTCTGTCTGGTCTCTCCAAAGCAAAATGTCTGCTACTGCATGTCAGAAAATTTAGACAGTGATGTTTTGTAATGAAGCATGTTCTCATGTCCATGACACTGCATAACAAGACAAACTTAAAGGAATACCAGACTAGCCTATTCAACAAGTAGAAATGGCAGCTATTCTTAGGTCCAGGTCCAGATATTTTCTTCAACAATTAATCTGATTTTTGGTCAATTAGGCTTCTTTTGCATGAAGATGCTGGCAATGGATTAAAGAGCTGTCAAAGATCAGAGACAAACAATATATTTTTTCGAAAACATCCTGCTATTCCATGTTGCCTCAACAACTGACTGCACTTTGTTGATCCACAAAGAGCTATGGCAGAATAAATGTACTAAAATTTTGGTTATATTACATTTAATCAAGAAACAGTAACACTATTATTCAATTTGTGCTAATAAATCAATTAAGTATTGGTCACTTAACAGAAAACAGTATTCAGCAATTTGGAGAAGGCAGACAGAAAAGGTAGATCTGTGTTGTAGATTCAAATATCTAAAGAGCTTTATTGACCAAAGGGAAATTTATTCTCAACACAATATCTTTAGAAGAAGACTAACAATGTAGCTTTTCTCCATGGCTAGTGAATTTAAAACGTAGATTTATAGACTTTAAACTTACTTAAATTCTCCACTAGAAAACAACATGATTAACACTTGCACAAAAACATGGGTAATGAACTTTAAGCACACGTATTTCATGGGCGGCGGGTTTACCTGCCTAAGGAGTTTCCTTGTCATAAAATTTAAATAAATAAAAAATAGCACAGGGAGAAGGATAAAGTTGTTTCCAATTCTTCTGGCAGAAAAATAAGGTTAAATTCATTAATCTTATAAAACCTTCAGCAAAGTATGAATATGAATCTAAGCATATTTTCACAGTGAAAGTGCTATCACAAAAGAACCTACATTATATATCGTGGAGTAAAAAGAAAATACAACCTTTTCCACCGCCAAGCATCCAATCTGCTTTAGACTGTTCGGGCAAATCACCTTGTCCCCTGTAAGATGAGTCTCTGGAATAATGACAGAATGAGGCAATGGTTCTTGCAATGCCATCCTGTTTAAGCAATAACAAGAGAATACCCATATTCAGACTCACATTGTTGAGACTAAGCAAGGACAACCATGTTGTAGCAGGCAAGCTCAAAAAGTATCACTGACATTGCCACAGATAGCCCAACTGCAAAATGATTTGATCGAGCATTTATGGTATCCCAATGAAAGTAAAATGAGGGAACAAAAGGTGACTGCAAATCAATGAAGTAATCAAACAAGTTGAGGACGACATTGCAAAGTATAAAACTAAGGGAAACATGCTATGCTGATACCAAAGATGAGGACCAAAAATGTAGCAGTTTACTTTTTGTCACATAGGGATTGAGTAAAAAAAAAAAGAAGCAAAGTGAAAGAGAACTGCTTGATACTGCTAATGCTCATAAAAATTACTCAACAGAAACCAAATATAAGGTGAAAGGGAAAAATAGATGTGTTCCATTGAATCTGGAAAACTTCCAGAACCTGAGAAACTCCATATCGTCAATATTTGAAAGAAAATGAGACTGACTTTTGCATATTCCCCAATAAGCTAACAAGCTCTACCAACTAAAAGGAAATCCCAACATGAGATTTGATGAAGCTCACAGGTGCAAGGATCATTGACGGACCCACTGATAAGGGTAAATAATCCAGCAAAACCAACTCCAAAATGTGCAAAGCACTAAAAGTAATAGCTTAAGAGGAGATGCTCACTTCTAGGGAAACAATCGGCAAGTACTCAACTTGCTTCTTGGCTGCACTGCAATCAAAGGTTCTGTTCCGGGAGGCTACTTGAACAGAATGGCGAGCTGACAGTATATAACTATTCTTTCCGATGCCCAATAATTCAAATATCCCTTCAAGAAGCAAAAAAAAACAGTAGACCATGCTAACAGGCAGATTTATGAAAGGCCTGCAATCAAGAGACCGATAATCAGCAAGAGAGAAGAAGTGATATTACTGGGAACAGTCAGCTTTAAAAGGTCAAAGTTACAAGCATTTCTAGGATAACAACAACCAAATACCAATCAGATAACCAAATCCCAAATCAAATTAAGCAATTATTAAAGTTATGCAATGTATCTGAAATATTAAAGCTTAATATCATAGTTACTTATTAAAGCTATTAAATGAATAAAAACTATTCTTTTGAAAAAAAGAAAATGCTTAAGTAGAATCCATCCCACCTAACATATACCTGATTATCCCCTCCAACCCATCCTCCAAACCCAAAAGAAAATGACAAAGAGAAAAACCGCCACTTTAGCAAGTAATATTCAACACTAGATAATTCAACTAAGTAGCACAAGAAACTCAAACAACTGCTCTTAAAGAAGATAATCTGCGAAAATAGGTGCAGTACAAATGCACTTATAATAGTCTTTCAGAATTGCAGAACAGTGGTTTACATACTAACTCCGAATTTACGATAGCCGATGCTAGTCAATCAAGATTTCCCTTCACCTTTGATATCCCAAGCCTTCCAATAGGACAGAGATGAATTCCCAGAACTTCACTGGCTCATTGTTAGTGATGAAGAATGCCTAAAAAGAGTCCAAGATCAGCAACAATACAATCAGGATAGCAAAGAGATCGGCGGCCAGTGATGTAACCAAAGCAATACCTTTCCTGCTACAGAGACAATCCGAGAACATAAAGCTTCTTCTGCACAAATATGGGCATGAGCTACATTCTCAATATAGGTGAAGTCGCATTTATTTTCTCCACCTCCTATAATAAACTGAAATGAGAAACTCTGTTACCTAAAAAATGTTTCTTGATGGAGTTAAAAAGCAATATGCAATCACAATAAGAAGACTCCAATTTCACAAATCATGGACGAAAACAAACTGCCATTATCACAGAGTAAATCCACTACATTACCGAAAACATTTGGTAGCATAAACATAAAATTTGGTCAACGGAATTGTCTAAGAGAACAAAAAGAGATGGGGAAAATAAACACAAGGATAAGAATAATTTGCTCCAATCATACTACACAATAATTGTTGTTATAAAATACAGACTGGCACAAAATTCAATAACATATACAGACCTTTTACAACTTCAGTAATAAAAATGTGGCGGCTTATATTAATTGATGAAGCACATGGAAATTTTTCAAACCTTCATCCAGCCAGATTGGGCTAGCTTTACAACTGTTGGCACAAGCTGTGTATCTCCAGGACCAAAAATGTTGCTAGGACGAAGGGCACATGTCAGGAGACCGTCATTATCATTTGCAAACAAAACCAGAGCCTCCGCTTGAGCCCTGAGGTCACTCAACATGTCTGTGTACTGCTTCATCGTACAGATAAGATCATGAAATGAACTAGTGCGTGAAAGGATGAAAGAAAGAAGTCCTCATAAACTGTGAAAATGGCTCCATCAAAGAAAGATACATGCCTTCCAAGGGTATGACAGTGATTCATTTCCCCCATCTATGTCCCTTGAACCATCGAAAACAACATCCGCAGAGCTATTGTATATCAGCCTTTTGACTTTGCAGTCTCTACAAGCGTTTATAACATTTTTTACACCTGCATCAACACGTAAAGGGGCTAAAACATCACCACCCAACTGACTTAATTCCAAAGTATGTTTCCGCATGGTATTGCTTTGGCTGATGGAGCAATTTCTTACCTTGAACAATGATCATGTAAGAGTTGTAGAAATCTTGACCGATTAAATCAGTAACATCCGTACAGAACACAGCCTGTGAACCTTTAATAACTGTGAAGGAAATATTTAAAACCAAAATGGATTAGCCATTCCTATTTATGCTGGAAGAACAAGACTATGAAGCAGCAAAAATTAGGATAAAAGGAGAAAAAGAAGATGTGACAAGTAATGTTTCATGCTAATACAACAGTCAGCACCTCTCTTTCACTCTCAACCCTGAATCAGAAAGATAGCATCTATAATTCATTGTGAGAACAGAATTCTCGGAAAATTTATTTTATATTCAACCAGAGCAGCCAACCGGATTGCAAATTGAGCAGCGTGAAATTTCCAATTACAGGTGAACAAGCGCAACTGAAAATTACACATGCAAGTTAACTGACATGGAGGTAACAACCATTCGAATTTTTACTCTACATCAAACATCTCTCTAGTTCCTTTTGTTTCATATGGTAATTATCACACAATAGCCTGCGATTTCGTGGTCAAACAACTTCAGCTCTGAGAACAGAGTGGCACTCATTTCTTGAATTTGAGATAAGATTGAAACGAAAAGTTTCTTCACGATGGTATGCAAGGATGCCCACGACTACAGTCACGTGGCAAGGAGAAAATTTTGGTTCCCACATAACACGTATGTGAACGCGTCGTAGAATGGAATTGCAGGGTCAGATTTGTTAATCAGATGCAGAATACTCAATAAACACGACTACATGAAGCCCCGGCAATATCTCTGGGCTTTTCCTAGAGTTTAAAAGAACATAGCCCAACAACGGTAAACAGTTTGACTCAGCAGCAATCTCTCCTAATTTTTCCAACCAATCTCGGTTTCCAAAAACCAAGTAACTACGTCACCATACGCACACGCAGAACAACAGCCGAAACACCACATAGCAAACATCTCCGTCTCCACACGTTCTTTTCCGCACATCTTCACCGTCCGCATATTCCACGTCCAATCGCATGCACAAACGCGAAACAGACTGCGCACCTCTGAGAACCGACGATCCGTCGCGGACATCGAGGTGATGATAGGAAGCCAGACCGGAGGAGACGGCCCGCGAGAGAACCGCGTCCCACTCCGCCGACGGATCGAGCTGGAGGGAGTGATCGGAGTCGGCGACACGGACGATCCACCCGCCGAGGTCGAGAAGCTTCAGGACGAGCCACCTCCCGACGAAACCGCGTCCGCCGATCACGACGCACGTCCTCCTCCTAGGGCTCGAGTTGGTCGACCAACCGTCGCCGATCGCCGCCATTATCTGTTACGCGCGCACAGAGAGAGAGAGAGAGAGAGAGAGAGAGAGTGAGTGATGGCGGGGAAATGATAATACGAAGAGAAAAAGAGACGGGGGAGATGATCGTGAACATTAACGGGGCCGGCGGGGCCCGGGAATCAGGCGACCGGCCCACCCGGTCAAACCTTTGTGATTCACCTTCTTTTAGTGTATATATACTCGCCCTCCAATATTTTTCTCCTTGAGTTGTTTCATTGGAATGGTTAGAGAAATAAAATTATATATTGTTTTTCCATTAATAGTATTGTTGAAAGATTGACATGGCATTATCTAATGGAAGGAACCCAATACTTAATGAGGGAAAGGAGGAGTAGCACAAGAAACGACAATGGATGTTGTTGCCGCATCAATGGCTGTTGTTGCCACGATGCGACGAGGATCTTATTGTAAGCGAGGTTGCGATCGGCCGTCTTCTGGCGAAGGTGTTGATGAAATGCACATTGTTGCCAAATGGAAACTATAGATTTCTCTCCTTATCCCTCCTTTTTACATCTTTTCTATTTGTGAAAAATTATCGAAGGTAAATAAGTGGATTTGATTGTACCGAATCAATTGTTTTTCGAAAAAGAGTCCAAAGATGAATTTTTTTTTTCTTTCCATTTGAAGGAAAACCTCCCATCAGCTCTTATGCTCTATCCAGATTGGTGGGAAAAGAAAGTGGGATACGAAACTGACAAAGAAAAAAGAAATATTATCCCCCATCACCCTTTATTTTTCTTCACTAACATTTTCAAAATTTCCTCAATTGTCCACCCAAATTTTCATTCTCCCACTCTCCCTTCTTTCCTAAACACAGCCTTGAACTTGCCTCCTTAGACAGAATAGTACTCGAGAGATGCTTGACTCCCCCAATGCCGCTCATTCCAAAAGACACAACATGCTCTTACAACACAGTTGGTGAACTGACCCAATTAATAGCCAAAAGGACAGCAAAAACTCTAAAAAGACTGAAGAAGTGCATAAGGAGACCAAAGGGGTAGCTGACGAGGGAGCCTCACGACTTAATGGAAGCTGATGTCAAATACTTAGGAAGAAAGACACAGAAGGGAGGAAAGTGGTGTTGGTGGATAGAGACGGAAAGCTTCATTAGGTCACTATGAATGAATGCCCAAAAAGAAAGCAAGGAAAAGGGAAAGGTGGTAAAGGAGTTTGGTAAACCCCCACATCAACAGAAGGGTTTCCCGAATTCACAATACTAAATTGCAGGTGAAGAGCTCACTTCGGCCACCACAACCAACCTGCGTCATCTCCTGTCTTTGCTTTCCTTGGGGACTTCTCAAGCTCTGATGTGTCGTTCTTCACTGACATCCTCCCAACAAAGTCATCTCTTTTCTCTCTCTTGCTCTCTTTCGACCAATACAAGCATTGGAACGGAAGCACGCGCCCGGCACGTGCACGATATGCGATACTCTTGAGTAACAATAATACACATACAATATAAAACATCCCATCGTGCTAAACTATATTTACCACTATATTTACCATTTCTCCGAGTAAGGCCAACAATCCTTCGCACGACAAGTTGATATGATACATAGACAATGCATAGTCAAGAAAGGTGTATTAAGCCTCTGTCAAACGATGCAAAAAAGTTACTTTCTCGAATATTGACGTGCTAAAAATGACAGCCAATTCAGTATGTCGACGCTAACTTCACAAGAATACTCCCATCTAACTCAACAGAACCCAATGACCCAACAGATCTCAAGGAATCGAACCTTAATAGTTCACACAATCATAAAGCATGTTACTCTCAAGATTGTTAAAAGCCCGTCGATCAATGCCTCTCCTTGACATTTGATCAAGTCACTTCAGTGATCTATCTTCACCTATACAGGGTATATGGTGCAATTGAGGTTCAGAGAGGTGCAGTGCGACAGCCTTTTTCTCAGGCTCATTTGTGAAAGCAAATCTTGTAATACTTTCAAGCATAAGAGAGTATTCTTCACAATGAGAATATGCCTTTTTTTACCATGCAATCGCCCAAAGAATCAATCCAGGCGTTAGATCCCACAATACCGAAGCTGCAGCCATTGGGTTAACGACCACTTATGGACGCATTCACATGCTCACTCTATACAAGACCTGAAACTGCTGTTGACCAACTCAAAAGTTATCCTTTGCTTGTCTAATAACACGCAGCGCCTCGGAATCGTCTGCTGTGGCCGAAATACTTAGTCTCTGTCGAATTTCCATGCTTGAAGTGCGAAGGAATGGATTACACATTTTCTCCATCTTTAAAGTTGTCGGGATCTGCCAAAAAAAAAAAACTCATAGTACAGAAGCTGAAAACTTTTAACTACACATCAACCGTATGTCAACCGTTCTAACAAAGAAAACTGTATAGACTTATCTTGATTCCAACTCAAACAGAATTTGTAATCATAAATTACCCTGAACCTACCATTGCATCCAAATAGAAGGTTTATTCTACATAAGTTATGCAACTCAGAAGTTTGACTGAGGTAAGAGAACCAAAAAGTCAGTCTTGAGTTATCCATATCTCCACACTCAGAACTTTTCAGTGTCCAAAGAATTAGTTTGTTCAGAGTTCAACCAGAGCTAACCTGTCAAGTATGACTACAAAATAGTATTTGCCCTGTAATTTCCCTGAACTTAATTAAGCAACCCAATAAACTAAGTTAACTGAAGAAACTATCATAAGCACATTAGACAGGCAACAATTAAAGACCAAGCTAGCTTTGGTAAGCATTTCTTCAAACTACATTTAATGTGCTTCGAGAACATAAAAGTATGCTTTTAATGTTTCCATGTATGACATTAGTCAGTATCACGTTAATCATTAAATGTTACTCATTTTCGAGATCTCAACCACTAAAAGGTCCCTATATATAATTAGCTGAGCCAGTGCCCTAAGGGCACTCATCACTGGGACCATCTGCTAGTATATGAAATCTACGTAAAGAGGCTTAAAATTGCTTTAATACCCCGTATGTATATGAGAAAATATAAACTGATCGAACATGAAGACATCCTAACTACGTTACCAAAACAAAAGATTTTATAAATCGAAGATATGGCCCTTTATAAGGAAACAGAGCACTGTTGCTTTGCATATCGATATAGAGAGCTCATTTTAGGACATCACATGCACAACGCTTTGATAATATTAAGTCTTATGCTATATGAAAACTCAGCCAAAACCATAAGTAGTAGACACCGCACCATAAATGAAGTGTTTTATGAGTTATTCAAAGTTACTGGCAAATAAAAGCTAGTCCAAAAGTACCGTTGCTACGCCTTTGCTGCGAAGATGAGCAACTTGGGCTGCATAGTTTTTAAGTGCTTCATTGTTGGGTTCTATGGACAATGCAAACTTTGAATTACTCTGCCAAGAAATGACACCCAATCAGAGTTTTCATAAACTGAGCTCAGGAAGGCTCAGCAACATAAGAAGATAAGTTGACTCACCAATGTATATTCATGACCACAATAAATGTTTGTATCATCTGGCAAAGCCGTGATCTTTTTAAGGGATGAAACCATCTGTCAATAAAATCAAAAGTTAAAATCTGCCAACTGACTATCAGTATGAGCTGGCCAATATAGGCAGAACAAGCAGGAGATATTAGCAGTGAAAGCACAGTTCTCGGAATGAAAGCAGTCATCATTTAAGTGTCTCAAAAAGACATTCAGCACTTCCCAGCACTAAAGATTGATGTTCCAAACATCTATTGGATGCGACAAAGATGAAAGTTAACTCTCAGCCCTGTAATCTTTTCACCCTGAAATGCAAAAGCTAAACCCGTCTCTCCTTAAGACACAACAGGAAAACTTCTCCACCCTCAAAAGGTAACAGTAACAGGGCATTCGGCATAAAACGCTTTTTTCCAGCCTATGCAAGGAGGCGTGTCCCTCCAAACTGGTAATTCTCCTTTTCTGGGGGGGCATAATGCCCCTCCAGCACAATTAAAGATATCGCTACTTGAACTTGAATATCTATTACTCACGTCAACAAATTAAAAGTCATCTACTATCTAACTGAACTGCCATATATATTGACAATAGGATAAGAAAAGTTTAACATTTCGCTTCCATACTTCCAGAAGTTAACTATCACGATCTCTACCATGCCATCAACTGTCATTTCTACATTTCCCTCGGTGTTTGTCCCATGTAACCTCATTCCCAATATAAAAAGAAGCAAAAAAGAATTATTATCTAAAAAAGTGTAACCTGTTCAGGAGTCCCTTCAAAGAGCTTGCCACACGATAAGCTAAACAATGTATCTCCAGTGAAAATTACTCCAGATCCAGGAAAATAGAAACTAATGTGGCCTGCCACACAAAATCATTTTGATGCATCAGAAAGGAGAAGAAGAGGTTAAAACGCAATCATGCAATTAGTTGCTAATTGAAATATCCAAAAATGAAAAAGAGAAATATCCAAAGCTAAGATACTGGACCAATTTCCCTCAAAAGCCTCTGAATAAAGCAAATGTAATTGGATATAAAGCTATTTCGAATATGTGGACATATGAGTTAAGTATCCCCAAAACGCATCCCTTGGGGAATGCATATCCTTGATAGACACTAAAATTTTAATGCAAATCTCTCCTAAAAGTAGGCAAAACCAACAAAGTCTAACATAAATCTACCAAATAGGTCTCAAGCAAATCAGAGTAGTGTTCTGGTTTGGAAAGCTAATGAAAACCACGATTGTGTGGGTGTCCCTATTAGGTTGTGTCAGCCATGAATTACTTAAAAAAATTTCAGTCACCCCATGGCCTGAAATATTAAATGGTTAATTCAAAGAATCTGATTCTACTGCAGAGACTAGCAGCCAAAGTTTCTCGAAATGAATAAGGAGAACTCAACCTCGAGTATGTCCTGGAGTTTCAATCACAAGCGCCTCATGTCCAGCAAACATCCATTTATCCCCACCATTAAGGGCTATATCTATGCCAGGAATTCTGTCCCTGTCTATTCCTGAACCAATCACCTACAGGAAGCAAAGGTAATATAAGTTGACACAGAAGTTGTACACAGCAAAAACACATGGGCAGGACTTAGAACCCAAAAAACTTTCTCCAGCGATTGGAAAAGATGCCTACCAGACAAGATGCTGAAGCTTAAGAAAGGTATAGGATGATCATAAGTTTCAATTGTCAAAACCTAAATCTTTACATTATAAGAACACCAGATATTCAGTCTGCAGCTTAAGAAATATCCAAACCTGACTCAAGTCAATTTTCAGAAGTTGAGAGAACTTTCTTGGTCAATTTCCTAATCCCATTATGGTGTGTAAGAGCAAGTAGTTTGCTGACTCTTAAAGGATCAAAACGGTGGCCAATACTAGCTTCAGCCAAGTTTTTAGCAGGCTATGTAAATGAAAACACTGGGCAGCATCAGGATGACCAGAAAACAACATCGACCATGATAAACTAGGCAACCACAACTGAACATCCAATCCAATCTTGGTAAAAGAATCCAGCAGTAGGCTACACCAGACAGCAGGTCTTAGCACTATGATGTCCCGCAAAATATTCTTTCCTCAGTCAGTTTCAATTACAAATCGAAATTAAGCCTCCGGTAATGGATCAAGTCCCGCAAGAAGACCAACTTATTAGTGCACTCAATTTAAGTCTCATCATAACAAACTTTCCTCCCTCTGTAGAAAACATGTGTATTAATTGTTGCTTATGTGTTACACAGTTCATAATGATGCAACTAAACATTGGCTAGAGCCTTTGTAAGGAAAAAAAACACTTGCACAGAACCTAATTCAGCTAAGCAAGCTCGAGAGATGAGATATTCATATCATCTTTATAAAAACTACATACAAACACATTCCATCCTTGACTTTCACATGCTTGTTTAAAAAGTTAGAAGAAGAGTAGCAATAAAAGTACTCAATAAACAAGATGATGCATCATACCTTAGCACCATACCTTGCTTTTAGCTCTAGGTTGCCTCCAGTGTGATCAAAATGATGATGGGTATTTAATATGTAGTTGAGATTTCGGTTTTTCCTACTCAAAGCATCAATTATTGGTCGAGATTCAGAAGGATCAACCACTCCAACGGTCCCAGTATCCATGTCATGCAAAAGATATGCATAGTTGTCCTTGAGACATGGTACCTGTGGAAAGGTGAAACGAATTACTTTTCCACACAACCAAATACAAAAATAAAAAATAAAAAATTCTAAATGACAAAAAAATACACCAAATTCTAGTTAAAACTAAAAGTAGAGACACAATAAATTCCATTGGAAACTTTAAATTTACAGACTTCAGAATGTACCAGAAAAATAAGACTCTGTTAATGTACCTAAAAGTATGATTTAAAATCATGTCATGGGAAAAGGACAATTGATTAGATATGATTATCCAGGAGCCTTTTCAAGTAGTTATCAGACTTAGAACGATTAAGAACAAAGCCACTAGTCACCTCTTCATGATGATAGAGTTATTGCTGCACAACAGGGATGAATAGAACAACAGAAATAACTTTAACGCCTTTCATGAAGTTGCACTCAATAAACATTTCCAAAGAAGACCCAATTATCCATGCTGCCTCCATCTTCCATATTTTACTAAGTTAATGACATTGATACAATCATAAACAGTGGACTACATCCACTGAATAAATAAATAAACAAAAAACAGTTGGGAAAAAATATTTCTCTTTCTTAGCAATATGCAGCAACATTAGAAAGGGGCAGACCCTTTAGAATCTACTCTTTCTAAGTTGTCAACCATCTTTACACAGGCCAAGTAAATTCTTCTTCATTGCATGAGTTCCTAATTTCTCCATAAGTATTGAGCTATTCTATTTCACTAAGGAAAATTCCAGCATCAATTCAAGGATTAAGTTGAATAAGTCTCCTATGATAATTTTCTACTATCAAAAGCCAATAAACATCTTCAGAAACAAAGCCTTCACTATCCAAGCATCATTAGCTGGCCATCCTCAGCTGTACTACATAACTCACTGTTTAGAATAAAACCCAGAAGAGATAGCAAATTCTAATTAGGAACGTACAAAACAAAAGAAGAAGCTAGATAGAAAAAGTGCCACAGTGCGCCTGTCTGCCTGACGTAACCCAGGCAAGACTCACCAATTCGATTTGTAAAGAGGAGGACATGCTAGACACGTTGCAAAATTGAGTAACTTTGAGAGATCTACTGGCACCCCACAAGGTCTTGAAAGGAATAGACAGGAAACGCAACAATCCATATGGAAGTCCTTTCCTCAAACAAAGCTGTTTCATGCCTGGCCACATGCACAGCCCGCTCTTCACCTGAATTGAACAAAGCTAGATTATGAAAAGTTTTATAAGAAAAGATTATTGAATATAGCTTGAGAACTACATGCTTAGGGACCCAAAAGCACCAAGGCAACTAAGAGAGAGGGAAAGCCATAGCAATAGACAATCGCAATTGTTTACCCAGTAAATTCCAGTTCTAAAAGGGCAGCAACTTCTGTAGGTAAGACTTGAGAAGAAAAGCAAACAGCCAAAACTTGTGAAGAAGATCAAGAATCCAACTGAAGATTCAGGACATGAGATCACACTTGAAGTGGAAACTAAGACCCAACCAACAGATTCGGGAATCCTGAGTGCAAAACAAAACGGTACAGGAGACTCAAGCTAACAGCCAAGTAAACACCCAAGTTCTGTGATGAATGTCCCTATTGCAGAGTCACGGTCGTCCATTGCCTGACAAGACAAGGGACAGAAATTCTTCAACAATGACACGGCGGTACGAGGGTAGAGGAAGCATTACCCGAAACCAGTCGAAACCAAAGCCAAACGTGAGTCAACTACGGTCACCTGAGAAAGCTAAAGCTAAGCAAAGCCCAAAAAAAAAAAAAAAACGAAGAACTCACTACACGTAGACCCTCCTCCATCCATTAGTAGCCCCAGATCTTCCGAACAAACGTACAATCAACAGCAACCCAAAAAGTAGTAATATGATATTGACCGTGCAATCCGAGTCACCGTGCGGAACACAATTCACCCACGAAACCAAAATCCACAGAAACAAGAAAATGTGCGCATGTGCATCCGGGATGGATCCCATCATGTAAACCGAGAGAAAGAACGAGAGCGAGAGCGAGAGAGTGAGATAGAGAGAGCGACAACCCTTGAAGGAGGGAAGGAGGCCATGGTGCAGGAAGCTTTGGAGATCGTCTGCATCACTCTCTTCTTCGCGAAATTCTCCTCCTTCTACAGAGAGACGGGAGTGCTCGACAGAGAGAGAGAGAAGAGAGAGATGCAGTGGGTTGGCACTTTTTGTTGGCAGTTGGCACTTTACTCGTCTACTTCATTTTATTTGTTATTAAAATTATACGAATGACGATGATGATGATGATGGTGGTGGTGATGATGATGGTGGTGATGATGGTGATGATGTCTGCATTGAGTAATTAAACTCTCTAATTAATTAAAAAAAACAGCTCACATTTATTTTCCATAGATTTTTTTTTATGAAATTCTACTGGTGTGATGGTATAATCAAGTCGAGCCGAGTTTATAAGTTGCCATACTCAAGCCTGACCCGACTTGCCTATTTGGTATTTGAGCTTGAGCTCAATCAGTTAGTAATTTGCTCTTACTAAACTAAAACATTAAGATAATCGAACCTCATGTGACTATAATAAAATTATAAATAAAAATTCGAGCTTGAGTTTAAGGACAATTTATTTTTCATATCTAGCTTCCAAGGATATTGAATTGAGGATCGACAAGTTTGACTTGAAAAAGATACTAAGGTGAATGAAACTCAAACTCGACTCGAAAATTAGACTAATCAATCTCGACTAGCTATTGAGCCAAGCCTGAGTTACAGGCTCATGATTCAACTTGGTTTCACCACCCTGCAATTAAATGAAAAATATTCATATTCGAGCAATTAATGAATTGACAATCTAAGTTAGTACTACGTTTGTTCCGTGGGAGATTAATATTTTAAAAAATATTTTTCTAAAATTGATCATTTGTATCGCTTTAAAAAAAAGGAACCGACAAAAAATATTTTCATTACATGATAATATTAAGATAGAAATTGTTATCAATAAATAATATATTTTAACAGATAATTCAAAGATATAAAATCAATTATTTTTAAGGAAAAAAATTTATAAATCATTTACTTTTCATGAAATAGAAAAGTACATCGATTTCCGAATTATTGACGTCACCGAGTCGACGAGTAGAAAGAGATTATAAATATAGGCGAAAATTTGCTCATGGATAATCGGTAACCGCTAGTTTTGAATCGTACGATTTCTCTCTCCCTGATTCTTTTTTTTTTTTTTATGAGGTGGAATGTGAGCGAGACGTTGCTTCATAAAGGAGGCCTCTTTTTATTTTATTTTTCCTATTTTATTTTTCCTGGTTCGAAGATGCTTAGAAGAGCGGGGAAAAGATATGCTCCCCCCCCCCCCCCGGCTTTATTATCATATTCCCTTTTCGAAGATGCCTCCTCGAGCCACGTGACGAGCACATGCACATGCTTTTTTTTTTTTTGTGATAATCGAGGTGTCATTATCAGTTTGTGCACACTTCGACTATTTTTCGGGAGAGATTAGCATAGCAACCCATCGCCATGACCCCCCACTTAAATCACAGACGCTTTTTTGGATCTACGAAGTTCAAGTTCGCCCTAATCAGTTGGGCTATCCATGAGTGGGTATATTCATTTTTTCCTCTTACAATTTCCTATGATAAAATAAATGGGCAACATCGTCGTCAATCGCCATCGCAGTCACAATCACAGTCGCAGTCAACCCAAATTCCGCCACATAAACAAGACCTGATTTTTTTAAAATGTTAATAGGAAAAATTCGTCCACATAAATTTTTTTTTGTTAAAAGATATTCCATTGAATATCCAATTTTTTTATGATAAAAAAATTCGTGCTCCAAACAATTAAAAAAAAAGGGATATACAAGAATATGCCACGCTGTGTACTTGATTATAGTTCTATAGCGGTTTGGTACAAAGTCGTCGTTGCGCGATTATGGCGGTTTGTGATTATGACCATTTGCCATCGCTTTTGGAAAAAGCGCGTGGAGAGCAATTTGGTAAGCCCCGTCGGTGATCGGAAGTGACGCGGCACGGCCGTTCGGCCGAAGCGTTCGAGCGCTTCTCGATCGGATGGTTAACTTTTCGTATGATATCACGGATGATTCTTATGTTATTTCTTTTTCTTCTACTTCTTTTCGATTTAAGGGCGGTGTCTTTACCTCCTGAAATTGTTCAATTTTAGATTGGCTACCCCGTTTGTCATTGCCATCGCCGTCGCCGGACAACTGCTGTGGCCGCCTTTGGGTGTTTGCCTTGAGAATGTCTCTTCCCTTTTCCACACACACACATATATATATATATATATGAGATCTAGACTCGAGCACCGCCGTGAGTGCTGCCACTATTCGACCATTGCGAGGTGGTCGGCAGCCTCCGACATAATGTTGCCGATAAGATAGGTATTTTCACTAGAATGTGAGGTGGTGGGATACGTATGCGTCGTGGGTCTTGCTTTCTCCGATCTTGCTAGGATAATAATATTGATGATTCATGAACTGTGATTCAATGTGCAATATCGTCCCCAAAATTTAATTTATGTAATGTGGTCCTCGCACTTCAGCCCAATGTCGTCCTTGAATTTTTAATATATGCAATTTGACGCTTGAATTTTTTATTCATATTCAATTCAGTCCTTGGAATTTACATTGGTCTAAAGTTTTTAAGTGCCACATTGAACAAATTTAAAGTTAATGGATTACATTACATATTGGGTCAAACTTCATCAATAATCCGCGTCGTTTACCCTTTTCTTAACGATTATTCGCTAATAATTTATTTGCCTACTCAACGCGACGTAAGGAATTTGAGCAAATTGACATCCACCTCATCATGATTCATATAAGCAGTTTAAGAGAACGAGTAGTGGCGAACCATATTGATAAGGATGATTTTGGTATCGAATAGAAAGTAAAGGAATAGCTTTGACTTCTGAGTAAAAGAGTACAAAGATAATTCATGCTTCTATTTCTATCCTTAATTGAATTATTGTAGAGATCATTGCCTCTAATGACTATTGTTTACTATTACAATCCACTCCTATTTAGACATACAAAAAATACAAAATATTAATTAAGGAAAGTCTCGGTTATGGATATCGTCAAAAGTAAAAAAATTCAGACCAGTGATTCCAAGTTGCAACTCATAATCGAATGTCATGAAATATCGTAGGTTTGCATGAAAACATAGATAAAGCAAAACACAAAAACTTGTTCTAGATTCTAAATTCTAGGTTGCAACTTCAAGCATCAAGAACCTACTTATTATCAGAACATGTTCCCTTAGTTTTGGAATTCGAAACCTACCATTTATATCTTGAAATCAAAATTGGATCGATTCTCATCCGTCCGTTTCACCTTAAAACCATCTTTTCCCCTTAGTCAAAACCAAATAAATGTTTCTGGAAATTTTCGATTCGATCCGGATAATGGAACAAAAACTTTTTATCCGCTCGGCTTGTCCAGTCTCACTAAACTGAAATGCTTCAAAGTTTCAAATCTTAAATTGGTCTTACGAATTGTCTCCTTCACGCTGTTATGTCTAACTCCTTGAAAAGATAGTAATTCCCCTTTGAAGTTTTTTCTACTATCGTTTCTTCATTTCTACATTTTTTCCACTGATTTTGTTCATTGCAATGGGTGGGCACGAGCTTGGTTCCCGAGTGCAGAGTCGTTATAAAAGAGACCTGAAGATTGACAGAGCAGAGGAACATCACGCTCTCAAATAGGGGCATGCGTTTGAGACTATACCAAACTATTGACGTTATAAATGCACGTAAGCGATTTCGTCGAAACAACTTGAGGACGAAAAAAACATACGCGGACATTTTAAACAAAAAGGGAAAGTGAAGGGATGATGTCGAGCAAGAGTAGAAGGACTACTACTCACCCTGAAACTTTTAGCACAGGCAACAGCAAATCGATGAACAGTATAAAAGTTTCTACAGCAGCAGCAGATCTTGACGCACTACTCGAAAGATTCAATGTTAAGAAAGGAAAAGCCACTGGAATTTCTTTAGTAACCATAACAACACACCCAGAAGTATCATGTGTAGGTAATGAAGAAAGAACTTCATAGTATAAGGCTCTCAATCTTCATCTATAAGCTGAAACTATGATGGGATTTCTTGTAAGGATCCATACTCGAAAATGGAAGCAATTGTGCTCCTCAAACATAATCTATTGCACAAACAGAGAACAAGTAAATTAACCTTTGCGTCTGTCGTGGTTTCTGAAATCAAGGATTACATATATAACCATAAGCTGTTTCAGCACCAAAACATCTCTCATCTCTATTACGAGTGCATAAAGAACTGAGGAAGCCTGCACGTTGTCATAGCTCGTCCTGCAATCCACAACAGGTGCAAAAGCATCATTTCAGAATGCTGAACAAGTTTTGTTCGTAGCAGAGGAACTGTCAGAGACTCAAAGTGTGCAACTCGATCATTGCCGTTCTTTTTTTTCCTCCGTTGTTTTTTCCTCTCTGTTTCTTTTGCATGCTAAAGTGGTTTATGAGCATCCAGGATTTTGAACCCCAGAGGCCGGAGTACTGAATAAAATCCCAATCCCAAAAACAAAAAGTGAATTGCCCAAACTGAACTATCTGCTCCATATAAATAGACCGGCTGAAATTTAAAGAGGATTTAATGCTCCTCAAAGAATGGACCAAAGGCAACCCAAGCTGTTGAACGGTCCTGTTGAACTCAGTATGGTATGGTATTCACGTTATACAACAGATACTACCATTGGGTAGTTAGCGATCGACTCCTATAATGCAAATTATGATTTGAGAACAGTAAAGGAGAGTAGTTGGAAGGGGAGTGAAACTTACATGGTAATCATCCAAGTATTCATGCGGGTCATGCTGCAAAAGGACAAGAATCAGGTCAGATCCCAAACGATAATAGCTGCAACTAACAAGTAGAAGGTTCAAATCTCAAAGCATCTTTGCTCCTTTCAATAATAAACAAATAGTAGGACCAGTATACAGGCACATCTTTCATGCAGTACATGGAGGTATGCGTTAGGCTCCTATTTTTTTCTTCTAATTGATTGTCCTTGGCCTTTAGGCTGCGCTTCCACTTTTGGATTGGACAAAGGCATATGTTTTCTTATCCCCAGAACTTCAGAATACATTCAGATTTCGTTTTCTCATCAGATGCTTGCCCCCAGAAATGAGGGCATCCCATGTCGAGCAAGGATCAGTGCCCATAAGGACCATAACCTTTTCCAAGAGGAGAAAAAGAACCTTTCCTTAAGGCAAAAATACAAATAACTTGCTCCATACTACAAGGTTGAGACAACATTCAATAAATGGCATCCTCCATGAAAAAGGAGAATTCTACCTAATTAATTCAAGGATGGAACTTTAAGTTTTCCTTTTCCATCAACTCGACAGACATGACTTACTTAGGATCTGAATGAACATCAAAATATGCTTCCTCTTCTATTTTCCCAAAGAGCATCACATCTTTGGATTTCAGAAGTATATATATATATCTACAGAACTTAATAAACAAAGATGAGATTTTTGAGACTGAAAGAGCATGGTCTCAGTGGCTCTAATGCCATGACGAAATTGAAAAATCATTCACAACATATCTAAAAGTTTAAATTGTTACATGAAGATGTAGATTTACTGTTCCTAACAACATCAATCTGTTCATAAATAGACTTTCAGTTTCTGAAGCATCAAAAGTAGCTCAGTTGCACATTAAACCAGGAAAACAAAGATCAACACCGAATAGTTAAAGCCGCAACAGATGCACAATTTGAATATGTTGCTAAAGGGGTAACTGACCCTTGTCAACGTCCTTCAATAGTTGAAGACAATAAAAGTATACTTCATTGCTCAAACCAAAAGAAACCACAGGAAAATGTATAGACTGGCATTTCTCAAACTTAAGGATCTTTTACCAAACACATTTAAAGTGAATGAGACAATTAACATGACTAATACCCGTCTGGAGTGCTTCCCACGTTGATCCCTTGCTTTCCTCCTCTTTTCACCTTCCACTCTGGCTTTTTCAGCTTTCTGCAAGTAATGATCAATATCACAAACATGTGGCCTAAACTTTAGTTAAGGTTTTCTCTCAGATGACAAAGCAAACTATATAGATGCCACCTCATCTTCCCGAGCTCTCCTCTCTTTCTCAGCTTCCTCAAATGCTTCCTTCTCAGCCTGGAATAGAGAAATAAGTCAATTTATAGAGCCGCACAACGCCATAGTCGAGAAAGATCAATAGCTCACCTCTCTATTCCTTTCAAAGTAATCTTCTACAATATGCTTTGCATACTGTGGGTCATCACAGACCAATATATTATCATAAACAGAACCAGCCTTCACCTGCAATGAAATTGCTTGGTCAATTTTCAATGATGTCCCAGAAAGGTTGATTTAACAGGTGACTCCACATTCAATTATTCCAGATCCAAGATCTTGGAACATGATCTTGGACATAACATAGATTCAGAAAGCACAAATATATTGTCTGCTAAATGAACGAAAATACATGCAGCAACCTGGACAGCTACTCTACAGCATATTCACCAACACATACATACAGCCAAATTTTCTCCTACCCTCAGCAGCAAACTTCATTTTGCAAAATTACTGCAAAAGCTCAACTGTTGCACTTAATCATATCTTTGAGGAGATGAAGAGCAAAACAAAACCAGTCAAGATAGGTAGCCATGTTTACCTGCCAAACTTCTATTCCCACATACTTGATTGGCTTCAATACATAAAGGTCGGGATCATCTTCAAACTCTGCAGCAGTAAACAACGGAGAATCATGATATACAGAATCAAAAATAAATGTTATGGCCCCATTATGTCATCTAATTTTAGAAGAAAAAAGTTACGTGAACTAGAAGGATCCATGTATTCGGCCATTCAAAAAATAAGAGCTCAGAAGTTGATCCAAAACACAAAATACTCAAAACCAAGGTTTTAATCTGCAGTTGTGGTCGTGCTGCAGTGGTCATGGATGCAGGCATAGTGGCCACGAAATATCTATTTGCAGTCATAGCGGACAGGAATTTTCATAGTGTTTGCACAATTATCATAGAATCAAAATTTAACTTTTGTGGTTTAATATGACCATACTTGTGACTTATTGAAGTATTAGACTGTTCTTCAAAGCATATAAGAGTGCCAAAAAGTTGAATTAGATGGATTTCAAACTTTATATTCCAAATATTAATTGGGCTAAACAAATCTTTGCGCATGTTCTACTTTTTCATACAGTAATTGAACTGATTTTCTGTAATTTGAGATAATCAATGCATTTTTTTCTCAAATTTTAACTTCAAATAAGATGGGCTGATGAGTTAACCCTTTCGGTTTTAGATTATTTGTAATGTAAGTTCAAATCGAAGGATAGACCGTCTTCTAACCCTTTGGGTTTTAGATTATTTGTAAAATAAGTTCAAATCGAAGGATAGACCGTCTTCTATATTTTAAGTTGACTGGCAGAACTCAAGTGGAAAAGTAAGTGTTATAATTAAATGGACACAAGGCATGAAAGTTTCTCGTCAAGACGGTCAATGTAACCTACCTCTCTCTCTCTCTCTCTCTCTCTCTCTCTCTCTAATCAGAACTTCATGTGTTCTTGTCCTCCTCGTTCTTCATACTATTCTTTTCCTTTTTTGTTTCAATTATAAGGGTGCACTGTAGCCACAAGAGTGCCCACGACCAGAGCTATTGTTGCAATAGGGGCGGGATTTAGGACTATGCTCAGCACATAGTTCTCAAATTGAGATCCAAAAATGAGACGGAAATATCATGGAAAGGTAAAAAGATTGTCCACAATATGATAAGCAGGATCCAATGTTTATGCGGCCGTTTAGGATTATCCAATATATGCTGACATTTTCCTGTCTCTACTATATTTAGATTTTCAGAGACAGCTGGACCCAGCCGGCAATAAGTTCTAGCCAAAAAAGAAATATACCTGGGTTATCTATCCAAGGAGTCTTCCATTTACCCTTGTAGTTAGGATTTTTGACTTTCTGCGGTTCAGAAATAAGTAATATAAGTATTTAAAAAGCAGAGAGGGACTAAATCTCCAATTAGAAACTTACGCACCTTTCTTTTCCATGGTCCTTTATATGCAGGATTTGGGATTTTAGGTGGTCTCCATATGCCATCATCTTCCTCATCCCAGTCAACAGGCTACAGTAACAGAAAGTGGCTCCAGAAATCAGTATTTCATATAGAATGGAGAACTCTGGATATTACATTCTAATAGGAGAAAATGTATATCCGTTTCAACATATATGCATTTTATGCCAGTGCAGAAGGATTGAAAAAGGAATAAGAAAACAAAGAATAAACATTAGGATGTCATATTCAATCTAGAATCTGTACAAGCAAGCTGCACTAGTTTATAATTGAACCAGACATGGCAAAAGATTTTGTTGAGCAACTACCTTTTTAGCTTTTGGATCTGGTATCTCCTTAGGAATTGAATCGTATCCCTGCAATGTTCAAACATATGAGAAAAATGTCCAATCTAATTATCGTAACAAATCCTCCAACTAATTTAGAGCAGAACTCTACCTCTGTTTTGACATCATTAGGGTCTTCAATGTATTCCCTGTCATCCCAGTCTGCTGGCTGTATGGATGGGATCAATTATGAATGTTATCATGAGTAGCAATGCAGGAACATAATAGATAATTAAAGAGCAGATAACCATATAAAGCATGACATATATCATCTCAACATCAACATTACTTGTTGATTGATGTGCATAATTATCAAAAGAACCGGTCCTCAATCCAGCACAAATTGATGTTCAGCATCAAAGGAAAGGATGTTTTTAACAAATCTCCAGCTGTTTTTACATTTGACACCAGCAATGATACCTTTTTTGCTTTCACATCCTTAATTTTCTGCGGGGGAAGGATATCCCAATCTGTGTACAAACTTCCTGTTTCTCTCTCGCGATTATCAACCAATAGACTGTATGAAGCATCTGGTCTAAGTATAAATGTGTAGAAATGAGTTGACTTGTCAGTCTCACATTGCAAGTCCTTCTTGATTGGATAATTCTGGCCCTGGTAGGAAAGTATTAGATGAATCTTCTTCGTCTGTGGGCCACATATATCTGGCCCAAACATCAGACTGCAAGGAGAAATTTGATCTTAATATTTGCAGCTTAGGAATAGTTAACTACGAATAAGTTACAAATTCAGAGTAGGCATATTTAGAGCAGAAAGTTGACAATACAATACAGACAGGTCGAAATCAACCCATAGAATAAAAAAAGAAAAGAAATCGCCGTACTACAAATGATTAGTGACAGCCCATTAGATACATAGTGAGTCTAAGAGAACTACATCAAGAGTGTAACTATGAAAACATTTATTCCAGAAAAGCATACAAGAGCAGTAGGGCCTACATGAGAAAATAACTGAGCCATTATAAACCATATCAATTGCTCAGCTTCGGTCTAGCATTTAGTTATCAATTTTCATCTTACACAAAAATTAGAAGGAAAAGCTACCAGATTATATAAACATAGTGCTTTGGTTTGAATTTCTTCACTATAGAAGAAATTCACCTCAAGGAAGTCGATAGTAGAAAGTTTGATCTTTCTTTTAGAAGAGTGGCAAGTACTCATAATTGCTATAGTGCCAAACAAGAGCTCAGCTTTAGGGCAAGTGAAGGACTGTTTTCCGAAAGGTCACCAAAAAGGCGCCCCACCTTCATTCCTTTAAGAGGAGTACAAGTCCTAATTGTAGCTTTTCAACCAAAAATGGATCCTTTCGGTTCAATTAATTCTTGTTCAAGCAGGGCGACAAAAATCAAGTGAGATCAAACTGTTTGATTTGATGATTGAAAATGAATTTTATTAGTCAACAAACAAGTACTTTATCAACAGATCGCAGGGACACATCCAAAAAAAAAGACTCTTGACAAATGCTTATATTTAAAGTCAGAAAATGGGACATTTAGAGGAAATCAAATGAACTTCTCCTCTGACACCCTTCCTTAAGGCGCTGACGAATAGACGTAACAGAAAGTGGAATCACAAGGACAATTAGCTACAAACCTATATGGAGTATCGCCACCAAATTTTTTCTGATTGACATAACCAGATAGAAGCTTGATGTAACCACCACCGCATTCAATGTCCTGTTCAAACCTAATTGAATATTGGACAACTAAAGTCTGATCTTTGTTGCTGAATTCTGGTATCTTTGCCGATATTGCATAATGCTTTGCATCATAATAAGTCTGGATACCTACCAGCAGAACCAGATCGTCAAAAGGATGATACTATGAGAAAGATTAAACTGAGAGTTACAGAAAAAGGAGTTCATAGAAGCGTAGCCATGGGAAAAATAGATTTAGGGGTAATTCTGGAAGGAAGAGCTGTTTCAAGGACAATTTAATTCAAGGCCATGACAAGACAGTCTGCATATCTACACTATATCAGTGGGTTCTACTGAAAAGAATGGATCAACAAATTTTAGTAACAGGAGATGTAGAAGATCTGTTGAGGTTGTGGGTGCAGATGGACTACTGCAGATTCAAAAGGATGCATACTAGCTGACGGCAATGCAGAGTAGCATCAACAGCACACATGGATTGCACGTGGTAAGGTGCTTTCATTCCTCATGGGCATGTAAGCATGCATCCTCTATGACTTTTATATTCCATCAAACATAATATCATGCTTTCAGTAATCTTTTTCACTGCTGCAGGGGGTGGGGTGGGGAGTTGTGAAGTCTAATAAAAACATAAGCTTATACCCTTTACTGACATGAAGAAAGATGGAAAGAACATCTCACAGACATCTAAACAAGTTGGTAAGCAAAACACATCGAGTTATCAAGATCCTACAGAATTATATGCATCTATTTCCTTTTTCTGGTGAATTAAAGCTAAATAATTCTGTAGAAGATAGATTAATACTTTACCTTTATCATCAGGATCTCCAGACCATTTCCCGGCTGTATACTTAAACGTACCTGCCTTCCCTTCAGCCCGCTTCCAGTCAGACAACACCCACCGATCTTTCCACCCATCTTTCGAAAAGGATCACACAAAAATGTCAACAAACAACCTTAAAATAAAGAACGCGTGAAGACAAGTGGACACAAAACTGGCACGGCCCCCAAAGCTTCTACTGGATCTAAATACTAAGGTGGACGCTTGATTCCTAAAAGTGCCACTGATGCGACCAGAGAGTTGCCATCATGACTAGACCGACACGACATTGTAACACTTAAACACCTAAACAGTAAGCGCCCTCGCGACCCCTTATACTTTCTTTTGACTTTTAAACTCGACATAGAAAAAAAAAAGTAAAGGAACTCAAAAGTTTATTTCCATACGATAAAGGAGATGAAAGCATGAACCATGTGACGATTAATCCATGATCTCTCCCATGTCTCCTCATGATGATCAACATTTTATCTCGAATACTTATTACTCTTCGGTGAATCAACATTTTCTGAATGAAACGAATACCGAAGGACTCGAAATCACTCCAGCAAGTTAAGTCAGTCCTCCAATGCACCTCCTAACAACGGACAACAACCGATCCCTCTCACGACACCGCTTCCTCGCTACTTCAAAGTAAAGATTCCGACGCGCCACGAGTTCTCGAGGACGCCCGCCCCAACATGAGCAACTAAAACCGACCGGCCAAAAACATAGTGCCCGGAAGCGAAGCGGAGAACGAGAAAGAAAGCCGCGTCCGACGCTCGAACTCGCGCGAGCGATTCTGAAGGCGCTTACCTTCGAAACGCTCCTCGAAGAAGATCTCCGCGAGAGCGAACCGGGAGAGGAGGGAGAACGGCAGCAGCAGAAGAAGTAGCGGCGACTCCATGAGCGCTCCGAACGAGGTTTTCCCGGCAAGCGCACTCCCTCCTTTTATGCTCTCGTCTTCTTCTTCATTCCACTGTGCAGAATTTCAGCTCGTTCCGACTGTGGAGAGTGGCCTTCGGTTTGCGTCTTCAACGGGACGCGATGCGACGACTTTGACGACGGTCTTGACTGGAAGTATCGGAAACGTCATTGCCCCCTCGTTTTGAGCTGAATTACGGTTGTGCCACCTTGTGAAATCACCTGGAACTGGACTGGACTGGGCTGGGCTGGATGGGCTCGATATCGGCCGTGCCGATGCTTCTCGAAGTTGCCTCCGGCCCAATAGAGACTGATCCCGACGAGGCCCGCCCCAATCTTCGTTCAAGCAGATTTATAACGATGATCATTGATGATATATCGATGCATTGGTAATATATATCGCAAATATATAAATTTTGTATTATTTATATCACAGAAAAATATGATGATAAATGCATTACAATGTCTATAGTTTAGGTTTTCTTTTTTGTGATTTTTCCCGAATTAAGAGATTTTTGATATTGGAGAAATCTAGCCTCGATTTCAAGGCGCAAAATGCTGTATGATCAAAATTTTTAATAAATATATTGTCGACATTTTTTAAAAAAGTTTTTTGAGAAGCCTTATAAGGAGATTTGTGGCATGTCTTGCGGCATTATTACAAATCACAATGTGACGTCATTAAGCTATAAATAGGCACCAAAATGGCTGAAAAACATCGTCACGATATATTTGCACATTGGGATGGGAGATCAATTTTAGTATAATTGTTAATTATGCAAGTCTCAAGGGGTTTCACAAAAGAGAGCTAGTTCATCCAGAGCACATGTTAAACATTTTTAATAAGGAATCACTCAATTTCAAAGTATTTATTGTGCATACCAAGAGAAAATATATTAGTGAATTGAAATTTTCAGTATTTTTTAGTTGGTTGACGAGTGTTATGATAACACTTTTTGGTAAAAAATTTCTCCGTAAATGTAAAATTCTCTAAAATGTCATCATAGACCTCCAAGTAACTTCAATCGTTGAATTCACTTCCTAGCTCTCGATTTTATCTTTCACCTTGAGAGCAGGGTGAGAAGTTGAGTTGGCTCAACTCCAGAGAACCAACCTAAATAGGTATTATCATATGGGTTCTAAGTTCAATTACACAGGAAACTTGGTGTGTTCTAGTTTGATCCAATAAATCCAAATATGTTTGAAATGGGTTTCAAATATGGGAAGCCTATGAAGGCCAGAAATGCTTTAGGCACATTGTTTCTAGAAAAATGTTAGTTATATTCAGCTTATTTTGTTAAAAATAAATGATTATAAAATATTCTTCTAAAAATAATTTTATGCATCACTTGCAAAAATAAATAAATAAGCAGCATTTTTATGGTTCACAAAAATATTTATCCTTTTTATTAACAAACTATTTCAAGCGATTATTTTAAAAAAAATATTTTTCATAGAACCAACGAAGCCATAATTGAAAGTTTATTCTCAGGCCCGATTGTCGATTTGACTACGAAACCGTTCAATTCGATTCGAACCGGTTCAATTCCGGTTGGACAGATAGGATTCCGGCTGGATCGCCCCCGCTCAGTGCGTAAACGGAGGGAAAGAAGAGCCGGTCTAGGAGTCGCCATGTTCACCCCTGTCCCGAAGAATTCCTCCAATTCTCTCTCTCCTAGGGTTTCTCCCCGCTCCTCCGCCCTCCTCGCTCCTCCGCCGAGCTCGAAGCCGTCATGCCCCGGTACGTTGCACTTGTCTCATCCCTTGATGTCCTCTTGTTTCCGAAGTCGCATTTGCCTGACTTGTGCTGACCTCGAATCACCTGTCATTCGCAGGTATTACTGCGACTACTGCGACACTTACTTGACGCACGACTCGGTAAGCCTTCCTCCTCCCTCAACTTTCATCCTCTTCTCTTCTTCTTCGTCTTCGTTGATCGGCCTTGGTGAATGGTTTCGCTCTATAGAGACGATGATTGTTGGGATCGGGTTGTTGGCGGCTTATAAATGATATGCGAATACGCTGCTTGCTTCTTGAAGTTGCTCAGAGACTGGTCATTTAGCTCTAAGCAGTTGCTATCTTGTCCAAGGTGTTCAATGGGCATCTGCCTTTTCCCCTTTTCTTATGAGATCGAGCTCATTTGCCTATGATAATTCTATTCTTTGAATAACTTGGTGAACTATGGTCATCATTTCCATGCACTAACATTTTGACCTTTTAAAACTTCGAACCCCTGAGCTTTTTAATCACTATTTATTGTTTTTGATACCTCAGCCATCAGTCAGAAAGCAGCACAATGCAGGATACAAGCACAAGGTGCTTTTTCTCATCTGCATCTGTTTTGTTTCCCCTTCTATTTTTGTTTGCTTCATTATTTATAATGGGCTCTTTTGAAGTTGAATCTGCAACTGGTTTTAGGCGAATGTGCGTCTCTATTATCAGCAATTTGAGGAGCAGCAAACTCAAAGTTTAATTGACCAAAGGATTAAGGAACACTTGGGGCAAGCAGCAGCCTTCCAACAAGTTGGCGCTGCTTATAATCAGCATCTTATAGCTCAGAGGCCTCGATTACCTGTACTACCAACACCTTTAATGCCCATGGGAGCGAATATGCAGATGCCTTCGAGTTCTCCTTTAGCCCCTGGAATCAGGCCACCTATTTTGCCTAGGCCGCCCCCTGGTGCTCCAGGTACCAGTTTGATTATTGCACTTGCTCATAGATAAATTTCCGTAAATACACTGAAAAATGGCTGCATGGAGTTTTCCTTTATCGATCGACTGGTGGCCACAATTCTTTCATTTCATTTTCTGGGCTTTGGTAAGGTTTTGAATTTTATTGGTGGGAAGCTTTGGCATGAGATTATTAAAGAATTAAAGCTAAACCATATGTTAATGCTCCCGACCTATTGCAGCCAGTGAGGGTTTATTTTATTACATTTAAAGTGGAGATGAGCATATATCATTTTCTCTGAGTGTTAAATAAAGTTCCATGAAGATGTGATGGTGCATCACCCCTATGTTGAACGACTTTACGAGGGAATATGAGAATTGAGTATATAACTGTATGAACAACTCTATTATATATCGGTATGCAAAAGATGTAGTTTCTAAGTTTCCATTAAACCAGAAGTATGAGGATTGGATATACTGAGAATGAATGGTGTATAATCAATTATGCAAAAAGATCACCAAGAAGATTTAACTTTTTCAATTTCTTCTTGATTGAACTGAGAGATGGAGAGATATTCTGTTAGTAACTTTCTTCTTTCCAACACACTAATTTATGGCCCCTCGTCAAGCTCAAAGTTCTTGTTATATTCTGCCTGATGCAACCCACATTACCCTTAAAATTGCAAAACCTGTACTTCAAAATAGTTCTTGCACAAAAGCATCTATTTCCTGCCAATGTTATTCTTTTCATGTGAAGATTGTCAAAAGTGATGCTACATCCCTGAGCTGCTTCTCTAGAGAAAAAAGAAACTTTCAAAGAACCTATACTTTCCAAATAGATTCCCTAGGGAAAAACATGCTTTTTGTTATTCCAATTTCGTAGAGACAGGACTAACGTAGTTAGATCTGATGGAAAAATCTCTATAAGTACAAGAATTCCACAGTTCATTATTGCTCTCTTGCACATCAAACATCATTTGATGCGACAGCTCAGAAAAACTAGAGAAAGCTTTCAGCTCCCAATTTAGCTTCAATATAAAAGGGCTGTCGCCCACACTACTTCTCCATTGTCAGCCTTCCACTACCTGAACTCTTGTGGTCCTTGCAGTGTCTCTCCACCATCCATCTTTCTGCAACAATGTTAGGTACTGTGCCATCCTACCTTTCCAAAGCCCTATCTTGGTGCTCCTAGATTCGACATAGTTAACACCGTGCATTTTCCAAACTAAAATCTTGCAATTAGTACCCTCCTCCACAATCTTTCTTTCTCCCCACTGCCATTTCGAAGCAAATCTTTGTTGAAAGAATGGGTACATTATTGATGTGTGTGTATCTCATTATCCAATGTCTTTGGTGTGCGTATTTGCACAGTGTGTGTATATTGCTTCTGAAGTTGTCCTACCCAACCTTGTTTTCTCCCAAAGCCCTATCCTGTGTGCTCCTAGATTAGACATAGCTAACACTGTGCATTTTCAAAACTAAATTTTGCAATTAGTATCCTCCTTCACAAACTGTCTTTCTCCACAGTGGATATCTGCTATCATTTCCAAGCCAAGCTTTGTTGAAAGAACGAGTATGTCACCGGCATGTATATAATGCCTATCTTTTGGAGGTGCTTTGTTGGAACAATCCTTGGCTGATGGTGTATTAACTGGTCAGTATTCATTTTTAATCTCACGGAGTGTCTTTCACAAAATCATCAGCATCACTTCCCAGAGTGCCTTATCTTTTCTAGAAGTATTCCAGATGAAATGTATACAGCTTTGGAGACTGAAACTCGTCATTTGTTCCTATTTTTTTCCTCTTTTTCTTCACGGAAGTTAAGTTCAACCATTAATTCTTCAATATACTTATTTGCTCATATGACATAAATTCAGTAGAATCTCCTTTAAACTGAGTTGGATAGGGCATTGACAGTGTTGATGCCTGCTAAGAGCTGGATGTATGTACTTCTGTGGTGGCCTTTTGTTAAAATAGGTAAAGTTGGACCTATTAGACATGGTAGGACATAAGGGTATATAATGCTGCCTTTTTGTGTTGCTTCTTTCATCGTTTTTGTCATTCTTAAACATTCAAATGGATATTCATAATTTACAAGAGGCAAGAAGGACAATAACATACAAGTCAATTTACCCTGAGTTGTTTCTAATGGTGACAAGTGTCTAGTCAAATCATAATTTTATTACATGGTAAAAGACATTATATTGGACTTCATTAGTCCTCTCATCTTTTTTTTCCAAACCAAGGCGACTTATTTCAGTGGATTAAAAACATTGTGTTCTGGGTACTCATTAATCCTTATTCTAAGCACAAGCTGCACTCATCTAATTTGCAGGAATGTTTCTTATATATGTTCGAGTTATAGTTTGTTTTTCTGTTTTTACTTTTCCATGCAACACCATTTTATTATAATGCTTTGATTCATTGCATTGGATGTGGGAGATCTTTTGACAAGTGAGCAGTTGTTCCATATATGTTCTCATCAATAGTTTCATATCATTTTGGTAAGTTTGTAGCATCTAAATCTACTCTCTGAGAGAGAGAGAGAGAGAGCCTGCACCCTCCTACCGATATGTCTCTTTTTGGGCCAGATATAAATTGGCTATCAAAGAGAACATGGATCTTATTTTATTGTTTTGTCTTCTTTTGGCAGGCTATAATCCTTCTTCAGCAATGCCATCAATGGTGCCACCCCCTGGTGCTCCGTCTTTTAATCAGATGAATGGCATGCCAAGGCCTCCTACATTCAATGTTCCTCCTACAGTTCCTGGGAGTGGACCAAACCCAACCTGTTCTGGTAGCGTCCCCTCAATGGTTCCACTTCCTGCCTATCAAACAAATCCTGCAGGACCAAATAGTGGAGGCTTTGACAGTTTCAATGCCAATTCTAAAGCTCCTGATGCTAGTCATTAATTTTGCTTGGTAGGTACTTTTGCTTCTCAAGTTGAATTTCTTATGTTGGCCAGTAAAATATAAATAACTAACCATTCTTTCTGGCTACATTACCTACTATAATTTTGAGTAAAGTCATATATAGGTGGTTCTTCTTGGATGAAGTGAAGTTTTTTCAATGTGGGACAAATGTGGGCTTTGGCTCAAAAAGTGGATGATTTTAATTAGATATAACATGAGGGGCCATGTGCTAAAAGTTAAGTCTAAAACTTTATGTAAGAAGTAGCTAGTTAAATTATATTCAACAAGAGATAATTTATGACGTTTATCGATTATTTTGATTGCCTTGTCAAACATGGTCTTTGAGTTGCTTGAGTCGTTTGTATCTTTCATCAAACTTATGAGGTTGGGATTCTTATCTTATGGCCGACTTGAGAAACCTGCCACATTGCTTTAAAATATTAGTCTGTGATCCTTTGTTGTATTTCCTTGTGTGGGCACTTTTTGTGATTTCTTTTTTCATAAAATATGGTATTTACTAGTGTATACTCTTGAAAAATGCAGCTAGTTAAAAGCGGGATTTGTGTTCATGGTGCAACCAGTGGATGTCTTTTGGACTGACGGGGGTGCTTATACAATGTCAAAGTAATAAGTTCTGTGCAATGCTATTACTTTGTAGACAATGAGTATCATCTAAACCTTCTTCTTCTGGTTCGGAACTTGTTTCTGGATCATGGTTCAGCTGTTGAGACTATTTATATAGTCTGGGGAGCCCTCGACTTGGGAAAACACCCTTTCCTGTTGCTTAATAAACTGTGGTTCTATGATCCTATGATCATGTCCGTCTCGGCACTCCAATTGCCATTGGTCTGAGTTTCTCTCTGTATATGTGAAGCATTCTGATGGAGCAGATTGTGCTTATGTTGTTGAGATTGTTTTTTCTTGGTCGACCCTAGTTGATCATATATTGGAACATGACACGGATAGTCCCTTAACAAGTCTGATCGCTAAAGTCATATAGGAGATGAGGGACTTTAATAGCAGAATCAGCAGAATTCTTCTGAGCTACTTGATTGTTTTTAAAGATGATTGTATGTATATATTCACAATCTTTTCGCTTGTGGATGGAAGTTTTTTTTTCCTTCGTATGAGAGACGAAGTAGATAGATACAGAAGAGTATGGCGGTAGAAGTGGTAAAAGAGACTTGGGACTGCAAGATCAGAATCAGAGCAACCGGTGATGGTGGGAACATTTTCGTCTCTTCATATTAGAGATGGAAGTGATTGCTCTAGCTTCTGATCTTGTTGTTCCTTGTTTCCTTTACCACTTCCTCCACCATACTTTTCTGTATCTGTCTTAACTCCGTTTTTCATATTAAGAAGTGACCATCTAAAGCGAAAAGATAATGCACATACCACTATCTTCAAGAACAATCACGTACCTCTACTGGAATTGGAGGGGGTTTCTCTGTTTCTGATGTTGCTCTGATTATGGCACAAGGGGGTAGACGGTCAATTAGAACCTAGAAACTTTGTGGGAATATGGGTTATTTGGTGGGAGTCCCACTATTTGTATTGTAATATGATTGGCTCCGTCAGACTAATTTATAGGTATATTGTCCAGGTATCTTTTCTTGGAAGGCCAAAAGAGACTTTGCATTGTTTTTGACCCAAGGTTTCGGACTTCACTTGATTATTCAAGTTACCGTTGTGCATATACTGACAATTGTCAGATTCTCTCGTGTTGTTCTATTACTATTGATACCATCAGTATGTTCCAAAGCGGGAGTATGATCGTGGGTTTTTTTATTTATTTTTTGATCATTGAGCAAACAGGTTCGCCATCATCTTTATTCTGTCTTCTGAGGCTTCATATAAAATAAACGTGCTGAGCATCTGGATATGTATGACAACTGATAAAGCTAAGGATGGGAGTTTGGGTATTTATAGCACGTTTTGGGAACAAAAATTGAAGACCTAGACAAAATCACAAAAGAAAAGAAAAGAAAAGAAAAGAACTTCTACAGATTTGTAAATTGTGGTGTTTGTGGGTTTTTTTTTTCTAGATTTTGATTGATCAACGAGTCTTCCTTATTCTAATTTTCATTGAGTTAAAATAATGGATTCATTCCACTTTCAGAGTACATAGAAACCTAGGTGTAATAGGCTAAAATTGGCTGGATGGGCTACATTTGGTAAATCATCAAATGGTTTAGTACTTAATTGGCTAAATTAAAAGTTATAAGACTGAGTTGGCATAAATAGAATAGATTTATAACTTTTGTGGCAATTTCTTTGAGAGTAATAGAATGGACTGCCTTTTATGTTACTTATGCAAAATAGGACACTTAATTCAGTGACAATGACATACCCTGTGTTCAATTAGAGTGAGTCATGCTGCCTTTCGGGATTTGGAAGAAGCAAGCATTTCAGGATGTTCTGTTGCTTTCTTAGGCAAGTAATTAGAATTTCTTCTTTTTCATTATTTTTTCGCATTTGGTTCCTCGAACTGAATACGACATAAACTTCAGGAGCAATGCTTCGTGAATCATGGAGTTAAAACAGCAAATTTCTAGTAGAGTGGCTCTTCTCCTCTTTCTTTCTTTTCCAGGTCCGGAGAGACGAGCGATTGGTTGAATAGACCAGAAGAGGGACCTTTACAATCGAGCCGAAATGCCAAGATCCGATCAATATCAATTTGACTTCTTCTGAACCTGCATCGGTCGTGGTCGGCAGGCTTCTTTAAATTAGGACTAATTTTCAAGTTGGGGCCTCATGAAATGCGCAGTCCATCCTCGTAGATATGCACAATATCAAAAAGGTCACTCTTATCATTTGAACGATTGTCTTTCATAAAGGGATCCGGTCCAACGCCTGAACGATGTATTAGTCAGTCCATTCGAGGAGTGAATAACCGAGAGCTACAATTTCCCAAGTCAAAACTGCAGCCAATTTGGAGATTCTCCCTAGCACAGCGTTTTGACATGAAGAAGTTGGTTCCAGAATGCAACCCCAAGTTCACCCGTGACATGATCCATTGGCACTAGTCCACTCGAGCGCAGCACTTTGATTATGACAAAAATGATCCAGGCGAGATCTCTCCCGAGTTTTCAGCAAGCTTTGCCTGCAATTCGCACTTGCTTGGACTTAGGAGAAGCCTCAGATGAAATAATCGGAGGGATAGACATATTACGTCAAGGATTGGAACTATTAACTGATGACATAGAAAGGAAATTAAACTTCTAATCTAAGCATTTGTTTCACTGTCGAATCAGAAACAGTGATTATTACCTCAACTGTTATGCATTGAACTATAACAAATTCTGGTCACATCCGATACACCACATGACAGTGGTGGCAAGTTGGAAAAAGAGAGTCAATTATATGTTGAACCCAAATAAATTGACCAATTTTTTCATGCAATTTCTATGATATTGGAGTTGCAATTACCTATCCAGGAAAAGAATAAGTCGTTACAATCGTGATGATGAATATATTCCAATTGTTCGAGCATCTATCAACAACAATAAGCTCCGATTCTTGCTCAATCCAAATAACATGACGGCAATGAAGGTTCACAGGTACCATATCACATGATTCAGCATAAGCCATATTTTTCTCATAACATAAGTATTAATAACCAAATCCAGGTCAACCAAGACACCCTCTAGACACTGGAAAGGAAGTAAATCTTAAAAAACTGGAAGCACACGCCTCTCACTATTGACTCTATTGGCTATGAAACAAGGCCATCTTCTCATAGTTCCTGCACGCTCAAACCTACACAAACGAACAGAAAGAAATTAGCTGCAATACACTTTTGTTCGACAAACATGGAAACTATGTCTGCTAAAAAATGAGTTCTTCTTTAACATCTGATAAGAACAAAATTTATTGATGCTGTGGCAGCTAACCTGGAGGAAGAGATTGCTTCAACTTGTCAGCCTTCTCAGAGTCAAAGACACAGAGAGTGTAGAGGTACTTGGAGCAGCGAACCTTGAACTTCACAACATCCCTGCTCCTCTTGATCTTCACGGAGCGTGCATCCTTCCTCCTAGCAGTAAGGAGGAAATCCTTGATCTCGTGGATTTGCTTCGGCTGTGCACCACAACAAGGAGTTCCAATCAGCACAAAAGCCCTCGTGGTATATTAGTGAAAGATTACAGTCAGTAAGAACCGAATGCATGTGAGACCCAATGAGCATACCTCACAGCAAAATTTAGTTTAGATGCACCGTACCTACCCAACAGCTTTCTAAATCTTCACCATTTATCACCTAAGATCCAACTTATAGAGTTGATTTAACACTACAGGCTAAAAGTTCATGCCTCAGTCCATCAATGTTCAACTAAGAATGAACCCACTTAGCGACATTATCCCGGGGGAACCAAACAACTGAACCTCGATTCATTTCTCAAATCTACCGCCATTTAAAATGGAGTTCTACGCAAATAAACACTTTCAGAGAATCGACTCTTGCATCTGCAGCATGCAGTCGACCTATATCTAGCGCCACTCCATTCTTGCACAGTGCGAAGACCGGCTTTTCTAGGCCATAGTAGCTCGAACACCCTCCTGAATACAATCTCACAAATCCCAACAAGCATCAGCGCCTCATGGGAGGAGGAGTGGAGCATCAAGGAATACTTCTTGATTACCACCGTCACAATCATGATCACCATCCACATACACGGAGACAGCCCAAGACAATTCTCGCCACCAAAGAATTCTACATCTATATTCTAATTTAAAATGTCAACAGCGTTGCATAGCCCGCTCTCATCAACAGTTTCCTTCAATCAAGATAAAGTCCTATCCACCATGTAAAATCTGAGTAACTACGAACAGCTCCCATGGCTCAAGGCATAACTTTCGACTACCCTCCAGTCTCAAATGGTCCGATTTTCGAACTTCACAACTCTGGTCAAACAGATTATAAGTTCCGAATCTAACCTAATATTTCAAAGCAAGAACCGAACATATCGTCAACGCCTCTTCGAACACATCACAGAGCAAGTGCTTAACAAATTCCGTTTCGGACAACATGCATACTCGAATGACGGAGGAACAAGCGAGAGAGAATCGAAGTACCATGTCTGAGCCGAGAGAGAAAGGGAGCGAATTGGAATGAGACGCTCCCAAGAAGTCGCCGTCGGCTGCACCGATGGAAGCTCTGGTTTTGCGATTCGCGTTTATAGCAAGGAACAAAACCCTAGATATCCCCAAAATCAGGCTTTTGTATTGTTGGGCTCAAGATTTGGGCTGGGCCCATCAACTCAACAGTCTAGGCCCAAATTATGTTGATCTCCTATGATTGTTTCGTGCGATTCTTATAAGAAGAGATGAAAAACGAAGCGATTGATCGTTGTGAGAAGAAGGAGAATCCAACGGAGTTGGCCGAGTGGTAAGACGACTATAGATTTTGTGGGTCTTTTCATCTAAGCGCCAATTATTTGCACGTGCCAGGATTCGAGAGACAGACCCGCCATGCAAAAATCGATCCAGCAGGTACTACCCAACCACTAAAAGAATGACCGACCCTGAGAGCATGAAATACATGTTCATTTCTTGTTTTCCCGGTAGTTTTAAAACTTTTTACAGCCGTGATTTCTCACGAGTTATCTAAAAAACCTTAGTCAAGTCACATAATCGACAGATGTGACAAGTTAGATTCGAATGTTGTTAGGTTTGCAAACCCATTTGCTAGAAACATAAAGGATTCGCACCATTAAACATTCCAAACCAGGGTTATGGTAATACCTGAACCCGAACTAATTTTATTTCACAAACAAACACAAATTGGTATCCTTATCCAAATTTACCTCGTACTAGTATTAGTATCAAGTTAAACATGCATCAACACGATAGCAAATGATTGCAAGATAAATTTAATAAAAAGAATGATAAACTCGACGAGGAAAATTCACATGCATTAACATGTGTGCATTTTAACGTGGGTTATATTTGAATTACTTGTATCAATTTTAGATTTTTCGTGAGACACAACTTTTTTCAGAGTAAATATGTTAAGACGTATTAGTAAGATAAATTTTTTTTATGATAATAACCCAAATAAAATAAGAGCAATTTTTTTTTTGTTTAAGTCATCGAGATACATCCGCATGGAAGCGCAGATTTATACAGTGTCATGTATGACGAGCAAGTGGGCTTTCGATAAATAACAATCAAGGAGTGAGCGACAAACATGTAAAAATGAAAAAACAAAAGACATAAGGTCTGAAATCTATTGATAGAGAAGGATGTGTGTATAATAAAATATAAAAGGTGGAATCTTTCCCACCATATGAATTACTTGTATCAATTTTAGATTTTTCGTGAGACACAACTTTTTTCAGAGTAAATATGTTAAGACGTATTAGTAAGATAATTTTTTTTATGATAATAACTCAAATAAAATAAGAGCAATTTTTTTTTGTTTAAATCATCGAGATACATCCGCATGGAAGCGCAGATTTATATAGTGTCGTGTATGACGAGCAAGTGGGCTTTCGATAAATAACAATCAAGGAGTGAGCTACAAACATGTAAAAATGAAAAAACAAAAGACATAAGGTCTGAAATCCATTGATAGAGAAGGATGTGGGTACGATAAATTGTAAAAGGTGGAGCTTTTGCCACCATATGATATTGGGGTTATGTAAACATCAATGTTATCAGAACTGTTCATGCAAATCATCATCAGACAGAAAGGGAAAAGTGGGGATCTGCTTGGTGGGCCTGTGTTTGCCACTGAGGTCTCATCCTAGGTCTTCTCCGTTTCGTTATGTCGATTTTATTATGTTGTCGTCTTCTCGTAAAATTTATAAGAATTTCAAAAAGAGTCTGAATTGCGGCCGCGTTTTCAGAAAATAGTTTGCAGTAAATATTCTCCTTGAATTACTATACACGAAATCATCTCCAATTAAATGTTGATAACATGGATGGAGATCCTTTAAAAAAAAAAACCATCTATTTGGTCGCCATTTATTTGCACGTGCTAGGATCCGGGAGACGGACCCGCCATGCAAATATTGGTCTTGCAGATACCACCCAACCACTAAAAGAAGGATCGACCCGAAAAGCATGAAATCCACGTTAATTTCTTACTTTCCCGATAGTTGAAAACTTTTTACAGCAATAGTTTCTCACGAGTTATCTAAAAAGCCTTAGTGTGTGGTGACGTCATAAACAAGTCACATAATCGACATATGTAACGAGTTAGATTCGAATGTTGTTAGGTTTTCAAATCCATTTGATAGAAACAAAAAGGGTTCGCACCATTAAACATTATGGGGTGGCCCGAACCCGAACTAATTTTATTTCACAAACAAACACAAATTGGTATCTCTACCCAAATTTGCCTCCTATTTAGGGGTGATCCGCTCCTCAGGCAGTCCGATTCCTCATCGAAACTCGCAACCCGACTGATGGGATTGGTCCCCGATCTTTAGGATTGGAGACTGGGCAAACTAATCCTAGGATCAGACTTGATCGGACCGACCAGTTTGGTTCTTGGGCGGCCCAATGAGTTCGGGAAAAATTTAAACAAAAATTACCTAATCAAGTTGCGAAAAATTAAACATGGAGCTTATTATTTGGTCCTTCCTTGGTCTCATGGAGCGAAGGAGGAAGAGAAGCATTAAAAAAAATACAGAACGTGATGTTATCCGCAGCTTCAAACTCATGACCCGCTGCTATTACGCCCTTCTTGGATCGCCGTCGCTCCTCTTCGACGGCGTCTTCCCGAACCCACGATGATGACCTCGCCGGCGGCGACGCACCATCATGCCCTTCAGCTCCTCGGAGGCAAGACTCCCCCTCTCTTTCGACTGCTCGAGTGGGGAAAAAATGAATTGCATTTGGTAGAGTGGAGGCTATGTGGTTCACTGTACCAATCCATAGTGAATGAATGAATGAACATATTAGCTTTCGGGGATCAAATTAAAGCCACCAATTCCACCATCACCTCTCCCATTCCTCATCCTATTCTCTGCGGATTACGAATTATGGACCAACCAAAATGCATCCGTTTGCCCAGAACCCTATTCACACGACATGAATGACAAGAAAACATAGGCCTCATTTGACAGAGAAGCAAGACATGGGAAGCCACATGAAATCCAAGAGGAAGATGGCAAGACCAAACAATACTCCATGGAATTAAGTCTCGACCCAGAATGCAAAAGTGGAAACTGGAGAGAGAGAGAGAGAGAGAGAGAGAGAGAGAGAGAGAGAGAGAGAGAGAGAGAGAGAGATTTGGGGTCGGTTCTAAATCCGGTCTAGGTGATCCAGTTTGGGTGTTTCGTCCGCTTGGAAACCAATTTCATTTTTAGGAATCGACGACTGGACCAAAACTCCCATGAATTGAACCAACCTGATCGGTCCGGGGGATTCCCGGGTTAGGCGGTTCATTATGCTCAGCCCTACTCCTACTAGAATTAGTATCAAGTTAAACATGCATCAACACAATAGCAGATGACTGCAAGATAAATTTTATAAAAAGAATGATAGACCCGACGTGGAAGATTCACATGTGTTGACATGTATGCCTTTTAACATGGAGTATATTCGGATCACGTGTATAGACTTTAAATTTTTCGTGGGACGCAAATGTTTTTAGAGTAAATATGTTAAGACGTATTAGTTTGAGAAACTTTTTAATGATAATAACTCAAATAAAAAAAAGAGCGTTTATTTTCTTGAAGTCATCGAGATACATCTGCGTGGAAGCGCATATCCATATAGTGTTTTGTATGATGAGCAAGTGGGCTTTCGATAAATAACCATCAAGGAGTGAGCGACAAACATGTAAGATAAAATTTAAAAAAACACAAGGTCTGAAATCCATTGATAGAGAAGGACGTAGGTACGATAAAATGTAAAAGGTGGAGCTTTTGCCACCATATGATATTGGGGTTATGTAAACATCAATGTTATATCATAACTGTTCATGCAAATCATAATTAGACAAAAAGGGGAAAGTGGGGATCTGGTTGGTGGGCCTGTGCTTGCCACTGAGGTCTCATCCTGGGCCTTTCCAGTTTCGTTGTGTCGATTTTATTATGTCTGTCGCCTTCTCGTAAAATTTATAAGAATCTCAAATAAGAGGCTGAATTGCGGCCGCGTTTTCAGTAAATAGTTTGGAGTAGATGTTCTCCTCGAATTACTATACACAAAGTCATCTCCAAATAAATGTTGATAACATAGATGGAGATCCTTTCAAAAAACCATTCATTTGGTCGCTAGGTTCGTGAGGTGTCGCCATCTAAAGTTGATACCTAAGTGAGCATGATCGATGCATTTATTGACATTTTAGGGAAAAAAAGTAGTTTTCTTTGACATAGATGGAGTTTATACTCTGCTTCCTAAGCTCGAACATTCGTTCCTTTTTGCTACCTTAATTGTGAAAAGTCCCCGAAGAGAAGTCGGCACAAACAAAGGCCTTCAAGTCTTGAGATTCCCTTTTATATCCATTCATTCACGAGAACAAGAACCTAAAAAAAGCAGGCTTTGATTTGTTGGGCTCAAAGACAATGGTCTTGAGCTTCTCGGCCTAGGCCCATCAACTAAACTTCTTAGGCCCACATACTGCTGATCGATTCTTTCATGGATTGACAACGTGAGTAGAGGACATTGAGGAAGGAGAACCTAACGGCTGGAGAAACGGTGACTCCTAGGGGTGTCAAGGGATCGGTCCCCAATCGGAAATACTACAAGAACGTAATCCAAATATTTGGATCGGGTCGGATCGGAATGTGTTTATATGTATGTTTTCTTAACAGAGATTAAGATGATCACATATAATTTCAATTTGGGCCAACTAAAAACCCGACCCTAAAACATTACGACGCTTCAAAATCTAAGCGATCATCCGACTCGAAATATACAAGGGATTTCCAGATCGGGTCGTGTTTCAGTTCAGATATACTGTTGGGTTTTGACTCTCCTGTTAGATTTCAGCATAGTTGCCAAGTTTTCAAAGCCAAATTGCTTGTTTTTTTTATATAATTGATAATAAAGTGGACATGGTGCATCCACATGGAGTTGCAGAGTTTGTACATTCTTTCGGTGCATGATGAAGAAAAGTGGGCTGTCAATTAATCCCCATCAAGGAGAGAGCGACAAACAGGTAATAGAAAGAAAAAAAAGACAGAAGGGGCCCGAAATCCTGTTGATAGTGTTATTCTGGTCCAAATCATCAAGAGACAAAAAAGGCAAAATTGAGATCTGCGTTGTTAGGCGTGTGCTTGCCACTGAGGTCTCCTCCCTGGGCCTTCCGACCGACCCTTCTTTTTATTTTAATTTTTTCGAATTAATTGTCGATTTTGTTATGTATAATGATGTTTGGAAAATTTTCAGATAAGAACTTGAAATAAATCGATATGATCTAAAGTGCTTACTGCCTCAAATGGAAACTTATTTCTTTTCATCATCATCTTCTTCTTTTCACTAGAGTAGCATTCAAATCTCCTCCTCCTCCTCCGATCATCGTACACGAAATGAATCCCCGATATATTTGATAATTTGGATCAAGAACCTTTCGAGTACCCAACCCGATTTGGTCACTGGGTTCACAAGACGTCGCTGTATGAAGTAATCCCTTGACAAGCATGATGAATGAATAAACTTATAATAATTATAAGAAAACATGTTCTATTTTAATTAAAAAAATAGACGTCATTATACTTTGCACCCTCAAATCGTAGAGTGCGAAGGGTAGAGAGAGTATAGAGTGAGGAAGCTACGAGTTAATTAGATTATTCAACCACTCATATATATGTGTGTGCGCGCGCGCTCACAAATCAATCATTTTCCTTCTAAACTCCAAACACTAAGCATTATTCATTAGAATTATGTCTTCGAATTTGAATCACGATAAGGCCCCCCCTCCCCCCAAAAAAAAAATAGGTGAAGAGAACGTGTAAATTGTGCTTTAACAACAATCGTTCGTACAAAAGTTGGATGATTGATTAATCGATGAATTATTTAATATATGAATGAATTAATAAATGAATATATATATATATATATATATATATATATATATATATAAGTAAGTAGGGTCTTTGGATGATTGATTAATGGGTCCATCTGCATTTGGGGCAGGGGGAATAAAGAAGGGTTCCAAAAGTTGGTGACTCGTGATTTACTTAAAACCTAGAGTAGTACAGATTTGGAGATCATTCCATAGAAAATAGATGAAAAGTCCACTAGGGCCTGTTTGATATAATCGAAAAATTATTTGCTGAAGTAATCTTAATTAGGAGTGAGCAACTTAGACTGCCCAAATTGGGAACCGCCTGAACTGGACCGAAAGTGTTGGTCGGATTCCCGGTTTCCAAAAGTGGAACTGATGTTCCGGCGGTCCGGTTCCCGGTTCCTAGAAAGGTTAAAGTGAATCGGACCGGACCAGTTAATTTTTTTATATTTTAAAAATAAAAATGTAAAAAAGTAAAAAAAAAACTCCGTTTAAATTTCTAAAGTTTTAATCTTTACCAAACTTTATCAAAATAATTTTTTTCTTAAAAATAAGTAAAGAAATTCAAATTTTTTTAAAAATTTTTCTGGTTCGCAACTGGTCTATTATATTTTCTAGGAACCGGAACAGATACCGGATCGATTCGGTCCATGACTTAGGCGGTCTGGTCCACGGTCCTAGAAACGGGGAACCAGTCCCATAGGTCCGGTTCTTGATTCCGGAGGGGGGGAACCGGACCGCCTTGGACTATGCACACCCCTAATCTTAAATTTTAAAAATAAAATTTAAAAAATTACTTGGTGATAATTAAAAATCGACAGCTGAACAAAAATTTATTTATCAATACATTTAGCAAGATCCCAATTGCCATAATTTTTTTTCTATTGGACAAATTATGCAACCCCTCCCTTACTTACCAGATTAAGTGGAATTTGACTTAATTAAATAACTTAAAGTATATTCCATGTGAAATTATTAAATAAGCTCAATCTCGGCTTTTTAGTTTTCACCGCTTAATCAGGTTTCATTATATAACATCTATCTGATATCACCCAAGAACCTCATCTTGAAAAAGGAGAAGAGATAACAAAGAACAAAGTCGTCGACCAATTTGTTGTAAATATTCAAAGGTAATTATCTTTTCTATCTTTAGTCTATTAGATTAATCAATGTATTTGAAACCTTTGAAGTCGAGGACAGGTGAGCCGACCTGATTTCATAAAGGATCTCTCAGTGAAGATTCTCTATTCCATTAGGTGATCCGGACATCTTCACAAATCTCAATCGTCGACCAACATCTCATAACTTAATAATTCAGATTTATCGAATCATTGAACACAGTGCACGTCTCCAGAATGGCCCGATTGGCTAACAGAGTTCAGCTTTTATAAAAGCTAAGGAAGGACATTGCTCACAACCACCATGGTTTTGAAAGTGACAGCATCAATCATCAACCTAAGCAAAAGCATAGAAAATGGACAAAGGGAGGCTACAAAAAGAGTAGTTCGAGAAACAAGCTGCTTAATTTAAAGAAGCAATTCCACATTATATATATAGTTCCTGTCCTGTAAGTTACAATCAGAGAAGGAGTTCGTTTAATCATAACTTATCTATCAACTGTTCCAAAGAGCCTGTAAGTAGGTGATCCGGATTGATTGTTGACATTTTTTCATTGTCGATCGTCTGCAAGTCCTTTTTAATTTTTCTTTTTTTTTCTTTTTTGGGTTTCATCTCTTATTGATTTCTTACATCAGCTCTTTCCTGATTGATGAAATGTATCAATTTATGAATTCTTGCATCTCCAAACGGCCACAGATAAGATGTTTCTCTTCATGCCTGACAAGAGGAAGAGAAGAAAAAGAGAGCTTCCACTGGGAAAAGTATGTGAATGCTAACTCAATGATAGTAATAATACGTTGCGGCTTTGCAAGTATCAAAGAAGCTTTTTCCTGACAGAACTCCACAAAGGGATAAGGAGAAAAGGAAGCCAATAAAGCAAATCAATCCAAATAGAGTACTCCTGATAAAGTAAGGAAGAACTTGCACAAGTTCAAGCACCTTCAGACAAGAACGACCTAATAAAGAGAAAAACATAACCACAGAGAGAGGGGGGAGAGAGAGAACAACACAAACTCCCAAGCACTAAGCATAAGAGGAAAAGAAAAAGTTGAACATGCTCGTGAGATGATGAAGTATACAAGTCCCCTCCATGAAAGATTTCAAAGAGAAGAGACCATGCTAGTGATCATCACGATTTGCCATAATAAAAACCCTAGTAGGATATTGGTATTCATAAGCCATGACAATCTATGGTGCATGCAGAAAACATATTACTGAGATCGTCATCTCTCTCCCTCCTTTAGGGTTTCCATGCTGATGCCCAAACTAGAGGCTCCTCCTTCCAAGCCAAATAAATCCCAGCTGATGCGTCATCTTCTTGTCCCTGGGGCGGCACCACCAGCGACCAGCCAGCCCGGTACCTCTTGAGGAGCGCCTTGACGTCGTCGACCACGTCGTCGCTAAACCCGACGGCTGAAAAGCCAGCCTCCTTAAGCTTCTCGGACCATTGACTCCCTCTCTCCCTTCTCTCGCACTCGCCGCCATCGCGATGCCCGTCGTCGCATGCCAAAACCCTAACTATGCTCCTTGAGCACTCCCTCTCCAACATCAACCTCTCGTTGCTCGTCGGTGCAAAGCTCTCTTCCAACATCTCGAAGTACATCGTGTAGAACTTGAGGCACTCTTCAAAGCACTTGACGAAATCGTCTCTCGTGCTGGAAAAGTCGGCTTCTTCTTCTACGACGGTCACGATCCTCGGTTTGAACGACTGGAAAATCCTCATCATCTCCCCTCTTTCCCTCACTTCGACCCTCCTCAATGCTCCGATGCAATTGATTGCGATGGCTTCGTCCTCTTCGATGCCTAATTTATCCTTGGTCAGCTCTCCCAAGTTGTTTAGTCCGCTAATCACGTTCATCTCAAAGGGCACTCCCATGAGCCTCGCGAATTTCTCCATTCTTTGACCTATTTCCTTCATCACCGACCCGACGACGCTAGCAGTTATCACCACGGTGAGCTTCAACCTCGGCGTCTCGTCGTTCCTCGTGGCCAAAGATTCTAACAAAGTAGGCCATTGAGTGCAAAGCGTGTTGCTTATATCGATTATGTGAAGCTTGCTCTCTCCGTCTAGGGCTTCCAATATTGCACCGTTTGAAGCGACATGACCAAAAGTCGTCCACGGACTCACCTCCTGGAACTTGAGTATCAACTTCCTGGCCACGTCGAACCCGTGGCTCTTCTCGGCAACGGAGACTAAGGTTTTGTAGCACCGGTGCCCGGACTCCGTCGCTTTGCAAAAGAGGGCTTGCAAGAAGTAGGAAGCCAATTTCTGATCACAATCTCCATATGGAGAGGCCAGCTCATTCAACATCCATAGGAGTTGACGGATCTTTGTAGAATCTTTGTCTGAGATAGCCCTCGCGCACTCCCTAAGAAGCCTTGGAGCCCATTTGTTACCTGTAGCCGATGGCTCGATCGAGTCCGATGATCGGCTCGTCGATGTCGTCGTCGTCGTGTGGCTGTTCTGAGGCTGATTATTGTTGTTGAATTGCATGTCTAATTGACCATAGTCGATGATAATTTGGGGGTCACAACTGATCGAGTGTGGTGAGGTTCCTTTGGGAGTGAAGAGGGATATGTCCATGTGGGAGGAGGGATTGGAGCCCCTGTTTGACTCTCTGGGACAATTCTCTCCAAAAGGTGTATTTAATCAATTTCATATGATGAATTCATAAAGTGCCAAGAAAGTGAATTCATGATTAAACTAGATGCTCCGTCAATTGTATTAGTGTGAGTCGTTGTCTCCTGGCTTACCAAACATTGGTATAATAATAATAATAATAATAATAATAATAATTATAATAATAGTTTTTGCATGCATCTCGCAGCATGAAATATTTCCATACCATTTCAATAGTGAAGTTCCGCTTTGAAAAATTAGTATATGTTCCCAATTAGAAAATTTATTGGAGGTTAGTGTCATGTAATATGTTATATGGTTGGCAAAGGAATAAAACATTTATTCTAGGAAAACCACACTATACACTGCTCGCGGAATTTATATTAATTAATGGACAGCTAGGTTGAGGCAAAAAGAAGATTACAAAGAACGTATTTTTTCGTAACAAGAGTAGAGAGATAACAATAAAGAATTCACCAACTGTAGATCAGAGAAGCTCAAGAATAATTAATGCATGATATGATTTGAATGGTCAATCAAGTTCGACCTTCAGCTAATTCTACAAAAATTATTTTAAAAATGTCGATTTTTTTTTTCGTTCATTCACTGACCATCATATGATCGAAGAAATTCGGCCAAGTAACTTAAAAAAAATAATATATCATACTTCATAGAAATAAGCTAAAAAACTACTACTCACGATCCTTTTCAATGGTTATGCAATAAATCAATACGTTCTCTATGTTTATGCAGTTGATGTAACTCTTGATGTTGATTTCAACACTTTTATAAATACTTATTTGTGATAGAGTAGTTAAGTATACTCTTGCTTTGCGAGTGGTAATGATCGAGCAAAGCAGCCTACTATTGAGACGTAGTCCTCCCTTGTCCTTGCTTTCAGGATCCTCAATCGGTCGATATCATCAAAGTAAATCAATTAGCCACAGCGTCATCCACGACTCACATGCCCGTTTCGTAAGCAGATACTTAAATGTTAATTGAACACGATACGAAAGGTGCTCTTTCTTTGGCCTATGTGTTGACGGGGATCAACGCGATGCGTCTCATAAGATGCCCTTGTCCTCCACCCACACAATGAGGTCAATTGGGATCTCTACCACTCCTGACTCATTCGCTTGATTAAATTAGCTGCCGGCACGACGGCGGCCTCTCATAAAAACAAAATGTCGAAACTCAGCCATTTACACGCAATCTTTCTCCCACCTCAATGTTGGATAATGAGCATGGATGAATGTTATTGCAAGGTCAATTTCTCTAAACTCACAAGAGCATGTCGGGTTTTATAGCTTTTGGTCCAATAACCAAATGGAATGTACATGAAGAGCTGTCTCCACCTATATGTTTATGCATGACTACAATTTAATATAATTAATTAATTGTTGTAGTAGAGCTCCTATATTACTTAATAATCTACATAAGGGTCTAAGGAAATGGCACAAACAACCACGTAATGATTGGCATCGAAAGGATGCTTTATTCCTACAGTTGATTAAACAACACGACAAGGAGTTTGGATCTCTATTTTTTGTTTAAGTTTTGTTGATTACATGGAATTAATCAATCTTGATGTAATTGGATGAGATGTCCTTGTTCCAGCCTCCTCTTTTCTTAATTCCCCATTCGTGTGGTCCATCACCACGCACCTTGTCTTGAGGTAACATCCACATTTCGCATTCTTAGTTTAGTGGGTGTTGGATAGGCGTTTCCAACAGTTGTTAACATTGTGAACAATCCAAAGTTTGGCATGCAGTCCTACTATAATCAATAAATATTGGAATAGAGTTGCATGGTTTGGAAGCTGCTGGATAATCTATTTGGCCCTGCAAATCATTTGGTGGGTCTTCCTTCTGACGTCTTGGTAGAATTATTTAGGAATTCAGGTTGGACTGAAAACATGTTGGGGGCCGACTGATCAATCATTAGGGATCGGACGAAACCGGAACAGATATGGGGCTGATCAACCAACCATCTGTTTTAATATCACATAGTGAGAGCAAGCAGCGGGCATTTGATACATGAATTAAGGTGGAGTAGACCTAATATTAAACTTACATGCGGGTTTTTTCTATAACCTACCGCCTTCCTTTTACAATCATCTGATTACGTATCATTTGACCGCTCTTACATTTCCATTGGTTACAAACCCAAACAAACAATAGAAGTTTAATAGAAAAGAAGGATTTATTAGCATGTGTGAATTGCAGTAATAAAATCCCACGATTGGTTAGTTGATGATTCTAGTTGCTTCATTATGTATTGGTTTCCATTTTTTTGTTAAAGATGGATCCAACTAAATATGTCAATACGCCTAGATTTGGGCTCCTCCCACCTCACGTGAATTCGATTTTGGTATAATAATCACCATGCAAATTTGTGTTGTAACTTCCTAAGAAGGATTTTCAAAGTTTGATTATCCTAAACATTCCATCAAATGTTGATAAAATGCAATTACCAATTAAATGAATCCAATTTCTAAAAATAAAATTAAGCTACTTGTTTAATTTTTTTCTGCTCTCGATCTGGAGATGATTTTTTCTTTTGTCATCAAGTCTTTTCTTGCTTAATGGACATGTAGTATGACTGAATTTCATTTTTGGCCACATATGACGACAGAGTTCATGGACGGTCGTCGGCTCTGCGTATGCTTGCATCGAAACAAATAATGCGACAGCAAAATCATGCATTTTCCGGATCAACTTGTGGGAAATTGGAGAGGAAAAAAGCAATCTTTATTGAGCAGAGAGGCCGGGAACTAAGCAGGTAATTAACGTCGATCTCATCTTAATTAGAAGAGGGAAAGGGCGAAATGTAATAAGTTCAAGTAGAGCAAGTAGATCCTCACAATTTGTTTCATGAACAAAAAAGTATAAATAGGCCCATATGTAGGGACATGATCATACGAAAACTATATTACCTCGGTATCTCAATTCGTATCACACATGTAAGATCTGGAAACATAGAACTTGATATCGTATTATCTAAGAATTCAATGACACATATCATTGTTCTATCAATGTAGCGTAAATCAAGACACACTGGAGGAACCACATCGAGGAAATCTATAAGCAAATGTTGCGTAAAGATTATCCTAATAAGCGGAGCAAGTAATTCCTTATAAATTTGGGCAAACCCTAATAAGGGTATAAAACCTTATAAGGTAAGGTCTTGGTCAAAATAAATTTTCGCTTCTTCTGCAAAATATGAATGATTTCGAAAATACATGCTAAACTGATTACTTGTATGGATTAAAGTAATTAATAGGTAAAAGTGATTCTCATAATCAATAATGATTTATATTTAAATTTTCATTCATTTATTTTAATAAACAATACAAACACTCATTGAATTTTTTTTTTCAAATCATCCAATTTTCGTGAAATCAACAAATCATAAAGAAAAAAAATCAACAAATCTACGAACATCGTTAGTGGAGCAAGTGCACTATACTTGGTGGAGAGCCGGGTCAGATTTTGCCATCTCTACAAGAGATTATGGCTAAAATAATATTTTTTTTGTGTGTGGTCAATTTTCAATTTAAGAAGTCAACAAATTCACAAACCTCGTTAGTGGAGCAAGTGAACTATTATTGGTGTAGAGCCAGGTCGGACTCTGCCATCTCTACAAGAAAATGATGGCTTAAAAATGTGAAGTCAATTTTTCTGATTCTTGAAATTTTTTATGACCAACAGAAAAATCTGCCACGTTTGGTGTCCCCTGGTGAACATACCAATTGATTGTGACATCAGGCCACTGAGAGATTAAGATTAGAATTAGACAAAAGTATGGGCCGAATGTGGGTTGTGTAGACTTTCGGACACTTGTGTGTGGACTGGCTAGTTTGTTCTCATCGTACATTGAAATTTGCAACGCGGCGAGAGAATTAGGGTTTCTTAACCAGAGATCCTCATGTCCTATAGGGTCATGAAGAGACCGTATAGTTCTTGCTGAAGTTGATGGAGGCAGGACATGACCCAATGTCGATGTCGTCCAAACTTACTTTGGTAATCTTCCGTGTTGGATGGAGTGACGTTGTTGAACTGGCTAACTCCATGATATCTAAGCTCGTCTTTTCAGTCTCGTCGAGAGCCGGTATCTTTCGTTGAGATCTTGTTTAGTCCACCCGATTCCTTACTGTCCTATAGTCTCTTATAGTTGAACTAACGATGGGTGTGCATTTTCATCCTCATCTTGTTCTTGGGCTACCTTGGTTCTCTCTTCACCCCACTCTTCTTTTCTATGGCTGTTTTGCAAGAGAATCAATAATTTCTACGTGATTGAATTCTGGTTCATGGTAACGAAGAGGAGACAGAGGTTTGTGAGATGTTGCAGATGCTTCGCGTTTGCGGATTTGTGCATGACACACCTCCTCTAATCTTGGAATCATCGACATCAAAACCTCAGACAGTAAGCCCTGGTTGAATCCATATACAAAGTGCCAGAAATAAGGGGGCAGTGATCTTGATCGCCTGACCAAAGTTGTTCGAGTTCTAGGCACGAGAGAAGATGGCCAACCGGATTATTTGCTTAGATTAATCCTCTACCCGTGAAGAAATGGGCCTCTTAGCAATACATAGAACACGACGTAGGTCATTGAACTCGCGTTAGCTTTTCAATACGATCCTCGCGCTTCAAAAAACTTGCAATCGAGTCCTCCGACTCATCCAACATTCCAACTAAGTCCAGGTTTTCCAATGAAGAGTTCCAACCAAATCAATAACAGGATACGTCATTTTCAATTATGTTGCAACCTGCACGAAAATGGGAACCGAAGTTGTAGCAGTCTATATACCTTAGACGTTTCCTGTTTTATATTTTCCGACCATTTGACTTGATTCATCGTTTGGGAAAAAAAGTGTCAAGAAAATCATAAACTTAATGAATTGGTGCCAATTTAGTTTTAAGCCTTTTTATGATTCTAATTCAGTTCTAAAATTTTTTATTTAATATCTATTTAGTTATTCTGACTAATTTTAGTTAGATATTATTGACGCGGGCTTGGACAATTTTTTTAATAGTATTTTAATATTTTTCTTTTCCCTTTTTTCCTCATCTTCTTCCTTTTATTGGGGATCTGCCATAAGCTTTTGCTAGGCGAGGTGGCCTCACTTGGGTGAGGGTTGCTATTGCTCGCCATAGGTGAGGCTTGGCCAAGCAAGCCTCGGCGAGGGCTCCCCTTGCCTAGGCAAGAGCTAGCGAGGCTGCCTTGGCTTGGGTTATAGTCAGCCTCACTAATTGGCGAGGGGATCCCTTGTCGGGGCTCGCCCTCTAGCAGGCTAGGCTTAGCAAAGGTTGGCCTCCACTAAGCCAAATTTGGCAAGGTTGGCTCTCGGTCGGGCCAAGGTAGCCTTGGGGGGCGTTGCTGGCTGATTGGACAAGGCCAACTCCTCACCAGGGCTTGCTCGGCTGGGCCTTGCCAATGGCAGGTGATGGTGACCCTTGCCTAGGAAAGGCCAACCTACCCCACCATGGCTGATTATCAGCCATCGTCTATGGCCATTCACTAGTAGGAAGAAGGAAAAAAGAGGAAAAAATTAAAATTATAAAATTATAAAAGTTGTTCATGTTGGTGTTGATGGTATCACGTAAGTCAGTAGCATTCATGTTAGTAATATCTGACCACCAGTCGGTAGGACTAGATCAAAAGGTTTAAAATTAACTTTGTACCACATAAAAATTTAGAATTCAATTGACATAAATGTAATATTTTAATGACTTTTCTAACACTTTTCCCTTTATCGTTTTGGTGGATCACACGTGATAGCAGATTAATTACAGATAAGGGGAGATGATCTACGGGACAATTGCCAAATAAGTCCTAAATCTTTTGTTACTTTGCCGATTCAGTCGTAAACCTTTTTTTTTATGCCAAATAAGTCCTAAACCTTTTACAACATTGCCGATTAAGTCATTCTGGCGGATTTTGGCCAGAAAATGTCTACGTGGCGATGACGTGGCGTGACCGGTGATCACCGGCGATGACGTGGCAAAAACGACGTCGTTTTGGCTAAAATTTGTTTTCTCCCGATGGCACTATTCATCCTCTTCCTCTTCCCTCCTTCCCCCTTCATGCCAGCCCCATAAATCCTAGCTACTGTTCGGAGATTGGACGGCCATGGTGGAGGCGGCGGCGGTGAGAGATGGGCGGAGGAGGGAGCTTGCCGGCGAGGAGCTCCCTCGCCCGACTCCCACCCCTGCATCACGAGGGAGCTTGCCTGAACCGCATGGGAGCTTGTAGATCTGCAAGCTCCCTTCCCTCGCGATGCAAGGGAGCTCGAGGGCGGGGCAGGGGCGAGCTCGAGCTCGCCCCTGTAGATCTGCTCGCCCCTGCGTTGCTTTGCAATCTGCAAGCAGGGGCAAGAGCGCGCCCCTGCAAAAGAAAACGCAGGGGCGAGCAGCTCGCCCCTGCCCCGCCTAGGCCTGCCCTCGCCGGCCACCGGCGAGGGCGGGGCCATCGGTTGGAGTGGCCGGCGAGCTCCGCTGGCCTCGGAGCTCGCTGGCCAAGTATATTTTCTTAAGAAAAATAAGGAAATTTTTTTTTGGGCCCAATTGTCGCCACGTTGTCGTCACGTAATCACCGACGAGGTCCAGCGAGCCACGTCATTGCCACGTAGGCATTTTCCAGCCAAAAGTCGCCGGAAGGACTTAACTGGCAAAGTTGCAAAAGGTTTAGGACTTATTTGACATAAAAAAAGGTTTAGGACTGAATTGGCAAAGTAGCAAAAGGTTTAGGATTGAATCGGCAATTGTCCCGTTGATTTATAGCATGAATTTATGATATCTACCTTATTATGTCTATGTACGTCAGTTGATATCATCGAATTTTCTCCAAAAAGTTCACTCGCCAACAAAGATTGATTTCTTTGCTTCATCACAATACATTCTTTTTTATACCTCTGACCGTGGTGATTGCCGTGGGTCGAAAAATGGACCGATCCTGAGGGAAGTTTTGAAGAACTTTTTCAATTCACGCAACACCTTCAATTGAGAGGACAGATGTTTTAAATGATAAATGCATCTTCTCATATGGCTTATAGCCAAGATTTTAGGGAATACTCAAAGATGTCTGTGATTTTTAAGAATAACGCATTCCTTTCTTATCTATGTAATCACGTTTATTGTAATGAAATCAAACTCTTTCTAATTGAGGAAGATCCACTTTCGTGTGACCTTTTGAGCGAAGAAATGCTACTCTTTATTTATAAATTGGTTAATGCGCCTATCTTACGTTACGCTCAATATAAAAATATAAAGATCGTGGTCATTTTTACTTAGAATTTTAAACAATTATACAATTAAAAAAACTTATATGTCATGCCAAAGGACTTTTTAAATATATCTCTACCAAACGGCTTTTGATTAAAGTTGCTTTCCAAGACACTTTTCAATCACAATTTATCAATCGCACTTCTACTTTCCATGAAAATCCAGCTACAGTACTATACATTTCCCCAAAGGCTTTCCCCAAAAACTGGACCAAATGCACCCAATATCTCAAACTACTTCAACTTGCACCATGCAGGGTGGCGCATTATGCCATTCTATTACTATAGCGCGAGAGCCACACGAGTAAGCATGCTAGGGACAGACGCGCAGAATTCATAAACAAACATCGCCTGCGTTTTCTCGAACTCTGATGTATTTTTCCTTTTCAAGCACTGAAGATAGTCCTAGTGGCTTCTAAAAGAATACCAAGGTATGATACGCAAGTGGGAAACTGCTATCTAAGGAAGAGAAAAATGTGGAAATAGAAACCTTTTATCGCATGAGATTCTAACATAAACAGTCGGTCAGAATTATAGAGAGTTGATTTCAAGCATCAACTTTCAATGCCAGGATCATTAGATTGCTTCGATAAGCTCAAACCCGAAAACATGTCTAATCCACAATGTCTCCTCCAGTCAAACCCGACTCCTCTTTACTTTGGCAAAGCAGGTTTAACCTTCTCGCTCAGAAATCGCAGGACATGTTCACGTTTCCAGTTGTCAATCCTGCCAAAAGAAGAAAAAGGTCAAACGAGTGGAAAGAAACACTTAGCAAGCTGCTCAATGCTATGTAAATATAAGAAACCATTTTAAACTAGAAGCAGACCTATCAATCTATCATGTCTGCCGATGTACAAAAAGGCCACAGATTGATGCATTTGGTGATTAGGTAAGTAATGAATGTTTGCTTCAAGATCAGATGAGCTAACATCTCAAATCTCATCATCATCCGTCTCATAATCAAAATTTTTTTTTTCATCCTACTCAGGGGTGAGGATCAAACACGGCCTTTAAGGTTAAAAAAACCAAATTAACAAAGCATAGGACATTTGCCTGTCACTAACATCCAAATATTGGGAGAGGTTGAGAATCTTTTCCATTCAACCCAAAGCATACACTACGACATGGAAACAGCCATTATCATTAGCAGAAGAGAGTTACCTTATTGTGTCTTTGGATTGGCCATCCTCATCCAGCATGATCAACTTTGGTGGTGAGTTGAAAACATATTGGACTTTAACAGAAGGAAACTTCTCCTTCTCTTCTTCAATAAAACCAACAATTTCAGGATAGAAGACTAATTTCCTCATACAAACTTCCAGTACTGCACCAGAGTAAGTGATCTGCAGTCAAAACAGAGCTGATCTTAGTAAAATACAAGCATCGCATCCAGCAGAAATCAATGCTTTCTTATTTCATTTGAGTTTTAAACACAACATTAAGAAAATAATTAATAAACAAGGCATACTGAAAACATTGAACAAAATTAACCAGAAAGAAACAACTAAATCAAATTGCCCACTTGGGCAAGTGAAGGGTAGATGATTCGTTAAGCTCTGCCATTCTTATTGGAACAAAAACTAATGAATATTATGAAAATACAGGAGAGAGGACCAGAAGAAGCAGGAGGTCAGAAATTGATGCAAGAAAGGTAAGGAGACAAAGTACTATCTTTGAAGATCAGAACAGCTGATAGGGCTTTGGCATCTATGCAGCTCTCCCTTTGGTGAGCATGCCAGACGGAACCTAAAGGACATACTTTAGGATGAGGAGAAAAGGCGTGTGGATGATGAAGTCTATAAATGAAGGCAATCTATGCAGGGCGTGTACTTCAAAAAATATTGACGATGATCAATTAGAGTACTTTGAGATATTTCTAATATTTGATTTAGAAGACCGGGTATCAAGAAGGATCAGGACAATACAGGAAAATCACTATTGAACCTCCATTGAGGTATAAGATCGAAAATACAATCAGAAGCTGTGACTAATACAAACTAAAGTCCATGTACAGCCTGCTGTTGCTCGGTATAACTCATAAGATCTAGCACTAAGTTTCATCTCCTCCTCCGTTTTGCCAACCTTTTATTTTTTTCCCTTGCCCCTTCTCAACCTCATAGTAACACACAACTCTCATTTCCTTTGCTTCCCTCCATCACTACCGAACTGGTTTCTGCTAATGGTGTCGTTTTACAAATTTTTCGATAAGCAATACTCCTGAGCTTATAATGGAGGCAGAGCGAGAGAATTAAGCAACAAGTGAAGAATAAGGTATGAGGATATCTGGAGCACCAGAACTACCTCTTGAAGAAATAAAAAGGGTCATATGTGCATAGAAAGCCTGAGATTATAGTCCCATGACAATGATAGGGAATTGAAAGAATCGTGTAAAACTAAAAAGTCTCTTAAGATCAATCATAGAAAAGGTTCTAAGTGCTTATTCCACAAATTATTCCCTGCGTCCTCTGCTCTACATCATTATACATCTTTTTCAAATGACGCATCACAGCTATATTCTTCTTATAAGATCAAGTCACTACCTCCTTTTGCAATTCATCCAAACCTCATATATAGACTAGCATCATCACAACACACAGATATTGCCATCCTAAAAAACATATATTTAAACACAAGCCCAGGGACTTATCCATCATACCTTGCTAGTCTCATCATCAGAATCTTCAGTGCAACACTTCAAACAGTCGGATACTAGCTCTGCACATCAACATCACAAAATAATTTCTAGGGGCAGCTCAAGTCATGCACAGAGTCGAAAAACTATCCATTCCTCAAAGTCAGACTTACAACATCAAAGAATAAAATAAAATTCAGACTCCCGCTTGTTCTGCGAAAAATAAATGATCGAAAAATATTCTTTTAAACGATGATAGTTCATTTTGTTTCAAATGATTAGTCAGAAGTTTTTATTATTGAAAACAATTTATGCCTAACCATTTTCGATGATAATGAAAGCATTCCCTTATTTTTGTAAAGGATTCAACTCATCATTTTCAGGAACTTGTTTTTCAAACTATATATTTTCCGGGGGCTCGGATGCTTCGATTTCAATTAGTTTGTCAACTTATCGACTTGTCCATGACCAAATGCAGGCTGACTTTCAGTGGAAAAGATATAAGCCACATAATCGTTACGTAAAGCTGAGTATCAGATTTCTTCCAGTCGTTTGGTTCAGCCGCGCCCAGTTACACTCAGTTCCATCCGCTCTTTGAACCACGTTCTTTCAACTCACAATCCGAAAAGGAGTATCGAATCACATCTCGACCAATGAATCGGATCAAAACGGGCTCGACCCTCGATGCAAATCGATACGAAAGAAGAGAGGGGGATGGGAACGGATCGGAAGGGCACGAACCTTGGTCCTTGACGTACTCGGCGAAAGCGTTGCAATCGGAGCAGAGGGCGAGGCCCGAAAACCCTAGATCCTCGCACTGCCGGGTGCTCAGCTGCTCCCGCGAAGACGCTAGGGAGGACGACGCGACGATCGCCAGCATCACCAGGCCATAACCGCGCACGGACATCGCTACGGAGCGCATCTCCAACTCCGAGTCAACTCGCGCGAGTCAGACCCTGGAACTAGTGGCCACTTCTATGCTCCCCTCTTGCTAAGTGCTGCCTCGTTCGGGAAGAAAGACGGACAGCCGTTCGATCAAATAAATGCAGAATTAACTACAAAATCTATCGTCCAAGGGCTTAAGTAAGTTTTTTTTTTATCAGAATTGCATAATTGCTAAAAATGAAAATATCAACAATTAGATTTATTTCGTAAAAATTGAACGATTTTCAATATTTGCACAAACGAAAAATAATTCATCATTCATAAAAAGAATTGAGATGTAAATTATTATCATTAATAATTAATAGTTCTCGTTGATTAATTATTTCAACTTATACAAGTGATTATTTTTATAAAAATATTTTCAGACTCATTCATTATAATTCATTTTTAATGAAATAAATGGATCTGAAAATTTTCCTTTTATGTTCAAAATTTACGGAGCATTTAAGAATTTTATTAAATTAATTTAGTAAAGTGTTTAACCACACATTATGAGTTGTCCGCATCTTAAAATGCATATGGAATGACCATTTTAAAATTTTGCCATCTCTAAAGATTTTTTAGCGAGATTTGATGGTGCACACGCAATTTATATTCTTTGCACGAGGACTAGTTGCAATTAGTTTCAAGTAATTTTTCTTAGTCTATGTCATATTTGAAGTCAACTTTTTTTGTTATAGTGATGTAATTTGAAAGTTTTTGTGATGTTAATCCCTTTTATAATTTATTTTCTCTAGTTCATTTCAATGTTCTTATTTTTCATATTAAGGTGATTATCCGAAATAATCTAATGTTTTTTTTTTGGGTATGCACGTGATTCCCATGCTCTTTTGGCTGTCATAATACGTGAACTACACCGCCAGCCTCTCGATTCCTGATACTTGGGAGAACTACAATGCTCTGAAGCATTTTACGGTCTTTTCCGATGGCGTCCCGGCTTGAAGGTATCGAAGTTGCGAGGCAAGAATTCTCTTTTCCGACTCAACCGGCGTTGCTCTATGTTCGTCCAACCCAGGTTTGCCTTCAAGAGTTGCTCGTATTGCGTTTTCTCACACTCGACCTGCATGCGTGATTATTATAATCGTTGTTCTTTTTGCATTGCGTATGGAAAAGGGAAACGTGGGTTGAGATTGGTTGAGATTTAGAACTTGGGTCTTCAATGTCGTCATAGCGGAACGTCATACGAGGGGGAAAATTTGAGCACGAAACGCTGCACACCAGGTGCTTGATGAAATTCCCGAGAAGGGTCTTACTGTTCTTTGTGGCGGAGAGCTTCCTTGCCTGTTTTGTTTAGTCCCGTGTCTTCTTAACGGGAGTTCAAGGATGGGTGTAGGTTTCTGCTCCGAGACTTGGTTGAAATGATGACCTTAGTGAAGCTATTTATTCGACGTGTCTCCTTTCAGATTTTCCTCATTGAACTTTTTTGAATGTTCCCCTTTTAAACTCCTTCTGCTTTCCTATTCCCTGATATTGTACACTGGAAAGGTGTCAGTTGAAGTGCTGTTTTCCTATCCTTCCATTGTATTTGCAGGTTTGGCATTCGTTATGATGGAGAGGAAGAGCATGAAGGTCTTCTGTTCCCAAATTAAAAATCAAGGTTTCTATGTTGAGCTGGACTCTGGTTGAGTAAAAAAAAAAGTTTGTCGATACTGTAAAATGTTGAGGCAATTTCTCAATATCCATTGAGTGCCTAAGCACGACGATCAAAATGATGGGACTTGGCCCTACAAGTATCTGCTCCAAACTGGGTCCTGTAATTCAGTTCTGTGAGTGATCAGAGCGGTTGATGGGATCTCACCATGATATACATTCTTTTTGTGGTCTCCTCCATATGCTGCTTTCCAAGAATATGTTTGCCCCTGCCAACAGAGTTTTTGACAAGATGATTGGTTATTGCATTGTGAATTCTTTTGATTTATCTGTTCCAATTTGTGAAGGTATGAAGAGGTATTGTGCAAGTGGAAAATTAGGAGTGGCATGTAGCTTCTTGCTTGATAGTTACCGCAGATATAGAATGGTTGGTCAATGCACGAGTACGTTTCACTATATGTGCAAATCGCGCATTATGGTATCACATTCCTCCTTAACAGGGATGTTGGATTTTTTGGTCGATTTGAATTGTGTTGATGAAGTTATCGGTATTTACAAGTCTATGAGCAAATCATTTGGAAGTCGGTGTCATAGAGCTATTTATGAGCATGTCATGGATAGGTTCTTGAAGAGGGGGCAAATTGAAAAAAGTTGGAACTTTCATCGTGCAGTGATTGCTAGTGGCGTTGTTCTCGATATCATAGCATGTAACAAGATCATTAGAGCTCTTTGTGAGAGGGGTCAAAACAATTTAGCTCTTCAATATCTGAATATGTTACAATTAATTGGTCCAGAGCCATCTGTGGCGTCTTTTAGTATTTTGGTTAACGGTTTCTGTAAGGAGCGTAGATTGGATGAGGCATTTGAGGTGTATGAGCTCATGGCAAAGAATGGGGTTGATCCCGATCTTGTAACTTATACAATTCTCATTGGTGGTCTTCTAAAAGCTAAAAAGTTGGAAAGAGGTTGTGCTCTTCTCTCAGAGGCATTGAATAAAGGTATAGCGTTCGATGTAGTGACTTATAGTTCAATTATGGATGCATTTTTGAAAAATGGAGATTTGAGAAGGGCTGCTGTGTTGCATAAAACATGTTTGAAGGCGGGGATCAAACCAAATATGGTCACATATGGCATTCTTATCAATGGAATGTGTCTGAATGATCGGATTATAGAGGCATGTGGAATATTTGGTCATATGCTGAAGCTTGGTTGTGTGCCTTCTCTCTTGACCTATAGCAGTCTTCTTGGAGGCTTGTGCAAAGTTGGATACTTAAGAGATGGTTTTAGGTTGTATGACGACATAATGAAGAGTGGCGAAGAGCCTGATACCGTTGTCTATAATGTGCTGATAAGTGGTCTTTGCAAGCAAGGCTTGATGGTTGATGCTTTCAGATTCTTTTATCAGAGCGTTGGCCGTGGGCTTAATCCGAATGTCTTTATTTTCAACTCCTTGATAAATGGCTGGTGTAAATTAGGGTGTGTAAGAAATGCTTTAAAGGTGTGTAGCCAGATGGGTCTTTATGCCGTCAGACCTGATATTGTGACTCAAACCACACTCATAAGCTTGGTTATTGAGTTGGGAAGACTGAACTCTGCTTTATTGCTTTTTTTCCAATTATTGAAGAAGGGTTTCTCCCCAGATGTTGTGACTTATTGCACTCTTATTGATGGTGCATGCAAGCAGCATAACTCAAATCTTGGGTTAAAGATTTTCAAGATGATGCAATGGAATGGAGTCATAGCAGACATTGCAATATACAATGTCCTCATTAACATGTTGTTTAAGGAAGCTCGTCTAGGGGACGCTCTAGAGCTTTTTGATCAAGTTAAAGAAAGAGGCTTAGAGCCTGATATTGTGACATACAATACCGTGATCTGTGGGTATTGCTCTTTGAGAATGCTGGACGAGGCAGTTCAACTTTATGTGAAGCTTAATTATGGACAACTAAAACCGAATACGATAACATTTACAATTCTAATTGATGCTCATTGTAAAGAAGGTAAAATGGATGGAGCAATGTCTTTGTTCAGAGAAATGTTGGAAAAGGGTCCGGAACCCAATCTCATCTCTTACAGTTGTCTAATTGATGGGTACTTTAAATCTCAGAACCTTGAGAATGCCTTTGAGCTTTATGAGGAGATGCTAAATAGGAAGATTTCTCCAAATATTGTATGTTATAGTATTCTTATTGATGGTCTTTGTAAAAGGCGACTAATGACGGAAGCATCGCTTGCATTTCTTTGTGCTAAAGACAGGCATTTAGTGCCTGATGTAATAGCATATGCGATTTTGATTCTTGGGTATTGCAAAGTTGGAAGTATAGCAGAAGGCCAGATGTGGTATGAGCGCATGTTAAGAGATGGAATAGTGCCAGATGATGTCATGAAAGCAACAATTTTGGAGTCTTATCTTAAGCTTGATTAGTTCTGAGTAAGCATTATAATCCTTTTCCTTTCAGCAACTATTATAGTAGAATATCTTGGTATACTTATCTGTGAAGTTGACTGGGTGGATTCTGAATGTGATGTAGAATTCACCCACCTCACAGTGGATTCGGTTTATAGAAAGTTCTACATGACTGCCCAAAGCTGCATTTGTCATTAGAAGATCATTGTGTTTTGCTTTTCACAGAATGTAAAGTTAAGTGTGGATAATTTCTAGTTTTACTTCAATTGTTTTTCAGATCCCACTTTAAGTTGTATGGTTGTACCTGAAAGATAAATTGTTGAAGTGAACTGGTTTACCCCTTTTAAAGATGACAGACTTAAAGTCAAGTATCCTCTTTGAAGTTGATTTTGGTCTCTATGTGTTAGTCTGATTGGGTATGTCTCCTTGACAATGTTTGTGCTGATCATTATTTGTTGATTTATCCCTTCAAATACAGTTATAGATCTGGAATATGCATTTGTTGGCTGGCCAGCGTGTTGGAAAAATAGCTGGAAGTTCATATTCCAGAGACGCTAGCGGGGTAAGGGACCAGATATTAATGCATCTAGGGCAGGCACAGCGTTTTTTGGGCTGGCAAATACTCTCCTTCAAACTGCTATTTCACTTTACCAAGGTATCAATTCTGGCTTTTTTTTTTTCTTGGGTTGCATCTGCTAAGATGGGCGCTGTCGTATTTATCTGGAAGAAATGAAGAAGGAATTGCAAGGCCAGTGGTGGGGCAACGGTGGGGCAACACAAATATTGATGGGGTCCTTGGCCAAACCGTGGTGGAGAGGATGGGCATTAGCCTCTTTCCTGCTAACCATCTGAAAAATCCTTGGTATGGAATTGCTCTCAAGAACCTTGTATTGTTTGAGATGCTGGTTCTCTCAATTAACATACCTCTGGGTTGAAACAAAGATTAATGCGTCTGACTGTTTGACAAGAAAATAGAGGCAGATGGTTAGGCAATGACTAACTCCACTGATAGATGGTGTCTAGAAGAACTTTGACTGTATTAGCTAATAAGGGAGCAGCACCCAAATAATTAAGTAGGTGAGCTTTATCTGTAATCTTGTACATATTGCATTTTCTTTGCGGACCATTATGTTTCTATTGGGAATGGATGTTCAGCAACACACTCGGTTTGGTGCATCAATATTTATTATTCCTAATAATCTTGTACTTGCTGCTTCTGTGATTTCATGAGAGGGTAATGTTTCCTTAAAATTAAAAAAGTTTGGAACAATGAAACTTTAGCAGATCAACTGATCATTTGCTGTGCTGAGTCTAGACAAAATGTGAAATGTAGGCAATGCTTGGGAGAGAACATCTGACCATGTTCCAGGAACCACATCTATACCGTCAAATAGTAAGCAAGCAAATTATGTGGATACTTTCTGCTTCGGAATGCAGCATGATAGTGTTAGTCATAACTCACTGTTTCATGTAATGTTTATTTTTAAAGCATTGTAATGTTTTCTGAGTTAAATTTCATTTACTCCTTTATCCTGAGTTGGATCAAAGATCTCATATCGGCATTGGTAAAGATGAGATTTGAGATGCTATTTAATTTGACCTTGTAGCATGTGCATAGTCTTGCCTGTAAAACATGTTTCTAGTTTGAGATAGCAATTTGTGTGCACATAATTACATTCGAGAAGAAAGCCTACCATTCTTTTTTTTTTGCCAGTAGCTTTACTCTGTTTTCCTTTTGGCAGACCTGACTATTGAGACTGAGGGTTGAACCCTCTTTGTTGAAGTAAATTTGGTGGCTCTGGCGTAGGCTGCTTCATCAGAAGAAACTGTTCAATATCGAATATCTTGGATTGATGGTGGAACTACTTTTTTTTTTGCCTTCTTTGTAAAGTTGTCTGATATCAGTCTTCTGTCCTATTGTATATGGATAATTTTCTATCAGGCAACATGTTAAAATGTGTTATCTTTTTGCCTTCTTTAATTCTATCATATTGTATGGGAATTCATGTTTTTCCACAGCGCTTTTCTGCCAAAATGAGAGAACGTGGAACCTGTCGTGCATTATCCGACCCTCGCCTTGCCTAAAGGCGACGGTTGAGCAGCCGTGGCCTAAGTTGGTGACAAGGTCCCGAGTCGTTCCATGTTAACTGGCAAGGAACGTGGCTGTCACCACCCATGACCGTGAGCTCAGTTCCGCCCATCATCATTCACTACTAGCAAGGGCCATTGTGCTTGTCGGTTGCCCACATTGTCTCCCTCCGATATCTATTTAGTATCCCACTTTGTTTAATGTGCTAACTACGTGTTTAAATAATGGAGTAACCACAGGTCATTGGTGTTAATTAGTCACATCAGTAGTTGAGATTAAATTAACTGTGATTTCGATCAGGTAACTAGTTTGGCTAAAATCAATACCAAAAATTGATTTTGGGTATTCGAAAAGTTCGACCCTGAAGGGAAATAGATGAACAAAGTACTTCAATTTAGACTTGGACCCTAATTATTATGTACTTGAAGCTCCTTTACGCGATGTGACAAAAGGAGGCTTGTTTATATTCCCACACGAAGACTTTGGTCTATATGGAAATTACTATTTATCTATTCATATAAATGGTAGTTTAAAAGATACGAACCATGTTAAAATTTGTTACTTTTACATATTTAAGAAAGCAAAACCATTGACAAATAAGTAGACACTAACCTAACAAAAGTTACCGTCAAAGTTGGGAATTGACGTAGTTTATAGCTTAAAAAGAAAAAAAGTTTCAACTAGTACTTATCCTGCGCATTTACATGATATTGTTTGCTCATCATCTGTTAATATGAGATGCGATGTAAGAGAAAACAATGGAATTTGTATAATGGGAATAATATATAGTTTTTAGAAGAATGTTATGCCATATAAGGCCTAAGACTAATATGTGGCAGAAATAACACGTAATGCCTAAGACTAATGGAATTTGTATAATGGGAATAATATATAGTTTTTAGAAGAATGTTATGCCATATAAGGCCTAAGACTAATATGTGGCAGAAATAACACGTAATGATGTATAAGTTTCTTGAACGCATAAAATATGATGACAATTTTTTTAGTGTAATAGATATCGTAATTGAAATAAATCTGTTCCAAAATTTTGAAAAATTAAAATAATTTTTTAGCTAAATTACAATGAAATCTTACTTTTCTGTGTAAAGATTTGTTGCAAATTTGAGATAGATATCAGTACTCTTCTAATATTAAGTAGCAGGACATATTGATGCCGTTTAATCTGCTTAAAATTTAAGAAAAAACTTGACGAACCGGTTATAAATTAGTTATGATTTAGTAAAATTCTTCTATTTCTCAAACTAAATCAGTTTGATTGTTCAGTGTAATTTCTCTAAATTTCTCTAAATGAAATGATTCAATAGAGTCGGTTTCCCTTTAATTAGGAATAATATTGGTCACATATTGAATTATGATTTGAATGTTTCATTTGTAGAGACCAAGAGTAGGTCTATAAGCATAAGGTAAAAAAATAATTATCTATATTAAGGTAAAAGATCTGTCATTTATGAAAATGCTCAACTCCAACACCATTCTAGCCTGGAAAAAAATAGGTAAGGAGTGACCAACAACTTGCTCAATAAATAAATTCTCAAGATATGAAGCCGAAAGATATTTCTCCCTTATTGAATCAATGAAGCATAAATTTATTAAATAAAAAAAAAACAATCGATCACTTAAACAATCACTACTGTGCGATGCCTCAATTTGAATAGTACGATAACTCGAAAATCACTGGTCAAGAGGACTTCATTTTGACTCACATTTTATAGGCACTAGACATTCTCATGTCAATGAGGTAAAACCAAACGGACACATGAATACATGTATGTTGTGAATGCGACATACACCATAGACGAGGTTTAAGAGTACGCCCAACTTGAATTCCACAGGATCTCATAGTCATTTTCGATAAACATGACATCATGAAAACTCAAAAGTTTTCATGTCATTTGAATCCTCTTTACTCTAACTATTTTTGGTATGACAATCTTATTGCCATTTTCAAGGATTGAACCCTGATTATGTTCTTGGACACTTCATTCCCCTTACCAATTGAGTTGCTGGTGGTGAGTATGGTTCATTTCTATCGCAAGTCGATATCCCCTTGATGCAACTCAATGCTTTCAACACCTTATTAATATTTTCTCTATGGTACAAACAAATAATCAATAGCATGTCGATACGAATTCAGGCATTGAACGCACAATATCACAAGGCAAATGATCAATCTATTTATAGTCAATCGCAACATTGAACTAAGTTACCAAAATTATGGACAAAAGCTAATCATTTGCCATCGACCCTCCATTTGCCTCCCCTCCCCTTACTTCTTGGATACAGCTAAAACTTCAATCTCAGTTTGCTTTTAGTGAAATGGGCCTGGGTAGGTAATTGGGCTTAGTTTTAAAGTGTTTTATCTTGTTCCAAATACCGGCCCGCTATGCAGGCCCGATATGGTTCTCCTCTCTGACCGCCAACGCTCTGCTGCAGTTATGAATTTAGTCCGTCTAAGCAGGAAAATAAAAATCTGAAACTCCCTGCTCCTGACGAGTTTCATCTTGGGACATGGCTTGGAGCTGCTTCTCATGTACTGCTTCAATTCCTCTGCAACCCAAAGGTATTCGTTTCTTCTTAACCTCCATCTTCTTTCCCACGCGCCAACTTCATTTGATGGCGCACCTAACGACGTGTTTCGTGTGCTATGACGACAGTGAATTTCGGACCCAGTAGCCAGAAATGCCTTCAAGACGTCAGAAACATGGTGAAATCGCTCGGAATCCACTCGATCAGGTCTTCTCCTGTCGATTCTCTCAAAAATGGAAACTGGGTCAAGCTTATTTGCGGTGCTAGCTTCGAGGTGATTAAGATTTCGAACCTCAAATTCTTGGTTTTTCTCGCTTTCTCATTAAGCTTCCTGAGCATCTCGGTCTTGTCTGTTTCTAGGATGTAGTTGACATCAGGAATCTTTCTCTGGTTTACACTTTAGCTGGAGGTTAGACATTTTCAAGGCCCTTTGGTTTGTACTTTCCCAGTTGTTTTTATCGTCACTTTGTTACATATGCTTGGTGACAGTGATGTTTTTGAATGGGCAATCTGGAAATCATGTGCAGTGGACTGCATTGACTGTGCTGCCGATGAATCAGTCGTGAATGCAGTGAACCAGGGTATTGAGGCGGCGAGAGAAATCGTGGAGGTCGGGAGGCCTTGGGTGATGATAAGCGTTAACGATGAAGAAGATCTTCACTTTCGCAAAGCTGGTAAATGCCTTTTCGAGCAAAGCGCAGCTTCATTGGATTGGCTACAAGGAAATATGAGCCTATGAATTAATTTAGAATTATCTAGTATCGCAAGTGAGAAACTTAGGACATTATCTGATTTAAATATGGTTCTTTAAGCTAACTGTGGCTTCCTATGGAGGTGATTTATAGTCCTTAAAAATACGAATAGCTATGTTTGGTTACTTTTGCATTAAGCTGGTTTTGCAAGGATCATGACCTTTAGAATTTTTTTGACAGAGTTTGATCCAGCTGATTGCCCCCAAGACTGCTCAAGGCCTTGTGAGATTGTATGTCCTGCTAATGCAATATTACTAGAGAAAGAAAAATCCTCAGCAGGCCATCTTCGGAATACCAATGATGAGGGTAAAAAACAGGTCTTCGTTCTCTACCATGTTTTACTGAGGACTCAAGCTAGTTGATCTTTTAATTTGTTTTTGGATTCTGTGGAAAATTTAAGGTGGGCATATGCAGGGTGGGGTTTTGACTGAGCGATGCTATGGTTGTGGGCGATGCATTCCAATTTGCCCATATGATAAAATAAGTGCGTTTCTTTCTTTTTCCCAGTGCCATTTTAATCGCCTAACTTCTTTAGCATGGTTTCCCAATCCACATTTGCCCTGCTGTCATCAGTTTGTCATGTTTTAATGCTAATCACCTTCAATTTGACTTAGGAGTGCATACATATGTAAGAGATGCTGCTGCTACTTCTGAGCTTTTGAGGAGAGACGACATTGATGCTTTAGAAATACATACAAGTGGGAGGTAATAGTTTGGTGATGAATGTGGAATCCGTGTTTTTTGATAAGTTAAACTGTCTTAAATAGCCTGCTAAAATGATTGGGATTTTCTTGCAGCAACTTTCACCTTGGTCATACCCTTGCATTCTCGATGTTTAAAGTGAAAATAATATATTTAACCTCATAACATCCATGTTCCCAAGGATTGTCGCAACTTTTTATATCAATTTTTACCTCAGTCATAACCTTGAATTGTTAATGTTTGAAAAAATCATAATATTCATGGTAACAGACAGGGAAAGAGAAGAGACCACTGTCTTGCTCATCTGACATTGGTCTTACTATATTGTGAAGATAAATAATGTGGTTGATGTAAGTCTACGTCCTTCTCTGGGCCTCTGATCCCCTTTTTTGTAGGCAAACTTTGCACTTTAGGTCACTTTGGGAGGGTTTGGGAGATGCAATCCACTGTCTGAGATTAGTGGCGGTGAGTAAAGAACCTTTACATGTTTGGCCAGAATAAAATTTTAGTTATTTGGGCATATGCTGAGTGGATAGGTAACTTTTGTGCTTTAAGAACTACAGATTAGCTTTCCCGATGTTGGGAATTCAACCATCTCTACAATGAATGCCATGTATTCAATCATGGAACCTCGCCTACGTTGCTTTAATTTGTGGCAGGTGCACACGACCTTGCTCTAAAATATCCTATTATCACTTTTCCAGGAGCTACAGTGTGTGATATATAAAGGCCTAAAACAGCTGCTTTACGTGATTTATTGCAGTTGGACGGCCGTCCTATGAGTGGGGATATTGGACGTGGTGCCACAAGGGAATCTGTCGCCTTCGCTGTTCGTCTGGCTGCTGCAAGTGACAGACCTAGAGGTTTGTAAAACCTATGCTCTCTCTTTTCTTCCCTTGGCTAAGCGTAGACATATTTGTTTTATAAATGGAATGCCTAGTCTTGCTTTACTCTTGAAATGTAGGTTTTCTTCAATTGGCGGGTGGCACCAATGCTCATACAGTTGCCGGACTAAAGAAACATGGACTTTTCCAAACTAAATCGGTTTCTGGTGTTGCCTCTTCTCTCTTTTCTGTTCTCTCTGTCGTTTTCCTCCTTTTGTTTTTTTTGGAGCATCTCTCCTGGTTTCAAGCTAATCTTTTCTCGTGTTAGACGAGAACTTCAAGGATAAGCAATCGACAGTCGGATCACTAAGGCCATTGGATGCTCTTATTGGAGGCATAGCTTATGGAGGGTATGCTCGCAAGGTTAGTAAATGAATTCTATTCGTTTCAGCTTATCCATAGAGAGGGGTGACCTTGGTTTGGATCGGTACATTTGCGTAAAAGATATGGTAAGCAAGCTATTCACTCGTGATCAGATTGTTGGGCGAATTCTCAGCTCTATGCAGTCACAGCATGGACTGACTTGTATAGAAGAATCTCCAGATTATCTCTTAAAGGCGCTAACGGAAGCACTTGCTTTAGTGGGAACTGTGAAATGCTACGACATCCCTTCTTAGATGGCATGAAACGAGCGTCTTTCTTATCTCAAATTTCAATGGCTCCTGTTTCTCTTCATATTGACTTCGATTCTGTCGAGAGAATTGCCTGCATTAATTCTCAGTCAAGTTCCTCATGGATTATGTTCCCTTCTCATCATGCCAAAAAAACGACACAAGAAAATGGTCAGATCTTCTCAGGGCATAGCTCGCGGTTGCAACCTCATACTTTTGTAAATGATATCTCAGACCGGTTGCATAGCTCGCAGTTGCAACCCATTCAAGCTTATTAACATTCGCAACGGGTCGAGTACCATATTAGATCTCATCATTTTCGTGCTGAGGCTGCACAAGTGTTCTCTCAACATTGCTTGGGATGATGAGGTTTCCCCTGTGTACTGTATTATACGTAAGGAAATTTAGATTGTAAGTGAAAAACAATTTTAATCTATCATTTGATAATATTTTACAGCTGATATTAATAATAAACACCGGGTATTTCGTTCTTTAATGTACAAAATATGTAATACAACTTTGGATCATAATGTAGTATCTCGTATATAAAAAGTTCACATTGAAAATTATAACCATATCATTGATAAAGGAAACGCCATTTTCCGTTCGTGTATCACAGTATCAAAATGTTCGCACCGCGCCAATGCGCAGATTCTCCACAAAACAGCTGGTTCTATCGCGAAGGGCTTCATGTATTTGCCAAGAAAGAACAAATATCAAACGATGAGAAAATTCAATAAAATTAAACAAAATGCAGCAGCAGTAGTCAAGGCCAAGACTCCACAACGATCTGCTGACAACTTGGAACCTACAAAAGTCGTAATCCATCTGCTTTCTCAAAGTTATATATGACGGTCCGAAGACGGGCAATCCTCTCGGCGACAATGTTGCTACAACTTGTCATTTGGAAAATCTTCTGAATGCCTGTCCAAATGAAACCACCAACAAGGGTTAGTTCGATGTGGAGTCAAGTCAACTTCCCAAATGAAATTTAAGGAACCGACCTTGATTTATAAAAGATGCTACTTAGTTTTTCTTTTTATTCTTATTCTTCCCCGTTTGATTACTTGACGCATGAGGTCATATCGGTAGTCCTCATTGCTTTTCTCAAAATGAGGATACAATGAACCTTACTCTTTTGAACATCAAAAGAGTCGAAACTCAATTGGTAGTGGAATTGGCAAATGCCCGATGGTGCTTGACCCTATAGTCTAGGGGATGTGGGTTTGCCTGCTTTATGAGTCGACATTAGGTAGACCCATCACTCATGGAACCTATAGTCTCCCAATCGTACGCGCTGTTAATTGACTCTGATTGACGAGTTAATGGACCTTGTTTAGCACATGCAAGTGACTATTGCTCATTTGAGTAACCCAGCGCTGGTGACTCGGGACTCTTTGTTTTGACGAAACTCGACCATGTCCGATCGAGCTCTCAAGTAGCACCATCGGTGGTCTAGATCTCGTCATTATTGTCGATAGAGAGGTGCTTGTGGTGGACGTAGTGGTGACGGTGTCAAGGTGGCAACGGCAGCGAAACGGCTGAGAGGCAATGGGGTGAGGCTGCTCATGCTAGCAGGAAGAGAGAGAGAGAGAGAGAGAGAGTGAACAGATGCAAAGGGCTCGAGACTAGGGTAATCAACCATCTACTTATGTCATGATCCATGTGCTTGAAGAATCTACTATTATTGGATTGCTAAAAGAGAAGTATCTAGTGAGCAAGCTTGGTCATGGGAGCATGTGTTGACCTAAATAAAGAAGTAACTCGAAAGGGAGGTCGATCCTCGCATTGCCATTATGAATGTTCTTCAAATGTTCACTCTTTTTGGATCAACCACAGCTAAGAATAGTACATAAGTCTTTTAAGACCGAAAAGAGGTAAAAGAGAAATTGGTACATGCGTCGAAAGGCATGGTGATGTATGTCTTTGAAATACCCATTTTAAATTTAGTTTATAAAATTTGTGAAAATGTTCCATTTGTGACAGTTATACGCATTTCGTCTCCTCCCACATAGTAGCTTAATTTTTTTTTTAATAAACTTTCTAATATAGTATGAGAGCTGGGCTCTACCTTCATTTATTTTACATGTGCGGGTTCAATGTTGAATTTCACGTGTCATTGCTAAGTCTAAGTAGTGATAATGGGTGGGATACATATACTCTTTATATATAAATATATATTTATGTATATGTACGTTGTATCTTCTTATTTAATATCTCAAACTTCTTTTTTTAGCACGTGAAAGATTATTACCAACTCTAGAATATCTAGGCGGATCATTCTCTTGTATCTAATCAATTTAATCACCAGGAGTACCTAAGACTTTGTGGATCACCAAAAGAGAAAAATAAGTAGATAAATTGCAAGATTGAAAAGCAAAGCCAGATTAAATAAAAAAAGACCCGCGGACCAAAGTCGAAATCACATGCAAGGCAGGTGAATACCTTGCTAACGACGTTTGCCCAGTAGCCTGGTGCTCAAGAGTTAGGGTTTCAATTATTTTTAACCGCATACATTGGTGGATGTGAACAGCCTTGTGTCCCCAGTTTTTGAACACATTTTCATGGCAATCAAATTTGATGTAATAACTTTTATATTGCCTTGAAATATTCTTAGAAACGTTAAATTCACTCTAAACTCTTATTTATCCGAGCTGGCAATGTCGGTCAAGTTAAACATAATTGTTGCCGAAACCCTATATAAATAGAGAGCCTAATGAACTTTCCATGCATCGTAGTGTTCTGTACTTAGGCACATAAAGAGAAAGTATAGCGATTTAATACGAAAATGGAACGGATAAAGAAAAGAGAAGATTGACGGATGTTTTAAGTGGTTCGATCAATTAAGAAAAGGTTGGCTTCCATTCACGGTCACAATCCCCATTTTTTCTTCACTTTTTGGGAGAGGTTCATTCTTCTTAAGTAAAGAAATGTACATCGTTGTTGCTAAACATAACCTATGATTTTTATGGTAAATACAGATATTATACATTGTACTTTGATCCTCAATCTTAGCATGATTTTTGAAGAGAGGATATAACAGATGACCGTCGACAAGCCCAGGGCAAACTCTTCAGTGTTTTGCTTGGTGGTGTTAGAGAAAGAAAAAACAAAATGAGAGGATCAAGGTGGGGATTGTTGTTGCTATCGGCGGTCGCGTTGCTGAGCTTGGGCACGCTGCGGCATGTCGAGGCGGTGGTGAAGAATGACCCGCCGTCGAACCTGCAGTGGCATTACTATCAGAACTAGTGCCCGGGCTCGGAGGAGACCGTGACGCAGCAGGTCGAGCTCTACTGGAATCAGGACAGGAGCCTCGCTCCGAAGCTCATCAGAATGCTCAACTCTGACTGCTTCGTCACGATACGCATCGTCTGTTTTTATCCTCTACCGAACGAGACCTTTAAGTCGGCATCGCTTCAATATCGAGCTTCCATCGGCTTTCTAGGCACGTGATGTACCCTCAACCGATGGTTTAGCCTCTCAAACTGGGCACTCTTACTTACCATAAGAGTGCAAACCGTCTAAGTACGTGTAATTTCTTGTAATGTAGGATCGTGTGCAAGTCGTTGGTGGGTCACGGATATTGTTTTTCTTTTTGTGCAAATGAATATGAAACAAAGCCTTGAATTCAGATATGTTCGGTTCTGTGGATGAAACAGGGTTGTGATGCGTCGCTTCTATTAGATGGGCCAAATTCAGAGATAACTGCACCACAAAATGCAGGGCTTTCAGGGTTTCCTATGCCGGTGATAGACAAGATCAAGGAACTCCTGGAACAACGTTGTCCGGGAGTCGTCTCTTGTGCTGACATTCTCAACCTCGCCGTCAGAGATGCTGTTCTCTTGGTATGCACCTGGTTTTCAGTTTTTCTTTTTTGGCTTGAAAAGAAATTTCGACTGATTCTTGACATGCTGTTAGTTTGAGTTTATAGTGTTAACCGTAGAAAATTAGAATTGTCGATACGACAGTGATGTTTGTAATATGCAGGAGGACCGGCGTACCCTGTCCTGAGGGGGAGGAGGGATGGGATGTTGTCCTTGGCGTCATTGGTGGACCTCCGGTTGCGGGCCGTCCTGTGGGAATCGGTGGCCCTTTAATTCCAACCCAAGGGTTTGGACGTGATAGATCTTACCACTCTACTTGGTATGATTGATCCTCATACGAAAAGTATTTAGTTAATTTGGACCTCATTAGATTACCTTTGATCTTAAAAAATCCAGGCAAATTGTTTAGTTTCGTGCGGTTGCAAAGAAAAAAGAAGTCGCGATGTTCCTTTTCGCTTTTAAGTTTTCGAAATCACCGTCTAGTAGCTCATGTATTTTGTCAATCTCAATCTTAACCAGCTCCTAACTTACCAAGAAATTTAAATTTTGCCAGGGGCACATTCAATGGGCCAGACCAACTGCAAATTCATCGCAGACAGGCTATACAATTTCAATAACACTGGCAATCCAGACCCAAGCGTGGAGCCATCCTTCTTAGCCCAAATGAGGACGCAATGCCCACCAAACTCAACTAATTAAGTGTACCTTGACCCTGATTCAGGCCCGAGCTACAACTTCAGCAAGTCTTTCTACGCCAGGGTCATGAACCACCAGGCCGTCCTTGGCATCGACCAGCAGATCACCCGCAAAAACGACAGCTTCCGGCTCGCTCAGGAGCATAATGCCAGTTTCGAGGACTTCCAGAATATGTTCGCCCTGTCAATAAGCCGGCTGGGGATCATCAAGGTCATGACGGGAAACCAGGGGGAGGTTCGCAAGAACTGTCGAGTCGTGAATGGGAGCTAATCCCAACCAAGATCGAAAGATCTCGCCAATGTAGGGAAAATGGAAGCATAATATGTTCTAGGATGGAAAGTGAAAGTTCTCAAACGGATTTTCTCGTGGTCGATTACGATAATTTGGGTAGAATTAACGGAATGAAAATAAGGCATGAATGATGTCATCAGTAGTCTTATCGTATTTGTTAGCAGCCCGGTGTTTCACCTTGTAAACATTCAAAAAAGCCAAAAGTGTCAATCTGCCAAATGAAACAAATTTGGGCAGAGCTTTGCTTACCAATTCATTCCATCACGCTGGCTCTTCATTTGGGGCGTAGCGAGCCATGAAACGATGATTCATGACTGCTGACGAGTATTCGATCATCTGTACGCACATGCCTGAATCGAAGAAAGCCTACTTTCTCGGCAGTTAAATTGTGTTGCACAGTGAACAGAAAATGCTTTAGGCAAGCAATTACAAAGAATGGCTAAAGATCTAGATAAGAATGGCCAAAGAACGTCACTTGCTACCATCCATCATGCGCCAATTTTCGAGTAAAACCCTGCTCTCTGCCGAGGATAACCTTCGAGCGATCGGCATTCGGAATTATGTCAACCTCTGCACGTGTGATCTTCATCTTGATGCTGTTGCTGCACTCCAATGGGACAACCTTGTCACGATCGCCATGATTAGTCGCAGTTCTTGCCCTGGATTTCCTTAGGCCTTCCAAGTAGTCATCCATGAAATTTGCTCTCCCATACGTCACGTTATGCATGGCATGCCAGGCCGAGTGATGGGTATGCCCCGTCAAGTCGATCAGGGCAAAATGCAATTCGCTGGTTAAGAGAACGAGCGAAAGCTGCGAGTTAGAAACTGCGGTCAAGAAACTGCTTTGTGCTTCCTGTTACTTGTCGTATAATAAAGTAGGCTTTCTAATTTTGGGGTGATCCATTTCGAATAAACTGCTTTGTGATCCATTTCGAATTTTGGGTCCCTCCTCCAAGTTTGCAGCAAACAAGGAAGCCGACAAATCGGCCCAAGTGGTCATACCATGACAAGACTGCTGAGCCGAACGATAGAGGAGGCCACAATCTCTTCTCAGCAAGCTATTCGTGGCCTGAGAAATGCACGAGTCACAGCCACAATCAGACCACCCACGGCGATGATTCATCACCACCTTCCCTGCTGAGCAAGAAGGGTCTCACCTTTCGACCAATCGGAGCACACCCATTTCCCTGAAAACATTCCTACTGCCGTACAGGGTCGCGGAGACGTCGCTCTCTCCGTCTCCTCCGCCTGCACCGCTTCTCTCGCTGGCCCTGTTCTTGTCGCAGCAACAAGGAGAGGCCTTTCCTTCGATGAACGCATTGAGGAAGCGATCAACATGCACAGGGAGGCGTCGACGAAGTCCAGGAAGAGGAAGACGAGGGAACTTTAGTACCATTTTCCTTGACAAATCATATGCTATGCGTCGTATATCATACTATCACACTGTACACACCGCGTCAACGCGCGGATTCTCCACAAAACAGCTGGTCCTGACGTAAAGGGCTTCATGTAGAAGTTACGTATTAGCCAATAAAGTGAAATTCTGGAGCAGCAGTGAACGCCAAGGCTGTACAGCGACTTGCTGACAACTTGGGTACCCACTAAATCGTGATTTATCGGCTTTCTCAAGGTCAGATGCGAGGGTCGGAAGTCAGGACAGCGACTTCACTCGCCGACAATGTTGTTACAACTTGTCATACGAAAATTCCTCTAAATGTCTATCTAAATAATACCCCAAAGAGGGTTTCTTTAGATGTGGAGTCAAGTCAGCTTCCCAAATTTCCTAAACAAGAAAGAAGAAAAAGAAAAGTCAACTTCCCAAACGAAATTAAGGCACCAACCTTGAATTATGAAAGATGTAAGTTAGGTTCTTTTTTCCCCCTTTATCGTTTGATAAATAAAGTATGAGACCGTATCGATGGTCCTCATTGCTTTTCTTACAATGAGGTATATGAATCTTACTCTACTGAAAATTAAAATAGTCAAACTTATTTTTGTAGTGCAAATGGCAAAATGCCTAATGGTGCTTTGATTCTATTTTGACTTACACTTTGTTCATTTCGTAAAAAATATTTTCTGGAAAAACATTATTTCATTTTCTAGTGTACGGTTTGCTTAAGAAAACAAGTCAATGGAAAAACTATGCTTAAAGTCATGAAAAGGATTTCTCTCTTTGAAAAACCGAAAATCATTTTTCAAATCTAACTAAGTATTGAAGCTTGAACCTGAAATTCTTTTCTTGGGCATGAAAATTTTAATTTTGGTTCCTAGGTCTTGGTGTTCAAGACCAGCTCTTCGATGGCCTGTCCAAAGCCCCTAGCATTCATGTCTAAGTCCATTGAGGCTAGGCCCAAACCTCAAGTACTTGTGCCTGATTCCCTAGCACCCGAGCTTGAGTATATAAAGGACATGCTCGAGTTCCCAATGCTCAACTTTGGTCTACAAAGGCCATGTGCGGAATTTTGATGCTCGGATTGAGTCTTTGATTGATGAAATATTTGTTCTTATAATTTTTTTTTAAAAAATTAAAAATTAAATATTCTTAAATTTGATTTTTTGATAAATTTTATTTGAAAAATCTAATTTCTTACCAAATGACAGAAAATATTTTCTAATTCATTTTAATATTTTAGCTGGACACTGAAAAGTATTGTCATTTTTTTTTTCAAGAAAATGACTTTTTGAAACACATTATGTAGAAATATCACATTTTTCATGAAACGAACAAAGCCTTAATATTAAGTAAGACATCATTTATGGGCAAGAGAATGACACTAATGATCCATAAATTTTGATGTAATGTGCAATGTGTAAAAAATGATCCCTAAACTTTCATTAATATTCAATCTAGTCCCTCGACAATACAAAAATATTCAATAATGTGACAACATTAAATATTTTCATATAGTTTATGGACTACATTCAACATATCTTAAAGGTCTAGGGATCTTATTAAATAAATTAAAATTTCATAGACTATATTGAATAAATTAAAAGTCTAGAGGCCTCATTGCATATTGGAATATATTTCAAGGACTATCTGTGTCATTATCTTTTCATGAAATTTATAAGCTCACAATCACATGAACTATTAATTTACTATGATGGATAAGTTATGGACCTTATTTTGCACATGTGAGTAAGTATTATTTCTATGAGTAATGCACATCGCAACTTAGAGCTCTTTGGATCGATAAAACTTGACCTCGTTTGATCGAGCTCCCAAGCACCACCACTTGATGGTGTAGATCTCGTCGTCATTGTTGATTGTGAGACTTTCCACATAGGGAGGAGAGAGAGAGAGAGAGAGAGAGAGAGAGAGAGAGAGAGAGAGAGAGAGAGAGAAGAGAGAGAGAGAGAGAGAGAGAGATGTTTGTGGTGGACGTAGCAATGACATCGAGGTGGTAACGATGGCAAACGGCTAAGAGGAAAGTGGGGAGCCTGCTCAAGCTAGTAAGGATAGAGAGAACGGGAAAATATTAGGTGCAACTCTGATGGCATGCCATTTTTGCAAAAGTCCATTCAATGAGCAATGCGTGTTGCTTTGGGCCCACTCTATTAGCAGGTCTCTCTCCCATCTTTTAAGTAAAGACTTTGCTCTACTCTCTCGATCCCCTCTTTTCACTACTCTACTTTACTCTTTCTCTTTCACATCTGCAATGATGCCTGCTTTTTTTGAAAGGTCTACTTTTTTCTGCTATCTAAAAAAGTTGATACAGTACATTACAAGAGAATGTTTTTTGTATGACAAAATATTAAGGTAGACAGTCCTCGTCTCCTCCTCCTCTCTCTCCCTTTTACCTCCTCCTTATACTTCTCAAAACAACAAGGGCATCATAATCAATGTCTCATCTCTCGACGAGGAATTATCGTCAACTATTTATGGCACTTATATGCTGCAACAAGTAAATGGGCACAATGGAGTACTGGAGCAAATGTTGAGGCATGGAGGTCACCAGCAATGAGCTCGGCCTCCATGGCTCTTGGTTCGATGCCATCATCATCGCACCCCCTAGCGATCCCAAATCCAGAAGCAACAGGAAGTGGCTCATAACGATTAAGTACACCATGTTCCTCACCGATGACGGCTAGACATAGCTGATAGAGGAGATTGATGTCATCTTCATTCGGCCCTTGCCACCAGGGGAGGGAAAAGGGCAAGGAGATGGAGTTGGTCTTGGAGAAAAATATGGTGGCGGACGCCTATGATTGGGACAGGTGGTGGACTGGAGTAATCGTAATTATCACAAAGCAAGGCAAATACTTGGTGGCCATTGCAGTACATTCTTGGTTTCTTTGTCATTTCGAATTTCTTCTAAAATTAGTTTCATCTCGGTTTGGAAACGTGTAATCCCTTCAATCATATTTTCATTCTTTTCTCCTGTTTTGAGTTTCTCATTCCTAAGCTTTTCATATTCATCTTTTGTTGTCGTCATCATGATCAAATGGCTCTTCACGTGGAGGTTGAAACCATGTGCCTCCAACTCTACTATAAGCTCTTAAAAAGGGTAGTAAATCTTTCTATTGAATTAGTGATCTTCAACTTCCATATAGTATGTACTACACTAATAAAACTCACCATCTTGGTAATGAACAATCTTTCTTGGAAACTTTCTTTGCTATTGTTTAAAGGTAGAAAATGGGGTGATTGGGGGAACTTTTGGAATACTTTCAAAGACTCCATTATTTTCCATGTTGGTGAGGTTTTCACAAAAGGTGTTAGAGGAAACTCTATTATTATTTTGAAGATGACAAAACTCAGTGACAAGACTTGGAGTGAAATACAAGTGGTATGAAGATGACAAAAGTCGTGGCCAGACAATGTATTGATTGGAGATGCCAGATATCGTATTGTCTGGAGATACCAGACAGAGTAATATCTGCCAGGCAGAGTAACGTTTGGAGTGACAGACTCAGTGAAGTCTGGGAAGTCGAATTATAACGACTGCTTGAGTAAGATAGTATTCTTACAACTTTGATACTCGTGGTTTCAAACAGTTTATTGATGGATTAACGAATTGATTATTCTCATCAAAATTATAAAGATTATTATTGATATACTAGATTCTATAAAGATCAAGTAAATGTGACAAGTATTCACTTATGGAAACTAAAATTCTAATTGTATGGGCGACCAGGATTGACGGACTCTTATCACGATCTGAAGACGATTTGAAGATTGCTCGAGATATCTTTAATTGATTTTGTTCAACGGGTTGATTGGAAGAAATCCTTTGGAAAGTGCCAACGGTCATGTAGGCATGAAGGAGTATATAAGGGAAATACTTCAAGTCTTTCAATGAGAGGTGTATGAGAGTATAATTTCAAAGTTTACACCTGTTCATTTACTGTGCACTTACATTTTAAACAAAAGAGTGTGACACATACTTGCTTTGTGAGAGCAAAAGACTCTGTGAAGTCTTAGACATGAACTATAACTTTTTTGATTCATAGTGGAATCCAGCCAATAGGTTGTCAGCCCGAGAAAGTGGACGTAGGCTTGAGCTAAGCGGAACAACTATAAACTTTGTGTCTTGATCTCTTTTCCTAACTCTCTTATTATGCTTATAACTCTTGTTAATTTACTCGTACCTCACGCTTCATACGTTTTGTGTTTCATACTTCCGTAAAAGTTTTCAAAATCACCTATTTACCCCTTTCTAGGTGATCGCACTAGATCTTTCAAAAGGAAACACCGCAATTTGATTTGGGTCACCTTCTTAGCCTCATTCTCCATAATCTCAATTGGTTGGTTCACACCACCAGGAAGAGAACCTCCTAGCCAAAAACAACAAGAAAAAAAATCTATTCAATTGAAACAATCTATTTTCTCGAACTAATATAATTATATGAGAAATAAACTATAAAAGTTCATGAATTGGATATTCTCTTTGTACTGACATATTCTACTACTTCAATCACACTAAGCTTATTAGAAGCTGTACTAATAGTTCAACATATTTATCTAGAAAACTTATGGTGAGAAAATAAAAATTGATGCAAGAAAGAACAAGGCAGCTTTTCTCCCATAATGGTTCCTACAGATGTATTATTCATACATAAAGTCTCAACTCATATTTGGAAGATATTTATTATCGAAGCATATTTAGATTAAATATTTCAGTAGGCAAGCTATTATGGCCTAAAAAAAGTCTTTACTCAATTGCCCATTTGCACGATATCTTGTGACTTCCATGAAATTCAAAATAAGAGAAAGGCTTGAATAAGCTTGAGGGATCGTTAGAGAATACTTATGAATGACTAAAATACGTAAATATGCATTTTAATAGCAATGACATTGTCAACCATTTGCATCAAATCAAGTTGCCAGGAACGCAATACCACTGGTTGCAGATGCATCATCCACTCCCTTTTCTTTGCCTAAATATCATTGCAATCCATTAATATTTCGTTGAAAAGAGAGCAAATCTTGCATCTTAGAATGACTATACCTATCGTTCAAGCATTTTTAGTCAACTTTAGGATGTATCATCTCTTTGTTGATTGAATTTTATCTGAGTCTTTGCTTGGAGTGGTCCGCTTTTCTTTACAACAAGGTTATCCCTCTAGCTATTGAATACATATCTAGCAGTAAAAAAATTAGATAACGCCAAACAATAGATAATTATGGATGGATTAAAAAAGTTATATATAGTCAAGGAGTCCATTTGATGATTATACAAATCCTTTCAGTCACAATACTAGCTACAGTTACTGATAAGCTTCTTGGGGGGGAAGGGGGTCAAAGAATTCGTTTGCAGAGTGTTGGCAATTAGCTCATTGAGATGGTGAGACAAAACCTGCGAGCAAAATCAAAGCAAAAACCATTAAGGAATCGAATCACGCAAAATGGTGAAAATGATAAATTTGGGAAATACAAACGGAACTGAGAGTAGATAGATTCCATTCTTTATTCTTTATGTGTGGTTTCCCCCTTTCTATCACCATGAAAATCTGGTTTGCAAGAACAAAAAATGAGCAAGGGGGATATCATATAGTGAGCAACGTGCATGGTAGCTAACAATGCACATGGAATTCACAGAGCCCTTTGGGACTTCACGTAATGAGAAACGTGATTCTAGGTTGATCCAAAAGGCCTAATACTCATACACATACAAAAAAAGGAGCAAAAATAAAAAACAAAACCAAGAATGTACCGCAATTGCAACAAAATTCCATTAAAATGGGTTGGCGGGGGCGGGGGGGAGAGAAGAGGGGAAATGATAAGTACCACATAGTTAGCGGGACAGACCCATATGCCATCAATGAAATCCTAGTGTAGCCTCAACCGGTCATGAGTGAGCTCGAGGACATGTAGGGCCTCCTTGAACTCCACCACATATTTTCCTTGCTTCGTGATATTTACAATCACTCTCGTCCACCATTCATCCCGGTCGTAGGCGTCCACCGCCATATTTTTCTACAAGACTACCTCCTTGTCCTTGCCCTTTCCCTCTCTCAGCAACAAGGGCTAGATGAAGATGACATTGATATTCTCTATTAGCTACGTCTGGCCATCATCATCGAGGAATGTGGTGTACTCAATCATTGTCGTTTTGCACTACTCGTGGATTTGGGGATGTTGGGGGGTGTGATGACGATGGCGTCAAACTAGGACCCACGGAGGCCCAACTCATTGCTGGTGACCTTCACGCGTGAACATTTGCTCAAGTACTCCGTTGTGCCCATTTAATTATTGCAATAAACAAGTGACGTAGATGGTTGGCACTAATTCCTCGCCGAGAGATGAGACAGTGAGTGTGATGCCTCCGTTGAGGGAGAGAGAGGAGGAGGAGGAGAGTGGCTACCTTAATATTTTGTTGTACAAAAAGCATATGCCTACAGTGTATTGTATCAACTTTTTTAGATAACAGAAAAGTAGTAGACCTTTTAGAAAAAAGCAGGCATTGTCGCTGGTGTGAGAGAGGGAGTAGAGAGAGAGAGAGAGAGAGAGAGAGAGAGAGAGGGCCTAAAGCAATACGAGAAAATATTGGGTACCTGAGTGGTACCGAGTAAGCCGTGCCTGAGTCCATTCAATGGCCGCCACCTGTCGCCACGTGGAGGAGACAGGCCACGTCAAGCAGAGAGAGAACCATAAAAAGCTTTCTTCCCCTTTTTAAAACGTAAGAATGCTCCCCTCCTGCTACTGACGCTGCTCTGACTTGTCACATCTCATTAATGCATTTTCTCTTCCCATCTTTTCTCTCCCTCTTCCTGAAGTGAGCTCGCCTTCTTCTTCATTTGGTCTATCTTACCAAATTTACAGAACCGAGTGTTTCTCTACGAACGCCTTCTTCTCGGACGCTCGACGCTCGAACTCTTCTTCTCGGTCGCTCGACGCTCGAGCGATCGCCACCAACGACGGACGCGGCTCCAAAGGTACTTCACTTACAAATTTTCATGTTTTTTTTTGTTTCGTCCCTTTGTTTCGTTCCATGCCTTCTTCTTCTTCCTTCGGTCTCTCTCTCAGCCTTCCTTCTTCTCCCCTGTTTGCAGACCCAAGCTCGCCTCTACTTCGTCCCTTGCCTCCAACTCGGACGCTCGACGCTCGACCTCTCGCCACCGACTGACGCGGCTCCACAGGTACTCCACAGCTCAGCCTTTAGTTTATTGCTCATTGTTGCTCATTATCTCGTGGGACAGAAGTTCATCAAGTTGGATTTCCTGTTAAACGAAAGCAAGCAAATTCAATGGTTAGAACCTTAGTGTGGCATAAACAAGCTAATTAAAAACTTAGTTTTGGATTTGTGGAGGAGGAGGGTGACATGGGTCTTGCTTTTGAGGCCTCCAAAAATGGTTCCCTTCAATGTTCTCCCCACCAACAGATTCAGGAAACTAATCTGGACTCCACAGCTCAGCCTTTGGTTTATTGCTCATTGTTGCTCATTATCTCGTGGGACAGAAGTTCATCAAGTTGGATTTCCTGTTAAACGAAAGCAAGTAAATTCAATGGTTAGAACCTTAGTGTGGCATAAACAAGCTGATTAAAACCTTAGTTTTGGATTTGTGGAGGAGGAGGGGGACATGGGTCTTGCTTTTGAGGCCTCCAAAAATGGTTCCCTTCAATGTTCTCTCCACCAACAGATTCAGGAAACTAATTTGGACTCCACAGCTCAGCCTTTGGTTTATTGCTCATTGTTGCTCATTATCTCGTGGGACAGAAGTTCATCAAGTTGGATTTCCTGTTAAACGAAAGCAAGCAAATTCAATGGTTAGAACCTTAGTGTGGCATAAACAAGCTGATTAAAACCTTAGTTTTGGATTTGTGGAGGAGGAGGGGGACGTGGGTCTTGCTTTTGAGGCCTCCAAAAATGGTTCCCTTCAATGTTCTCCCCACCAACAGATTTAGGAAACTAATCTGGACTCCTCTGGCTTGCTTTTGCACGCATGCTTTGGAATTATTTATATACCATCTTAATACTAAGATAACAAAATAAATTATCTTGCAGGAGGTGTATGATGTCTTCGTCCAGCGTGAATGATAATAGTTGGGGAAATTTGACCTTTCAAAATAAAAGATGTAAATGTGGTAAGCGTGCTGCTGTGAGGATATCAGAATCTCCAAGGAACAAGCATAAGCTTTACTATAATTGTGAGGATAAAACATGCGACTTCTTTGCTTGGTGTTTGCCTACAAATGATGTGCCTCATCCTATCACGAAGGCTTCATCTGCAATATTTGAAGATGACATGAAAAATATTAAATTTTTGCTTGAGCATTTAAGACGTGATGTGTATCGTTCGAATGTCTTGCTAATTTTTATTTGTTTGCTTCTTCTTATATTAGTAGGATTATTTTTTCAAATAAAGTAGACAGTTGGAACTTGTAATATTACTAGCTTGAATTAAATATCATGTTGTTCCGATTCTAATATTTAGGATGGTTGAGGTTAGAGGATATGAATTATCATATGCCAATAATGTGCATATATATGGGTGAATGCACTTTCATGTTTGTTTAGCTTTCATTGGTTACCATGTGTACTCAAACTCTGATCATCATTCCCTTATTCAGTTTTGCTAACTTATGTACAATGCAATCACCATCGATGCATTTGTAGCGACCATATGACATCGGCGTATCTAAATCGGACGATAAAAATTTAACTTTTTGGCTCAAATAACGGACTTTCACAATTATACGAGAATTGACGTATCTAAATCGGATGACAACCTCGAAATCCAATATTGAAGAAATGGAAAAGGCAACTCTTCAATTCAAGTTTTAGATTGAAAACAAAAGAGCTACCTAGATATGTCTCAAGGATGCTAGAGAAATCTCTTGGTAGGGAGCTACCTCTCAGAGAAGAAATTATTGGAATCCAAACAAATGAAGTTGATCTGAAACGTAAACTGCATTATACGGAATAGGTGGCTCTTCACATGGAAGAAGTGGCAGAAGTCGTGTGGGGAAGGTTTCTAGAAGCAAAAAATGCTTCGCAGATACTAATGGGTATATCCAAGGAAATGGTAGGAAAGTATCAAGTCATTCAATTTAACCTTAATAGCTCAGCGCAACGTGAAGCAGAGTTGAAATCTAAAATTGAGGATTTAGTGGAACAGCTGAAAGCTAAAAATATTGCCTTGCAAAAGCTTGAGAGCATAAATGCTGATTATGTCACAAAATGCTCCGAGGTTGTAAATTTGAAGACTAAATATATCATGATAAATATGGCTCAAAATAATTCATAATAGAAAACACAAGTTATACCTGGCTCAAATTGGTTCCATAAGGTCTATTGTGGTACTCTAACATCTATAAGAAAAATCCATTAAAATAATTACAATAGTAAATAAAAGATCAAATAATACCTACATGTAAAATGATTTTACAATAAGTACCTGACTAGTGAACGGAGCAAAGCCATTCCTAATCTCTGGCGGCATGAAGTATGGTGATTGCATCTACATATAACAAATGACAATATTAGTAAAATGTAACTCTAGAATGTAACCTTTAAAAAATGCTCTACTATAATTTGTAGAGAATGATACACTAATTTAACTAAATTAATACAATAACATATTAAATACCTGTCTATAATTTGGGCAAAATCCACTCATAAACCCTGGTGGCATGATGTATGGTTGTTGTTGCATCTATATATATATAATTTGACCAAATTAGTAAAATATAAAATCAAATGAAGGCTAAGAGCGACATACCTGAGTAGGACAAAATGCACTTTGAAGCTGATTTGAGTTATTTGAATAATATGGGAATTGACTTTTGTCATGTGTTTGTTGGACAATCAACTCTACATTATATAGTGATAAATATGTAAATCAGTATTTTGTAACATAAGCTAATATTTAACTAATTATACTAATTAAAAACAATATGTCACTCACCTCTATTTTCAATTCGCGTTGGAAGCGTTTTTTTCTTTGTCTTCTTCTTCTTCTCACTTGAACTTTTAAGTCTTCCATAACTTGTTCCATTTCCTTTCCTTCGAAGAGGGTCCATAACCGAAATATCACACACAGAATCATCATTAATATTATCATCATCACCAGCATCATCATTCACAACCACACTTGACTTGTATGTTGAAATTTCAGCCTTCGCTCTTTCCATGTGCTTCTTCACTATTCCCATAGTATTTATATCTTCTGCTCCCAAACTCATTAGCTCAAAAGAGTGTTGCATCAACGTGGAAAATCTATTAAATTTGGATTGATCAGATGACATTTTATGAGATTCATCATTCACAATCCCTTCTTTAGCACCCTTTGTCCATCTTTTCAAAATATAAGTAGATGGAATGCTGGTAATTGATGTATTCTCAATCAACACTTTCAAGGCATGGCGACACAACCACCCTTTTGATTCAAATAATTTGCATTCACAAGAGACTGAAAAGTCTGTTGGGTCTAATCTAACAACATGTTCACGTTGACTCCTCCTACACTTGAGATTATATAAACAAACCATTCCATCAAATGTAGTATTTACAACACGTTCAGAGAGGCTTTCTAAGAATTCTTCATTGAACCTTTTAAAAATCGTACGGGTATACACCGAAGCACCATGCTGTAAAATCTCATTATTTGAAACCTGCAATTTGGGTTTTCCACGTGAACTGTAATCGTCTTGACTTTCCATTTCTCTCATATGCTTCAACTGTTCTTCAAAGTGGTGGACAAACTCTACAAGGGTTAATGTCTTGGTTGACATTTGTTGGAACACGTTATTAGTACTCTCACTCCTCTGGCTTGATTTGATACCACAGGTAAAAATATCACGACCAAACGCCGAACTCCATTTATGTCTGAGGTTGTATAATCTCTGAAGCCAATTATTATTCTCAGTGCCCCACTCTGCTTCCATCTCCCTCCAAGTATATTCAAATTCATCCTCTGATCTACACCTATACATAAGTGCTAAGAAATATTTATCCTTGAAACCCGGCTTGTGATAAAGATGTGAAATGTTTTGATTGGCATTTTTTCCAATATGCCAAGTGCACAAACGGTGTTGAGTATTTGGAAAGACCATTCCAATAGCTTTTGACATAGCTTGGTCTTGATCAGTAAATATAGTTTTTGGAGCCTTATTTCCCATAGACTTCAAAAACACCTCAAACAACCAAATAAATGATTCCGCAGTCTCATCCAACAAAAATGCACATCCGAACAGAGTATTCTTCCAATGGTGATTAATCCCAACAAAAGGAGCACATATCATATTATACTTATTAGTACGATACGTGGTATCAAACACCAATACATCACCAAAGCAGTCGTAGTCAAATTTTGATAAGCTATCTCTCCAAAATAAGTTTGTCAATCTACCATCTTGATCCACTTGTACAACATAGAAAAACATTGGGTTTTGCATTTGCATGCAATGAAAATGATTTAGAAGACTTTGACAATCTCCTCCACTTATACCACCTGATCTTTTTGTCTGCAAATAATTTTGACAATCACGCAAGTTGAAACCCAAGTTTTTGCTTCCTCCTACTTCATTTGCTAGAAACTTATATGCCGCAGTTCCACCAATGCCAGCCTTAACCATGTCAACTAAAACACCCTTACAAGTATCAGATATCATTCGTCCGCATCTAATCAAATGCTTTTGATCTTCTGGTACGAATGCATGATTATGCTCAGAAACATATTCTATGACTTCATAGACACCTTTATCAACCTTAAATTTGATATGAGCTGGACAACCACATCTAATTTCAGGTCTCTCATATTTCTTTTCATGATCAGATGAGCCGACAGAATAACCCTCACAATTACACACAAAAGTCCGTCGAGTTATGTCCCCTTTTTTGTTTCTAAACAAATTATCCTTCCTCACTCCAAATCCTTTACCAATCGCATAGGCCACATACTTATGATATGCTTCAAGTTCATTTGAAAAAACCATTCCTACGGCAAACTCAAATTCTTTTTCCATATCACGGATTACATGTGCGAGATGGGAATTTTCTTGCTGCAGCTATAAGAAAAAAAAATGAGTAACCTAGTGATTGCACGAACAAAATAACATATCATCAATTAATTAAGAACACAAAAAATGTTTCCCATAATATAAGTGAAGAATTACCTCCGATTCAGCCATCTTCTAATAAATTGTATGCGTAAATTTGCACCCAAATAGAAGCGACCAGTAGGCTTGGAAGCCTATTCCAACTAGTTGAAATTCAGTAATGACCCAACTGCACAATAAATAATTGCCTACCACTGTAAGCCTACCATTGTATATATCGAGAATCACATAAGCCTACCATTGTATATATCATCACAAAAAAACTAAACACTCATCTTGTGATTATGTAACTTAACGCTTATTATCACAAAAAAACTAAAGCCTATCACTGTATATAAATGGATCCTAAGTAAATATGTATGTAATATTTTTTCTAACATTTCGAAATTATAACCTAGGTACCTTGGAGCGACGATTCGCGGCGGCGAGGGGAAGCGAAGGCGGAGGCAGCGCGGCGACGGGGTTGGTCGTTGGGGCCAACGGGAGGCTGGAGGACGGCTGTGAAGAGAAAAAAACCCACATTATCAAAGGGAGTAAACAAAAAAAAAAACCCATCATTCACGATCAAAGGAGCTCGGTTCCCACATTTGCAAAGGGACGAAACTAAAAAGCATGAATGCATTTTACGTGAAGTACCTTTGGAGCCGCGTCCGTTAGTGGTGAGAGCTCGAGCGTCCCCTCGCTGAATGAAGAAGAAGGCGAGCTTATTTCTTTGCATTAAGGGGATGGGAAGGCGAGCTCAGTGTTTCTCTTAATGCATTAAGGGGATGTGAAGGTGAGCGCTGGGAAGAGAAAATGCATTAATGGGACGTGACAAGTCAGAGCAGCGTCAGTAGAATGAAGGAAGCTTTCTTACGTTTTGAAAAGGGCAGAAAGCATTTTTTATGCTTTCTCTGCGCTTACTTTTTAGGCAAAAGGGGAAGAAAGCTTTTTATGGTTCTCTCTCTCTTTGCTTGACGTGGCCTGTCTCCTCCACGTGGCGACAGGTGGCGGCCATTGAATGGACTCAGGCACGGCTTACTCGGTACCACTCAGGTACCCAATATTTTCTCAAAGCAATACGCGTTGCTCATTGAATGGACTTTTGCAAAAATGAAGTGTCATCAGAATTGTACCTAATATTTTTTTGTACAAAAGGGCTTGAGACTAGTGCAACTAATCATCTAAGTGGGAGAAAAATGTTGACGTTGCTCTGCACTGTACGTAGTCGTGTGCCAATCGAGGTTCCAAAAAATCCATCCCTGTGTTACTTGGTAAATCACAAGTGACTCGGCGATGGGGAGAGAAGGGTGTCCAGGGTTCAAACACTTTGACTTCATAAATCTATTTGGCATAAAGAAAACTATTCTTACGATGATATATTAAATGAAAATCTTTATGGATCTTGTGGCCACAGCATTTTCTTTTGCCGAGATCACTCTACTTATTGCATACTTCATATGCTTAGAATATCTGCTGTTATTGGACTACAAAGAGAAAAGTACCTAGCATGGAAGCAATATGATGGGAACTTGTGTGAACCTAAATAAAGAAGTCACTCGAGAAAAGGGTTTTTGATCCTCGCATCCCCATAATGAATCTTCTTCAAAATGTCCACTTTTCTTGGATCCACCCCAACTCCATGTCTACTAACTCTAGTACATGCATCTACCTCGATAACAATATGAAAAAAGAATAAACAAAGAATAAGATCTTTTAACAAATTACTCGGCAGCTTCCTCTTAAGTTCTCCCGGCGCATTATTTTCTCACATTAAATTAATTAGTCTCCACGGGTACCTAAAAACTATTGGATCCCCAAAAGAGCAAAATAGATAAACAAATAGCAAGATTGGAGACAAAAGGAAACGAAAGGCCCACGTACCAAGGTCGAAATCACATGCAAGGCCGGCAAAATACCTTGCCGACGACGTTTGCGTAGTAACCTGGCGTAGAAGAATTAGGGTTTGAATATCGTTTGCTGCGCGCCTTGGTGCATGTGAACAGCTTGGTGTCCACAGTTTTGCACACGTCTTCACTCCATCAAAATTGAAGTAACAACTCTTAAATTTCCAAAAGTTATTGTTGGAGAAGCCAAATTCACTCTAAACTCGTATCTATCCAAGCTGGCCATCTCGGTCAAGTCAAACGTAGAATTTGCCAAAACCCCTATATAAATGGAGAGCCTGATTAGCTTCCCATGCGTCTTGGTTTTGTGTACTTGGCACATAATAAGAAAGCAACCCAAGCTTCTCAACCACCACCGAAGAAGAAAGTGAGAGAGAACAGGGCAAATACCTTGCCTAGAGCAAACTAAAGTGTCTTGCTAGGGGGTGTTAAGAGAGGGAAAAATGTCGAGGTTGGGGTTGTTGTTGGTGTCGGCTTTCGCGTTAATGAGCTCGTGCATGGTGTGGCACGTCGATGCGGCGGTGGCCATTGAGCCGCCGCTGAAGCTGAAGTGGCATTTCTACCGGAACTTGTGTCGCGATGCCGAGAGGTACGTGACGCACCAGGTCGAGTTCTACTGGAAGCAGGACAAGAGCCTCACTCCCAAGCTCCTCCGAATGCTCTACTCCGACTGCTTCGTCACGGTACGAATTGTCCATTTTAATCCTTTTTCCAAACGATCATGTAACCCTGTATCGCTTCGATATTGAGTTGCAATAGGCTTTCTGAGCTTGTAATGTCTTTTTATCCAATGATTTAAGCTCATAAACTGGGATTTCTAACTTACAATAATAGTGGAGACTTCGCATGTACGCATGATGACTTTTCTTAAAAAAAGCCTTGGATTCAGATACGTTTGGCTATATTTATGAAACAGGGCTGCGATGCGTCAATTCTATTGGACGGACCAAATTCAGAGAAAGCAGCACCACAAAATTCAGGGATTGAAGGGTTTGCTACGGTGGTGATAGACAAGATCAAGCAAGTCCTGGAACAACGTTGTCCTGGAGTTGTCTCTTGTGCTGACATTCTCAACCTTGCCGCCAGAGATGCTGCCCACTTGGTATGTCCCTGGTTTCCAGTTTTCTCTTTTTGCTTAAAAGGAAGTTACTTTCACTGCCCTACTGATTATTGAAACGTGGTTAGCTTGAGTTTTTAGCATTAGATGCAAAAAACCAGAATCGCTGATACGATAAATGATGCCCTAACAGGCGGGAGCACCAGCATACCCTGTTCTGACGGGGAGGAGGGATGGGGTGTCGTCGAACAAGGCATCAGTGGACCTCCCATCGCCATCCATCTCATGGGAAGCGGCACTCGCTTACTTCGAATCAAGGGGTTTGGATGTAGTGGACCTTACCACTCTACTTGGTATGGTCGATTATTATCTATAAAGTATATAATTGATTTGAAAATTATCGAGTTTCCTTATATTTTGGGCAATTCAAGCAACTTGTTTACTTTGAGAAAAGAAGAAATCATGAAGTTTTTTTTTTTTGCTGTTTAAAACTTCAAAATCATTGTCCAATTATCACAGAGAATTATTGAATATAAAATAATCGAGGATAAGAAATCCAATAGAAATCTTCCCAAATCGTATTAACCCGAACCAATCCTCCCAATAATCTCCCTCAAGTGCGCAAAACGACATGCTCACGTGTTGTGTCAATCTCAATCGTAACCATTTCCTTAACTAGCCCTAATATGTAAAATTTGACAGGGGCTCATTCAATGGGCAAGACTCACTGCAGCTACATCACAGACAGGCTGTACAATTTCAACAACACAGGCAAGCCAGACCCAAAAATGGACTCATCCTTCTTGGCCCAAATGAGGAAGCAATGCCCACGAAACTCCAAGAGCGTAGGTAACCCTCAGGTGTTCCTTGACCCTGCCTCAGGCTCGAGCTACAAATTCAGCAACTCCTTCTACACCAGGCTCCTGAACCACCAGGCCGTCCTTGGCGTTGACCAGCAGCTCGCCCTTGGCAACGACACTTCCCAGATTGCTCAGGAGTTTGAGGCTGGGTTTGAGGACTTCCGCAAGGTGTTCGCCCTGTCAATGAGCCGGATGGGGAATATCAAGGTGTTGACAGGGAATCAGGGGGAGATTCGCAAGAGTTGCAGAGTTGTCAACAGGAAATAATCCCAACTAAGATCGAATCATCTCGCAATCTGGAAGCATAATTTGTTCGTAAATGGATGTTCATGTATTCAGTTGTGATATTTTGGATGGTATTGCTGAAATGAAAATAAGGAATGAAAGATATAAAAGTTACTCTAACTGTATTAATCAGTAGCCCAGTTGTTTCTTCTTATAAACAATCAAAGAAGTAATATTCGATTTCCCAAATGAAAGGATTTTGCGAAGAGCTTTGCTTACGATTCATGCTGTCAAGCTGGCTCTTCGTTTGGAGCGTAGCAAGTCATGAAACGATGAATTATAACTGTCGACACATTTAATCATCTGTACCCACATTCCCGGACCAAGAACATCTACTTTCTCACTAGTTCATCATTTGCGCAATGAACGAAAGATGCTTCACAGCCAAAGATCTAGGGAAGAAATAAATGAATTGCCAAAGAATATCACTTCCTATCATCTTTGGTAGACCAATCCTCTATCCAATCCCTGTCCAAGGCTTGCAAATTTCGCCCAAACATGCTCCAGTTTCCGAGTGAAAGCCTGCTCCCTGCTCAGGATCACCCTTATGTGGTCCGCATTCGGAATTATGTGGACCTCTGCATGTGGGATCTTCATCTTGATGTTGTTGCTGCATTCCAATGGAACAACCTCATCGCGGTCTCCGTGAATAATCACGATTCCTGCCCTGGATTTCCTCAGACCTTCCAAGTACTCATCCATATATTTCGCTCCCCCACATATCACGTTATGCATGGTATGCCAGGCTGAGTGATGAGTGTGCCTCACCAAGTCAATAGCTGCAAAATGCAGATCACTAGAAAAGAGAATGAACGAAAGCTGCAAGTTAGAAACTACAATCAAGAAACCATGCTTTCTTCCAATTTTTTGTTGCATAAGAAGGTGCGCTTCTAATTTGGGTACCTCTTCCAGGTTAGAAGCTTCAGAATACTCTCCCATGTCCTGTGGCTGCGGCAAACAAGGAAGCAGACACATCGACCCAAGTGCTCATACCATGACATGACCGCTGAGCCAAACAACAAAGGAGGCCACAATCTCTTCTCAGCAAGCTTTTCGAGGGCTGTTAAGCTTGCATCACTTTTCAAGGAGGGGAAATATGGCTGAAGGCAAAAAATGAAAGAGATTTGTGTAAAAACAATAGCCATATAATTTCTTCCACATGCACATCAATGACACGGAATTGTCTAGATGCACCTTTTTCCTGAGCCATTAAAGTATATTCTTAGTGCACTCACCGGTGCAATTAGGGTAACTGATTTCACGGACTTCATATGAGTTTCAGCCAGGGCCAGTGCGATTACACATCCCATGGAGTGTGCAACTATATGGAACGAATCTAACCGATATGGAATAATAACGGATTTCTCAATCATGCCGAGGTGATCCTTCAATGTATACGTGCAGTCCCTCGGCTTTGGGCTTTTCCCAAATCCCAAAAGGTCCATGGCAAAGATTCTGTAGGTAGTCCTTGCTGATTTGGAAAGATTAGGGAACACCGTTTCTGTCCAAAACGATGAAGATGAGAGGAACCCATGCAAGAATATCACATTTTCAGGGGCCTTCTTCACCTGAATGCTCGCTGCAACACAGTATCCCAGCTACATTAGCTATGATTAGTACAGGCAGAGAAGCAGCAACTACTTCCACTAATTGAATTGCAAAGAGAAAAGAAGACCAATACCGCTAGACGCTCGAATATACACTACACCTACCACAACGTCAATTGTCTTCCAAGGTAAATTCTAATCATCCTCGTGATGATGAAATGCAGATATCACACACAGCCCTATGATGCGTGACCCGAGAGACACAGACCCAACACCCAGCTTCATCGAGGGAGTGGCCAGTCAGTCTATACACTTAACCAATTGAAAGGATCACTCTCTCCCACAAAAAAAGTACAAATCTCAACAGTTACGCTGTCGTACCTCTTGCTTGCTTGACTGATTAAAGTGGCTTTAAGAACCAGAGCAGAGCACACTATTAGATTCTAAGTTTCTAGCTGTTCTCCAGAGGAGAACATCAGATCGAATAAACCTCCCAAGAACGAGTGAGGAACCACCAAAGAAAGCTCCGCTCATTCAACCTAATGGTGAGTCAATCGCATACAAACATACTTTACCAGGATGATCTCGCATTCGCCGTTTCTTCCTATCCGATCGAATAGTCCCTAAAAGGCATAGCAAGAAAATAACAACCAATGCAGGAGAACAGGACAATTGGCGTGCATTCATGCGGACCGAATTTCCAAATACAATGTCATCTACAAGAGCAACATTCAGAAGAACAGCGCAAAAATAATTTAACAAGTGCAAAAGCTCGAACAAAATAACCTTGCAGAGGCTCCTGAACAACGACATGAAGCTTCAGCGCACTATTGCACGCCCAAGAAACGCACGATTCACAGCCACAATCAGACCACCTACTACGATGATTCGTCACCACCTTCCCTGCCGAACCAAAAAGATCCCACCTTTCGACCAATCGGCGCACACCCATTTCCCTGAAAACATTCCTCCTGCCGTACAGTGTCTCGGACACCTCGCTCTCTCCATCCCCTCCGCTTGCACTGCTTCTCTCGCCGGCTCCGTTTTTGTCGCAGTAACAAGGCGAGGGCTTCCCTTCGATGAACGCATCGACGAAGCGATAGAAAACGCACAGGGAGGCGTCAAGGAAGTCGAGCAAGATAAAGACGAGGGAAGTGAGGAGCGAAATGAAGAAATGGCGGGTGCGAGTGCGAAGCGTTCGTCCGTCCCCATCTGTGGAGGGAGACATTGAGACAGAGAGAGAGAGAGAGAGAGAGAGAGAGAGAGAAAGAGAGAGAGAGAGAAAGAGAGAGAGAGAGAGACAGACAGACAGACAGACAGACACGGAGCGATGGAGGTCACGGAGACTGGAGATGAAACTAGCGAACGGCAAGCAACGAGGGAACGGAGATGAGAGATGAAAGGAGAGAGACGCGGGCTGGGTTGAGCCACGTACGTAGAGTGAGAATATTGGAGGAGACTGGAGACGAATCTTGAGGCGAGTGGGAAAAGTATTTCGAGGAATCATATTATTCGTGGCAGTCGAAAGGTCGTGACTTTGTTGTCTAGTCCGGTCCGTTAACATTAAGGTAAGATGCTCTGTTTCTTCAGGCTTTGTCGTGCTTAGCTCGAGTCCCATCAGACACACTAAGGAAGATTCCAAATTGAAGAAGGATCGCGACCTTGCACCTCAAAAGGCATAAGACCTCAAATTCGATTCTCATTCGAAGCAACCGACTGGAATCAGTGCTTAAAGGCGGGCGACTCACAGTGAGCGCCCCCTAAAATTAGTCATGGATGTCCTATGAACTCTTTGAAAAAGATCTTCAGATTCTTAAAGATATTATCTACTCAATAGATGAGCGAGACCGATGATAATTTGATTGTGTCGACGATTCTAGGACCTCCAACTTTTCCCCCGTTTTCAATGATTCTGTACTCGCTGCAATTTCATCGTTTTGAAGCTGCATAATCTGGTTCAAATTCAATGGGAAAAGAAACAAAAAGCTTGCTCGTGATTTGTCATTGGAATAATTTCCGGAGGAATCAAAGTTAATGTAGAAAATTGCGAGCTCGTGTCATGCTGAAACAGAAGCACTTATTCTCGTTCTCTTTCTTCACCAGCTCAGATCACAACAGGGAGATTCCTTGCAGACAGAGAAGAAGCCATACTCTTCCTCTTGCCCACGACGAACCTGTTCGCTCCCTTTCGGTTGATCTTGAATAAAATTTCCACGGAAGTTTTATCCCCTGCACGCTGGAGAAGATGGCAAATTCGGGCATCGTAGAATTCTGCATTTCTCTCGGACTCTCTTTCAGATTTCTCATCTCTTCCGCTCTCGGGATAATTGGTTGGTCAGAAGGCCGACGATAGCCGCAGATTTAACGAAGATCTTGTTGCTTCCAGGATCAGCAGAGCCTTTCTCTTTATGAGTTTTCTGAAGTTCCAGGTTTCTTTCCTGGCAAACGCAGAAGCAGGTAAAGGTACAAACAGAACATAAACAGCATCGTTTCCTCTTAAGGAGTCCGAGTTGGAAAAAGGGCGACTATAAGATCGAGAATCAACAGATTTACAACCCAGAACATCGTCTAATCTGTGGATGACAGGTGAATCGCGTCTCTCGTTTGCAAATTAAGTGCAACTATCATCGACATTCTCGAGTGGCGTTGTCCTTGTGCTCGTTACAAATCTATTCGTTTCTTTCCTCAGCAGCATGATCTTGGGGAGATCTTCATCTGCTGTTACAGTGTCAATGTCGTCTGAAACTATGATGAAACTCCTCTGTGCCTTCTCCTTATTGGCAGCTAATCCTGTCTCCTCGTCAACTCCATTAGCCCTATCACCAGTGCCACGGTCCAAACCAAATCCATGGGGGTCTGTGGACGATATTACTTCAGCATGCTGGCATTCACATCTCAAATCTTCAAATCCTGGCAATATTCATACGACCAAACCCGCTCATAAATTTTCATGAGAGAGATGTTGGTGGTTCATCAGTAAAACAAACTAAGAGGTGTCTTGTCCCACATCAAAAAGATGTGAGTGAGCACGCGGACTAATTTTGACACTAATCAACGATTATTTTTTTATTTATAAAAATTCAAATTTACAATTATAAGACAACGTTGTGCCCCATTGAAATGAAGTGACTGTTCACAATAGGTTACGATTATTTTATTATTATCTAATTTTGAATTTTATTATTTGGTCTAACAGTTATTATGCGCTCTTGTAATGTGTGTTTAATCGTAACTTCTTAAACATTAAAAGATCGTATTCATATAGAATTCTCCTTCTTTTTTCTTCTTCTTCTTCTTCATCTTCTTCTAATTTTCGTCTCTTTCTCCATAAAGATACAACTATTGTTTCTATTATTTCCCTTTGAGAGTTCTCAGAGAAATATTATAATTTATATATTATATTCTCATCAGAGACTTTATTTTATCCTAGAGAATTTTTGTCGGTAACCATTCAATACGTTGGGGGGACAAATAATTTCGTCAAGAGAATATCATCATATGCTTCAAAGTCTGATTCTATTGTTATTTTAGATCAATCATTATCTACTAACAAGAGATTTATTGCATACGTTGTACCAGTAGAAGCAATTCATATTGGCAAATGACATGAATGCAATTCATTTAGGTGAAAGAGAGAAGGTGACACGCTTGCTTCGGGCAAATCCGGTTGTATCGTATCCCGCCGATGTTCAGCCCATGAGGTGTCGGAGTCTTTCCATCCCCACCAGCATAGTAAGACTACCCGGGAGCAGCAGAACACAGGTTTTGCCACATCGCACAGCAGATCCCGAAAATGCCGCAACAAAGCACCGATTACACCAGTCGCTTCCCTACGCTGTTGGGAGACCGCCGGCGTAACTCAGCCTATAAACCTCATCAAATCGACCGTCTGCAACGAAAACCTAGCAAAAGGGATACTGCAAGTGACGATCTTCTCCCTTTCTCTCGTGTCCAAGGGACAAATTCATGCCAACTTAAAACTGCAGTCAAGTGGGATTCTGAAGTGAAGAGACAAACTGGGTTTGATGCGAACTGGCGACATCTATGACTCGACGCAAGAATGCATCCGAGCTTGTGAGAACCACATGCATTGCTGAACTGAACTACTGATGAGAGGAACGAAGATTCCGATGGGGACCTGGTGACCTTCATCAAAAGGAGACCGGAGCTGCTGTTATGAGTCTCTTGGTTTAGCACGGAAGGAATTATAATGGGGCCAAGAAACATGAGATCGTGACCACACATTTTAACGTTGTAAAAGGAACTGGCTAATGTTAGATCACAAAGTTCACCAATATAATAACAAGAATATTATACTATTTCAGAAATGCAAATAAATATAGAAGGTTTTTATCTACTAATTAGTATGGAAAAAACTTTAAATATCTTAAGTACAAATGAGTTGCAATCATATAACATGATAATGAAAAGAGAGGATAGCAATGAGAGGTAATAATTGCCGAGAAACTACGAAAACATCTTATTACAATGAAGAGAGTCCAATTTTAGAAATTTGCAAGCTTGATCGACACGCTTATAGACTTTGCTTAGAAAAGATTTTGTTACACTACATTACATTATATACATCGGCATGAATTCGGTCAAAAGTATGAGTGGTGACATTATTTGTCGTTGATGGAGTATTCGTTACTCTATAGACTTATACGACCTGAGGGGCAAGGTAAGGATTAATGGAAATAGATCTGAGGCATGTATGCTATTCCACAACATCAACCTTTTAACTCGGTCAATCAAATCGTATCTACGAAGACAAATTCAAAATACCACCCCAAAAAAAAAACCCTCAACCGTATCGACCATTGTCCAGTCTTGTCATGTTGCATCATTATTGTATAGTGGAGCATTACCCTTTTTGCAAACTCCCATTAATTATAGTTAGATGATAAAGTAGGTTGAGTTCGCAAGCAGATTAGGTAGTAGTAATAATAATAATAACAACAATAATAATAAACAATTGGAAAATATTAAAATATTTTACAGCTGTCTAATTATGGAAGGTGATGGACTAATGGAAAATGACACCCCACGCATTTTGGGGAAAAATAATTATAAGTGGCGTCAACTATGACACTTTGCCCTTTTGTCACGTCTAACTTCATCATGTTTAATATTTAAAGGGCTCACGTATGAGGTTGAACTCCGTACGTCTCCCCTAATTAAGACATAATAGAGTAGTAATTATAATGACATTAATAGTAACAAAAAGAATAATAAGAACAACGACGAGGACAACAACAAGAGATTCAAACCAAATTAGTCCTAATCATGTTAAAACATAATAATTACAAAAAAAAAGTCAACTATCAATTTTCCTCTTGCTCCATACGTCATGTTCTCTAATTTCATAATCACACCCTGCAGCAGGAGTTTTCACAAAAGATATTCATTAGAGTTGTTGAGATCTGAACGCGTATTTGGATCACAGGCTCTTCTACGGTCTCATGCCGAAAAAAGGGGATCGTATTCGTACCCCACCTAATGGATCGTATTTTTCCTTTTGCAATTGCGATTTTTCTCACTTGTAATTTTTTATTCGTTATTGATTATTTCGTAATTTTTCTTTATGTGGTGTAATTTTTATTATATTGGCGTCAATTCTATAAATCTATAATTTGTAATCTTTCCTCGGAGATATAGTAGTCTCTTTATGTTGATAGGAAACTTCTTTTTCCTAATGTTAGTAAATTACCTAATCGATCATACTTTGTTTGACGTACTTAATTATCCTCACTAATTTCTCTATAAATAACCTGTCGTATTTTATTTTTAGAGGGTAAAAATCGGCCTTTATTGGTCATGAGTTTTTGCGAACCTTTGATTTGCAATATTTTGCTCCATAGAAATAATAATCTTCCTAAGTTAGTGATAAGTTTCTTTTGTATCGTCGTTAGTGGAATGTCTAATAAATCTTAACTTTCATACACTTTATAAAATTTTGCAACTCACGCATCAATAATTTGTCATGTTCATTGTAACTTTATGTAATCACAAGTAAGTTTGAACATTTCTACTTCCGTAATTCTCCTTCAGTGCCAGTAAGTTGCGACAAAAGAAAAAAGGATTTGCATGCTAATTTGATGGACGATTCATATTAGAAAAACACTCACATCAAAGAAGAAATTCCCTTAGAATCTAAACTCCTTTATCCATCGTGCCCAAAGATTCCAAAATCCAGTCAACCTCTTCTAGCCCAATTATCAGCTCACACGTGTCCACATTGCCCTCGACGAATCCAACTTGACATACTTTTTAAGTGTTGCCAGGAGCAGCCTAGACGCTTCTACCCTTGTACTGTACCTATTGTACCTTGTACTGCATCGTTGCATTGGGAAAATGTTTCCTTAAGGAATAAATAACCCAATAAATGAAGCAATTTGGGGAGATTAATATTACGCGAATCTAATTCTGATTTCAATCATATGATAAACCATAATTTAATCTCTTCATACGTACCGAAATTGGAATTCGATGGATTTCTCTTAAGAACTACTGATGTCGTCACTACATCAACACGAACTTTAGGATAAAGTTTATAATATGCTGACGGACACAGTGCTTGGTTTTAATGTTGGAGTGACCTGATCCGATAATTTATGCGTAAGTAGAATGATTTATTACATAAAAATTAGAAGTACAGGGCACACGATTGGAAAAATAGTCAAAACACGCGGACGGATAAGATATATTTCCTCGAGTTATTAACACTAAAAATGGGTTAGACGGCTTTCAATCTTTATGCTTGTGTGGTGGCATTCATTGGTCCATATCATGGCAAGCAAAGTAGGGGTTTGAAGGGAGACAGCAAGAATATGTTCTTTTGATTGTTTTAAATAGCGTTGACATGCGGTGCATAGAGCGTCATAAGAAACCTTTTGGCGATTTGCATCTGACTTTAGAGTTACCGACATGTTCGATCTGAAGAACCTGGACCGGCCCTTGAATCCATCAAAGTTCTATTATTCCATCAAGCACCTTCACAAGTTTAACATTAGGAGATGATCGGATGCGATCTAGCTTGATTTGTCGCGATTTGCTTTGATTCTCCAACTATGATCGCATAATGACATGATGTCAATTCCTTATTGAAAAGCCAATTGACATATTATATCGACAACTTCCTTTTGGATTGACAAATGCACCTTTTTGTTTTGATTGGGATCTATGCAAACAACACTCATTAGACTTAGATGTAGATGTGAATTTTCGTAAACGGGTGTGTTGGTTCATAGCATGTGAGAAAGAATTTTATTTGAGTTTCGCCCTAAAAAAAGTTCTCGCTTTATTCATTGGCACATGGGTCGTTGAATCTACCTTTAAAACAACGATTATACCTCTATAAAATAGGTTCTTATGTGCTCTCCTATGTTGGAACTTACGAAGGCATGGCTTGATGCAGAAAGGGTACGTCCAATTGGAGTGTATCGGCTATTGATTTACATCGTCGTGTCATAATCATGTCATGTTGAAGTGAGATTTCACCTAAACACAACATATTTTGTAAGTTGTGTGATGTAACTCGAACACGACGTGTTTTATTAAGAATTTGTTTGGTGGGATCCTGAAAAGTTAAAGATCCTGTCCATATCCAAATAATGACCCAAATTAATATTTTTTTGGTTAAATAAGAATTCATTATAAATCCACGTATCAATGTTAATGCTGGCCCCAATATGATCTATGTGCATTCTTATGACACTGCACTAATAATAGGTTAGTGGAAGCTTTTTGTAAACTAAAAAAAGTAAGTGAATAGATTATAATTTGAAATGGCAGAGACCAAAAGGGTGCTCTCTTACCTACTCATGGGTAGCCCAACTGGTTAGGGCGAACTCGGGCTTCGTTGAGGTCTTGGGTTCGATTCCCCGAGGAAGTGCTTGTGATTTAAGTGGGGGGCCATGGCGGTAGGTTGCTGTGCTAGTCTCCCCCGAGAAATAGTCGAGGTGCGCGCAAGCTGGCCCGGACATCTCGGTTATAAAAAAAAAAAAGGTGCTCTCTTTCTTCATAGTTTAAATGGTGCGAGCTCCACGTTTGTTTCTAAATGAGGTCAAAAGTAAAGTTCACTCTAAACAAACTCTAAATTACCATAGAGTTACGAAAGGAGATTAGGTTATTCTTAATGGTGATATATTGCCATAGCGACTTAGCTTACTCCGTGTGAGTTAAATCACTGAATTGAGAAGTATGGATTCTCTAGATGGTGATAATCTAAGAGTGCGAGAGTCTTCGCTTATAAAAGCACCCGTGGACAATACTTGCACCGACTTCGCCATTTTTCTTTGAGTGCAATGACTTGCAATGGACAACCTACGATCTTCGACCATGCCAAATGTTTTTTTTTTTTTTGATAACCGAGGTGTCCGGACTAGCTTGCGCGTACCTCAACTATTCATCGGGAGAGACTAGCACAGCAACCTACCGCCATGACCCCCACTTAAATATGCCAAATGTTTGTCTGTTAACAAAAAAATAAGATGTGAGCTCTTGCCGGTTTCGCCTCGTCGTAATTGGACAAGTTTATGTTGCATGGCGTTGTACTTGATGAGCTTTTCCATTACCCCGAACATCTCTGGACATGATTCGTGACTAAGTACCGCGCATACGACCTTCTTGACGCTGTTAGCATCTATCTCGAACTGAGAAGTCCTCTAAACTTTGACAGTTCTTCTTCACCTAGCTGTTGCCTCAAATTGCTTGGGGGTATTCTCCAAGGGCGGAGGCCTTTACATCTAGCGAATCGTCTTGGTGGTCACTAGCTTCCGGCGTTCCACCATGCAATTCCTCCCGATCATCAACTTGTCATGTCTCGCCGTCGTCAAATTCGGCTTGTGGCCGGGGTAAGAGCCGGCCGGCACATTGACGTTGTTGCGGCAGTCGCTAGATGACTCGGACATGTGTTTGCCATGTGAAATGTAGATTAACTTCAAGAGGAATTCTATTTATTAGCTGGGAAAATGGAGGCATCAAGATATTTATATGACACAAGAGGTGGTCTCGCAAGGTACCTACATGACATAGGTCGTGTTTGATTCAGCTTTTCCAAAATGATTAGGGAAAATGCAAAGGATTTTAGCCTAAAGAGATTTGGAAAAATGCAAAAGCTGTTTGGTAAATTGTACTTTGAGAAGTAATCTTGCTAGATATATTATTTGGTTGAAATATATTTAAAAAGTTCTTTGGGACCAATTTAAGCTTTTTAATATTTTAATATATTTAAAATTAAAGAAATAATAACTATAATTCATATGATTTGAAGATTGACGTATACATATATATATATATGTATAGTCATATTTTTTAGGCTTTCTCAATATGCTGAAAGCTCAAAGCAAGTCGTCACTTACCTACCTTGGGCTTCCGGCTTTGGGCATGCTAATATTTGCCCAAATTCTAATCTTAAAGCTAAACTAGACGCCTTTTTTTTTTCCTAGGGTATTGGAGGTCGAAAACCACTTAAAAAGTTGAACTAAACGCAATCATAGTTTCTTAAAGAAGTGGGTAATAGGTCTAGAAGGGGCCCACCCTAAAAAATGACCCCATAAACCCCCATGTCCCGTTTTATGATAAAAACGAACTACAAATCCAATATAATTTTGAGTGGCATTATATTTTTACTATAATATAGATTATAAGTTCAACTATACTTAAAATGGAACTATAGTAATATTTATATAGGCCGAAAGGGTGAAAATGTATTCTAAAATTTGGATAATAGTGTAATTATTAGAATTAGTGAATATAACCGAAGGAGAAATTTCATTTTGTTATGGAAAGTTAAGAGAATTGAACAAATCGAAAGTATAAAAACCATAGTAAAATACTTATGAATAGTTTAAGCATCATATTGAACGAACTAAAAGTTCAAAAAATGACATTGTACATTTGTAAAAAATTCAAGAATTGTCTATGTTAATTTTTCCAAGAAGAATAGTAAACAAAAAGATAGAAGGGTATGTGGCATCGGGTATTAATTCAAGAAAATACACAGTAATTTCAAAGCGTCACTGATGTGGCGCGCATTTTCCCATTAACATTGACTTAGAAGCGGACACGTGGCTGCAACTAAGTGAAAGAAATTTGATGTGAAATTGAAAGCAACTACTGCGGACGGTGGTGGTCAGTCGCCAAATTTGGACGAAGGTGCTCGACCATGGAGAGCGACTCTTCTTCCTCTGCGCATTTGTTCGTCTTCGGATTCGTCCTCCTACATTTCTCCCTCAATGTTGTTGAGCTCATAGCCATTAGCAGCTCATCCACAGATGTTTGACACGCGAACAGTGGTAAGCATTCGGGTGGGATCTGAACTTCCGAATCTGATTCCTCATACCTCGAATTTGGATGCGCGACTACTAGAAAGATAGATCTGACTACACACATGCTACGGAGATGGTGGCCGGACTTGGACGTCCGATAACGGTCCGCCTCGCTGTGGCGACAGCACCTCTGCCTACGGCAACAACGGCGGGAGCCGAGAGGCTGAACGAACTCATCATGGTTTGTAGATAGCGATTTTTAGAAAAAGGTGTAGGGGTGTGTATGGTCCAAGATGAATTGGTTTCCCTTGGAATTAGGAATCGGACATATGGGACTAGTTCCAACCAAACAGATGGGACCGGTCCTCAGTCTCTAGGACCGTGGACCAGACTGGACTCTAGTTTGGTCTGGTTCGGTTTTTGGAAAATCTAATGGACTGTTTGGGAAGAAAAATTTTAAAAAAATGAATTTCTTTACCTATTTTTAAGAAAAAAATTATTTTGGTAAAGTTGGGTAAAAATTAAGAAATTAGAAATTTAAATTGAGTTCTTTTTACTTATTTTACATCTTTATTTTTAATAAAATATAAAATTCAACCGGTCCAGTCCGGCTTTCCTAGAAATCGAGAATCGGACCGCCTAGACACCGGTTTCACTTTTGAGAACCGGGTCAGTTTTAGGTGGTTCCCCATTTTGATAGTCCAAGTTTTGGAGATTTTTAAATCTATTTCCACGTGGATAAGTGGGTGCTAATCTTGTGATTAGCTCAGAACGCACGCCCACCACGTGCCGCACGCGTGGCGTTCGCGGATCGCTTGGACCGTTTTGTCCCATTCACGATGGTACCGAAGAGGAGAACCCCAGCTGTCCTCATTAAAAAGAAAAAAAAAAAAACAGAAGCAGGAGGAGGAGGAGGAGGAGACATAAACATAATTCATGCCTGTCTGATCCGAAATGAAACGGCTTTACCAACTTCCAATTTCGATGCCCCCACTGTTTCATCATTGAGCTTTTCTCCCCTCTTCCCTCTCTCTCTCTCTTTTTGGCCAAGAGAAAGAACGGCGTGCTTGCTTACTCAATACTCAGAGCTAGAGAAGAGAGAGAAACAGAGAGAGGGAGAGAAAGGGAGAGCCCCACTGGGGACTGCTCCCAGACAACCTTTCTATTTTTGGGGCATTGAATTCCCTCCTGCTTTCTTCACACTCTGTCTCTCTCTCTCTCTCTTCCCCCCTCAAAGTAGTTACGCGACTCCTTTCCTAGGGTTTTCCTAATTTAGCAATCCCTGCTCTCTCTCTCTCTCTCTCTCCCTCTCTAGATATCGCGCTGGTGCTCTGTGGCAGGAAAACGTTAAAAGGAAATCTGCCCTTTTGATGGGCTGCAGTGCATAGTACAAGTGTCGGAGTTTGGAGGATTCACTCCGGGACACGAGTGCGAGTGTTATCCAACTTGGGTCGGTGCTTTGGATTTTTGCACCCGAAATCTGCTGCTGCAAGAAAAAAAGGGTGGGTTGCGGCTTTTGCCTGTTCTTGATCGGGTTTCAAGATTTCGGTTCGCCTGACGTCAGGTCGACGCGTAATTTTGACTCGGTCTCTGGGATTTTCGTGCCCGAAGTTTCTCGATCGAAGCTATGGAAGTGGATTGGACCGAACGCTTCGTGCTCTGATTTTGTCGTTTCTTGGCGGGGATATAGAGGGGGTGCGTTTTGTGTTTGTGCGTTAAGAGGATGACTTTTGAGGTCGGTTTTGTTGGTTGGGGAATGCTTTGCTGATTACAGCTGTGCCCACTTTGTGTTGCAGCAAACTGCGCCAGCTTTCGGGTCTGAATGAGTTTCGTTTTCTGTCAAAAAGGTCAGTGCTTGTGTTCATCGTGTTCTGTTTATGGAAATGGTAGCAGAATGTCCGCCGTATCTCTGATTAGTGGAGTGATAAACTGCTGACTTTTGTTCTCATTAGAGATTTGATGATGTTATGATTGAAGCGAAATAAGACTGTTGTTGTGTTCGTGGGCGCAGGGTGTTTTGCTAGTTGAATGAGAAAAGAGCTGGTCTTAGTGTTCAATCCAATTTGTAGGAAGATGTCGTGAACGCCATGACTTACTCGAGTGAACCCAATCTAATAGGACTCTAGCATTTTCTTGTACTACTTGGTGGGGAAGGTTTTTCTTTTTCACTTGAAATGGAATACCCCTTTTCTTCCAAAGAGAAGGGGGTGGGTTACTGGACTCCTCCAGGAGTGCAGGTGGACAGCTCTGCTTCTTTGGATAATGGCATGAGAAATTCGATCTTGGAGGATCCATTTGGGAACTTTGCCGAGCTAATGAATTTTGAAGGTTATGCTGGATCATGCAACAGTCCGACTACAACAGAGCAGATACTTGCGTCCTATGGGTTGCCGATAAGTCCATCAGTACCGTATGGATCGTTGGATATGATGAATTTTGCTGAACAAAGTCCTTTTTGCTATCCCGAGCGTGGCGGGGTGTCTAATGCTGTAGGAAGTTCTTATACGTGTGTAGACAGGTCAGCTTTTCAGCAAGCAGATAGCCCGCTTGATTGTCAGTTGCATTCCAATGACCAAAATCATTCAGGGGCAAAACAAGGTGAAGGTGCCCTTGGACGACTTGGTATTTCTGATGTGGCTAATAATGCAATATCCAGGCCTCTAGCACGTTCATTAGATGAGAAGATGCTGAGGGCACTCTCCTTGCTGAAGGAGTATTCTGGAGGGGGAATTCTGGCTCAGGTTTGGGTCCCCATAAGGCACGGAGATCAGTATGTCTTAAGCACATGTGAGCAACCTTATTTACTTGATAAGATGCTTGAAGGATATCGAGAAGTATCCAGAGCATTTACCTTCTCCGCCGAGGGGAAACCAGGAACTTTTCTGGGCCTTCCTGGTCGTGTTTTTACATCGAAAGTTCCAGAATGGACTTCCAATGTAATTTATTACAATAATAGTGAATATTTGCGGGTAAAACATGCAGTTCACCACAATATCCGCGGTTCTATTGCCTTACCAGTTTTTGACTCTTCTGATGAGTCCTGCTCTGCGGTGCTGGAACTTGTCACCATGAAAGAAAAAGCCAACTTTGACTCAGAAATGGAGAATGTGTGCCTAGCCCTCCAGGTTAATTTTCCTTCCTTTGTTCCTCTAGAATGAAGATGACTGTTCTCTTCCTTGCTTCTGTAAACCACTATACTAGAAATACATAGCATCCAGTGTTTCTTTCGTTACTTTTCCACCTTTTGGTCGGAGATTTCACAGGAGCACTCCACTTCTGTAGAGAATTTTTATTAATGATAGATCTTTTCTTTTGGTTGATATGAAGCAAGACTAAATCTGATCATGACTGTTATTTTGCATGTTATACATCAAGATGATGATTATTGAGAGCAGTTGATCAAACATAGTGTTTGTATTTGGTTTCTGAAGATTGTGGAGTCCGCATACTGGCCTGTTTTATTTGCATTCATAAAGGTGAAGTATATTAGCTGTTTTTCCAGCAATAAATGAAGTTCTGTCTGCATGAGGATGAGAAGGGCTTAGCAGGAGTAGTGGATTGTACCTTGGTTGTAGCATACTGTCCTGAATTGTCAGCAAAACTGGGAAAGAGTGATGTTTTGCAGCACTCATTTTGAGGCTGTATGCATGGACTTCTCTAGAAGTCTCCTTTTGTTTCTTTGCACTAGTTTTATCATGGATTGAGACTTTCCTGGGGATGCTTTTTACTTCGGGCCGTCTTGTTTGCTTCTTTGCCTGTAATTACTGAACCTATACGGGACATCAACTTTTTGGAATTTATTTTTTCTTTGGTTTTATAGTGAAAGATAGTGAAAAGAAGTGTTTTATCAGAAACTTGTATGCGGGGGAGATTTTGATGTTGTTTAGCTGATGAATGGAAAAGAAACATGTTTTTTTTGACAGGCCCTTCAAGTATAAATGCTTATGCTTATCTAACATATAAAAGGGAAAAAGAGAGATTGAAACAAATGACTTGAACTTAAACATTATTAGGGGTATCCATCAAATGCTAAGGTTAAGCATCGAACTTTTCCTTTTTAATTGAGGATTCTCGTGTTCTACAGCTGGATGTTTCTATTAGTACTTCAACAAGCTTAGGTGAAATTACTGCACTTTATTTTGTTCACTTTCTATAGAATTTTTTGAATCATCAACTTAAAATTGCTTTTTCAGTTATTGGCTCATTAGCAAGTGTGGAAATTGACAGTTAAGAACTATTGCAGGCTGTAAATTTGAGAACTACACCACCGCCGCGGCTTCTTCCACAGGTAAAACATAGAAAAAAAATGAAACTTTTCTTTTTTGTGAGGCTGTACAGTGCTCCGCGTTCTTATTGAATGATCTGTCATCTTGCAGTGTCTCTCCAAGAATCAGAGAGCTGCCTTGGCTGAAATTACCGATGTCTTGCGCGCTGTATGTCATGCACATAGGTTTCCATTGGCTTTGACATGGATCCCATGTTGTTTTTCTGAGGAAGGTGCTGATGAAATAGTGAGAGTACGCGTTAGGGGCGGTAACAGAAATGCTAATGAGAAATGCATCTTATGCATTGAGGATACTGCTTGTTATGTGAATGATAAGGAGATGCAAGGATTTGTTCATGCTTGTGCAGAGCACTACCTTGAGGAAAAGCAAGGAATAGCTGGAAAAGCACTTCAATCAAATCATCCATTTTTCAACCCTGACGTCAAGGCCTATGACATTCATGAGTATCCTCTCGTCCATCATGCGCGCAGGTTTGGCTTGAATGCTGCTGTTGCAATTAGGCTGAGAAGCACCTTTACGGGTGATGACGATTATATTTTGGAGTTTTTTCTACCCGTCAACATAAAAGGAAGTGCAGAGCAACAATTACTGTTGGACAACCTCTCACGTACAATGCAGAGGCTTTGTAAAACTTTGAGGACAGTATCAGATGCAGAATTATTTGGCACAGAAGGCTCTAAAGCTGAGTTACGGGAAGCATCACTCCCAAACATTTCAGCAATTCCAACTTATGGAGGGAGCCAGCAGACAGTTTTATCCGATAACAGCACGTCTTCCATAGATAGGAGGCCCTCAGATGTTCCCACTTTAAGAAGAACGGTCTCAGATCTTCCTCGAGATCAGGTTGTTTTCTTGACCCATCTTTAGCTGCAGTGAACATGTTTTGTGCGGACTTTTCTCTGTCGCCTTTGTATGTCGTTTTTGGACTTCCTTTGCTTGCTAACGCCATCAATCTGCTTAGGAATAATCATTTAACACATCAGTTGGCGGTTCTGCTTTGAGGTCATTTTCTTTCAACATCCCTGTGATAGAACTAAGGTTAGAAAGTTAAAAATAAAAGGTTTCCTTATGACTGTTCATGCTGTTCTATAATATATTTTCAATAATCAAATACTTTTATGAAAGAATAACAGCTGGGGGGATTGTAAAAATATGTAAGAGAACTGAATATTTTCATGTTCATTGGGGTAGTAGACAATTGGAAGTACACTTATTACTTCCATGATTGTTGCTGCTGACACGTGAAATTTCCTGAACTAAGGTTCACATAGTCTAAAAGAGTTGATGAGGCCATTTTAGTAATTGTACTGCTTCTTCTCCCCCCCCCCCTCCCCCACCTGGTAGGCTAAGGCTATGTCATTGTAGGCCAAAAAGGGAAAACGACTTGTCCCGTTTTTATTTCTACAGAAGAGATTATATGTGGAATTTGGGTTGAATTTGTTTGTTAGATATACAAACAGAAAAACTAAAGCTATTAGGTGAGAAGAATAGCTACATAGACAAGCAATATGAGATACTTTAACAATGTTGGTTTTGGTTAACCCAAAAATCCTAAAAAGTTGGGAACTTGCAGGAACTAACAGATTCTAGATTCCAGATCCCAAAGGGTCCAAGGGTCAAAAGATAGGATTTTAATAGAATGCTCTAGTATCTGCTGCATACGTTCCAAAATGGCAGAGATATACACTTTACAACCTGGAACTCCATTTTGGGTTTATAATTTGACATTTTTGCATGTGGCATAAATTTGGATCTTCTTGAAAGAGCTGAAGGTAGTGTTCTGTTCTTTGCTTTTTTCCTATTTTTTATTTTTTATGATTTACACTAGATTAGATTACAGAATGGCATCATCTAGGGGAATGAGGCAGCCTTTTGAAATGCGTCTGCAGTCAGGGCTTAGGGGCACAGACACATTTTCTTGCCTTTCTTGTGACTTTCTGCGAAAGCAATGGCCATATAATTGTAAAGGATTTAGCAAGCCTTTTCTAGTCAGATAAATGTCTGCACGGTAATCGTTGTACCCTTGGTATTTCGGGGAATTATGACTGAAGTGATGGCATTTATGACATATTAGCTCATTAACTGAAAATCATGACTAAAGTGATCTTTGTTTCATCCATTTTCATCTTGCATTTATGACATATTATCTCATTAACTGGAAATCATGACTAAAGTTATGTTTGATTCATCCATTTTCATCTTGCCCTTCCCTAGCTTCTTCCTTGTGTGCCACACTCCCAATCTTTGCTCTCTCACTCTCCATTTCTCTCACAGCCAATGAATATCCTCTTTAAGTCTTGACCGAACTCTTTTAGCCAATGTATGTAACTTTAGAAAGAATTTTGATAAGAAATGCTCTAGGGGCGTCTACTAACTAAGGAAATTGTGCAGTTTGCAACGAAGGAATTGCTAATGTGTAACTGCTGTTTAGAAAAGTGATCTGGTCCAAAATTAAGTGTACTTAATAGGTGTCCCGAGGCTACCTATTAACATATGACCCTATTTTGAAAAGAAAAACCAGGTGATAACATTGTGATCATTTGGAGTGCGGAATTATTGGTTCTCTTACATGACTTCTGACAGTCTTTTAAATGTCTCACAGGTGACGAGCATATCAAGAAGACAGCATGAAAAAAAGCGAAGTACAGCGGAGAAAACAGTGAGTTTGAGTGTTCTACAGCAGTATTTCTCGGGGAGTCTGAAGGATGCTGCGAAAAGCATTGGTGGTGAGATTCTTATACAAGGCCCTTATCTCAATGGCTGATCTGCATTTTTCACGTCAAATTTTGTCTTGTTTGAATTACGCTTAATCAGCATACTTCCTCTCTCTCTTAGATCTATTAGAGTTCTTAAGTAACCTTGGCTTTTGCATAGTCTCTCGTTGAGGTTGCCGTTTGGGTTAGAAAGAGCTATTTAATGAAAAGAGTTGAAAGAACAAACAGCTGAAAAGAAATTTTGATAATGGGTATAAGAATGAAAAGGACAAAGCAGAGATCTGTGTTAGAGGATTCTTTTTACAATTAAGGTGCATTTGTTTCAGAAGAAACTTAATGAGAAAGGAAAATGCTTTCCGGTAAATCATGCCTAGGAAATTGTTTTTCTCTTTTTAGATTAGGGAATTCATTTCCGTAACTTTAAGCATGCATATATATATATATCTTTTTTATACCTTAAATGGTTTTCCATCGAGTGACCATTTTTAGCAAACTGAATGCTTTTCAGAAAATGAATTCGCAGAAAATGCTTTACTAAAACAAACACAGCTTTAGATAAAAAACATAATGGCATTTCCAGGCATTAAAGAAAAGATAAAAAGAATATACAGTAACGAAGGTTTTGTGTGTTGAGAAAATGTTAATCTTTTAGAATTATTTGGTAGTTGAATAATGAATGCCCACCATTTTATACTCTGCAATGCAGTTTGCCCCACAACCCTGAAAAGGATATGCAGACAACATGGAATATCAAGATGGCCATCTCGCAAGATAAACAAGGTGAACAGATCGTTGAAAAGAATAAAAAATGTGCTTGATTCTGTTCAGGGAGTCGAGGGAGGGCTGAAGTTTGACCCAAACACTGGAGGATTTGTGGCAGCAGGTTCGATGATCCAAGAATTTGATGCACAGAAGAACCTTGTTGCCGATAAAAAACCAGCAGTGCCAGATCAAGAAGCATCTATCGAAGAAGAGGAAAAATCAACGCCCTTTGTTTATGGTAATAATTCTGTTATTAAATTGGAAGATGAGTATTGTGTTGGTGGCGATCACTTGGGGCCCTCAACCTCGAGCCTGCATTTGCTCAACATTTGTCATGGGGAAGCAAAGACATCAAGTATCAGTCAGATTGAATATAGGGACGATTCTAAATCAACTGCAGTCGATGATGGTATTGTGGAGCATAACAGACCTGCTTCTTCCAGCATGACTGATTCTTCAAATGGCTCCGGCTCAATCATGCATGTCAGTTCCTCGAGCTCTCAGAGCTTTGAGGAAGGAAAGCATTCTAAAGAAAGACAAAGCTCACATGATAGTGGGTCTAAAGTTACTGTTAAAGCGACCTACAAAGACGACATGATACGTTTCAAATTCGAGCCGTCCGCGGGGTGTTTCCAACTTTATGAAGAAGTGTCCAAGAGATTCAAATTGCAAAATGGGACATTCCAGCTCAAGTACTTGGATGATGAGGATGAATGGGTGATGCTGGTTAGCGATTCGGATTTGCAGGAATGCCTTGACATTATGGAATATGTCGGTACACGAAGTGTCAAGTTTCTTGTTCGTGATGTGCCTGCTGCAATGGGCAGCTCTGGCAGCAGCAATTGCTTCTTGGCAGGAGGCTCTTAATATCTGGGCTTGAAACTCGCCAGCATCGTGCTTATCATATGGTACCAGGTTCGTGATTGATCTTCAACGATGTTTTGGTGGCACTTTCTCGGTTCTGAGCAGTGACTCGAAGGATTGATCGGCCCGGGCATGTCAAGATGAAGGAGAGGAGAGTGTAAGGAGAGCGACTGTTCAAATCGTTTTAGCGAGTGTAGCATCTGTAAATGATAGTAGCAGCTGTAGAAGTAGCACTTCCCCAAGGGTTGAACACCTTGTGATCCTGTCTTGATCTTCAATCTGTATAGACTTTTATCATAGTGTGTGGGCCACAACGAATGAAAGGGAATATAGCAGGCTGGAGTTTTTTTTTCCCTATTGCGTTTTCGTGGGATATTTTTTACTGGGGCGTTCTGCATTATCTGCAGGAACAAATCGGATCCAATGCTTGAGGTCTTTTCCAATGAAAACCTGTCAGACTTTTGTTCATCTTGATTCAAGCAGGTGAACCAATTTCTACATTCATGATGGTAACATCAATTTATTGCTTAGAACACAACCCACATGCTTTTGCATCAGAAGATCTTCCCTGATAAAAAAGGGTTGCCTGCCAATCTGCACATTCACCAAAATCCATCGACATATTCATCGGACACATCAACTACACAGCATCTTTATAGTTAAATCACTGGTCCTTGAAATATTTCATTAAGATGCGAATTGAAGACTGATTAGCTAGATAACGATAATAATATTTTCACGTGGTGGCTGGGAGAATCGAACAAAAGATCATGCTGTGTACCCATATACAAATATCTGTAATTTCTCACCGAATAAACTAACTCCGAAGTTCGAGAAAAAGAAGAGAAAACCTAACTCCTGAGTAAAAAGGTCAATCCTACACCTTTATTTCTTTGTGTGCAAGGTTAATTTCATTTCATGTCGCATTCAATATCATCTTCGTCCTGAATATGACTAACTAACTAACTGATAATTAAAAAATAAGTAATTTTGCAAAATGCTAAAGAAATAAAAGCAAATGCGTGCAATTAAAATTCAAAATGGAGGTAGGCACAGATAGAGAAAAAAACAAAGAGGAGAAAAGGGAAAAGAAGGAATGAATAAGTACAACGACCTTCCAAGAACAGAGATGGACCCTTCCAGGTCATTGCGTTAATCGCCACCGGCCTTCAATTCAAAAGGCGGTCAAATCTCTCTCTCTCTCTCTCTCTCTCTCTCTCTCTCTCTCTCATGTCGCTTCTCTGCCGCTCCCATGGCGTCGAATCCTCAGCCTCCTCCAGGTACGTCCCGAAGCTCGTCGTCATCGCCCCCCGTCCTCCTCCTCCTCCTTGGCCCGTTTCTTGATTGATCGACGATCACGTGCTCTGCCCTGTTTTCTTCTTCTCCCGCGTCGGATTATTCTGGAAAATTCTGGGTTTTTCTTCCAATGTTATCCGCTCGACTGGAGAGCGCGCCGATGAATTTTTGGGTCCTCCCTCGATCGTGCTTGAGATCGGGGACGTGTTTCTTTTCGGTTCGGCGTGTGTGCTGTTGTCTCGGTTGGCTGTCTGTTGAACAATTGGGAATTCTGCGTGTCTTTCTTGATGGGTCTTTGGACGGCGGTGGATGCCGTCAGTCTTTGCTTGAGGGCTGGGGGCTAGTACTTTTATGGGAGGTTGGTTGTCTCCGTTTCCAGCTAGTTTTAAGAAATCCGGATCCTTCAGTTGACTTCCATTTTACGCTGGATATTTTCGTCTGAATAGACAATTAGCTCAATTGATTCAGGATGGTGTTGCTCGATGAAGTCATTGGAGAACTACTTGGTAGTTGGTAGGTGATGTTGTAAGGAGAAGTTCAACTAGTTCCGTCATTCTACTCTTTTTGCATTGGTGCTTCTAGAGAAGAGTTTCTGGGGTCGCTTCAGAAGAATGAAAGAATTTTGTAATTTGTTGCTAGATGCTGTGACCTGCATAGGATGATCATGTTCTTGAAACATGTAAATAGCTGGCATGTTACGTTCTTTCTTTGCCTGCAGAGAAACATTCTGGACTCTCTTTGAGTTAAACAATGTTCTGCTATTGCAGCTACTCCCCCACCAAAACCATGGGAGAGGAATGGTGCATCTTCTGGTCCTGCGCCTTTTAAACCGCCATCTGCTGGCAGCACCAGTGATGTAGTTGAGGCTTCAGGAACTGCAAGACCAGGAGAAGTTGTTTCATCCACGAACAGTGCCACCACTCCTAATTCGAATGCTCTGGGAAGGCCTGTTCCTACAAGGCCATGGGAGCAGCAGAGCTATGGGAATAATACTTATGGAGGTGAGCATTCATTTTGTTGCAGACGGTGGTATTTTTTACTGTCACCCCAGACTGATGCATATTTTGAAATTGCTGCCATCTGCAGGTTATGGTTCTAGTTTGAATTACGGTTCGGGTTATGGTTCTGGAATGTATGGTGGAGTAGGTGGAATGTATGGCAGTAGTATGTATGGTAACTCCATGTATAGGGGAGGCTATGGAGGCCTTTATGGATCCTCTGGACTCTATGGTGGTGGAACGTATGGTGGTGGAACATATGGTAGTGGATTTGGAGGACCAATGGGTGGCTATGGGATGGGAATGGGTGGCCCTTATGGAGGTCAAGATCCAAATAACCCATATGGTGCACCATCTTCTCCTCCAGGGTTTTGGATATCATTTTTACGGGTGGTAAGCAATGCTTTAGTCTTCCTTGTGAGGTTCATTTAAAGAATGTTGATCCTACCTCCTTATTGCTTCGACTCTTTTGGACTTATGAACTGACTAGAGGCAATTGTTATTGGTTGTTGTTTCATTTTCCATGTCCTGCTTATATATTTGTCGCATTCACATCTTCCTATCCTTAATAATTTTCCAAATGCAGGCTTAAGAATTCTAGAGACTGATAAAGTATGCCACTTTTCTTGTATACGGGTTTATATAGGCCTTATATACATGTTATCTCCATCCATCCATGGCTTAAGCTTTTGGATTGAATTTTGTGACATGGAAGAGCCAGTTTCCATCTCAATTTTGTTTTTTTTTGTTTTTTTGGTGCGTGAGACTCCCCCATTCATCAATTTCAAGTGTTGTTCTCAGTCTGGTTTGCACTCGAAAGGGGTTGTGAGTGTATCCCATGTGGTTTTTGTACACGTTCATAAAAGGCCTATATATATGTTGTCTACCTTCACCTAAAGCTTAAATTTATTGGTTGGACCTCATAGTCGTAGTTTTAGTTGGTTGAGATTAATCAAATTTGTAAATGTTTACACTAAGTCTGTTGTTTGGTGCATTACAGGGAACTTTGTTTTCTGATTCATATAGTTGGTTAATTTGCTTTGGCACATTTTAGTTCACTGTGAAATATCAAACATGATGTCTTAGACCATTTTAGGTTTGAAGTTTTCCGCAATCGCATGGTGTTGCCTGTTTTAAGGTGATAGGTTGTTTATAAGTTAGATTCTGTACTCAGAATGTGTTGAAGTAGTTGCCTCAATTTTCATTTTTAGTCGATGGACCTAGACATAGTTCTCTAGACCTATATGTAGACCTATTATATAAGGTGATGTTGTACTGATATATTTTGTGGGCAACTCATTCAAGCTTTTCTTTAATGCCAGATGCAAGGAGTGGTAAACTTTTTTGGCCGCATTTCAATTCTTATTGATCAAAATACTCAAGCCTTCCACATGTTTATGACAGCGCTTCTTCAGGTAGTCTTTCATGTCCTGTGGCTAATCTGTTAAATGTATTTGCAGAGTGATGGAATTATTGGGTTTTTCAGCCTCGATCTATTAATAGGGTGAAATTATGTCATTATTTTTTAGCTACATAGACAATCTTTCACCTTAAACACCTGTTTCTGTCCCTGTCAAAGTTGACAATGCACAAAGTTTGTGTATCTCCCTGTGCGGAAATATGTACAAGCACATGCCCATTGTGACTGTTTTATTCTGTCCGTATTGAGAATTTCTGGAGTAAATTTAATTAGGAAACTGCATTGCTTAAAACTTTGTTAGTTGGCTTTGCAAGTTTCTTTAGTGGACTCCACTATGCAAATTTAATTGAAGTGAAGGTGGTTGTAATGGTCGTGGAGGGAAAGATAGATAGGTATTACTATACCTTCTGGTAAAAATTGGCTTGAGAGGAGAGTGCATTTGAAAAATAAATACATGCTTCAGATGAAAGCTAGCATCAATCTAAGGGTGGAACATTAATTTTTTTTGCACTTTAAAGATAATGGAAATTTTGAGATATGATTGGTTTAACTTGATGTTATTTCTGTAAAAGACCTTTAGCATGGTAAGAGTGCTAGTACATTAAAATTTATGACTTGCTTACATTGGAGATATTTCTATGTTGGCTTTGAAGGCTTTTGTTAGGAATTTGTCTTCTATTGGTATTGCATTGATACTAAGCTCTCAGCAAATCTGGTGTGTTCTGCAGCTTTTTGATCGGTCTGGAATGTTATATGGTGAGCTTGCTAGATTTGTGTTGAGGCTGCTGGGGATCAGGACAAAGCCCAGGAAAGTCCACCCACCAGGCCCCGATGGACTTCCACTTCCTGGACCGGACAACCCTCATGCCGTTCGGGGCTACATTGGGGAACCAAAGGCTGCTCCAAGTGGTTCTTGGGATAATGTTTGGGAAAATAACGCCTCTAAATAATGTTGGATTAGCTAGTTTGCATGAGTGCACACAGAGTGGTCATAAACACAATTCCTGTGCATGCGTGCATGTGTGGATTTCTGGAGCGGACTGGATCTCTGTTGTGCTTTAGTGTAATTTGTTATTGTGCTGAAAGCACGTTTGATAAACAATAAAAGTTCTACAGCTTGGCTAAGAAATCTTGATTGTAGTTGCAATAGTTCCTGGAAAGGGTTTAGTGAGAACACATCCCTTAATAATGTTGCCCCAAAGTTGCCCCAAAGAATGTGTGGGAAACAGCACATTGAAAGTTTGTTTTGGGAGGGTTGGACTGGGAAGAATATAGACCATTAGGTAATGATATTCAATGGCGGTTATTCACATACTTTAATTATCGAATGGTCTCTTGCAACTTGAAATTGTACTCCTGTTTTCAGTACGATATAACATCGTACGTGCCACAAATTACAATGTTTTTCACATTATCAGCTGCCATGGACATGTTCAACCCCTCTCACAAACATCTCAACCGGATTTTAATAAGACACCGGCGCTTGACCTAGAGTTCCAGCTTCTTGTAACCAAGAGAAAAACCAAATACTTTGGGTACATCATTTGATCGAATCCGGGAAGAAAGAGGGAGAGTTCATATCCCATGCCGAGTAAACTCAGAAATTTCAGAGGCTTGTGAGCATCACATGCCAGTCAGAAAAACAAGAGGATTTCCCGCACCAAAAGATTGAACTCCCGGAATTGATCTATACCTAGTGTTAGGAAGGACATTCGCGGGAGTAGAAAGTCGAGGAGGAGATTATGAGATTCGCCAACGATTAGACTTTAAATTGGGGTTGCCACACACATACACACATATATATAAGGTTGGACATATGGATTCTCCTTGCAAAAATGCTATTTAGTTACTAGAGCAAACTCAACTGAAAAATCGATTGAGAAGAGTTAAAACAAAGCTAATATGGCAATAAGGTGCTCTTGTTTCCGCAAACCTACATTCCGTCTCTGAACAACAAATTCCCTTCGCAGAGCTCCTTTTCTCTTGGCTCTCGGATAGTAAGAGTTGGATGATAACTTCACCCACATCACTCAAAGGAGGGAGGGGACATCATGCACAGCTCATGACGATGTCGGCTCGATATAGGTGAATATGTCCCACGCAGACAGCCTATGACTCGTGCAATTCGTTTCCCCTTGCAAAGGTCATGTGAATTCCGACAAAGAAGTTACGTCCACAAACCAGAAGACCTATACCTTTCAAATTGAGCCAACATCCATCCGTGTCATGGCATCAGGATGATTGACTGCTTTGAAATTTCCATAGCATCCATGAGGCATGAGTCCAAGTTGGCCTTCTTTCCCTGGCCGAACAAGGTCAGCTGTTTGCGAGTCTCCTCATCTTTCGCCAGATGATTCACCACGGAGGAAAAGTCTTCGACTCCCGCCATATGATGCCGTTACCTATGAAGCTTGATTCAAGCAAGATTTCAAAGCTTACTTGAGGAACGAGCATATGATCCCCTTCCGATTGAGAGTTGACCTCTAGGGAATGCCTATGAACTCCTTCAATCTTTCCCATCACACGGAAACAATAAACTGGACCTCACGAAACTTATCAGCAAAATTTCTGTTTATGAATGTTAGAGACGACAGCAATATTTGCAGTGCCCTCATATAACATACATTCTGGGGTAAGGTATTAGCAGTATTGCGTTATTGTGTGATTAATTGTATTTCCTATTATTCGAATTCATGAGTAGAGAGTGAGGGAGTAAGGTAGGAATCAAACACAAGACCGCCATATCCTCCTTTATCGTTTCCTAAACCTTATGAAATATTACTGATAAAGCAAAGACCATATAAAACTATTCTTTTGGGATCACTTTCGAAGCAAAACATTCAAATAGATATTCAGTCAAAATGTTTTCCACGGCTGCTCCTGGACGACTATTTGAGACTTTAGCACTAGGGTCCAACACTGACTGCATAACTTTCAGCTCCTGGAATCTAACTTTTGAGTTCAGTAGCCAGACAGTCTTCACAATTTCATTCTGCAAACCTCTAAAGTCTAAAGCAAAATTTGTAGAATTCCATTCCTGTGGAACTTTGAAAGCCTGATGTAAGCTTTAAAAATAATTTGGTCGATGTACTTCATCACTTTTATGTAATCAAAAGTGTATTTGCTCTTATCTAATACCTTCCGTGTACTATGCAAGTTGCCTTGTAATTGTGACGCTGTCAAGTGTACTAGTGTGAGGACAGTGGTTGTCTCCGATGGTGTGATCTACCGGTTGATAGAATTAACATTTAGGAAAAGAACATCACAAATGTCACATCTATAGAACAACGATCACTTAAGTATCATAATTTTTTTTTAATCACTTGAATGCTATAACTTTTGTGTAATACTCACTTGAGTGCCTCTAACTTTTTTTTTTATTACTTAAGTGTGATATAACTTTTTATTCAATCACTTGAGTGCCATAATTTTTTCGATCGCTTCGATCGCTTGAGTGCCACAATGTTTTAATAAACATTCATCCAACTATCGAAAGTTCAATATGGCATTGCACTGATAGTGACTGTCTTTATGGCACTCAAGTGAGTGTTGCACAAAAGTTATGCCACTTGTGGTCCTCTTATCCTGAAAAACACTTGTGGATTGTATCTCGTTTTGAATATAGTTAGTGCAATTTAGCCTGTGTTGAGGTTATTATCTAAATAGTGGACATACGCATGGAGACATAGCTGAATCACTGTAAATTGCTGTATGCTTTACATCTCCAACTCAATATTGTGAATACTTGCTCATTAGCACCACTTTCAATTAGCATCAGTTATCAATACCTTTCACCCTTAATTGTCATAATCCACTTCTGGTGCTGTTGAATTAAATATCACAATTCTTTTTTCATAATCCACACATAACCTATTCAAACCCCACCTCTTTAAAATTGTATTGTTAGTTTCATCGATTGGTATCAGAGCTCTTTCGCTTATTTTTGAAATGTTTTACTTCTAGACATAAATATGCTTATTTATCGCCAACCTTGATGATTTCTTTGCTCTGGATTCTCATACTCGGAGGTGTTGCAATCCCCCAAAGTTGTGGACACTTTGAAGAGATTTAGAGTAGGGGTGAACACAATAGACCACCCAACTCAGGAACTGCCTGAATTGGTTAGTCCGGTTCTTCGAAGTTTTGGCCCGGTTTATGTTTCAAAAAATGGAACCGGTTCCCGGGTAATCCGCTTCCTGATTCCTAGTAGGGTGGAACTGGACCGGACCACTTGGATCGACCCATTCTTTGAATTGTTTAGTTGTTTAGGGCTGAGAAAGAGAAAATAAAAGTGACATGCCCAATTCAATTCAAGTTTAATCTTGATGGGCTCAATGAATATATCTCTTTAACGTCTCACACTCAAGGCCCCAAGCTCTCCACTCTTATTCTTGTTCATGCAAAGCAAATAACTCAAAGAGTCAAAGTCGAGCTCTCTCTCGAGAGTTTCCATTTCTCAACCTGGTTAGGGAGTTGAGAGACGATGGAGTGCTTTTGAGTCTTTGCGTGTGATTTTTATTTCCCTTATTTAGGAGGATATCACATTGTGTGTGCCATTTTGGGACGAAATGCTTATTTACTTTGAATTTTTCCCGATCTCATTGGATTGCCCTAGAACCGGACGGAACAAGTTGGTTCGGTCCTAAAATTAGTTGGTCCAATCATCGGTCCTAAAAATCAGAGATCGGTCCCATCGATCTGGTTCCCGATTCCGAGAGGGAACCAGACTGCCATGTACCATGCACACCCCTAATTTAGAGGATTACTCATATACTCATGACCCTACCTTGAGTGAGGTTGGACGTTTCATCTTTTAAGTTCTTTTTTTTTTTGGGTAATCAAGGACTCCACCACGAGCCCCAGTAAAGGGTCGGGCTGCTATACCTCGGGGGAGACTAAAACAGGACCCCAACACCATGACCCCCGACTTGCGGGTTTCAAACCCGTAACCTCGGCGATAAGGGATAGGTTCTTAACTAACACAGCTATTCACTGTTGTGTGCTTTTAAGTTCTTTCATGCTATTATATACATTAAAGTTTTTTCGAGACCTTTAATATGAACTGTATTATTTAAATTGCCAATTGACTCTTGATTACCAATTAAGACCTAAAAGTATCAATCCACTAGCTGTACTTTCTAATTTAACTTTCTGCTTTAAATCTCTTGATTCTTTGTTTCGCATTGCTTGATTGATTGTTATATATTGCAGTGTCAATTATACTCATTAAATTAAGCAGAGAGGGGAGGAGAAAGTTTTCAGGTCTTATTAATTTGCTGTGCATGATGGACGTGGTCCCATCGCTGTCTTTCCAAAACGTATAGCTTGAGGTGCATGGCCAGAAACATTTGGCTTTTGTTTGGCTCTGACATTGTGGACATGCATAAGATACATTTAAAATAACTTTCTTTTGCATTCTAAGTGTAGTCAAAATAATCAATTCATGAAAAAAAGAGAGAGATCAAAACTGAGAACCACAAAAATCAAGAGAGATGGTCAATCTTTTAGAGATCGATACAACAAGAAATAATATTCAAGGTAGTTGTTTTAACTTTGGGATTTCGACGAAACTAAGCCGATCCAAGTCAAATCGTTCTTTGATCATCCTTGCGAGTGAATTCAGTCCTCGATTTCATCGTGATACGAGGAACACAATAATAAGGTCATCAATGGGAAGCAATTGCAAAAGATTGCAAAGTTGGTAAGAGTGCAGTTGAATTTATTCTGTATCAATTTGCGCAATCAATACAATCTCTAATCACACATGTGATGGCGTGGTTTATGGCCACTGATACTCGAGGATCCACGTGACGTGATCTTTGCTGAAGTAAAATCCATCGACTCGCACAGACCAATAGCAGTCTACGCCGTCACATCTGTCCTTGTCCCGACTCGACCTGAATACATCTATCTGCTGATATCGCTTCACCCAATGGACGGAGCAGAAGAAGCGGGTCGTCCCGGGGGTTTCAAGCTGAAAACTGATCGATTGCTCCTCATTTTGCTGGAGAGTTCGGACCCCAAGATCCTTATTGTCATCGGATTCGCAATGCAGTGCGAGATCGTCGGGCAAGTTGTTGACTATGTGGACATGGTATGACCCGGACGGAGCAGCCTGCGCTGGTGGAAGAGAGGATATGAAGGAAAGCGAGAGGACAAGGACAAGCGTGAATTGACTTAGGGAGTTCATCGTAATGTGAAGTTTGGTGAAGAATCTTGTAGGTCTGACTATAAATAGCGGTGCTATTTCCACCCCCTCGATGACTAAATCCACCAAATCTTCATCAGAAAGATATAATTGCCCTGCATCATTCAATTGCAATCTATATTGGCGATCCCGCATCTATACGCTTTCTGATTTTTTTAAATTTTCTGTATCTATATAGGATCTACCTACTATAATCAAAGCATTCATGTGTTTTGTTTTTCTTTGTTGTAGATTTTCTATCTATGATATAGGCACCGTTTATCTTTTTAATTGTTAGAAATTACTTTCATAAGAAAATATTTTGTCGAAAACAGAAATTTCCTAGAAATCTACTTCTTTTTCTATGTTATTCATCAAATTTAGGAAGAGATTTCTTTTTGTGGAAAATGCAGACAATTATCATTATTTTGGGTTGACAAAATTTTATATATATCATCTATGAACTGTTTTTGAAAAAAAAATCATGATATCTCATTCTACATAATGTATTAGTAAATTCCTAGATATTCTTCTACTGTCTTGCGTGCTCTGTACGTATAAAAGTATCTCTCCAATATTGTAAAGAAAAGAGATAAGTTCTAGGATATAGTAAAGAAAGAGACTTGATATTTAATTTAGACTAATGCAATTAATAAAAAAGTTCACCAAGCAAGTGAACTTTTGAGATTAGAGGGACGAAAAATAGTTAAGTTGCAATAATGAGGAAGAGACTTCTTAGTTTTATACGGGAGAATTGCCATTTAAGTCCTAAACCTTTTGCTACTTTGTCAATTGAGTCCTAAACCTTTTTTTTATGCCAAATAAGTCCTAAACCTTTTACAACTTTGCCGATTAAGTCCTTCCGGCGGATTTTGGCCGGAAAAAGCTGATGTGGCGCGTCGAAGCTCGCCGGCGACGTGGCAATATATTTATTTTTTCTGTTTTTTCTCTCTCTTTTTTCCTTGGCCGGCGAGCTCTGGTGGCCGGCGGAGCTCGCCGGCCACTCCGAAGGGTCGCCGGCCACGGGCGAGGCAGCCCTCCCAGATCTGGGCGAGGCTGGCCTCGCTCGGCCCTCGCCGGCCGTGGGCGAGGGCCGCAGCTGCCTCCCCAGCCCCCGCCGCCCTCACCGGAGGCCGGCGAGGGCCGGGCTAGGCCAGCCTCGCTTAGATCTGGGCGGGGCAGCCTCGACCAGCCATCAGCGAGGGCCGCGGGGGCTGGGGACCCCCCACGGCCCTCGCCCGTGGCCAGCGACCCTCCGGAGTGGCCGGCGAGCTCTGCCGGCCACCGGAGCTCGTCGGCCAAGGAAAAAAGAGAGAGAAAAAATAGAAAAAGAAAAGAGAAAAAAAAAGAAAAAATAAATATATTGCCACGTCGTCGCCGGCGAGCTCCGGCGCGCCACGTCGTCGCTACGTTAGCTTTTTCGGGCCAAAATCCGTCGAAAGGACTTAATCGGCAAAGTTGCAAAAGGTTTAGGACTTATTTGGCATAAAAAAACGGTTTAGGACTCAATCGGCAAAGTAGCAAAAGGTTTAGGACTTAAATGACAATTGTCCCGTTTTTTTACTATACTAAAGAATGTTTTTTCCCCTTACTATTAGCTAGCTAGATAATTTTACATGGAGCACATAAAACATTGCTGGAATATTTGAGATTGCACTTTTCCTTAATACGTCAGTAAACAAAACATGTGAAATGCTTAATTATATGGTAACTATCCTAAATAGGAAAAGAAGAAGGAGTGGGGCCATCACTTTGAATTGCAAATCAAAGATCGAGGTCAGTTTTGTCTTCTTGAAATAGGGGTGGATTTGGTTATTTAAGGTTGGAAATAACGCCTCTTATATATATATAACATTTATGGAAGTATTCTAATGTTAACTTTATATTGTAAATAAAGAAATACAAATTCCCAAGGGATTAGTTAGAATTAATGCAATCCAACAATATGATTCTTAGTAAAAATTGAGCTATATCTATATTTTCCATATCTAAAGGAAATATGACCTTTGTTTTATTTTAATTGCCTTGCCTACTTTGAAGGGACACTTTTTTGGTTGTTGATAAAGGTTTCCTAATTAAGAGCCGCTAGCATCTTTTACACATTTAAATGAAATATCGAATTTGTTGATCCGTATAATAGAGTTTGCAAGACCATGTCTGATCCTGAAAGCAATAGTTAGAAAATACAACATGTCCTTTCACTAAAGTATTCTAAAAATATTTCCTTTTTGCTTGATCAAAAGGATAAAAGAACGTACAGACCGATATTTTGTCAATGAAGTGGGACAAAGTAATACTCGGTCATACCTATTCTTGAGGCATGGAGCTAGATTTTCGAGGGCTCTATGGAATTACCGGGTACAATAAATACGTGCTTGAAATTCGTTTGATCCTTTTAGTAAATATGTGTGCAAGTAAGAACATGAAAGCAGGGGATTTCAAACTATCACTATTGTTGAGTACCATGAAGGTGATAATTTTTTTTCATAATTACAGGATGATCAAATTTCGAAAGAAGAGATCAATCCTCCAACTTTATCATTGGATGGTCTCTTACAGCTTGAAATGGTGTAGGGAAGAAAGATGAATTTGCCACAAATATATTCCTTTTCACACCATGAAGTGCCAATTGAAAGAATAGAAAGAACGCCTCCCGTGACCTCAAAACTGAGAGAAAACTGACGAGACTTTGTGCGCAACAATTGAACGAAACCTGGGAATCCACGAGGAGCGTCCATGTTCTGTGCCGTGGGCACTCGGAAACTTTCATAGGTTCGTCCTGAAGATTGATCCATCGCCTGCTCTGTTAGGAAGAACATCTCGTGGGAGTTAAAATTTGAGAAGGAGATTGGGAGGTTCACTAACAACTAGACTTTAAATTGGAGGGAAAAGCATAAATTTTTTTTGAACATATTGCCTTGGTACAACATACAAGTTTAGTCCTAAAATTTTCAATTGAACTAGTTTAGCCATAAACCATGGTTATCAATTGAGTCTATCCAGCTTTTTTTAGCTAGAAATCACTAGCATTGATGATGACTGTCCTATACGAACGACTTTAGCTATAAATCACTAGAATGAGGTAACATTTTCCAAAATGGAGCTACCATGACCGTCGGTGTTGAAGAATGACAATACATCACTGTAGAGCGATCATCGTCTGAACTTTCAGGAAACACCGGGCCATGAGTGTCATCTGGATCGAAAATAATAGAGGGCTCTTGTTCTCGCAAAAACCTTAGATTCCCTCTTTCAGAACAAAGAACCCTATATGCAGAGCTGCTTTTCTCTCGGCTCTTGGAGGGTAGGAGTTGATGATTACTTCCTTGAACCCACAGTAATCCTTGGAGGGAGAGGACATCAAGCACAGCTCATCCAAGGTCGGCTTGATTGTTGACCTACACACCAGGTTATGATTGTCGCAATTTATTTTCCCTTAAAGAGTCGTGTTACCAAATAGGCCATGTGAGTGCGAACAGAGAAGTTATTATGTCCACTATCAGGAGACCTGTTCCTTCCAAACTCAGCCAATATCCATAGTAGCCATTTCATCCTTGAGGCATGAGGCCTAGTTGGTGTTCTTTCCCTGGTTGAGCAAGTCAAATTTTTGCGAGTCTTCTCATCTTTCCCCAGATAAATCCCCGTGGAGGAGAAATCTTCAACTCCCGCCATATGCAGCAATTAACTATGAAGCTTATTTCAAGGAAGATTGCAGAGCCTATTTGAGAAACGAGGATATGATCCCCTTCCCATAGAGAGTAGACCCTCTAGGGAACGCCTGTGAACTCCTTCAATCTTTTCATCACACTGCATGAAAAAGAAAGATAAGAGTACAAATGGGAAATGATACACCGGACCTCACAAAACTCATCAACAAAATTTGGGTTTATTAATCTCAGAAATGATACCAATATTTGCAGTGGCCTCATACAACATCAGATTCCAGCGTATGGCACCAACATTATTGCCTTATCGTGGAATTCATTATTTTATTTATTATACAGATTGACGAATAGAGGGTGAGGGAGGAAGGTAGAAATCAAACTCAAGACCACCAAATCCTCAACTTCAATTTCCTATACCTTATGAAATATTACTGATAAAGAAGAGAACATATGAAACCATTCTTAGGGGAAATAGTTAAACTACAAGATAGATCAGAACTGATGTTTTATCGTTAGATTTGACAAAACTATTTCCTGTATCTAGCTTTGTAATGGTAACCCCCTGGTACCCCCTTGATGAATTTTATTTAATATGCTAAAGGATAAAAAAAACGTATGGAACAAGATTTTGCCAATAAGTGGGACAAGTGAAACTCTGTCATACCTCTTCTTGAGGCATGGAACTAGATCTTGGAGTGCTCTATGGATTACAAAATCTTCTGATCCCTCATGATGAATAGAATCCTTCTTTTCTGCAATTGTACAAAAATAGCCATTATCAGTCATGACTACATACATCTGTTGACAATCTAAACATGCAAAGCAGTAAGTGCCACAAATAACTTGATGGCCATGTTGTTTAATTGATGTCACTTACCAAGTACCTTTTATAATGATATTGATGGTTACAGTGGTTACCGTGATGACAAATTGGTTAAAACAACAAGGCACCTTTACAATGATATGTGTTACTGACGGGAAATCAATCACTCAGTCACCGTTCTTACAATTAAAAACTGATGTTTACTCGAAGATAAGTTGACTAAGGAAACAACACTCTTACAACATTAAAGCATGAATCCCTTTACTTCATTATTGTCTCTCTAAGCATAAAGCTTGGTTGGTATACCTTCACGACCCTCTTCGTCAGACTGATCACATCCGAGAGATGAACTCCCCTTCACTACATTCAAACCTTCTCTTTGTGCAAATTCTTCCAATATATAACCTACCAAATTATAGGCAATTATACTTGTTTCGTCACAAGCTTCCTGGATAGCAAGGTATCGATTTACGCAAGTGCTTGGTCCGTTCCCGATATCCCCCTGTTGATTCGTCAGTTCATCATCTTTAGCTTTGTGACTCTCGAGAGATTTTGTACGCCCAGTGTTGGGTGACAGAAAAGAGAAGGGACCATCTCCATCTGTTTTAGCAGCACTATAGTTGCTCAACGGCTTTACACAATCTACATCCATGCTATTCAAGCCTTCACAACTCTTTGATTCTTGGAATAATGAGGACGAACTGCCATACCAAGCAGCAGCAGAAGCAATACTTTGAGAGATATCTGGCTCAGATTTACTAGCAGCAGCACTGCATAACACTTCAATTGGGGTGTGACTTGGAGAACTACCATTAGCCTTAATATTGAAAGAAGGCAGGTTGGAGCTATCAGTAATAGACTCTCCAGTTCCTTCCACTGGAAATAATGGATCAATGTTGTCAGACCTTCCGCTATTTAATATCCTCGTATGTCTCTCATCTTCATAATCAGAGTCAGTGTCATTATCGCTTTCTTCCAATTCCTCCATATAAGCATTGGCGAAATCTGTATGATAGCCACTTTCAGGAAGCAAATCCCAGACATTCTGCTTCATATGGGCACTAACAACCAAAATGCATTCCACTTCTTCTTCAACTTCCTCCTTAGGAAAGGATGAAGGCAGTGCAGTTCGAGAATTCCTGTTAATAAAAGCCAGACACTCCAATAAAGACCTTGGGATCACATCCAAATCAGAGCATTCAAAAAGATACTCAGTCAAAATGTTTTTGACTGCTTTTCGTAGACGACTATTTGAGACTTTAGCACTGGGGTCCAATAGTAACTGCAAAACTTTCAGCTCCTGAAATCTGACTTTTGAGTTCAGTAGCCAAAGAGCCTTCACAATTTCATCGTGCAAACTTCTAACGTCTGAAGTAAACTGGTAGAATTCCATTCCTGTGGAACTTTGAAAGCCTGATCCTAGCTTTAAAGATAATATTGCTATAGCCATTGCTTTAGCCATGGGTTCTGGTAGACAATCTCTTGAACCAAGATCCAGCAACATGTTTCTGCTAGTTTTCCTCACTTTATTGATCAGCTCATCTCGGCTCCGTCCACTTTTGAAGGGCTCCAACCGAGGAACTCTCCCCTGTACACGTCTTAGTTTCCTATACATTGCAATCAGAGCCGGTGTAGATAGTTCCTCAAGTCTACTTAGAAGCTTCAAAGCCGCTGCCCTTTGAGAATGAAATGCAGGAGGCAAATGATTCAGACAGTTTCCTCGGAAATTCCGTGGATCATTTAGAAGTTGATCGAGCTTCTTCAATGTAACATTATCCCATTGAGTGTTCTTTTCTATATGGCATACTTTACGGACAGTTTCCCTGATAAGATTCTTCATCTTCCAGCGAGTTTTGTCAAACTCGACAGACCCCCTAGTAACTATCATAGCAAAATGATAAAGGCCCTTATTGGTCATATCGTTTAGATGAGGTAGAAGTTCCTTTAGCAAATTAGGCATGTCAGACGATTTAACATTTTCTGGAACAGCACTGCACCCTTGATCGATATCATCTGATAAGATAGCTTCTTCAACATGCCTCTTTGCAGTTTCATAGAATATCTGAAAATGATAGACAAGGTAACATTTCAGTGTAAGTTAGTGCCAATGTAAGATTAGGCTGGAAAATAGAAATTATTACTACCAAGCGAATTAGGAGATGCGACTAATATGGACCAAGGAAGTGCCAACTCAATCAACAACCGATTGCAAGGGAAGAAACCTAAATAGGAACTTGCACTTGCTTTGGAAAAACACACAAATCTTCATGAGTACTTTTAAGAGACCGAATAGGGTAAGTAACTATAAAACCCCAGGAAACCACATGAAAGCACAGATGATTTCAACTCAAAGACTCTTAAAGCTATGATTAGAAGAAGAACCAAATGACAGGTGGTAGCGATATTAGTAAATAAGACGAAGGAAAATGTTTTTCTACCAGAAACTAATACGGTTGATTAAAAAAAATACTAGCAACTTTTTGGCACATTCGCAAAACTTCCATAGTTAAACCTTTTTATACTTATAATTTGGTGCACAGAAAATATTTGAAATAAGTATCTCATAGCCAACTCAGATTGATACAGGCCAAAATGCTCACTATTTATGATAGAGAAAAATAGGAATATAAGACCAAATACAATCTATCATAATTAATCCTGAAATGGCTTGATATTTGACATAAAAACTTACATCATCTTCTCTGAGCAATGATTCACATAGGACCCTGAAAATGCACCAACAAATTCCTGGCGTGAATCTCATGACTCTACATGTATACATGAACACAAAGAAAAAAGGACCATTCCAGAATCTAAACACAAAAGCAGTGTACAAGTAGCTTGCCCAGAAAAAAAAACTTACTTTTTCTTTAAAAACTTCGGCCCTTCTATATGCTTTAACTCTGACTTGGACAATGGTATCCCCATCAACCACCTACACGCATTTTCAAAATAATACCGTCAACTCATGAAGTGAACATTGCATGTCTTATTAATTCTTCTAAATCGATCGAATTGACCAGAAAACTTGAGAAGCATGTTGCTGTCCAACTCAACCCCCAAAAAAGAGAAAAAAAAAACAAAAAAATTTGCAGGGGAAAAGAAACAGAGAAACAGTAGGAAGAACAAGACTTAAAAGGAAGGAAAAATTCGAGAGAGAAGGCTTCAATTCACTCCTCTACTCCGATCTTGTAACATGAAATCCAACTAACAAGCAGTACTTTCCCATGCATCAGAGTACTCCATTAAAAAGCTCCAGATGTTAACAAATTACTCAGAACACTGAAGCTGCTCTTCATCCAACTCATCGTCAGACCACTCAACAGTCCTAACAACTTCCCCGTCCTCGCCAATCCATCCTCTCCATCGCCATTGGAGCCAAGATGCGCCACAACAGCCGACACGCCATCGATACGCGTACGCATGCATACAAACGAGGAAGCCAAGACAATCGAAGGGTGAACGAGAAGACCTTCTCTTGAGCGCGAGCTGCCTCTCTTGATGCTTGATTTGCGACAGTATCGATTCGCAGTCGGTGTGGTAAAGACCCAAGCCAGCCATTGTCGATCGGTCGAGATTAGGGTTTTTGCGGGGGTTGCAGAATAAGCGCCGGAGGGACGAAAGGGCGCGTCGAGCAACGGCTTTGGGGAAAGTATTAGGATTGCAACCCGGGAAAAGAAAAACGGGTACAACAGACTCGAGTCCGATTTGGGTCGGGTTGACCCGGTGAGGTGAAGGAACTCTTCGTTTTTCTTTTTTACTTTTTTTTTGTGGCAAAAATCATGATTGGAGATTTGGAATTAGGGTGATCATGATACTCATCCCCCTTTGTATCAATAGGGGCGTGAGTCTTATTTCGAATTATTAAACCGATTTATGCGATTTCCGTTCTCTCTGAATAGTATCAAATCGAATGGCTTAATTGAATTATCGAATTTAATGTACTTGAAGTTCGATTACTCCTTTTTTTTTGTTCTAATAGTACGTATGTAACAAAAACATTAATATAGTGATTTTAATATGTCGCAATTCTTGAGTACCAAGAAAGTGATTGTCATTTTCAAAATTATAGGTTGATCGAATTTCAAAAGAAGAGATAATTGTCGAAACTTTTGGCAACCCCTAAATAGAGTATATTAGTCTATCGATTACTTACTTAAAAGTAAATAAAAAAGAAAACCTCGTTAAATTTGGATTTCTTTCTCAAAATAGATGTCTTTAAAAAGATAATTACCTAAATAGATTTATTATAAAACTATGGGACAATTGCCGATTGAGTCCTAAACATTTTGCTACTTTGCCGATTCAGTCATAAACCTTTTTTTTATGCCAAATAAGTCTTAAACATTTTGCAACTTTGCCGGATAAGTCCTTTTGGCGGATTTTGGCCGGAAAATGCCTACGTGGCGATGACGTGGCGAGCCGGACCTCGTTGGTGATGATGTGGCGACGACTGGATCCAAAATTTTTTTCTTTTTTTTCCTTGTTTTTCTTAAGCCGGCCACTCCAAAGGGTGGCCGTGCTCTCGCCGGCCTGGGCGAGGCCCCCCCTGCGTTTGCAGATCTGCATACTGCAGATTTGCAAGTAGTTTGCAAGGGGCGAGCTCAAGCTCGCTCGCCCTGCGTTTGTAGATCTGCAGGGGCTCGACCCTCGCCAGTGGCTGGCCCTAAACCTTTTTTTTTTATGCCAAATAAGTCCTAAACCTTTTGCAACTTTGCCGGATAAGTCCTTTTGGTGGATTTTGGCCGGAAAATGCATATGTGGCTATGACGTGGCGCGTCGGACCTCGTTGGTGATGACGTGGCGACGACTGGATCCAAAATTTTTTTTCTTTTTTTTTTCCTTGTTTTTCTTAAGCTGGCCACTCCAAAGGGTGGCCCCTCTCTTGCCGGCCAGGGCGAGGCGAGCTCCAGCTCGCCCCCCCCCCGCGTTTGCAGAGCTGCAAACTGCAAACTGCAAATCTGCAAGTAGTTTTCAAGGGGCAAGCTCGAGCTCGCCCGCCCTGCGTTTGTAGATCTGTAGGGGCTCGACCCTCCCCAGTGGCCGGCGAGGGCCGGCCTGGGCGGGGCGATCTTGAGCTCGCCCCATTTCCAGGGGCCAAGATTGTCGCAACCTGGCCGGAGTCGTTTTTTTGACAAAGCCAACTTCGGCTCCCCCCAAGATGAATGTCGCTTCGCCATGAACCCGCCACAAACGCAATCAAAGAAAGCACAGGATAATGAGCAAACCAAAAGTTGAAGAAAGTTTGCAGATCTGCAAATGCAGGGGGGTGGGCTCGAGCTCGCCCCTTGCAAGCATGCAGATATGGAAACGCAGGGGGGGCGAGCTCGAGCTCGCCCCTTGCAAATTGCTTGCAGATCTGCAGTTTGCAAATCTGCAAACGCAGGGGGGGTGAGGACGGCGAGGGTCTCCCCCGCCCTCGCCCGCGACCGGCGAGGGAGGGGCTACCCTTTGGAATGGCCAGCGAGCTACGCCGGCCGCTGAAGCTCGCCGGCCAAGTATTGTTTCTTAAGAAAAACAAGGAATTTTTTTTTTGGGTCCAATTGTCGCCACGTCATCACCGGCGAGGGTCCGGCACGCCACGTAGGCATTTTCCAGCCAAAATCCATCGGAAGGACTTATCTGGCAAAGTTGCAAAAGGTTTAGGACTTATTTGGCATAAAAAAAGTTTAGAACTGAATCGGCAAAGTAGCGAAAGGTTTAGGACTCAATCGGCAATTGTCCCATAAAACTACTTAAACAAAAAAAGTCTCTCAGTGCCACGCTACTCTGTGTCCACTACCCTCTAAAGCGTAGAAGTCTTTCTCTCCTTCTCTCTCCTTTAATTATTGAGAATAACTTCTAACACTTTGCATAATATTTATTTTCTTTCAAAATCAGTTTATCATAAATAATGAAAACCCAAGCAAATTTTGCACGCATTATAAATCCAAGCTCTCAAGATAGAATTCTAGATATGGATAAAATAATTGGACGTACGTTTTCCAAATAAATCAAAGTCCCTTAATTAAAGATCACTTTTATCTTATCCATCATTAACTTTCTTATAATCTAATTGTTACATTGGTTTCGTTAAATGAATTTCTCTTGAAAGCGAACATCAAGTTTGCTGGAGGATTACAATGAAACTACAATTTGAGAATAACTATCGTATGGTATATATAGTTTATATTTCCTAATTTGAGAAAAGAAGACACTGTAAACGAAGAGTTATTTTAAAAAGAAATATAAGATGGCATAACTTAATTGATGTATATAGTTGACAGAACTTAAAATGAAAATAACCTGTTTGTTTTACTTTTTCCATTTACTTTTTGATATATTCATGTGTTCATTCATAAATATTCTGTGGCAAAAGTATTTAATTGAATAAATCAAGAGAATTAAGGAATTGATTTTTTTCTCAAAACAAAAGAGGGTTGGAGAATTGAGTCTAGTCTCTAAGAAAAATAATGTTTGGTCGTCATGATAACAATTATCATTATCATATCTTGTGTTTGGAAGTTGTTGACTAGGATAAGATAGAAAAATAAATTGGTTATAGACCGGATAAAAAAAAATTCAAGGGGGTGGGATAGAGTTGGATAGAATTCTTCTTATTTGTAATATAAAAGATTTTTTTTAGATAACCCTACACTCTCATTTCCTTTCTCTTCGTTCACCCACGCCATTCTATTATAAAAAGCAGCAAAGTTGAAGCTTTTTTCTCGTTAGCTCTCTGATTCACATCAAAACTTTATGGAGGCAACAAACAGTTGAAGGAGTAATTTTTTTTATTCGCTAAAGTATTAATCATTTTTTATCTTTCACTAAGACTCATGCAAGATGGCTGGGTCCAGGGGATTGAATAAGTATTGATGTAGGCGTTCACAATGATTTGAGTGTGAATTTATCTTCGGTATTCAGGCATGCTATGCGAGTGTCTTGATGTAATGTGTAGTGTAATGTATGTATCAATGGCAATTGGTGTCTCAAAGCTATTGGGTTTATTTTGAGTGGGAAAAACAAGAAAGGGGTTTCAAATTTTTGCAGGGCCTTTTCGGTTTCACTTCGAATTAATGACAAGATTCTTGGTTATTTCATGTGGCTCTGATAATGATGTCAAACATTCAAAAGGAATCTTTGGGTTGTATGAGCAGAAGATGACCGAATAGAGAAATTGGAATTGCCTATTGAGTTGTTTTTTTGCTTATTTGTTTCATCGTTAATGCTACAAATTATTTTACAACACCTCACTCTTCTTTGTTGACTGGTACATACTTCTTGTCATGCTCTATATGTCAAATGCACAAATTTAGTTTGAGTGAGAAAATTCATTGCATGGTCTTAAATTGTTGACTGATTTAGTATTGGTGATTCGCTTCCTATATTTTGAGAGATATTAGAAAGAGTCATGAATAATCATAAATCAACTTTAGTTCGTTTCCTTTGTGTTGTTGTGTTTCTAGCAATAATCAGAGATTGATTCGGCAAGATTATGTGAAAACTTGTTTATTTGAAAAAGATATATTTTGAATGATTTTGCAATTTTTTACGATGATCTAAATTGTTAGACTGTTACTTGCCTAATGATTGTGCTATCCATTGTTGTTGAAAGGTACTACCATAAGCATATATCGAAGGATTGCCATTTGTTAAAAGTGAAGCTTGGTTATATCACCCTGACCATATCATTAACAACAGTGACTTGAATTGTGTGGAACGATTTAGGATGGATAGATGTACATTTACTCTACTAAGCGAGTTGGTACGTATAATTGGTGGGTTAAAAGAAGATAGACTTGTAACTAATAGAAGAACGAGTGGCTATGTTCAATTCAATTTGATTCACATATTACACTCATCTCCCGATGTCTCCGATTCATTCGAGATTATGTAGGTTCATCTGACACTCGATGTGCACTTGTAGGCCATTAGGAACTGGCAGCGTGGGACCAACAGGTCGAAAGAGACATTTTCCACGCTCACTTTTGAGTGGATAGAATTATAGAGCCAATCCCAAGAACGATAAAATGAACTTGTCCTTTATGGTGGGAGCAAGGAATTTCTTACAACTTTTTTACTTTTATTAGCTTGATTTAATAAAATGAATTTAAATCAAATTAGGTTATGTAGGCTAAGTCATTGTCCAAGCATACCAGGTGCATTAACTAAGCTACTTGCTTTAGAGAGTGAAATCTGAGTTGGACTCTTTTAGGTACTTTCCGTATTAACAATCATGATAAAAAGAATGTCGTTGTGGTATATTTTGAACGCTGAACGTAATCCATAACAATTAATGTGAATACTTTTTTGGTTAAATGGAAGAAAATAACTTAGTTTCAAAGCTCTCAAATTTTCCGAGTTGCATACAAGTGCGTAATTTAGGTGGAACAAGGTCAAGCAAAAAGCATGATGCGCTTGATGATTTCAAAAGTAATTGTATCGTCACCACTTTAATTTTCTCTTTCTTGCAAAAGAAATTGATTGAGTTTAGTTTGCAACTGATCAATTTAAGGCAAGGCTATGCATGCCAAATGATTGATAAAAAGAATACTTGGGGTTTTTAGCCATTAAAAAAAGTATCACAAGGATAAATTCAGATAAATGAATGATGCTGTATATACTTACACTGGTCTACAAAAGTTAAGACCGAATAACCTGACAAATTGCAAGTGAATAGTATTGAATACTAAAACAAATGTGCTACATCATCTAGTATATTATTTTTGTAAATTGATGTTAATGGGTCAAACAATTTTCAAGACAGAAGTACAATAATAATATTAGTCGTAACGTTCTTTGCTGTTGCTAAGCCTGATGTGACTCAGATCAATTTTTGAGGGGAAAATGATGAAGTTCAGGACTATACTTGTTGAGGCAACAACCCCCTAAGATGTTCCATAAGGAGAACAAAATCTTGAGTTCAAATATATATCTATGTCTCTTATTTATATCACGACCTTCATAAAAATAACTTGATATATGCAGATTTTCACTAATATCTTGTTCATATTAAAAGGTTGATTATCTACTTTTTGAGGCCCTTTCTCGATTTTCTCCTTAAAATGTCCCTAATTATTCACTATAAGATAAGCATTAACTATATAATGGAACATAATTAAGATTTATCATCCACTAATTATAAACAAATTTTACTGCCTTTTTGCGTTTCCTTTCTTTCAATGATGTTCTTTATAAAGTTTGTTTGTGTTAATATCTTTTGGAAAATTGGTATAAATAGCCCATGAACTTTAACCTATTGTATAACGTCATCTCTAGCCAGCAATGCCATGTAGGACAACTAATGCTGACTGTGTGCACGTATTTTTCCAACCAAAATTGGTCAGAAAAATTATATTGACAAGTTGCCAAAAAGTTCAAGATTAGATTGGCAAAATTGAAAAGTTTAGGATTGTATTGGTTACCATATAATAAGTTTGATAATTTTTGTACAGTTATCCTTGCCAAAACCCCTCAAATAGGATTCAATAGTGATATCGATAGGACTTCACTCTTATCCCATTTTTTTCATTAACTTTAATATCAATAAAGTTTGAAGCAAATTACCACAACGTTCAACATCATTTAGGTGGAAGTGCAAAGAACATGCATGCAGATATTAGTGTCGGTGAGATTCAATAAAAGGCAGCGACAATTTTGGCATTACCAGATTGTGGTTTATCATTGTTAAAAGAAAGTTTCCATTAAAGGTGCATAAGATATTACCATTCTACATGACGTGGACTTTTGTTTTTTGTTTTTTTTTGGTAAAGGTAAGAATTTGTATTACTTTGTCAAGTGAAATATATAATAAAGATATAATCCTTACCAAAAAAAGAAATATATAATAAAGATATAACCCGGCACCACAAAACTTGCACTCATGATGACATTAGACAATGTTAGTTAAGAGTGTAAGGGTACCGTGGTGTCTAACTTCAAATAAAGTTGAAGGTCGATTCATTTGACCAAAAAGGGCTCAACCTAAATAGACCAACCCTAACTTGCAAAGATAGAAGGGTCCAATTCCCAGCCACGCTACATTCGTCTATTCCTGGAGTTATCCGAACTTGCTCAAAGGCCAAGGCCTTGTCTCTAACAATCTTTTTCAAATGCAACTTCATTGTCGGCACAAAAAACCCCCTGATTACTTAATATAGCGTTGTTCCTAACTTTCCATATCAAGTGGCAAAGGGCTCTTAATGCAAATCGAGAAAGATTTTGGTGGAAGCACTTCCTGTAAATGCACCTAACTGCCCAATTGATTGTTTCCATCCATGGTCTATTCTGCCATTCAAGATTACATTTAGCAGCCCAAAACATTGCCAGTTCACCAGTAATATATGTATTAACCGAGTCTGGCCTAAGGTTACAAAATATACACTTGGCATCGAGGATTCTTTGACATGATATCAAAAATACCTGGATAGGTAGCCTGTTGCGAGTCATCAACCACAAGGGGAATGGGTGATGTGGAGATATAGCACTATTCCAAATGAAAGAGTGCCATGACACAATATGACTTGTTGGCCTCATAACACTCCATGCTGAGGCTACTAAAAACATACTTAAGGAGTGACCCAGCCATCTAAAGCGGTCCGAGTAGTCTTGGAGGGTGGGAAGGGGTTCCTCCCAAGACGCCAAAGTATCGAGTACGTGGGACGATCGATTCTCACTTAGCCTTAGATCTGCAACAGAAACTTCTCTAGGATATCTAGAATGGCGTATATCTCTATTCGAGAATAAAACATGTAAAGGGCCCCTGAGATGCCAAGAGTCAAACCATAAAGACACCGACTTGTCGTCTCCAATTTGCCACTTGAATAGGTGGCGGACTTCTTGATGAAGATCCAAGATTTTTTTCCAAGACCACGAACAAGACGACGGCCTTTTTAAAGTCCAAAAATTCCTCTTCTTCAATAAGGTAGAGTGAATCCATTTACACCATAACAATTCTCTATCTGTAAAAATGATCCAAATGTGTTTAATCATCAGTGCTTTATTGCTTTCCTTAAGCCTGCGAATACCCAAGCCTCCTTCCTCCTTGGGAAGACAAACTTGTCTCCAGGCCACCTTAGCCCCTTCTATACAAGACCCGAGCCCTTCTAGAGGAACTAGCGAAGGATCTACTCAATTCAAACTGACACCGAACTAGGCAATATAAAGATATGCGCCTAATATACTTGAATGGCATGTAGGACTGACCTTATAAGTTGTAGGCGGCCTGCAAAAGAAGGAAATAGTTGCGTCCATGTCCTCACTCTCGCCATAATTGCATTTACTAGTGACGTACAATCACCTTTGCGTAATCTAGAAGCCAAAATAGGAATTCCAAGGTATTGAAAAGGAAGGTTGCCTTCGCGGTAACCCAAGATTGCCACAATGGAGTTTCAAAGGGTCCACGGGCCTCCTGAAATGAAAACTTTACTCTTGCTCATATTTGGTTCCAAACCACTCCATTCTAAGAAAGCCGTGATCGCATTTTTTCAAGAGAGATATGGACTCCGTATTTGCTTCACTGAATAGAAGGACATCATCCACGAAGAATAAGTGGGTCAACCTAGTAGGTTTGCATCTCCAGAAGTATTTGAAACTTGCTTTACTAGTATGAAGGTGAAGGATGCCCGAGAAAACTTCCATAACCATGGTGAAGAGATAAGGCACAATGGGTCCCTTAAGGCCCGTACTACTGGAAAAGAAACATGAAGTTCACCGTTAATAACAATAGAAAATGGCGGACACATATCAGAGTCCACCATCGTAACAGGGACACCAAACGCTGTAGGGTTAAGAAATGTCCAGTCACCGTGTCATAATTTCTTGAAGTCAACCTTAATTGCACATCTTGAGCAAGCATTATATTATCACTAATTCGGCGTCCCTTCACAAAGGCATTCTGGGAATCACTTACAAGAGAGGGAAAGGCAGATGCCAACCGGTTAGCTAGGATTTTGGTGATGACTTTGTAAATGGTATTACAACATGCAACATGCATGTAATCATTCACATTGGATGCATTTGGAACTTTTGGGACAAGGGTTATAATAATAGCATTAGTTTCTCGGAACAATCTCCCTGTCTTAAAGAAATCTCTGACTGCATTAATAACTGAAGGGTCCACAATATCCCAAGATTATTTGAAGAAATCCACATTGAAACCATCTGACCCCGGGGCTTTGCTTGTGGCTAGAGAGAATATGGTACTTCTGATTTCCTCTTTAGTAAGGGGACTAGAAAGAAACCGTACCTGGGCATCCTCCAACCTGTGATGGATGGAATCTCGAATATCATTGATGGAGGGACAACTTCGTTGGGCATTAGATGCAAAAAGGCTATCCAAATGAGAGAGAAAGCATCGTTTAACTTCACTTGGGTCGGATAGATAAACACCGTTACTATCCTCGATAGAGAGAATTCTATTAACCAGGTGTCTATTCTTGACCGAATGGTGGAAGAACTTCGTGTTTATGTCCCCTTCTTTAAGCCATTTTATCCTCCACTTTTGCCTATAGAATGATTCCTCTTGTGATCGGAGGGTAGAAAAGTTCTCAATGAATACTTTTTTTGACGTGGACTTTTGTTTATACAAGGAAATTTTTAAAAAGGTCTATGTATTTATTGATTGTAATAGAAATGGATTGAAAATTAAAGTTCATATGTGTTATAAAAAGGAAAATCAAAAGTTCAATATGATGTGTCAAGAGCATGAGGGCTATGTAGCACCGACACGGACACGCGACATGCGACACGACACGACACGACACGCTGACACGTCATCTCTCAAAAATAGAAAATTTCGATACGTTCTGACACGTTATATATTAAATCAATATTTTTATATATAAATACATAAATAACTAAATAATAATAATAATAAGAGCCTAGAATTAATCTATACTAAAAACATTAATCATACATTTGTTAATATCATTCATTGTTTTAATTTGACTAATTCAACTATATTTTATTGCAACAATCAATAACATTTGGAGGAAAAAAAAGTAATCCACATTCTACTATTGAATTTGAAATTTAACAATAAGAAAAAAAAATCAACATTCCGTCATCAAATATAACAAAAATTCATTCATCCACAATATCCTCTTCTTCTGAGAAAAAAACAGACTCCATCTCCGGCTCATCAAGTGAAATCTTGAGATGAGCAAAAAGATGAAATCTTGAGAGCAAAAGGTGAAACAACACCGGCGAGAGACTCACGATGAAATAAAAGAACGAGAGGTGCCTCGGGTGCGTGCGACTAAGAAGAATCCAGAAGTATTGAAAATTTGTTTTACCTTATATTATTATTATTATTATTATCATACATTTATATGAAGACCCCATAAGTATTGAAAATTTATAAATATAACCTCATGTGTGTCGGAGTCACGTGTCGAAATTTTCGACTCGCGTCGACTCGCGTGTCGGAAAGAGTTGACCGAATGTCGGATTTTCCAACACGTGTTGACCGAGTTTCATAGCGTGTCGGAGAGTGTCGGACACGTGTCGGAGTGTCGGAGAGTGTCGGACACGTGACACGAAGGGTTCCGGAGAGTGTCGGTGCTTCTTAGCATGAGGGATATGGGAACACATGATATAACTGCTAGTAAGAATCACACTCTGTTGAAAGCTTCCGATTTCAAGTACTCCTTTTTGAGGAAATATATCCACTAAATTACCAATGAGATTATCATAATTAATTAAGGAACCAAATAGAGAAAATGCAAAAGTTTGTTGAGCTTTGAAAATATAGTATGATAAACATGACCTGATTGCTCCTATGACGAAACATGACGAAATTACAGGCAGGTGTTGCCAACCCATAGCCATGTGGCCTAATCATGTTTTTTTATGGAACCCGATTAAGGTTCCAACTACTAGAGTCGACTGCTTATGCTAAAGATGCCCCATGGGGAATCCGAACTACTTTGTTGAGATATACTGTGTTTCATTTGGACAAAATCCTTTCACACACCATCGTTGTTAGGAACACATGTTTGATACATATAATTTTATTCTTTTTCTTACGAGCTTTCTATGGCATTATGAATAGCTTATGCCCATATATTAGATATTTTGATTTTTCCATGCTCTGACAATAAAAGTTACATTTACAAGTCTCTACAATCAAAGATAAAGGGAACATTAATATTTCTTCCTTTAGGACTTTAAATCTCAAGCACACAAGTAGGGGTGTGGAACTAGACTGGGTAAATCCGGTTCCCGGACCCGTCCACCCGGAAAACAGGGTCGGAAATAGGGTCAAATGCAAACAAGGTCGAGTACAGGGTCTAAAAAATTGGGAACCAATTATAATAAGGCCTGTACCTGACCCTGTTTGCCTTATTTAATCTTTTTTGTTTTGTTTTTAGATTTGAATTATTTTACCAATGACATTATCATTGGAAAATAAATTTCATTTTGTGGAAACTCCTATTTTGTGGTAAATAAATAGACTTTATTAAATTATAACTTTTGCATATGTCTCCAGATCATGATTTCTTGTTAATTTACTTTATATATGAATTTTAGATTTTTGTCAGACATTTTATATCACGTGGATTGGCTTGCCTAATTTCACTTTTAGATGAGGAGTTATGTTGATTTCACTTTGGGATGACTTATGCTTGTGCTAAAGATTTGTTAACCGTTTTAGACAAATGAAAAACTTCATGTAGTATTGTGGGAATGAGACTAATATTCGATCCATGTTTGTTGTTAATATATAGGATTTTTACTTTGCCTTATGATTTCGTTTATGATAATTTGCCTTGTGGATTCTTAGTTTTTTGTTTAGTCAAAAAGTTTATTTACTTATTAATTACAAATGCTTAATGTTTCAATATAAAATAGAAAAATTATGTTGTTTTCTCACGTATTAATATAAAATTCGAAGTCATATAGGATGGGCGGTTACAAAACAGATTCTAATATAAACAGGATTAACCCTGGAACCGAACCGGAAAAACAAGGTGGGTCAGGTACAGGGTCTAATACAAATAGAGTTGGATACATGGCCCGAAAAAAGGGAACTGCTTATAACAGGGTCGGATATAGGGTCCAGGTCTGGAACCTACCGACCCATGACCGATTACCCCTACACACAAGTGATGAGAGGAACTGAGAATTAACAGAACAAAATTTCTCCTCTGGGGGTTTCTACGTACGAAGCTGGCCTTAGTAAATTGAACCCTAATCAGGTTCCATTGGAGGACTTCATTTGGCTACATGGACACGAATTTGTAAATCTTGTGGACCGATTGCGGCAATTGAATGACGGGATGGGCCATCTGAAGGGAGTGGCAAGCTAGAGCTCATCCTAATATATCATCTTCGTTACTGATGGGCTGCTATTTAAAGGAGAACACATTTTGAAAAATGTAATATTACTATATGCATTTGTTGTGTTTCATTGAAATACTGGCAATGTCGTGTTTCTAGTATTAAACTTAAAAATGCAACAAATGTATGGATATTTTAACTTTGGTTCTTTGATAATAATCTCATTGATTTCGCCAATAAATTTCCTCGAAAAGTAGTATTTGAGTTTGAGTATGTTCATCTCAATGGGGAAAATAAAAACTTTGTGCTAAGGTCTCTTGTGCGGCGTTTATCTTTAAGGTCAGCTGTAAAGTTATAGTTTGGTTTGTAGTCTCAACTCTTCTTCGTTTTCGTCTTCGTCTTCATCTTCGTACGATGAAAGGCCCACAATGGTTCAGAATGGAAGTTCTCCATGGGCATTACTACTTGTACGATGAGAGATGATCATGTGTGGACGTCAAAGGCTATAAACTTGAAACGTGTTCGATTCTTGACGATTAAGATGAGAGGGAATACAAGAATGTCATCAATTACAAAATTAGATTGTCTAAGCAAAAATAGGTCAATCAATCTCCTCACAAATTTGAAATTCGTCATACATGAACTCCTTTGACGTTTGAGATCTCTCTCATTCATAGTGCTAGAGCACCTCACCACCGCTGCCGCTGCCGCTGCCGCAAATATTCTTCAGCTCAAGCCATTTCTTGATGCAGCGGGAGCAAAAGCAATGGCTGCAATCCAACTTAATGAGCCACCCTTTGATCAAGATAGGCATCCTGCAATGGTGGTAGCAAAAACGAGAGTATAATTAGCGTAGATACATTCTAATTAGCCTGGATTTGTCTTAAAAAATATGTAGGGATGAAAAATTTCACTGTGCTTCTTTTATCTCGATGTTCTGTCGTAATGAAGTGGCTCTTATCAATCCAATACAACATGTTCAGTCAAATTCAATATGTATTGAAACGTGAGTTGCATTGTTTAGGCATGCAATTTGTTGCCCTTTTTTCTGCGTTATATTTATTTGTTCTTTTGAACACCTTGCGTTTGTTTGGGAAAGTGATTTTCAGAAATTAGTTTTCTGGACTTTCATTTGTTTGGTTTGCTGAAAATGGCTATTCAATTTAAAATATTTTCCAATCAATGAAAACATTCATTCATAAAATTAAGGAAAGTGAACTTTTGATTTTTCCAGTGTCCCTTAGGATTAGGATAAAGAGGGTATTATTTGATTTATTCCATGTATTGGGTAGGTTTTGTCATATTCCACAAAATACATAAAAGAGATTTCTCTTTATTTTTGTGCCAGCGAGAATGTATGCCTGAATACTTGTTTGTGGATCAGTGAATTTGCATAGCCTATTGCTTGCTGCTCACTTAGGATCCCAAAAAGTTGTTGCTTAAATTGGATGGGCCTTCCTAACAACTGAAAAATATTTCAATTTCATGAATATAAAACTTAGAATTTCATCAAAGAAAGAAATTGCTCGATGAATATAAAAATAAGTTTTGAGATCGAGAGAGAGAGATTATCTACTGTTGAATAACTAATATCATCTTTGCGGGACAATTGCCAAATAAGTCCTAAACCTTCTGCTACTTTGCCAATTCAGTCCTAAACCTTTTTTTTATGCCAAATAAGTCCTAAATCTTTTGCAACTTTGCCGGTTAAGTCCTTCCGGTGGATTTTGGCCGGAAAATGCCTACGTGGCGATGACGTGGCACGCCGGTGACGATGTGGCGACGACGTGGCACTGACCGGACCTCAATTTTTTTTTCTTTTTTTTTCCCTTCATTTTCTTAGAAAAACAAGGAGGCCGGTGAGCTTCGGCGGCCGGCGACTCCAAAGGGCGGCCTCACCCTCGTCGGCCAAGGGCGGGGGGGGGGGGGGGGGGGGGGGGGCGACGGCGAGCTTGATGCAGCTCGCATTGAAGACCAGCTCTCTCGACCAAGAAGATCGGCCCGCATTCAAGCTCGACGAAACCTCTATCGATGAAGTTGCCGATTACCGATGAAGTTATGAAGACACATTGGAAGTTATGAATATATTATGCTCTTTACTAATTTTATAGTTTCAACATGCTTTAATGCTTTTAAGTTTCGAGATTTTGACTTCCTAGTTTCAACGCTCTGTCTTTATTTCTTTGACAATGGTCTGTCATTAATTCCTTTATAAGTCATCTAATTCCTTGTAAAGAGGCAAACGACTTTTGATTAATGAAAACTTTGCTTTATGCAAGTACCGTGAACCTTGCAGAGTTCATACCCTTGAAAACCTAGAAGAGTTTTCACTCCGTCCTTGAAGAGTCGGAGCTTTCAAAAAATCTGCACCTTTGAAAAGTTGCAGTCATCGATCTAGAAGAATCGGTGCTCTCTCAACTTCCTTGGAGGCCTAGAAGAGCAACCAACGAAGTCTCTATATTTTCCCGTTTTTTTTGTTCGTTATTTTCGTCCACTTCCACCCCATATTCGACCATCCTACAGTGCTCATTTCAGAAAACTCCAAAAAGAGAAGTTGTAGATCGAGAAGTCTTTGTTCTTTTGGCTTTGGAATCAGGTCAATCCGATCTGTATTGACAAAGATACAGCCATTCTCCTGAGCTTGCGCAGTGCTGAAATTTCTGTTCATCCTATTTCCCGTGCGCGAGTCACTCTCCCGATCCTATTGTTCGAGTAGCCCTACTTTGGGCTGCATCATTTGGTATCAGAGCTTTGGAGGAGAGGACAATGCCTCCAAGACAAGCTAGACGTCGTGGCGGCAGAACCATTCCTCTTGATGAAGTGCACACACTTGCTGAAAATTTGCAACAACGTATGCAACAACAAATTGACGAATTGACGCGAGAAGTTCAGCATTTGAGGGCTGAAGCAAATAATTCTCCACCCTGTTCCAGGACTGAAGATTCCCATGGTGACTCTTCCTCTTCAGAGAGAGAGTGTTCAACCTATTCATGGTCGGAGGCATGTTCGACATCGTTTACAACATATTCATGAGCCAGATTGGGAAAAGGAAATCAAGAAAGATGTTTCAGAATTTACAGGTACTGAGTCTCCTGATGAAATTGTTGATTGGCTAACACTTGTGAATGAGGTGTTTGAGCATCGAAATGTTCCGGAGAACCATCGAGTTGGGATCATTGCTATGCGATTCCGAGGCAAGGCGATTGCTTGGTGGAGACGAGAAAAACAAACTCGCCAAGCCGTTGGCAAAGCACCGATCATGTTGTGGAGAAAGATGGAGGCCAAGATTCGAAAATATTTCCTTCCCAAAGGATATAAAAGAGAGCTTTACCAACGGTACCAAAATCTAAAACAAGGTACGCGAACGGTGGACCAATACACCAATGAATTCAATGAGTTGGTGATTCGTAATAATATCCAGGACCCGGAAGAGGTGCTTGTGAACAAATACTTGAATGGTCTTCAATTTTATATTCAAGACGCCTTGGAAGTCCTTGACATCTGGGACTTAGGAGATGCACACCAACGGGCACTCAAAATGGAGCGCTCTCGTTCTCGGAGACAGCAATCAACTACCATGACAAGTCGGGCCACTAAGAGCACTACTAGCACTGCTAAAGTTGCTGAGACTACAACGCAATCTGCTAGTAAGCCTTCTATTCCACTCCATGTTTCGAAGCAACCTGCTATGTCCGAAATACGTTGCTATTCTTGTGGGGAGTTGGGTCATCGTGCTAGCAATTGTCGAATCAATAAGAATCGACCAGCCGGTAAAGCCTTCTTGGTGGATAATGATTCTGATGAGAATGCTGAGGATCCACTTGAAGAGGAGTTGAACAATGATGAAGAGGCTGCGGATGAAGAACAAATAGTCCATGCTGACACTGGCGAGCTTCTTATGGTGAGGAAAATTTTTCTTACTCCTCGCGATGACACTGGAGATAAGTGGCTGCGTACCAATATTTTTCATTCTGCTTGCACAATCATGGGAAAGGTGTGTCAATTAATTATTGACTCCAGTTGTTGTGAGAATATAATTTCTGAAGTAGCGGCAAACAAGCTGAAGTTGGAGTTAAAAACGCACCCTACGCCTTATAAAATGTCATGGCTAAAGAAAGGCGCCGAGGTAACATTTCAAAACGATGCCTTGTTAATCTGTCCATTGGTTCTGTCTATTATGACAAGATATGGTGTGATGTTTTGCCGATGGATGCTAGTCACATTATACTTGGTCGACCATGGCAATTCGATAGGAGAACTACGCATGATGGTTATAGAAATACATATTCTTTTGAATTTGGAGGCAAGAAGATTACGTTGGCTCCTAGTAGGGAACCTTTGAAAGCTCCTGTAGTTGAGAATTCCTCCTCTCCTACGTTGCTTACAATGAAGGATATGAAGGATGCTTTGAAAGGAGTTCGTATATTGTATGTTTTGCTTAATAAAACAGGTGAGAATAATGAAGTTGCCTCTGGCGTACCTCATCAAGTTCAACCTCTTTTGGAAGAGTTCAAGGATGTCTTCCCGATGGACTTACCCAATGGTCTCCCTCCTATGAGAGATATTCAGCATCAAATTGACTTGATGCCCGGAGCCTCTTTGCCGACTCTCGCTCATTACCGAATGAGTCCGACTGAACATGAGGAATTGCATCGACAAGTTGTGGAGTTACTGAATAAGGGTTTTATAAGGGAGAGCCTCAGTCCGTGTGCCGTTCCAGCTCTTTTGGTGCCTAAGAAAAATGGTACTTGGAGGATGTGTGTCGACAGTAGAGCGATCAACAAGATCACCATCAAGTATCGGTTTCCTATTCCTCGCCTTGATGATCTCTTAGATCAACTTTCTGGTGCAATTATATTCTCGAAGTTGGATTTGAAGAGTGGATATCATCAAATTAGAATCAAACCTGGAGACGAATGGAAGACATCATTCAAAACGAAAGATGGGCTATATGAATGGCTTGTCATGCCATTTGGATTGTCGAATGCACCATCGACATTCACGAGGTTTATGACTAAGGTATTGAAGCCTTTTCTGGGAAAGTTTGTTGTAGTTTATTTCGATGATATCTTGATTTTTAGCAAGTCCCCTGATGAGCACTTGCAGCACCTTCAAGAAGTATTATGTGTGTTGAGGCAAGAACGATTGTATGCGGCTCCCGACAAGTGCTATTTTATGGTACCACAAATCCTTTTCTTGGGGTTTCATATTTCAAACAATGGCATTTCGGTGGATGATTCTAAGATCAAGGTGGTTCGAGAATGGCCGACTCCAACAAATGTGCATGAAGTGCGAAGTTTTCATGGCCTCGCTTCGTTCTATCGACGATTTATTGCGCATTTTAGCACTATTGCAGCCCCACTCACTTCTTGCATGAAGAAAGGAGTTTTCGAATGGACGAATGCAGCTCAAAAAAGTTTTGAACAGCTCAAAGAAAAACAGAGCACAGCCCCGGTACTTGCATTGCCTAATTTTGATCTTGTTTTTGAAGTGCATTGTGATGCCTCAGGTACTGGCATAGGAGGAGTTCTAAGTCAAGGAGGTCGACCCATCGCCTTCTTTAGTGAAATGCTGAATGGTGCCAAACTTCGTTACAGCACCTATGATCTAGAATTTTACGCATTATTTCGCACTCTTGAATATTGGCGGCCATATCTTATTCATCGAGAGTTTATTTTATATACTGATCATGAAGCTCTCAAGTATATTTCTGGACAGAAAAAGCTTAACTCCAGGCGAGCAAAATGGGCTGAATACATCCAGGAGTTCACTTTCATTATTAAGCATAAGGCCGGAGCTCAGAATCAAGTTGCTGATGCCCTTAGTCGAAAGAAGAGCTTGCTCTCTACAATGCATTCTACTGTTCTTGGATTTGATTCTTTTCAAGAATTATATCAAGAAGACCCTTACTTTTCCAAGATCATTCTCGATGCACTTGAAAAGAAGCTTGCTGATTTTACTATATGTGATGGTTTTCTTTTCAAAAGAAACCGATTATGTGTGCCGGACTGTTCTCTTCGACAAAGGGTGATCGATGAAGTTCACCGTGAAGGACATTTTGGGCGTGACAAAACTATGCAACTCATCTCAGCCAAATACTTTTGGCCTCATTTGAAACGTGATGTACATCGACATGTGATGAGGTGTCGACGTTGCCAAATTGGAAAGGGACAAGCTACTAATGCTGGTCTTTATTTGCCCTTGCCGATTCCACATGCCCCATGGGAGGATATCTCTATGGACTTTGTCCTTGGACTACCACGCACAATCAGAGGTATGGATTCGATCTTTGTTGTTGTTGATCGATTTTCAAAAATGGCACATTTTATTCCATGTCGGAAAACTATGGATGCTTCGCGTATTGCCGACTTATTTTTCAAGGAAGTCTATAAGTTGCATGGCATTCCGAAGACCATTACTTCGGATCGGGATACAAAATTTCTTAGTCATTTTTGGAGACAACTGTGGAAGAATGTTGGTACTAAACTACAATATAGTACTGTGTTTCATCCCCAAACGGATGGACAAACGGAGGTCGTCAATCGAACATTGGGAAATCTATTGAGGACTTTGATCAATAATAATCCTCGCTCTTGGGAGACGCGGTTGTCACTTGGAGAATTTGCATATAATTGTGCTGAGAACCGTAGCACTGGATATAGTCCATTTATGATCGTATATGGACGACAACCAAACACTGCTCTTGATCTTGCACCAATTCCTTTTACTGAGAAGTCAAGTAGCAAAGTCGAAGATATTATTTCTCAAATGAGGACAACTCATGAAGATGTGCGCCAACGACTAGAGCGCAAAACTGAATCCTACAAAGCGGACATCGACAAGCAGCGACGTGAAGTTATCTTTGAACCCAGAGATTTTGTTTGGGCTTATTTGCCACCGGAACGGCATCCCGTTGGAAGTTATAACAAGCTTAGTGATCGCAAGCTTGGACCTCTCGAAGTTCTCGAGCGCATCAATCCTAATGCGTATCGATTAAATCTTCCTTCTCATATGAAGATTCACGATGTCTTCAACGTTCGCCATTTAACACCTTATGTGGGTGATTCTTCTGATGATGATGGCGAGAATTCGAGGACGAATTCTTTTAAAGATGGGGAGGATGATGCAGCTCGCATTGAAGACCAGCTCTCTCGACCAAGAAGATCGGCCCGCATTCAAGCTCGACGAAACCTCTATCGATGAAGTTGCCGATTACCGATGAAGTTATGAAGACACATTGGAAGTTATGAATATATTATGCTCTTTACTAATTTTATAGTTTCAACATGCTTTAATGCTTTTAAGTTTCGAGATTTTGACTTCCTAATTTCAACGCTCTGTCTTTATTTCTTTGACAATGGTCTGTCATTAATTCCTTTATAAGTCATCTAATTCCTTGTAAAGAGGCAGACGACTTTTGATTAATGAAAACTTTGCTTTATGCAAGTATCATGAACCTTGCAGAGTTCATACCCTTGAAAACCTAGAAGAGTTTTCACTCCGTCCTTGAAGAGTCGGAGCTTTAAAAAAATCTACACCTTTGAAAAGTTGCAGTCATCGATCTAGAAGAATCGATGCTCTCTCAACTACTCCAAAGGGCGGCCTCGCCCTCGCCGGCCAAGGGCGGGGGGGGGGGGGGGGGGGGGCAGGCCGCCGCCGGCCACGGGCGAGCTCCCCCCTGGACGGCCTTGCAGATCTGCAAGGGCAGGGCAAGCTCGCCCCGCCCAAGCCGGCCCTTGCCTGCCATGGGCAAGGGCCTCCCTCACCGCCCTCGCCCTTGCAGATCTACAGGGGCGAGCTTGCCCCTGCAGATCTGCAAGGCCGGCGCTAGCCTAGGCCGGCCCTTGCCGGCCACAGGGGTGAGGACGGCGGGGGAGGCGAGCTCGCCCTCGCCCTTGCAGATCTGCAAGGCCGTGCAGGGGGGAGCTCGTCCGTGGCCGGTGGCGGCCCTCGTCGGCCGCGGGCGAGGCGGCGGTGGCCTCCCCCCCTCGCCTTTGGAGGGCGAGGGCGGGGCCGCCCTTTGGAGTTGCCGGCAAGCTCCGGCGGAGCTTTGGGGCCGCCCTTGTTTTTCTAAGAAAATGAAGGAAAAAAAAAAGAAAAAAAATTGAGGTCCGATCAGCGCCACGTCGTCGCCACGTCGTCACCGACGAGGTCCGGCATGCCATGTCATCGCCACGTAGACATTTTCCGGCCAAAATCCGCCGGAAGGACTTAACCGGCAAAGTTGCAAAAGGTTTAGGACTTATTTGGCATAAAAAAAAGGTTTAGGACTAAATCGGCAAAGTAGCAAAAGGTTTGGGACTTATTTGGCAATTGTCCCTCATCTTTGCCCAATCTAATCACCATATATCCCCTTTGCATTATCAAGAACTCCTATATAGTCTAATTTTCATTTCATGTCTATAAAATTAGATCCCCCCACATATCAAAGGATTTAATTGCGTTCAATGTGATCTTGAGTTTGTTAGTCGATTTTTCCAGAATACCTCGGCGGATGGTGTTCATTACCTAGAAATTGGTAGGCCTTCATTCAAGTTAACATAATGTATCAGTAATTATCATCAATTTCATACATTCTCATTGTCAAAACAGACATGTAAGTATCTTCCTAATTAGGATACATAGTTTTTTTTTTCAATACCAACTTATTTTTTATTTTCGTTAATCATTTGGCACTAATATTACGTCATTTTTTTACGTCATTTTCTTTACCAAAAAACAAATATTACGTCATTTTTATCGGTGCATGCTACCATGTTGTTTCTATATACTGGCTTGAAGTTAAAATTAGAAACAACGAAACTGGAAATCCAAAAGTGTTAAATATATTTAAATAAAATGAAACTCAAACCCCCAATAAATCATTACATGAAATACTTCAAAGTTGAAAGATGCCTCATTCATAATTCAAAGCTTTCCTTTTGCAAAGTGGACACAAGTTCCTCAGCATGAGCCATTCTCGAATGCAGCCATGGTGAAAATAATGCCCACAATCTAATTTTCGGAGATTATCTTCCTCAATGTAGTCGTCCTGCAATAAATCCAATAAATTAAAAAAATACAATTTAGTAGCATATATATTTGATCATAGTTTAAATCTAGCTAAGACAATTACTTTGTGGACAACAAAATCTCAACTCTATCTTAATATATACTTGAGTAAGTAAAGCCATTCTCACCAGACAAATACAACAGGATTCAGCTTCGACATTAGATGTTGCCGAAGTTGAGGGTGGATATTGATGTGACCTTAGATGTGTGAAGATAGCTTCCTCACTCAATCCCGTGGACACATCTCCAATCTGTTCTTCGAGGTAATAAGAAAACATATGAGGAAACTGAAGTATCATATATACTTTCATTGTCAGCTAAATTATATAGATATAAATTATTGTCGATAATAATTTCCTTGAGCTGATTATTCGAAGAGACACATGTGATCATTATTAGGAAATTATTTTCTAAATCATTCATTTCTAGTGAAACAAACAAAATACTCAATAATTTTCTCAAGTAGATCGAAGATGGTTTTTTCTTTTTCACTTTTATTACTGATTTTTTCATTTAATTTTGATAGTAATAAAGGTTGAAGCAAATTAACTCAAGGTTTGGCATCATTTTGGTGGAAGTTTAGAACACATGCAAGAATGGTGGAATCTCCGGCAAGACACAATAAGAGGTGATGACAATTATGACATTGCTAGATTGTGGTAAATCATTGCCATGAAGAAAATCCCATTAAAGGTCTTTTACCTGATTCTACTAGACACGTCAATTCATATATTTTGTAAAATTCTCAAAAAGGAATATTAAATTGCATATTATCATGTTATGGCTTGTAAATTAAAGGTTATACCCAATATAGAAATGAGAATCACAAGTTCAATAAGTTGCAATTGTCTTTTAGCATAAAGAACGTGAAGTATATGGAATTGCATCACATAACTAGTAGTAAAAATCTCTCCTGATTTAAATGTCTTAATCTGAAACAATCTTTTTTGAGAAATATATTAGCAAAATTTCCGACGAGAATGTTATTATTAATTAAGAAACCAAATTGAGAATTAAGTGAACATTTGTTGAGTTTTCAAGTCCATGCTATAAGTGAGACCTAGTCGTCCGTAGAATGAAATAGGAATGCAAAAAAAAAAACAATAATATTACATTTTTCGGAGCATACCTCATGTGTTCTCATCCGAATGGTGGCCCACAGTGATGGAGACGATGTCTCTGGACGCCTTCTTGCTCGCCTCCACCCTCTGCTCGCCCATTCTAGCGTTTCGAATCTTGGAGGTGTAAATCAACCTGCTGGAGTTAGCGATCGATGGCCATTTGCTCTTGTTGAGCTTTCTGTAAATTCACTTTCTGCCTGATCAATTCTGCCGTCCTCTTGATTTTCCATTGTAGAGACGTGTAAATGTAAAATCTTTTGTCAGAGAATTAACATTAAAATACATGTATATGTATGTGGTTGTACATTGTTTATCATGCCAGAATAGCTCTTAAGATATGAGCCCAATATGTTGTTGACGAAATAGTGACAAGCTATATACTAAATCATAAGAAAAAGGATGAGATTAAGTTGTAAGCATAACAGATTTTCTCTAGGGAAGGAACAGCTTTTAGATTGTTTCTCTATGCATATATTAATCACGTTATGGATGCCGAAGCATACATTTGTCATCAAGTGGAAAATCAATCCACTAAGTGCGCAAAATTCCTTCTTTTGGTGATTTTACAATGTAATGACCATTTAGCGTTTGTAGTAATGAAATCTTAATCAATAGACAAGAGGGAATGCACTCCAAATTAGTAGGATATGTATCAAACAAAGTCTGTCTCTGTCGAGGGATGAGTTCCTACTTGAATTATTGGTGGGCTAAGTTGGAATGCAACCACTTTCGTAGTAGATACAAAGCAAGAAAAAATAATTCAAATGCAAGGAAATTTGCTTTCGATGCCTACACATTTGATTAAGTGATTTATCATAATTATATTAGCATGAAAAATTACTTATTGCAGTTGACCTTATATCGTAAAACTCATAAGTGACAGAAGCATCGAGGATTTCATGAAAATTTTGAAAATTTTTATTGACACAGAGGTATTCAATTGGATTCTTATTGATTATTCCAACCACTATGATCGATAAATTATATAAAAACTAGGGTGGATATCAATTAACAACTGAGAATTGCTCTATGGCTCATGTAAAATGAATGTTTTTCCAAATAGAGTCAACGTAATGGTTATATAAAGCTTCTAAAGAGTAAAGGTCTTCTCTTCAAACAGTTTTTGTCCATCAGATTGATTAAATAGTTATCAATTTAAATTATGTGGTGAAAAGATCAATTCACTTCATCTGATTTTGTTTTACTACTGATATCATGACAAAAATGCCCTTTAAGATCTTTATTATGAATTCAAAATAACAAACCTTAATAATGATAAGATTAAATGGTTAGAATAAACTTTAAAAGCATAGTAAGTGCCTGATTTAAAATAGCAAAAAAGAAGAAGAAGAAGATGAGAATATACTTACTTGATCTGAGAAGCATCGGCCTGAAGTAAATCTTGATCAAAATTGACCTACAAAAAATGGCCATTCAGGAAAACAAAATTATTGACAAAGGGAAATAGTTATTTGTAAAAGTAAAAGGTAACAAAATAATCATAGAATTATTAAAGGACAATAAATAAATAAATAAATATATATATATATATATAATCTAATACACATTTATATCGTCAAATGTATTGAGAATAAAAACTAAGGTCACTGATTGATCATTGCATTGACTACAAGAAATTAATCCTAAGAATTTGAACCTACACGCGTCTTGAAAATTAAATATAAAAATTTATGACTTCCAAATATTATAACTACTAGTAAAATATCTCATGGCCTCAGGGATGCAACAATCTATTAGATCATGTTGTTAGGCTTTGCCATGCAATTCTTTACACTTGAAATTGATGCTTCTCATACAATTTCTCTATCATCGAAAGCAAATTTGCAAAATACTTAAAAAAAAATTTTAATAGAAAAAGAGAAATTATATTGATCGTTACAAGTAACAATACTCTAATGAAAATCTAGATTAAAAATAATAATAAATCACTTGAATGAATATGTATCATCTTCCAAACACATATGAGATTTGAACAATGGAAAAAAAAAACCCATAGTGCACAAGTAGAAAAACTATATGCGTCATCAAATATGCTAAGGAGGAAAAAGGGATATGAAGGGAGAAAAAGAGATGAAGGGAGCACATGAAAAAGCACCTAGAAGATCTAGATCTATTTGAGAGTTGAAGAGAATGTTAAAGTAATTCACATAGAACAAGACAGAGATGAGATGATACCTAAGTGAAGATAAACTTGAAGATGACATGTGCGTAGTGTCTCTATTTATTTTTCCTTTCCTCATGCCTAATCGAGTAATTTCAAACTTACCATATTGGAGAGCTTTCTCATATAGGGCATCTCTTTTTAGTTGCCTAGAAATCCTAACTCCGATAGTCTTCTTACATTTGTATTTGTATTTCACTCTTGAAGTAGGCTTGTCTATTGAATTATTTTTTCTCTTGGTCTACTGTTTTCCCCCTCCCACAATATTTAAAGCGGTTTGATCTTAGCTAATCTTAATTTTTTCATAGATTCTCAAAGTAATCCGACAAAAGAGCACAAGATTTTTCAATATCACTCCTTGTAAACGGAAATAATTCTCTTATCTGTCGGAGACCGTATTAAGGTCCAGAATCTAGTGCAAGATTTGTAAATTAATTATGTACACGTTATCATATTATTAAGTGATATATGTAAGTTTATTGCTTTGACTTCTTAAAACATTGATTGATGGATCTTCTAACATAGTTATTTATTCACGGAATACTAGTTACCGCTGTGATTCCTTCATTATCATCTACTTATTTATTACTCTTTCTAGTTGGCAAACAGTTAACGATTATTTATATTTTCTCAATTTAAATTTTTTCGTTAGTGTTAGGCATATGATGCCAATATTTTTTCATCAACGACATAAGAATTCATATCGTTGTGGTGATTATTCCAAATTTCAATTTAGACACAAAAAATATGTTCAATTATGATGAGATTTAGCTACTAATTAAAGATGTTACTTTGCTTCATTTAGAAAAACTTCTGGAAATAACATGATAGTCAATGGTTCATATGAAGATGATTAATTGTCCTCATGAATTTTGGTTGATAACTATCTCACAATAAAAAAATTGCTGAAGAAAAAAAAAAGTTTGTGGATTCAAGATACCATACAAATCGATCTTTTCTTGGGCAACACATAAATATGTTACGATATACTCTTTTGCTCATTCTATGTAGGTCTTCTTTTGGGACAACTTGCTCACACATGCATACACACCCATATCCAGCAATAAATCTCATAACATATCTTCTTGCAGTCATTTTTCTTCATCAAGGCTAATGGGGTAAGTTCAAACTTGCTATATTCTATACATTCCTCAAATTATCTATAAACTTATCCGATTATATGACTAATTAAGTGCTAGCACAATCCAGTCATCAACTATTTTTAGGGCACCTAAGATCCATTTCTTTTATTCTTTTGTTGTCATATGTTTAATTCTATTTGCATTACAATTCTTTCCTTAATGCCTTCTTCAATCCCATTGTTTGAAATGCATTCTTTTAATAACTAATTTTTCACATTCCAAAGTGTAAAATTACGAGATAATAATTAGTATACACTCTTCTGTATATAAATTAATTTATGGCCAAAACCCTTTTGATTAGTATTTAACTTTTAAAGCTTCTAACATGTTCCTCATCTCTACCCCTCATTGTATGTACATTTGTTTCTTTATTATTAATAATTTAAATTGGAAATTAGAGATATTAATTCATTCTCTTTATTAAGTGCACATCTAAGAAAAATGATATGAAGGAAAAAACAATGTATAATAGATTATGTCACGTGTTATTTATATTTACAAAAAAAAAGCGTGTAGGCTAGTTTTTGAACGAAAAAAGAGGAAAAGAAATAAAAGTCTCCTCATCTTTAGCCTCAATAATAAATAACTTCTTTGAATGGCAAAGCACCAAAAAGGGAAGCTAAAAGGAACTCCAAATGTTATCCGCTTTCAAATTGTATGGATTGAGAGAAATCCTTGAAAGAAGTCTAGACTAGAAAGACATTCTTACCTGCCAGAAGAAACCCAAATTTGCTCTCTCCGCACTAGACCATTTCCAAACACCAACCTATAATCCCAACTCTCAATCTCCAAACACTAGAAGCCTTTTACAAAATTACTTGATATTAAATCTTGACAAATGCCACCGAACCACCTCCGGCCAGTTTCTTCAGCATTATTGCCTTCAACCCTATTTCCCCTCTCTATGTCCGGATTGGTCACTTGTTTTCTTGTCAAGAGCATATAGTAGAAGCCCAATACATTTCATTAGGAAAGATCGCCAAGAGAGAACCTAAGTCCAAGCCTATTAATATATCCAGTTAAATCTAGGTCTATTCAAAAGCTTAAACTAATGAGCAATATGTAACTATAACATATTAATTATTTTGCACCACGTCATGTTTGTGATATAAGATTTCTCTAACAAGGCACACATGTGCATCCTAACATTTCTTTTTACTTTTGGGTTGACTTGCTCTCGTTTGCCTCTCAGATATTACATGGACTACTTCAAAGTTGAAATCTGCTTGCATCATTCTAAAGTAAGAGCTTTCTTTCGCAAAATGGACAAGAATTCCTCGGCATGAGTTATTTCTCAATGCAACCATAGTAAAAGTAATGCCCACAATCCAACTTTCCAAGGTCTCTTCATCAACGTGGTCAATTTGCATTTACTTTTGCAAAATAAAAAGAACAATTTAATAGTGCATATATATTCATAGTCTAAAGTTAGCTAAGATAATTACTTATGGACAAATAAAAAAACTTCTTCTTTAATTCTATCTTCCTGTGATGTTGAGTAAATGAACTGGTTCTTCCTAGACAAATACAAGGTGTTTCGGCTTCGACATTAGGTTTTGTCGAACTTGAGGGTTAATACTTTTGCGACCTTAGATGTGTGAAAATGGCTTCCTCCATCAATCCTAGTTCTTCAAGGTGGAGCATTTCCTCATAAGAAAACACAAGAGGGAAACCTAAGTATTTCATTATCGCTTTTTTGTTAACTAAATTATTCCGTAAAGTATGGAAAACACGGTTGGCTTAGGGGCTGAGAAAGTTGCAACTACATCACCCTTGATCTTGGTCCGTGTCTACATTACGTGCCTATCATGCATCTTGAATTATAACAACTCTAATAATAAGATTTTTCAGTATTGGCGAGAGAAATAAAACTTGAATATCATCATCATTAAATTTCTATTTTCTGCATCATCTGATCACACGTGTCATCCGTGTCAAGATGAATTAGCAAGTCGTCATATGCATCTTCCATGCTTGATGTGAATTAGTAATTCCAAAATTCTTCATCAATTTGCACCTGTTACACTAGATATAGCTTCTTATTTATATCTCAATTTAAAGTGAATATATTAAAATACATCAATTTATACTACAACAAGGACTGTAAATCAATCCCAGGCCCCAACGTTGTTAAACTTTGAGAGCTATTTCTTTTATTTGCTGGCTAGATGGAATAATTGTCCTCAGAAATCTCATTGAAATGATTTGAAGATAACAATAATTATTACTGAAAAACATCTATATTCAGAGTAAAACTCGAGACGCCAAAGGATGAAATGTTTGGAGTCATACAAGATCAAAGTTGCTATTGTAGTTCATAGTAATATAAAAGTTATTATGCATATAATAAGTAAGGCCAACAAAATAATTCCGGAAATGGGAAAATTCTCCAAATAGTTTAAACTATTGTAGAACAGTCAATTTAGTAACAAACTTTTTAATTTTCCCAATTTACTCCCATGCTTTTGGATGATTTGCTAATGTAGTCATCTCGGTTGGCCGAGTAATAATCACGTGAAGACTCAGTTAACACTAGCCAACCTACGTGGCATGACCATAGCCACCATTAATGCGAATTTTTTTTACTATTATCTAAAAAAAACTTCATAATTTTTCCCTTTCCTTTCTTTTTTTCTTTTTTCTATTTTTTCTTGCAAGGGCGGCCCATTCCATCTTGCTTAAGCTCTCTCTCTCTCTCTCTCTCTCTCTCTCTCTCTCTCTCTCTCTCTCTGACATAATCATCGACAAATGACCATCTGCATGGCCATGTGTTCTAAGGGCCTCGCTTGAATTACCTAAGAATACATTTTCTATAGGTGTAAACTCAGCCTTGGCAGCTCAAGGAAATTGTGGCGGCGGTCGAAGTGGTGGCGGCGGCAACCGTAGTTCTGTTAGAGGCCAACCACCCCTTGCTAGCAACACTTATAGTGACATAGGGGTTCATACCGTTTTTGTTCGGACTTATCGTTACTGTGGTTCACCTAGACATATTCAGAGATTCTATTATAAACTTCATGGAAGGCCCTCTCAACAGGCTACAACTAATGTAGCTAACGCAGTAGAATCTAATGCCTCTTCACAATCCGTTGTGGGAGGAAAGTTGATGAGAAAGTTGGAGGAGGAATTTACTAGGTACAATCAACTTCGGATTTCCCAGTCGATTTCACAGTCCTCCTCCACGGCTACTTTTGTTTAGATAGGTAATGCAAAAGCGTGTCTTTCTTCTGCCTCTCGTACCGGGGTTATTTAATCAGGTGCTACAGATCATATGACTGGAATCTCATATATCTTTTCTGACTTTCATGAGTCTATGTCTAATGTTACATTAGTTGATGGTTCTCTATCCACATTGAAGGGAATAGGCACAGTTCCCCTAACATCCTCCATCTCTTTACCTTCAATCATGTAACTCCCTAGTTATTCCATTCAACCTTATGCCTGTCAATTAGCTTACCAAAGCATATAATTGTTCCGGAACTTTCTATCTCGATTTCTATTTTTTCAGGACTTGAAGACGATGAAGATGATTGGTAAAACACATGTGTCAGCGGGGCTATAGTTGCTTGATGATACTACAAGTGTTGTTTGTTCCGTAGCTTTCCCACATTAGATCCATTGTCGTTTGGGACACCTATCATTGAAAGTTTAAAGAAGTTAGATCCACAGTTTTAGCCTTTATCAAGTCTTGAGTGTGAGTCATGTCAGATTGAGAAATTGCACCGTGTTAGTTATCGTCCAAGAGTTAATAAATAGGCTTCTCAGCCGTTGTGTCAGTTCATTATGATAAATAGGGTCATTGTCCTACTCTTTTTAAGTTGGGTTTCAAGTACTTCATTACTTTTGTAAACCCACTTGGCTTATATCTAATGAAAAGTCATTCTGAGTTATTTCCTATATTTTGTGCATTTGTTAACGAAGTACATACTCAATTTTCAGCTCACGTTCATATTCTTCAAAGTGATAATGCTAAAGCATATTTTTCTAATCATTTTTCTGAATTTATGACCAACAGGGCATCCTTCATCAATCTTCTTGTTCTGATACACCACAACAAAATGGTGTCGCCAAACGGAAGAATCATTACTTAATAAAATTTTCTCGATTATTGATGTTTGAAATGAAGGCAGACACAAATCTTTTTGGGTTGAAGCTATCATGACCGCATACTATCTTATTAATTGCATGCCGTGCTCTATTCTTAAGGGTACGACACCACACTCTCTTCTTTTTCCTTAAGAATCCTTGTTTCATTTACCACCTCGTATATTTGGTTTTGTCTATTATATTCGTGACCACCGTTCAAGGCTTTCCAAACTAAACCCTCGGTCTCTTAAATGCATTTTTGTGGAGTATTTTCATACACAAAAGGGATATGGTTGTTAGTCCTTCTTTGCATAAGCACTTCAGCACTGCAGATGTTTTCTTTTTTTTAATCGACTATTTAATCTGATGAACCAATTGTTAATCAATCTTTGCATAAGTATTTCACCACTGGAGATGTTTCCTTTTTTGAGTTGACCATTTATTCTATGAACCAATGGAGCCACCTACAATCGATGATAATTCTTTTACATATGTCATTATGAAACCCACTTTGGATTCTCCTCCAATTTCTCCACTAGTTCAGCATGTATACAATAGACATCATCATCAACATGTGAAGCCCCCTACAGATGTACATCTGCCTTCGTTTTTTTTTTCTATCCTCTAAGTCTGAGGTAAGCTTATCACATACTGATCTTGATATCCCTATTTCTCATCGCAAAGGGGTTCGCAGTTGGACCCAACACCCTATTGTATAGTTTGTCACCTATTCTGGCATGTCTTCTTCTTTTTGAGGTAGTCTAGACAGTATGATAAACATCCTACTCCTAAAACTATTGCTGAAGTAATATCTAGTCAAGGCTAGAGGATAGCTGTGGAGGAGGAACTAATGGCACTTGACCAAAACAAGACTTGGGATCTTGTTCATCTACCTAAAGGAAAAATTACTATTGGATGTAAATGGGTGTTCATTGTTAAGGTTAATCCTGATGGTTTCCTTGCTCGCCTTAGGGCCAGATTGGTTGCTAAAGGTTATGCATAAGTTTATGGTATTGATTATGGTGATACTTTCTCTCCACTGGCTAAGAGGACCTATGTTTGTATTTTACTTTCGTTGGCTGCTTCTACTTATTGGTCTCTTTTTCAGCTTGATGTTAAAAATGCATTTCTTAGTGATTTAAATGAAGACGTTTAAGGGTTTGTTGCTCAGGGGGAGAGTCTGGTCATGTTTCTTGTTTGAAAAAATCTTTATATGTTTTGAAGCAATTTCCTAAAGCCTAGTATGGGAATTTCACAGAAGTGATGCTCCAGTTTGGATTGTTTAGATGTAGTGGAGATCATTCTATGTTTTACCGAGTTTTAGGAGCTAGTCGGATATTTCTTATAGTTTTTGTGGATGATATCGTCATAATTGAAGATGATTCTACAAAGATTGATGAATTAAAACTGCATTTGTAATAACAGTATCAAACAAATGATTTAGGACGACTTAGATATTTTTGGGTATCGAAGTGGTACAGGCAAATAAAGGTATCCATATCTTACAACATAAATATATGTTGGATTTACTTAGAGAAACGGGTTTGCTAGGAGCAAAACGCCTAGATACAACAATGGAAGTTGGCTCAAAATTAATGGCAGAGGAAGGCGAATTATTGAATGATCTAGAACGGTATTGAAGGCTTGTTGGAAAATTGAATTATATGACCGTCACTCTACTTGATATTTCATTTCTGTGAGTGTTGCGAGTCAATTTATGTCTTCTCCTCATACCTTTCATTGGGATGTTGTAGTCAGAATTTTCATATACTTGAAGAAAACTCCAAGTCGTGGTCTTTTCTTCGGTGATCATGGTCATAGAGGAGTGGAAGCATTTTCGGATGCTGATTGAGCTGGGTCTCCTACATATAGAAGGTCTATATCAGATTACCGCAATTTTGTGGGAGGAAACCTGGCATCTTGGAAGAGTAAGAAGCAACGTGTTGCGGCCACATCCAATGCAGAATCATAATACAGAGCTATGACTCAAGCTACTTGTGAATTAATTTGGTTACGTCAGCTATTAGTTGAACTTGGATTCGAAGATCTTGTGCCAATGAAGCCGTAGTGTGATAATCAGGCAGCAATCCATATTTATTCAAATCCAATATTCTATGAGCATACCAAGCATATTGAAGTTGATTGTCACTTTATCCGTGAGAAGCAGACTAGAGTTATTTCTACTAGCAATGTTAGGACCAGTGAGCAACTAGCTGATATTTTTACCAAGTCTTTAGGGAGTTGTAAGGTTGAGTATAATAAGTTAGGCATGCTTGATGTATATGATCTAACTTGAGGGGGAGTGTTAAAGTATGATGGTTATTATGTTCATTAACATTGATAGGACTATTATGGTCATTAAGTGTTATTCAATAATAAAAGTGTGAGACGTGAAAAACCCTAATCAGTTTTTCATGTATTGTTTCTTTTCTATCAATTTCTACATGACTCTCTTTTCCTCTTTTACATTAATTTCTACAAATACCATCAAAGCCATCCAATTTATAAGGTGCCTGGTTACCTAAAGTTTCAAATGAGGGACAATTGCCGATTCAGTCCTAAACCTTTTGCTACTTTGCCGATTCAGTCCTAAACCTTTTTTTTTATGCCAGAAATAAGTCCTAAACCTTTTGCAACTTTGCCGGTTAAGTCCTTCCGGCGGATTTTGGCCGGAAAATGCCTACGTGGCGATGACGTGGCTCGCGGGACCTCGCCGATGACAACGTGGCACTGACCGGACCTGAAATTTTTCTTTTTTTTTTTCCTTCATTTTCTTAGAAAAATAAGGAGGCCGGCGAGCTCCGGCGATCGGTGGAGCTCGCCGGCGACTCCAAAGGGTGGCCCCACCCTTGCCTGCCAAGAGCGAGGGGGGGGGGGGGAGGCCGCCGCCGCCTCGCCCGTGGCCGGCAAGGGCCGCCGCCGCCCACGGGCAAGCTCCCCCCTGCAAGGCCTTGCAAGGGCCAGGGCGAGCTCGCCCCTGTGGCCGGCGAAGGCCGGGAGAGGCTCGCCTCGCCCAGATCTGGGCGGGGCGAGGTCGCCCAGCTGCCTCCGGCCGGTGAGGGCCGAGCTCGCCCAGCCCCGCCGGCATCCAGATCTGGACGCCGGCGGGGCTGGGGGCATGGCCGCCGCCCCACCGTTGATGGGGCGGTGGCCATAGGTGGAGGGCTCCGGCCCTCCCCCTTTTTTATTTTATTTTTTGAATTTTTGGAATTTTTTGGAATTTTTTTAATTTTTTTTGTGCCACGTCGTCACAGGCGCCTGCGTTTCGTCCGCCACGTCGTCGCCACGTATGCATTTTCTAGCCAAAATCCTCCAGAAGGACTTAAATGACAAAGTTGAGAAAGGTTTAGGACTGATTTGGCATAAAAAAAAAGGTTTAGGACTGAATCGGCAAAGTAGCAAAAGGTTTAGGACTTATTTGGCAATTGTCCCTTTCAAATGCGCTGCACTGAATGCCATTCTGAACCATCATGAATCATGAAACTTCTTGATTTTGCCTTGACAATCGTATTTCATAATAAGAATATATTACGTACAGACTTTTCTACATACCCCTATCCATCGCTAACAATGTGGGTCGTTAGGTAATTGCTACAAATAAAAAATAGTTGACACTATTTATCTTTGAAAATTTGACCTTAAGATTTCATATGTTTACCATCCACAAAATCGTGATCGGTTTTGATTTATGATAAAAGCCCAAAATAAAGAAAGTAACACTAATTAGATCATAACTATATGCACTCTTCATTAAAAATGGGGACAATTGCCATTTAAGTTCTAAACCTTTTGCTACTTTGCCGATTGAGTCCTAAACCTATTTTTATGCCAAATAAGTCCTAAACCTTTTACAACTTTACTGATTAAGTCTTTCCGGCGAATTTTGGCCGAAAAAAGCTGACGTTGCGACGACGTGGCGCACCGGAGCTCGCTGGCGACGACGTGGCGATATATTTATTTTTTCTTTATTTTTTCTATTTTTCTCTCTCTTTTTTCGTTGGCCGGCGAGCTTCGGCGGCCGACGGAGCTCGTCGGCCACTCCGGAGGGTTGCTGGCCACGGGCGAGGACCGTAGGGGGTCCCCAACCCCTGCGGCCCTCGCCGGTGGCTGGCGAGGGCTTGGCGAGGCAGCCCTCGCCCAGATCTGGGCGGGGTTGCCTCAGCCGAGCGAGGGCCGTGGAGGCCTCCCCCAGCCCCCGCGGCCCTCGCCTGTGGCCGGTGAGGGCTGGGCCAAGCCAGCCTCACCCAGATCTGGGCGAGGCAGCCCTCGACTCGCCGGCGGAGGGTTGGGCGAGGAGCCGAGCTCCTCAGCTCCTGCATATCTGCAGGGGAGCTGAGGAGCTCCTCGCCCAGATCTGCTGGGCGAGGAGTATCCTGTGGGCGAGGAGCTCCTCGCCCAGCCAGATCTAGACGAGGAGCAGAGCTCCTCGGCTCCTGCAGATCTGCATCTGCAAGGGAGCCGAGGAGCTATGCTCCTTGCCTAGCAGATCTGGGCGAGGAGCTCCTCGGCTCCCCTGCAGATCTGCATCTGCAGGAGCCAAGGAGCTCTGCTCGCGGCTGGGGCTTGGCCGCCTCCGCCGTGGCCGTCAAGTCTTCAAACGGCAGCTAGGGAGGAGGAAGGAGGAAGATGATGAACAGTGTCGGAGTTTAGCCAAAACGATGTAGTTTTGGCCATGTCGTCGCCACGTAAGCATTTTCCGGCCTAAATCCGCCGGAAGGACTTAATCGGCAAAGTTGTAAAAGGTTTAGGACTTATTTGGCATAAAAAAAGGTTTAGGACTAAATCGGCAAAGTAGATAAAGGTTTAAGACTCAATCGGCAATTGTCCCTTAAAAATGATACGCATCAACACATTTTGGTTTTTGCCAACGGAGCCAACCGCGAGAATGGTAAAATAAACTTTAGTTTTATTGCGGGAAAATGGTAAATTTTGCATTATTCTTATTATATGATTGGCTTCATATAATAAGATTTTCTAAATTATATTTGGCTATTTTTGGAGACTAGATCTTTTTCCGAGCATACCATGTGCTGAACGTGGAGTAATATAGCTTGCCATTTTCCAATATTAGGGTGCATTAACTAAGTTACTCGGGAGTGAAACTGAGTTGGAAATCTTAGGTACTTTCTACATTATCAACCATTTGTATTAAGCATGACAATCCGAACAAAGAAGAAAATCAATTACGACGTACAGAAAAATGCCATTATTGTATTCTTTATGCTTGAGCGCAATCCATTACAATTTATGTAAATAACTAATGTGGACGGAAGAGAACATTGTAGTTTCAAAACACCCATAGCTGTCCCAATTACATATATATGCGAAGTTTAGGTGGAACGAAATTCAAGGAAAAAGTCCAATTCGCTTCGCCGTTTTGAAAGTACAAGTATTTTTAAAAATTATTATTATAATTTGCATCGCTATCACTTAGTTTTTTCCCAGAATAATATAGATCGAGTTTAGTTTGCAACTGGTTAATTCAAGTTTAGGCAATGCTTTTCAAATGATTAGTCGAAAAATGCTTGGGTTTCTTAGTGTACTCGAAAAAGTATCGGATGGAAAATTTCAAAGGAATGAGTAATGCTTTATAATTTGACACTAGTCTACAAAAGTATAGGACGCTGAACTTGACAAATTACAAGTAGATCGCATTCAGTATGAATATATTTATATATGGTACATCATTCAATGTATAGTTTTTGTAGGTCAATCTTTATATGTAGAATATTATGAAGAGATAACCACAATAATGGTATCCGATGTAGTGTTTTTCGTAGTTGGTAACATCATATGTGACCGGGATCAATCCGATGTCAAGCCAACAATGCCCTAAATTTTACTACATATCTAGTTCTCTAATTTCTGTGGCGTATCCAAAAATAACTTGATGTGGTAAATTATTTACTAATATCTTGCAAATATAAAAAGAAGGATTTCCTCCTTTGTAATTCATCGCTCTTGATATCCGATGTAGTGTTTTTCGTAGTTGCTAACATCATATGTGAGCGGGATCGATCCGATGTCAAGCCAACAATGCCCTAAATTTTACTACATATCTAATTCTCTAATTTCTGTGGTGTATCCAAAAATAACTTGATATGGTAAATTATTTACTAATATCTTGCAAATATAAAAAGAAGGATTTCCTCCTTTGTAATTCATCGCTCTTGATTTTCTTCTTAAAATGCCTGGGACTATTCACTATCAAATAAGCATAAATTAATGCGACATGATTAAGATTTATCATTCCTAATACCGAAACACTATCAACCGCCTTCCTTTTCCGTTTCTTTCACGATTGTACCTTTTATATAGTATGTTTGACATTTTTCAATGCTAATTCGCGCTAATTTAAACATGCACGAATTCTAGTGCTAATTATCTACATGAGAACTTGCTTCCTAGATCCTATTTAATATATAACACGCAGTAAATTTCATTCACATTTGAATTTGTAAAAATAAGAGTCCATGATCCATACCACATGATAATATCTGGATTCGATTTTTAGCAAATGATAAAACGCGAGATTTTACCGAATAGCAAAATTAATAGCTTCAACTAGGGAGATCAAAATGGGTCATCAATTCATATCTTAATCAGATTGTATCTGAGTGGATTATAAATGGATCACATGAAATTTCAAATATAAAAAACTCGGCAAGGATCATTTTCGGTTTGTAATATACAGACTTTTAATCCATTTGATCAACATAGTAAAGTTAACAAAACATATAAATGAAGCATACAAGTTTTTTCGCTTCCGCTGTTTCTAACGAGATGTAGCCATACGCTCACTTACTCACCCAGGCAGCTTCTTCACGACCCCACCATAATGAGCAGATCAGTTTAGAAACACACCTTCCATCTGCTTTCCTCTGTCTGATCACTCCAATAGGTCCTCAACCGATTCCTCGTCATCTGACATAATATTCACGGTAGCCTCTATTTCATCTCCCGGCTGAAGATCCGCACTAAGAGCCAGCACCACTTCAACTTCAGGTAACTCTATGTTGACCCTTCCAGATCCTTCAGCTTGAAGTGCCGTCTGCTCAGCTGGTAGCAGGCCGCTTGAGCTGGAATGGGTGTTTGCAGCACGCATCATGGCACGCACTGGTGGGGATGGTAAATTCCTCAACTGCTCCACAGGAGCTGCACCAGCTAAGCGTCCAAATGGGCTCCCACCACTGGGTCTCCCAAGGACAGTGTAACCAATTACAGAATTAGATCATCACCTTTGAGTTGTGAGTTGATAATATTTTTTACCAACAAAATCATGCTGAGAAAAAAAAAAAAAGGAGGGAGGGCAGTAATACAGGAGTGCTACTTAAGTACAGGATCTGTTCTTCACCATAAATATGTCAGTAGCTACCAAGAAACAGTGGAGCATTGACAGGATGAGGAGAAGATGCCAGCACAGAATAAGAGAAAGACCAACTATTACCAATCAACAACGATAAACGTTTACCTGCTGCTGAAAATGGGCTCCCCCGAGAATGCAACATTTGGTGCTCCATGTTCAACAGGTTGGATGCTGCTCATCCCGTGGGGATACGGATGATAGTGTTCATTGAGGCCAACATTACCCTGAAATGGATATCCCATATTTGGCCTTCTGTTGACACCAAGACGAAGATGAGTGATCCTTGTCAGATGAGATGATGCTGAGGTATGATCACTAGAAAAATCGACTGAACCCATCGTCATATGGGCCTGTTCTCTATGACGATGTTGAGAGAGGTAGGGGTGTCTGATAGGACCGCCATCTGAAAATATGACACTTGATTAAGTATCCCACTAAAGGTAGCGCACTCATCAGCAGAGGGACTATCAGAACTTACTTCCATGCGATAGAGATCCACTGAACCTGCAAGCAGTAAAAACTATTGTAAGTGGCAAGGAGAGAACACCATAAAAGGAAGATGACTTTTAAAGCAAAGAAACTGTTGACTGTAGCAAGGTAGCCTAATTCAATTGGCTAAATGATGATGGTTATTCTTTTAGTTCTCGAAACCAGTGCATGGACACATCGTACTATTTTGTTAGTTGCAAATGACTAGTCTGAAACCAAAAGGTGAAAACCCAAAAAAATAGTCCGAGACACCGCGGATCAAGTTTGCCAGAAGCATGCAGGTTGAGAACTAAGCAATGTTTTCCGTACAAAACAATCATAATATAGAATGAAGTCAGTGCAAATACAGGCTATATTTCAGTCACCCCATGATCAAGATTGATGACTACGCATTGATCACATCATACACACCACATGTGTCCTCCTGAACTCCTAACAAGTATATCTAGGAAGTGATGCTGCATTTCTGATGTTCTTTCTCTTAATTTGCAACCACTTACTTCTTCTTCTGGCAACAGACAATATGTCCTTTTCTTTTGCAACTACTTACTTCAAAGAGAACTTTTAACAGCTTTATCTGCATTTCATTTGGCAAAATACGACACCACTGTGATAAGAGAGCCAATAAAAGGTGAAAAATAAAGCAAAAAAACAAGAAGAACATCCGTTACTTATAGCAGTCTTGCCACCTATATTTACTTCATTTCGTCTGCATATCGACCCTTTTTCTTTTGTATGTTGATGAAGAACGCTAGACTTAAACATCCGTATGTATTTTTGCATAATCTGATGCATCCTCTTATAAAGACCTTGATAACCATGTAAATGTAATGTAACGAATAGTAATGACCTAAAAGGGACTTTTTTCCAGTCAAATTTTCCTAAGACATTGACAGGCCATTATCTAAACAAGCATCCTAGACAAGGATATTTCTTACTTCACAAAAGAGTTCAGATTGCGATCAGCAAAGCTGCAAACTTATGTGGTTTCTGTAGGAGGGAAAACAAGATCCCAAGCCAACAAATTTGCTATCCGCCTAGCATTAGGATGGCATTCATTCGAAGGTTACAATGTGGAAATTGCTCCTCTGATATAAATTCTATGCTGAATTGTATCCTAGAGAGAACCATTATTTATGGCATGAGATTCAAATCCATTCAAGAGCCTGGACCTATCAAATACAAGACAGCCGTGAATTCACTACCCACACCACCATAAGACCCCGCTGTAAAATCTTTTTTTTTTTTGGTAAAGAGACCCCGCTGTAAAATCCATCCAGAGACAGGACAATAACTAAGAATCTTCTATAACTTTTCTGCAGAATAGGTGAGAACTATTGAAAAGGTTCCTATTAGACCTCACAACCTGACAGCAATCAGACAACTTTATGAAGAATTCAGACACAAAAGATTCATGTTCTTGGCCATAATAAACTCACAATGTATCTGGAAATGATGATGCACCCAACTGGCTTTCTATGGAAACTCGAGAAACTTAAATTAGGAGGAAAAATGACGAACATCTGCTAATGCATCAAGTGTTAACAAATTATACTCCAAAAGATCTTAAAACTCGATAATAGTATCTGATGATCACATAAATCAGAGTACCAGAACCGAACACGTAGCTACACTCAGTACGAGCCAGATGGATATCTCCGTCATTACAAATCCAATATCTAGTAATTCCTCATGTTCTCTTTTTTTTTTTTTTTGTGAGGATCATCAAGATAAGCAGTAATAGTATACCGGGTACAGAAAATTGATAATTGGAGAAACTGATTGCTTTAAGAAAGTAATGAGCCAAAGAAGGAAGCTCAAAGTCTATGTAACGCTCGTATTTATCATGTAACCGAAATTTGACATTTAAGGGAAAGAAAATTAACAATGAAGCTTCCACAAAAACATGAAGGCGATAGCAAACGTAAATCGGAAAAACAAGCATTCTCTTATTACAGACATGGCAAAAGTTAACATTCTGCAAGTTCAAAGAAAATCCACACTTACCATCCCTGATCAAGGCCCCAGTAAATTCCAGATGGTGACTGCTGCACAAACCAACAAATTATCCAACTTGAGAAAGCAACCATCCATTAAATAATGTCATGGTATGATGGTACAATTATCATCCAAGAGTAAAATCAATGGAGGACAAGCTGAAGCACAGTTATAGAGGCAAGAGTGCTGTTGCAAGACAGACAAAAATCATCATACTATGATCAAACTAACGGCACAACAAAATACAGAGATCATCACTAAATCAAAGAGCTTCCATGAACAAAGGTATAATGAGAAAGTAAAGCAAGAGGCAGCAGTCAATTTAACTTAGATTGAAATCTACAGCAGCTACATAAGCCTATTATCATCTCAATTGTCAATGATGCAGGTTCTTTTATGGCTTCCAGGCCACTCCCGCTATTATAATACATGGGAAAAACATTATACTGTTACTGATTGACCGCTTCTGGAGAAGTACTCCAGCCTGCCTCTCTTATACCTAATGAACAAATATTTTTATGACTCGTTGCGCAGTTGACATGGTTTAATTAACCAATTACATTGCCAAAATGATATAAATCTCCATCAACTTGGTCATTGGAATACTGAAACTATTCATTTTCTCCCAGCCAAATTCTCAACTTCTAAAGAAAAACATGAGTAATGAGTAGTCACTGCAACTAGGTTTGTCTAGAATCTTATCGACTAATAAAATGTAGCCTCTCTTCACTATTCCAGCTGTATGGTCAAGGACAGGAAAGGCATAAAGGGGAATAACAAATTTAGCATCAATTTGGAACAGAACTTCCTATATAATTGTCCAGTAACAACACCAGCTTTTATTAAGCATCCAAAGCAACCGTAATAGCCTTAGTTGACCTAGATTATGCATGGTTATTGCAAGCAACTTAGATGAAAAGTATATGAGTTGTGTTCCAATAAGACACTTTCGATGTCAGTCCAATGCTCTACTAGAGGAATCTTGTCTTCATCAACATTCGTGTAGGATAAGAGAGGGTAACATCGACAAAGAACAAAATATACATCCTATGTTTCAAGTTCCAAGCAATAAATTGATTTCTTGGTTGAATAAGAGTTTGTTTGAAGTGGCTTTTACTTTTTGCTTCTATGAATATCGGGGCACCTATACTTTGACTATTTCACTTTATGACTGAAGGGCACGGAATGGCTGCAAACCCCAAGAGCTGTCTAAGTCTGGGCCCTTGGTTTGTGCAAGCAGCCCTAACCTAGAGCAGATTGCACGTAATTGGCAGGATTTGAGCTAGTTCTCTCCAACTCTTGAGCAGCATACTCTCCGACACCCCACCAATCATGTAAACCCTGAGGGATTACTTTGACTTTCATGGAATCCTGTAGTAGCTATATGAATGCTAAAAGAAGAAAGAAAGGAAAAAGAAGTGATAAACGACTTACTTTCTTCAGCCTCTTTGGAAAAAAGGAGTTTGTTTGTGGCAATTCATGTCAATTCTTGTACATTGACGACATCATAATTATTTTTACAGATAAGTCACCCATACTGCCACTCTACAAAACCATACATGAGATTTTCACCTCATAAGGCTCCTCTATCAATTCTTTCAAAAACATTGAGTCCTTTTCCGCTTTTGGAGACTCTCCTCCCTTCTTCCACTCCATCCCAAAGATTTAGAAAGTCAAGTGATTGATTATCGATTTGACAAAAACATGTTATGATCCTCATATATGAGTTAAATGTATCATGTCATGTCATATTTGGTGTTTTCTCTCTACATATTTCACCTTGCCTCATGAAAATTGACTCACAAAGAGGTCCTTCCAATATTACCACCCTTATCAACTAAAATGTTTGAACACGAGTCTTGCTAAAATATAATTCATTTAACCCCTCACATACGCCCAAAATCTGATTGAGTTGGCAGTGAAAAAGCCATCTTATAATCAGATACATGATGTGTCGCTTCTCCAATTTTACTCGCATAATAAATATCTCGCAGGGTAAGCTGATTTTTCTTCCTAGAGAACAAAAGCCCTGCAAAACACATGGATCTTTGCAAGCTTCATTACAAGAGCTTGATTGCAAAAGATACTAAAGTATAAAGGTTTTAACATTTCTTCATTTCGTCTTTGTTTTTTGATAGATTTGGAAAAAATTCGAACAAGAGGGTCTTTGTTTCCTCTTCAAGTGTAATCACTGAAAACTGGATAAGAATCTTACATTGTGGGTATAATGGAAGTTAAATTTTGGATGTAAACACTTTGAGCAACACTGTAGATGTGATGTCCAATGAATGAGGCTCAGTTTGGTTCTTGCGCTCTTCCTATATATGGCTGGCACCTCCTTCATGCCTTGGTAGTAGATCATCTTTAACCTATAAAAAAATTGTCTGATATTGCAATTTGAGTAACATTGGCAAACCAATGACCTTTCACTGGAGGGACAAGGAAGTTGCTGTGCACCTTCGTTTGCACTGCCCTTGAACATGGTAGAATTGGACAACTTTTTAATCTTCCCTAGAGAAGGATTGCTCATGGAAAGAGGTTCGGACTTCACAAAGTACCCTGATAAATAATGGATCCATCTTTGTTTCCCCATGTTTAGGTCAATTTGGAATGCAAGGAAAATAAAAACTGTTGAGGGAGTAATCCTATGGCATAAAATCTTTTAGGGACGCAAAAGTTTTAATCGAGACATTAAATTCCCTAAGTTCAATGCCAGATGCCTGTTTATTCCGGCCTTCCTTCTCCTTTCAGAGCCTATCCGAAAAATAATACAGTACTTCTTGGTCGTGAATGACAAAACAATTAAAAATAGGCTCGGTCAACTAGAATATGTGTTATCCATTAAGGGTGATCGGTTCCTCGGGCGGTCCGGTTCCCCCCCCCCCCTCGGAACCGGGAATCAGATTGACAGGACCGGTCCCTGGTTTTTAGGACCATGAACCGGACCAACTAAATTTAGGACCGTACCGGATGATCCGGTCCGGTCCAGTTCTCGAGCGATCCAATGGGACCAGGAGACGGAGCGATGAAGGATGAAAGTGGAGATGGAGTTCTTGCTGTACTGTTTGCTTTAAGGAGCGACCCTTTGTCGATGGGGGCTGAATCGATGGTCTTGTTCAGACTCCCAGTGAAAGGAAGCGATGAAAGTGGCCCAAAGTTGCCGGAGGTGAGTTAGGCGTGGAGGGCAGCAGGCGCGGCTGTTCTGGTCATGGGTGGTGGGGATCGGTTGGAAGGGCTAGGAAATCGCGCGGCCATGTTGGTTGCCTTGGGGGAATCTGCAGGTGATTGGCAGCTTCATAGGGAGTTTACTTGGCACTCATGAAGGGTGCTGTAATGGCTTGCAGGTGTCAAGGCGAGATGCTCATTGGACAATGCAGAGAGGTCGGCGATCTTAGGACGTCCGTGACCTGCCGAGAAACTCTCTTCCTGTCTTTACTTTTTGGTAACTTAACACTTTTCTCCAGCATCTCTTCTCAGTCTTGCTCAGAGCCAGAGAGTGTTCCAGGACACAACAGCTTCAACAGTCAACAGTCAGCAGTTCACTTAGATCAGAAGAAAGAGGGACAGCCAAGTCAAGAGGGTTCTGCGGGAAGAAGGCAAAACCTGGGATGGTTGGAGAGAGAGAGAGAGAGGAAATGTAGAGTGATGGAAGAGAATGGAGTCTGGCCGAGTGAGCTCGAGATCGACATTAATGGCAGCATGAGTAACGGCTTTTTGAGTAAATTTCGCTGTTGGCTGACTGGCCGGGTAAAATTGGAAAAGAATGGGTTGGTTCGGGTGGTTCGGTCCGGTCCGGTCCTCCCAAAAACCGGGAACCGGACCGCCCAAGAACCGGTTCCATTTTTTGGAAACGTGGACCGGACCACAAGTCTAAAGGACCGGACCAACCCGGCCAGTCCAGTCCAGTCCGGGCGGTTCCCGAGTTGACGGTCCTCGATGCTCAGCCCTATTATCCGTATAGGGATTCTTTATAAATATAAATTATGTTGTTTTTTGGCATTTCCCCTCTTGTTAAATGCGTGTTTGCACCTCCTCAGTGCCTTTATAGTGAAGTGTTTCCTTTTGCAAATCTAAACACGAGATAAAAACCATTGAAATTATCCTCAAGATATTTCAATCTTGCGAATAAGTGGTCTTCGGTTACATTTCATTTCCATCAAGAGAAACGAATCTTCGATTGACAGTGCTATTGAATGTTTCCAAAAGTACATCAATGAGTCATTCCCATCTCACATAATGATAATGGAAATTGATCAGGTTATTGACTTAGAAGTTGTCAAAGAAAGATGTCCAACGGTGAAAGCTTCTTTTAGAATTTTTAATCTTTGAAGCAATTTAAAAAGACCAGCAGTGACAACATTTGACTATTGAAGTCCTTAAACCTGCTAGATTCCTAAAGAATCTTACTCCATCTTTTTCTTAAAGACAGCTTGTTCCTCAATAGAAATCTTTAATCTCATTCCCAAATCCTGCCCATTTCACATGCTCCATAGAAGATCTCATCCACCGCGACCGTCAACTGTCCTCCCTTATCAAAGAGTCTCTTTCGTCTGACCTCTCTTAATGATCCAGACCAGAACAGAGAAAGCCATCGTGATATCATGCGAACACGCTGGCCACTTAACATTGAGGGTCTGAAGGAAAGGAACAACCATTTCACCTTATGCCTTTTCTCTAGTCATTGTTCTCTCTACCTTTGTTCTATTCTATTGTTTCACTTATGTATCAACAAAGATGCTCAAAATTGCCCTTGCACTTGTCACAACTTACAGTTGTCCAGTTAAGCCCCTTAACTTCTAGTTTAATTTAATAGGGCCTTTCTTCAATGTGAATGAGGAAGTTCATTCACATGCATGTGACATTTCATCATGTTGAACTGAACGCCAACAACAAACTAGGGAGAGAGAGGGCAAAAGATGGGAGGAGCAAAGAGCTCAACAGAGCCGAAAATTACATGAAAATACGTCGGGGTGCTCATTAAATAGAGAGGGACTGAACAGATTTTAACTCTTAACTGATTTGCAGCACACTCCAAGAGTATACAGAGCCCTAGTCCCAGTCTTCCACAGGTAAAACAAATCAACTCAAGCTCATTATGAGAAGAGCTCGACAAAGCTCATGAAACTAGGAAAATGTCATTCATTTTCACCACGAAGTCTAAGAAAGTAGTTAAAATCCCAGAAGCAGAGAGACCAGAGTCATAGCGATAACTAAATCAGCATTACAACATATGCGAAACAGGGCAGCATATTGCGCCCATCCCATCAGTTTCACCTGTAACTTATTAAACTGATCAAGCAAAGCCAAGATTAAAATCCAAAAGTAAAGAAGCCACGAGTCTACAGTCATGACAGATCCTACAATCACGGTAAATATGGATTTACAGGATCCCATGAAACCGACAAATGAAAGCGTAAAACAACTCGCGGCAAGTAAGGATGACTACGCGTTACCATTTGGGCGGGGGGCACCTGCACATCAACCTGGGCCACACTGGCACCGGCCATGCCGCTCCGAGGAGCTCTGGTCGGGAAGGTCCTCCAGACCCCTTGCTCCACCGCCCGGCACACGGGGCACCGCATCTCCTTGGCGGCATTGAAAGCCGAACCCAGGCAGTCTGAATCAGAAACAATCCCAAGAAGCAAAAAAGATTCATCACCCGGAAAAAATGAAAACCGAGAGGGACTCAGCTTGAACGAGTTACACCCCAGTGAACACCACTGCCCATGCAAATACCCAAGAGATGCCACCACCAGGATGACATATGCGAGGATATCAAGCATAATTCATTCCAAGAATGCAATTGGAGACTCATTACAGGTGGTGCATCATCATCCATCATTCAACACCTACCGAGATTGACAGGAATTACCGTTTCAGTTTCCGCGCGAGGATTGTTGAACAGGCTACGCCTTTCATCTTCTTCCTTGTTTGTTCTTGAGTAGCCGTGTTAGTTTTATAAGCGTGAAATGAAACAGATCGCGGCCCGCTAAAGCCCGCTTGGGCCCATCGGCCCGAAGTACATTTTTGAGCGGGAGAGCCTTGCCGATCGCATCTTAGCTCTATATTTCTATATTGACGAATTTTGTGTGATAGGAAATTGTACTGTGATGATATGACATCAAAAGAAGAAAATTCATTTAATTACATCAGTTTTAATTACTTGTTGGTAATCATGCTAACCATAATGCTTCTACTGATGTTTATTTTAGCGTAGAATTATGCAATACAAAATGTTCTTATCACAATCAACGTGTCTAATTTTCTTCCGACGTGTTTTGGAACATTAGAGCAACATGAACAATTAAGGGAGGTATGCATATATGTTGGCCCTTTTTTACTTTAGAAAAATAAATGATGGAGCATCCGATTCAAGTGAAAAGCAGAACTTAAAAATGATATCGACTATGGTCGGATATCTTCCCAACCTAGCAATTATATAATTAGACTCACACGACAATGGCTCGATGAGATCAAGTTGCATGAATTAAGCCTCCTAATTGCAATGGTAGATGAGTCTAAGTTACATGACTAATATCACATTTAATTAATAAGGTACTTTCACTTTTAGACTATAATAGTAATGATGCGACACGAATTGGACAAAATAGTCAGATAAGTCTAAATATTGTAACCAATCATGCAATCGTAAATGGCGCACAGAACATGAGTCATGCAATATTTACATCACTTGGCCATCCACCACAAATCTTAAACTTATGTTGTTGATATAGGTCTTATAACCAAATCGCTTATGAGCTCGAGATCATCGATATCGAGTCATTTAAGGCCAACATCGCTATTCAAATTTAGGTCAACATGAATAGTGTCAACTCAACACTAATAGGTATTAAGATCATCTAAGGATGAATTGACAGGCTCAATTTTCTACCTTAAGATAGATTGCAATCTATATTCTCACTCACCAAGATACGTCACATAAAGTCTCTCCTATCACATATTGTGTAAATATTGTGATCTCTTTCTCCATTATAAAAGATGAAAGACACCGATAGGTATGTGATTCCCTTATTCTATGCGCAAAAAATAACAACTCAAACATGAAAAGAACAATATGCAAAATGTATTGAGCAATATATTTCAGCTTATGAAGCTTATCGAAAGGAGTCACAATGATAATAGTTGGAAACTAGATATAAAGATACAATCAAAGTCATCCAATTAATAAGGCATTAGGTCTAGTTAAAAATTTCTTAATGGCCGTTGCACCAAACAACATTGTATTCCACCATCAATCATTAAACTTGTTGACTTTACCGTAACTATGGTACTTCATGATAAGCAAAATACTTGGTTCTGTCCTTTCTACACATTCTCATCCATCTTCGTTGACGTGGGTGGCTAGTTAGTTGCTACGAATCAAATTACTCTTATAGATGGACTTGCTAAATAGAAATACATAGACCATGTATTTAATTAAAGTTTGACATAATAATTTCTTTCAGTATGTGACCATGTATTTAATTAAAGTACTGTTATAATATTTGTATTTCAGCATGAAAGTAAGTCCCAATTTATAGTATGAGTTATAAGTACATGGTTGATTGAGTTTGACACGAGCTTAGCATAAAACCCCAAGTGAAGGAGGATGTCTCTCATTCATAAAATTCGACTACAACTATCTATATGCACTCTTTACAGAAAATAGTCAATGATTTTTATTTTTTGGAAACTTGAGCTTAAGATTCCACATGTTAATGGTCGAGAAAATCGTGATCAATTTTAATTTATGATAAATCCCCAGCATGAAGAAAGCAAAAGGATGCATCCAAGATAAGGTAATATGATTTTCGGAAAATCATTTTATTCAAAAGGAAAATGCTTTTTTTTTTCATTTTCAAGATAAAAAATTGGTCTTCATAACTTTAAGCATGCATACTTTTTACCCCGTATCATTTTTAGCAAATCATGCATGAAAATACATAAAACTAAGTCTAGAAAAGTTCTTTCACCCAAGGAAACACATCCTATGTTTATTACAAATAGCTAACCTCCTCTCTCTCTCTCTCTCTCTCTCTCTCTCTCTCTCTCTCTCTCTCTCTCTATGCTCAAACTTCTTCTTTAAGAATTGTTAGCTCTTTTTATTTTGGGCACATCATCACATTTTATTTAATCTTCTGAAATGTAACCTCCTCTTTTTTCTTTTCTTTTTTAATATGAAAAAAAGGAACCTTGAAACCTTATAAGTATGACAAAAAGAAAACACAAACTTCACAGAAATCAGCAGTTTTTCCTTTGAAGATGTGCCTAACAACATGGCTACCTAAGCTGTAGTTTTAAGACAAAGATCTTCCAATTACACATCAGTGGTCCTAGATTTAATTTTCCAAATACTAGCATCTTTGATTTCCGATCAAGTTATTTTCAAGTATCTCAACCAAAAAAATAACAATAATAATCTCTAGAGACTACCCACAACACCCAACACCCACAAGAAAAAAATGCATGAAAACGGAAGTCCACATGCATTTCATGTAGATCCATACGTTTTTCAATGGAGTAGGTGCATTTTCACGCGCAAACCTGGATAGACCGGCACTTATGTCCGTAGGGTAACAACAAAAGACGGTATGCATTAGTAAAATACGAAGAACTTCACAAAACTCTCTCTCTCTCTCTCTCTCAACAACACAACAACTACGTCAATCTAAGAAGCACACAATGAAAACATACACATGGAGAGAATAAGAAAAAATAAATATGAGTCAATATATGCAAATTTTTCACAAGACGAAGTACCTACCCAGATGGAACGTGTGACGACAACGGAGGGTCACAGTGGTGCGCACAACCAAGCCCTCTAGGCAAATCGTGCAGTGGTTCTGAGTTTCATTTGATAAAGCATCCATTTTCTTCAAAAGCAATTTCTTCTTCACCCCCTTCTTCACAAACAAAAAAGATAAGAAGATGCACACAGACACAGACACAACTCTTGCTAGGGGTTTGATCGAGAGCGAAAGAGGAGAGACTGAAAGAGGGGAACAATATGTAAATTGAGGAGGGTCAAAATGATGGTAATGAGAGAGTTAGGAAACTCCATAGAAGGTATGCATAATCTGGGTTTGCACATGAAAGCCATGAGTAGTGCATTCAATGCAAAAGAAAAGACAGGCTAAATCTGATATGGGGTTTGCCACTTTCCATTGTTCAGTTGCAGATTTCAGAGGGTCGGCCCGTATTTCCGAGGATAACACCATAGGGACAAATGGAAAATTACTCATTTACCCTATACTTTATATATTCGCTAAATTTGGACCGTTACATGGGATAAGACCCATCAATTTCAATGGTTTGAACTTAGTTTGACTCATATAATATTCTCACTTAGCGAACCGTTATATGGAATAAGACCCATTAGTGTCAATGATTTCAATTTAGTTTGACTCATATAATGTACTCATCTAACAATTTCCAACCATACAATGGGTTTGGATGTAGAGAATTGTAGCCAGCCATTTTCCACAATTCGGGTGCATTAATTAAACTACTCGCTTTTAGAGAGTGAAACCCGACTTGATCGTTTTTAAGTACTTTCCACATTTTCAACCATTTTAATCAATCATGACAAAAATACATGCACTAATTGTATTCTTTGAAAGTTGAACGTAATCCACAATAATTAATGTGAATAATTAATTTGGATGGAAGAATACATCATACATTCAAAGCACCTAAAATTTTCCCAATCACATACAAGTGTGTAAATTAGGTGGAACAAGGTCAAGCTAAAGTCATGATGCAATCCATGGTTTCAAAAGTAAAGCTATTTAAAAATCAAACAAAACTCTTTATTCGATTTTACGTCGCTGCCAATTCACTTATTTTTTCAACAAAACAAAATTTATTGAGTTTAGTTTGCAATCGATCATTTTAAGATCAGGTCACACTTTTCAAATTGTGTCAAAAATTACTCGCTCTTTTAGTGAACGTGAAAGTATCACATGGAGAAATATATGTTGACATTGGTTTATCAAAGTAATACCGGATAACTTGACAAATTACAAGTGAACAATGTTTAACACTCCTACGATAGTGTCAAGGACCTACAGATTCCTCGGCCGAAAAGGACAGTGCGACGCCTGGGAGGGTCGAGACCTCCAGGCCAACCATCTTCCTATAATTGTTCTAAGGACCAATATGGCTAATAACTCTCTTGTGACAGCCTGTTTTTGGGAAATTTTGGGAATAGACTTTGGGGAAATTGTACTCAATTTAGCTTGGGAAATAAAATTTGGAATTAGGGAAAAGTATTTAATTTTTCCCCTCAAATTTCAGAAAGTTCCTTTGTTTTTCCCCTATTTTCTTTTCTTTTCCCTTATTTCCCTGTTTTCTCCCTATTTTCTCTATTTTTCTTCTATTTCTGCGCATGGGCTGTCCAAACCCAGCTCGGCTTCTTTCCCTCCCTTCCTTTCTCCTTTTTCCTTCGCAGGCCTAGCTTCTTTTCTTTCTTTTCTCTTTACTCTTGGCTTGGCCCAGCTCCGTCTCTCCTTCTTTCGGCCCATCGTTTTTCTCTGCGCGGGCGAGGTAGCCTCTAGCTGCGCTGGCTACCAGCGAGACAGGGCCTGGCCACGCGGTGCCCGCGGACACGGGGCCCTGGCCACGCGGCAGTCGCGCACGCGCTGGCTGGCCTCCCCCTCGCCTCGTCAAAGTCTTCTTCCTTGCTTCCTCTCTCTCTCTCTCACGCCGAAAAACCCTAGGATATACAGGAGGAATCCTGGGCTCATGGAGGCAAGAATTGACTGGGGAAAACTCACGAAATTGATGGATAAACACCGCTTGACTCGCTGGGACTCACCCCCGCTGCCTTGGTGCTCACTGTGCCTCGCCTCGCCTCTGAAACCCTAGCCCTAACCCCCATTTGAATCGCCGCTTGCAACTCCTTTGCCGAGCCTCGCCGTGACCCTCGTCAACGCCGTGGAGCTCCCCGATGCCACTAGAAGCCCCGCCGTCGTCCCCACCGTTCAATTCCTCCCCGAATCAGCCTCAAGCCAAGCTCCTCGAAGCCCTTGTTCCTGCTCGCCGGAAAACCGCAGCGAGAGGGTTGAAAACCGCAACTAAACCTTTGAAAAACCGCAGCCATTGCTCTGTTCTCCAGCTCGCCGGAACTCCCTTGCCATTTTTGGCCACCCACAGCGCCGTCCAGCCCCTGAACCGTGCCACCCAGCCGTCCTAGCCAGCTCGTCCAGCAGCCGTCAGCTCGTCCAATCCCCGGTTGGCCTCACCAAAATCAAAATCAACTCGCCGGAATCTCGTAGGAGATCTCACTGGAAAATCTGCCGTCGCCGCCGTCGCGTCGCGCCAAGCCGTATCGTGGAGTTTAGGACCCAATCGCATGTTTGAAATGCAAAAATTGAGGATTAATTGGGTTCGCTGTCGCCAATTAAACTCGAAAGCTTTGATTGGAGGTGAGTCTACTTCCTGATCCCCAATTGAAGCGATTAATTGCTCTAGTAGTTAATTAAAGGCTTAATTGGGTAAGATTGGCTGTCAATTGGACAATTAGGGGAGAAGATCACCAGAAGTGCCAAAAGTTGTGTACGACGCACACTTTGGTGCCAAAAGTTCAAAATCGCTTATTTCAATGCCAATTTCGGAAAAACTAGAACTTTTAAGTGCCAACTCCGGTATACCTGCCGTAAATCCGACGTGGCCTATTGTTTATTAATTTTCAAGTCCAATGTGGCTCGCCGGAGGCACAGTCAGCATATACAAATCAAAACGACGTAGTATAGTTGACTTTCCCAAAAATAATAACCCTAAATAAAAAAATCAAAAAAGATAAGAAAATAGAAAAAAAAATAGAGGGGGTGGACCGGCGAGACAAAGGGTGGCGAAGCCCTCGCCGGCAGCCGGCCAGGGCTTACCGCCTTCTGGCCGGCCTTACCTAGATCTGGGCGAGGCCAGCAGCGGCCTCCCCTACCCCCGTCGGCCTCGCCCCTGTCGACCTCGCCCCCGTCGGCCTCGCCCGAGGCAAGTGAAGCATGCACGAGGCTGGCCTCACCCAGATCTAGGCGAGGGCGAGGCTAGCCCTGCCCAGATCTGGGTGAGGCAGCCTCACCCAGGCTCGCCCTCGCCTGCCAGAGGGCGGCGAGCCCTGGCCGGCCGCCGATGAGGGCTTCGCCGCCCTCTACCTCGCCGGCCCTTCCCCCTCTATTTTTTTTTTCTATTTTCTTATCTTTTTTGATTTTTTGATTTAGGGTTATTATTTTTGGGAAAGTCGACTATACTACGTCGTTTTGATGTGTATATGCTAACTGTGCCTTCGGTGAGCCACATTGGACTTGAAAATTAATAAACAATAGGCCACGTCGGATTTTCGGCAGGTATACCGGAGTTGGCACTTAAAAGTTCTAGTTTTTCCGAAATTTGCACTGAAATGAGCGATTTGGAACTTTTGGCACCAAAGTGTGCGTCGTACACAACTTTTGGCACTTCTGGTGATCTTATAATTAGAGGCAATTAGAGACAATTAGGACAATTAGGGGTGATTTGGTAATTTTGACCAATTAAGGGTAAGTTAGTAAAATTTGATATATAGGGGACAATTTGGTAATTTGTTAGCTCTAGTTATTTGGTTAATTAGTTATTGGAGTTGATTTAGTAATTTTGAGAATTACTATTAGTTTTCCTAATTTTGGCTATTTACAGCCTAATTAGGATTTTAAGAGGTATTTTGCTGAATTATAGAATTTAGAGACAATTTGGTAATTTAATGGCTTTGATTAATTTTATTAATTAGCTGGGTGAGGTTGGATAGCTAGTTTGCGTGATTAGAATTTTATTTACTTCGGTTTTGCTTAATTAGGGATGAATTACCTAATTTTGTTATTTATTCTGAAAATTTATTTATCTTGTTATATTGGCTATTTAATATCAACGATTGCGCAATTAGATGTGATTGATAATTGATTGTGATTGACAATTGATTGTGGTTGACATTTGGTTGAGGTTGATATTTGGTTGTGGTTGATAATTATTGTGATCGCAAATTATTAGCTGTTGTTCATTAATTATATTTATTTGATAAATTAATCATTGACTATTGGGACTAGTATGGGGAAAGACGATTGGGCCTGGAAGCCCGTGACGCGATAATTATGTGACCTAAATGGTTAGGGACCCGAGAGCGAGTACCACTGGTTGAGAATTAGGGGGTTGACTCGATGAGTTATCTCATCTGAACTTGTTTTACAGGACGCGATCGTGCAGTTCCTCCTTGAGGACCAGGTGAGGCTGGAGGCGCTCAGTGACGCCGTGGAGTTAGTTTATTTTGTTGGAATCAGTTATGAGTATTTTTTATAGACACTTGATTAACCCCTTACCCATGATTTTTAATTATATTATTAATGGGTTTAACCTTCGTACGGTTTTTTTTTTGTAATTACTGAATCAGTTTGTTTAAATTAAGGAGTTTTCAGACACCTCAGGATTTGTCTGGGATTATTTATTTGTTTCCGCTGCGTATTTATTATTTAATAATTTATTCAATAAATTCTAATTGGTCAACGATTACTCTTGGGAACGTTGTGAATTTATTGACAGGTGAGGACCATCTTCGGGGACTGTTGCGAGCTCAGGATCGGGGCGTGACAGCCCCTGTTGAATTGGTATCAAAGCGGGGTTAGAAATTGGAGTAATAAGGTTAGGGTATGCTTTCCTGGGGTGATTTGTGTTGTTTAATGTGATCTTCAATGATTATTTATGAATTGCAATTAATTTGTGACTGTTTATGATTTGTGATTGCATATGATTTGTGATTGTTCTTGATTTATGATTGTATGGTCTTACATTTAGCCGCGTTGGCACGGTATGGGACGTGTACAACAAGACTGAATATTCGACCCCGTTGTTATTGATTTGAATGTACCATTGATAAATGATATTTGAAAGCATTGCTATGTTATCGCTCTGCTACTTAAGGCTTGATGTGTTATCCCTCGCCTGAGACTTGCTGTGTTATCACTCGCCATGAAAGCATTGCTGTGTTATCGCTCTGCTACTTGAGGCTTGTTGTGTTATCTCTCGCCATTGGCTTGCTGTGTTATCGCTTGCCATTTGAAAGCATTGTTGTGTTATCGCTTTGCTATTGAGACTTGTTGTGTTATCGCTTGCCTTTGGGAAGCACTGCTGTGTTATCGCTTTGCTAACCCTTTTTAATCAGGTTGTAAGAATGAGTGGGGACTAGAGACCGCCTAAGAGAAGAGTGACCTTGGGTCGCTTTGGTGTGGGAGCTGAGGCTCCAGCTGATCCGAGGATCGAGGCCCTTCTGCAGTCCCTAGAGGCTCTTAGGGACAGGGTGGACCAGTAGGCACAGAACCAGGAGGCTGCTGCTGCAGCCGCTGCACAAAACTAGGAAGCTGCTATGGCATCCGTTGCTCCTGCTGCGGCGAATGTTGCTGTTGCTGCATTTCTGAATGCTAATGCCCCTCCGCCTGAAGTGGGTATTATTGCTCATGTACCCGAGGAGGAGGTATTTGATGATGTGGTGGACATTCCTATTCCTGTAACTGCAGGTGGGAATGAGGAGAGGAGAATCCATAAGCAGGTGGAGCAGTTCTTGAGGTTGCAGCCTCCACAGTTTCATGGGAGAGGTGATCCAGAAGCCGCTACTTCTTGGCTCCGGAGTATTGAGAAGGTATTCACAATACTGAGATGTTCTGACACAGATAAGGTGGTCTTGGTCGTGTACCAGCTGGAAGACAATGCCAGCCATTGGTGGGACGCCACCAAGGATCAAGTATTTCCTGCAGGGATAGTACCTACCTGGCGCGCATTTGTGGAAGCTTTTAACCACAAGTACTTTTCTAACACTGTGAGAAACCAGAAGATGGCGGAGTTCCTGAAGCTCCAACAGAATCAGATGTCAGTAGAGGAGTATGAGACTAAGTTTGCTGAACTGTCTAGTTGTGTCTTCCCTACTGCATCCCTATCACATCACGACAACACCCTTAGCTTCGCTCACACTGGTACTTGAGTACAGAAGAACAACGGTTAGTGACAATATCATGTTACTTTTATAAACCGATCATAGTAAAAACAAACACTATTAAAGTGAGGAATACAACAATAATATCCGTTCTAATGTTTTTCATATTTTAAATCTTCTTAAATGGGACCTCTCAATTTGGAGAAAGGAGAAAGGGGGGCAGTTTGCGGACTTTGTTCGTCAAGCCGACGATGCCTCCAAGTTGTTCCATATGGATAACAACATCTTAAATTTGACTATATATCTTGTTCTCCAATCTCTATCACGTCTCCCAAGGAATAACTTGATATGTTTAGATATTCACTAATATCTCGCTAAAACAAAAGGATGGATTTCCTTCTTATTTAGTCACTGCTCTTAGTTTTGTCCTTAAGATGCCCCTAACCATTCACTGTATATGTCTTGGTAAGCATAAATTAGTGCAACATAATTTGGAAATATCATCCACTAATGCCAAACGACTTTCACCACCTTTTTTTGTTTTTCCTTTTTACTTTCACGATTTTATGTTTTGAATACTTTGTTTGTGTTGTTAACATTTTAAAAATAAAGTAAGAACATATTGTGTCATGCGCGCATATGCTCGTGTATTTCAAATGCTTATTCATGCCTAATTTGTACATGCGCAAGTTAAAAACTAGCCATGCAACCATGTTCTTTGTGCGAATATACATTCGTGAACATTTATTTAACCTGTCATGCTCTAATATTACTTCAACATAATATTTGTTATTTGAGGATATTGTCCCTCACATTCAAGTTTGTAGAAATAAGAGTCCGAGTCACTTTACTTTTGTTTTATGCTGTCGCATAGATATGCGGTGCATGTACCATTCAACATGATAATTATTAGAACAAAATTTGTGGAAGATAAAATGCGAGGATTTTTTGTGTGAATGAGTCCTGTTAATAGCTTCAACTACCGATTCTCTCATCTTCTTTGATAATTTTGCTTTGAGTTATTGAGTTCCTCGAGCTTGCTTTAGCATTTTAAGTGTACTTGCGAAGATGCATCATCACTCTCACTTGTAATTACAAAGATGCATTATCATTCTCTCTCTCTCTCTCTCTCTCTCTCTCTCTCTCTCTCTCTCTCTAACCCCAACATGCTGATTTGAAATTGAAAGAGAGCTGAAAGTTGCATCCCTTGTTCATGGTCTGATCAATGATGCAATTTTTCTCTGCTACTCTATTAGTTTCTAGATGAGGATTCTTGAATAGCGACGTCCTTTTTTTCCTAAGCGTGAAATGGAACTGACTATGGCTTGGCGACCTGTCAGGCTTGAAGTATCTTTTGCACGAGCGCCTACAATAGTCTTTTCGCAATATATTTCGACATTGATAAGTGGAATGACAGAAAATTGTCTTATAATAACATTCTATTTAATGAGAAAATTTTATTGAATTATAGAAGATTCAATTTCATGTGTCAGCCTTTTCTTTTCGAAAAATAAAGGAGTATCCAACTTAAGTGAACAAAATAAAAGAGAACAATATTCACTATAATTGAAGTCTTCGCCGCTTAGATCCAGCTGCAATTAATAAGAAAGACTCGCTGCAATAATAGAGCTCAATCGGATCAAGTCATGGGAATTAAACCTTGTATTGGCGATGATCGATGAAAATAAGTCACATCACTAGCATCACCTTATTATAGATAATTTTACCTTTTGACTACTATATACATTTATGGTAGTTTTTTAATTCCAGTAACCACGTCACCCTTACACTCATAGCCTTGATTCCATGAGTGCAATTTTGTTGTGGTGTCAAGTCACTTCATTTTGTAATGTTGGCAAAGTTATTAGAATTCCTAACCATTATTAAAAAAAAAACATTTATGTGATTTGTATTGGATAGTTCGATTAAAAGTACATCTGTACATTGTAACCAAACCAATTGTGCAGTCATCGCCATCACAAAAAACATGAGCCATGCGATGATTCACGTCACTTGGCCATTCATTACGCAGTTTCAAACCATGCCATTGACAATGGTCTCCAGGACCCAAACCGCTTATAAGCTCAAGATCATCTATATCGAGTCTTCGCAATTTTGATATGTCTGGCTCGACCAATGACACCGTTGAATTTTGGTTTGCACGAATATATTGTTTATGTCAGCTCAACATCAATAAGAATCAAGAGCTTGAATGGACACATCGTAACTATTTTGGTAAGTTTCAAATTACTAGACTGAAACAAAAGGCAAAACCCTCAACCAAAATAGTAAGTTTCGACGAAGTTTGAGCTGAGCTTTGGTCTGAAGCTTACCCTCAACCACCCTTACAATCCCTCTGGCCCGATCTCCTTGGTAAGACCCCTATTTCTCATTATGTTGTTCGTGAGCTGGGGTTCGGGTATGCTATCTCTTTGGCCTGGAGCTGTACCATGGCCAAGATTTCTACTCAGGGCTCCCAAGATCAGTTTATGGCAGAAGAAATACTGCCTAAGGATGGTATTAATCAGTCCTCAAAATCGTTGCCTGTGGGTGAACGAGAGGTAGTTCGACTTTCAGGCGTAAATGAAGCTGCTGTTGTTCCTGTGGTGAACAATGATCTGGCCCCTCCTGAAGGTAGACGCGGTCGTAATCGTAACAGGAGGAGCTCTCGTGGTTTTGATTCGAATGATGGAGATGGGGTTGTTTTCCGCCCGGTCCCTGTTCGTATTAAGGCTCAATCCGATTTGGGTTGTTTGGCTTCTGGTAAGGGGAAAGCTGTTGAGGAGGAGCCGTTAGGTGCTCGACGAAATGTTTCTCCACAATGTGCTCGGCTGAACGATGGTCGACCAAATGATCGTCCTATTGGTGGTTCTACAGTGGCTGCATTGGTCATGGAATCATCAGAAGTCCGACATAGTGATACAACCAAAGGGAGCTCGGGCGGACGGGCTTCCATGGCTCCTTCAAGCAACCTTGCTCAAGGTGCTCGACCAATTAACAAGATGGACGGGGGACGTGACAGGAGCCGTGTTCAGGTTGATTGTCGATCCGTGGGTGACCATGTAGGAGATGGTCGTGGAAGGAACAGGCCTGGTGGGTCTCGCATGGGTCTTGGTCCGGGTAAACCAAGGCAATTACCGGCCATCAACCAGGCCCGTTCTTGGGCCAATGTAGCTAGAGGTGCTGCCAAAGGCTATGATCTTTCTTTTATCCCGTCAGCGAAGTTGGATGAAGGACTCGGTTCTTCATATTCCTGAGGAGGTAGTTAATGCAAGTGACCCCTAATGGCATGAATGCCTTGTGGGGTATTTCTTTGGAAAGAAATGGTGGAAGTGTTAGCCAAGGATGGTTTTTTTACTTTCACATCCCTGATAGTGACTTCAGGCGTAAGATTCTGGATGGAGGACCGTTAATGATAGCTTGTGTTCCATTGATACTACAACAATGGCACCCTTATCTTGAGCTCAAAGAAGGTCAACGTGAGACGGTCCCGGTGTGGGTTCACTTGAGTAATGTTCCGTTGGCTTTGAGGTCAGCTTTTGGCATTAGTTTCATCACAAGCCTTATTGGTAAACCTCTATATGTGGATACTCCGACTGAGAGGATGAAGATGTTAGCATATACAAGAGTGTGTTTGGAAATTGATGCCAATCAACCTCTCCGTGACTCACTTTCTGTACGCCTTAGAGATGTTGACTATAACATCAAGATTGATTATGAGTGGAGGCCCAGACTTTGTGTTAAATGTGGAACCTTTGGCCACAATTGTGTGGTCAACACTGCTGAGAAGGATCAAATACCTGCCCATGTGGAACCTCCGGTAGTCCCTATTTCTGATACAATGAATCCGTCATCTGCTCTTGCCGCGGTACCTCTGGTGGTCCCTGATATTCCTGGTACTTCGTATCCCTCCATCTAATCTTGTTGCAGATCCACCTTGTCAATTATTTGTTGAACTTGATGTGACCAACCAGGAGGACCCTCGAGCAGCAGCTCCTCTTGCTACCTCCCCGCTGCCACAGTTGGATGGAAAGTGGGAAAAAGTTTAGGTGAGGAAGAAACAGACCCCGAAAACATTGGGGAAGAAGCAACCCGTTCTGATGCGAGTAGCACCAAGTGGCTCGGCGAGGCAAGCTGGAATGACTCCTCTTGCAAGTGCCTTGGTTCCTTTATCTCCTGGCCTTGTATCCTCAGGCTCTGAGGATGAATCAGACGTACCGGTGAGCTCTTCGGGTGGGAGTCCAGCTGAACACTCCTTGTCAGATTTAGAAGAGAATACTCCAAGTTTGGTGGATTCTGCCCCCCTGGCTCAGCTGAGTGCCCGGAACATGGATTCAGCCCTAACTACGGTCCGGGTTAGTCCTGGTGTGAGACCTCCTCCCAAGGCTAACCCCAAAAGGAAGGGCAGACAGACAAGAAAGAGGTAACTCCCCTCTTCCTTGTAAATATGTATATAGGCGTGTCGAATATAAGGGGCCTCATAGACCCTATCAAACAAGTTGAGGTGAGGAACCTCATAAGAATAAACAAACTTTGTTTTATGGGTATCCTGGACACTAAGGTGCTGGCATCCCGATTTCAAGCTCTTTATTAGCAACCACTGACTTTTCTTTTGGCGAAAAACTCTACTTGCTTTTTCTTTTTCAACTACTTACTTCCATGAAACTTTCCACAGTTTATCTGCATTTCATTTGGCAACATAAAAAACGTCTTTGTGCTAAGAAAGCCAATAAAAAGGAAAAATAAAGAAGCAAAAACAATAAGAACTTGAATGTCCCCTACTTATTGCAGTCTTGCCTCCTATATTTGCTTCATTTCGTCTGTCATTTGTCCTTTTTCTTCTGAATCCCTACATTTTTCTGCATAATCTGATGCATCCTTTTATAAAGACCATGATCAACATTCTAAAGTAATGTAACGAACACGTAGCTATATTTGTACAAGCCAGTTGGATAATTCGTTAATTGCAAATCCAATATCTAGTAATTCCTTAAATTCTCCTTTGTCATCGAGGATCATCAAGATAAGCAGGAATAATGTGCGAGGTATAGGAGATTGAAAATTTGAGAAAATGTTTGCTTTAAGAAAGCTACTGCTGAACCAAAGAAGGAAGTGCAAGGTCTATGTAACGCTGGCATTTATCATGTAAACGAGGTCATGTAAGGGTTAGAAAATTAACAACAAAGCTTCCATAGAATTATGTAAGAGATAGTAACCATTAATGGTAAATACAAGCATTTACTCTTCTTACAGACATGGCAAAAGTAAATAATCAGCAAGCTCAAGGAAAATCCATACTTACCTTCCCTGATCAAGGTACCAGTAACTTCCAGATGGTCGCTGCTGCACAAATCAGCAAAAGATTCGACTTGAGAAAACAACTGTCTATTAGACAATGTCACAGGCATGATAGTACAGTTATCACCCAGGAGTAAAATCAATGAAAGACCAACTGAAGCACAATTATAGAGGCAAGAGTGTGGATGCAAGAGATAGATGAAGTCAGCTTACTATGGTCAAAATAAAGGCATAACAAAATACAGAGATAATGACCATCCAAAGGGCTTCCACAAACAAAGGGATAATGAGAAAGTAAAGCTAGAGCAGCAGTCAATTGAACTTAGAATGAAGTATAAATAAGCCTATTATCATCTCAACTGTCAATGACGCAAGCTCGTTTACGACTTTTAGACCACTCTGTCTATAATAATACATGAAAAAAAACATTCCCCAATTACTTGATTGCCCACCTTTGGAGAACTACTCCAGCAGAAGTCCTCTTCTATACCTAATGAAAAATAATTTTACGACATGTTGCGCGGTTGACATGGTGTACTTAACCAATCATGTTGCCAAAATAATATAAGTCTCTGGTTACATTATATTTCCAACAAGAGAAATGGAATTTTGGTTGATAACGCTATTGAATGTTTCCACAAGTTCAATGAGCACACAAGAAAGAAAATGAGCCATTCTCATCTCACAAAATGATAATGGAAATTGATCTGGCTATCAAAGTAGAAGTTGCCAAAGGAAGACATCCATCAGTGAAAGTTTCTCCTATTGTTATCAATATGTAAAACATATTCCTTAGAATCTTTTGATTGTTCCTTTCGCTTGCTTTTTGTTTGAAAGGGCTTCCTCTTCTTATCTTAATTGGATCTGGAAAGTTCCACAATGTTAGCCTCTGGTCTTAGAGGATGGTTTGCATTCCTCTTATTATCCTCCTCGATTCTTAGGTGCAAGATGAGATTTTCAAGGCTCATCTTTTTTCGATTGTGCTCCAAATAATTTTTGAAGCATGACTAACCCAAAGGCAACTTCTCAACAATACCTACCACTTGAAATGATTGACTAAGTATCATATTTTCCACAAAGATGCCGTTCAAAATTATTTACAATTCCTGAACCTAACTTAAGACAGGTTTATCTAACAATATGGCCTACTAAATTGTGGTTTTAGATAAAGATCTTCAAATGAAGACTCACTAACTTAAGATAAAGTAGTTTTGTGGAACCGAGAACTGATATCTTGTACATATTGCATGGTTGAAAGATCAATACAAGTACTTACTTTACAAAAAAAAAAACTTAACATATAGTAGTCTTGAATCCAACTGCCCATAAATTAGCTTTTTTATTTATTTTTCTATCAAAATTCTCATGTGTCACATCGAAAAAGAATTGATGATCCTTATGTATATATACCATCCACGGCACCACACACCCAAAGCAAAACAAATGCATGAAAGCGTAAGTCCACATGTATTTCATGTAGATCTATACGTTTGTCGGTCCAGCAAGCACATTTCATGCACCAACTTGCCTATACTCATCCATGTTTCTGTAGGGTAACAGCAAAAGGATGGAACATCAGTTTGAAGTTTGAACAACTTCACGAAACCAAAAACTAAAAGAGCCATCGCTATCACATTTCATGCACCAACTTGCCTATACTCATCCATGTTTCTGTAGGGTAACAGCAAAAGGATGAAACATCAGTTTGAAGTTTGAACAACTTCACGAAACCAATCTAAAAGAGCCATCGCTATCACATTTCATGCACCAACTTGCCTATACTCATCCATGTTTCTGTAGGGTCACAGCAAAAGGATGGAACATCAGTTTGAAGTTTGAACAACTTCACGAAACCAAAAACTAAAAGAGCCACCGCTATCGTTGCCCCAAACCAATAAGTCATCACCAAAGTCTGAAAGTGGTAGTATAGACTGGATTTGCATTAAAATTGGCCGAAGGAGAACATTATTAGGCTTATGACATTCCATTGGTTGTTACAGATAAACTCAGCGGCAAGCCTGTCACGGTTGGGTACCGTATTAGAAGGTGAAAAAATTTATATACATTGTCAAAACCAAAGTATCATAGCTTATTACCAAAATAAAAAAAGTATGCATATCTTTTGACCAACAGTTTTGTCTAGGATCTTACTAAATGACCATTTCTCATAAAAATTTGGCCTCTCTTCCACTGTCCCTCCTTATGGTCATAAACAAGAACGGCAGAAACGGTAATAACAAATATAGCATCAATTCAGAACAGGACTTTCTGTATAATTGTCCAGTAAACAGCCAAAACAACCATACCGGCTTCAGTTGAGCTAGATGATGCATGGTTATTCCAAGAAGACACTTGCAATATCAGTCTGATGCTCTACTAGAGAAATCTTGTCTTTGTCAATGTTTGCATAGGATAAGAGAGCGTAACAAAGGCAAAGAACAATCATACACCTATACTACAATTACCAAGCAGTAAATTGACTTCTTGGTTGCATAAGAGTTTGTTTATGGTGGCTCTTACCGTTTGCTTTTTCGAATATCTCGGGGCATATGTACTTTGTCTATTTTATTTTATGACTTAAAGGCATAGTTGGAAAAAGCCAAGCTACATGAAGCCCATTGAATAGCCCCCGAATCCCTATTCGATCAAATCCAATCCTTTGGTTTGTGCAAGCAACCTTGACATAAAGCAAGTTATACGCAATTAATGGAATTTGAATGGGTCACCTTCAAAACTTGAGCTACAAATTGTCCAACACCCCAACCAATTATCCCAGCCTTGAGGGATTACTTTGACCTTTTTAACATACATATATTTTGACGGCATGCATGACTTTAAACATAGTTATTCATTAAGTCACAAAGCCATATCCAAGGCGATACGTAATGCATTCTTCTTGCAAATAATACTACTTTAGCATATAAAAGGTCTGGCTACATATTATTCAAGCTAGACTTAGGACGAAAATGATGAGCATTTTCCCATAAATAGAATCTATAGTCCACAAGAAAGCTAAACTAAGGACAAAGTGGAAGATGAACAAAATGCATACTAGAAACATAAAGAGTGCTCCACTGCACAACGCTCCTCATTCTGAGTGTCTGAGGAGAAGTGATATGTGCAACATAACTCTAGTTCCTAGAGAGGTTGTTCCTGTGACTCAAACTAGTAACCTCGACTACAATGGAGCAACCTTTTAACGCTCCACTAAGGCTAATCCAAAAAAAAAAATGTATATTGGAGATAGAAAAGGACACTAATTGCCTTTATGATCTTTACATTAGTAAAGTTGCATCTGCAATATAACAAGATAAACATGTTGGGGTCACTGTGTGAATTTTTTTTTTTGTTCTTTACATGTATGGTCTAACAAGCTTATCAAGGGCAAGCAATGCATTCATCAACAATATAAATATACGAAGGACTACATCAAGGGTTAGAAATTTGTATCATCATGTGGTAGCTATATGTATAATTCATGTCGGTTCGTGTTCATTGACAAAATCATAAATATATTTTAGAAAGTCAAACGATTGATTATTGATTTGACAAGAACATGTCACGATCCTTGTAAATGAGTCAAATGTATCATGTCATGTCATATTTGGTGTTTTCTTACTACATATTTCACCTTGCCTGATGACAGTTGACTCTTGTTGACACCTGTTTTTCTTCCCCCCATCCCATCTCACTCACTCTCCTCTCTCCCTTCCCCATGCGCCGCTGCTCCCCCCTCTTTCCCCCCCCCCTTTTTTTTTTGGGCTTTCCCCCCTTTTTTTCTTCTTTTCTCCCCTGCCACACGCATCCCCCCGGCAGGATTTCTGCCCCCTGTCCCTTCCATCTCTTCCCTCCTCTCTTTTCTTGGGTTTTTTTTCTTTTTCTCTCAGCCCCCCGGGCGCCGCGCCAGGGGGACTCTCTCTCTCCTCTTCCTCTCTGCAGACGGACGGAGGGCCTGATGCCCACAGTTCGAGCTCTCTCTCCCTCAGCTCCAGCGCACACGGCTCATCCCCCTCAGCTCCGCGCCTCCCCTGGTCTCCGTTCCCTCAGCTCGCGGAGCTCCCCGCCGCCAGCTCGTCGCCCGCAGCTCGCCCTCGCCGCGAGCTCCCTCCAGCTTGGTCGCCGTCGTCTTCCTCAGCTCGTCCCCGATGCCCACAGCTCGAGCTCTCTCCCTCAGCTCTAGCGCACACGGCTCATCCCCCTCAGCTCGTCGCTCTTCATCGCCCGGAGCTCAGCTCGTCCCCGAGCTCGCGGAGCTCAGCTCGTCGCCCGCAGCTCGCCCTCGCCGCGAGCTCCCTCCAGCTTGGTCGCCGTCGTCTTCCTCAGCTCGTCCCCGATGCCCACAGCTCGAGCTCCTCCCTCAGCTCTAGCGCACACGGCTCATCCCCCTCAGCTCTCTGTTCCCTCAGCTCGCGGAGCTCGCCGCCGCCAGCTCATCGCCCGGAGCTCGCCCTCGCCGCCAGCTCCCTCCAGCTCGGTCGCCGTCGTCTCCCTCAGCTCGTCCTCGAAGCTCACGACCGCCCCCTCAGCTCTCCGTTCTCCCTCAGCTCCGCGGCTCGCCCTTGCCGCAGCTCACTCTCTCTCTCTCAGTCGCGGTCATCCCTCAGCTCGCGGACAACGGCCCTTCAGCTCGCCGTCGCTTCTCCCAGCTCGCGCAGCTCCGCCCCGGCTTCCACCTGCATCTTCAGCTCGCCTCCGCCGTCGTTTCTCCCAGCTCCCGTACCTCCAGCTCGCGGTTCCCTCAGCGCCGCGCCTCCCCGGACTCCGTCACCCTCCAGCTCTTCGGCGCCTCCCTTGGCCTCCAGCCTCCAGCTCGCGGCTCGTCGCTCCTCCAAGCACGCGGACGCCCACAGCTCGTCCCCTACAGCTCGCGCGACTCCCCGCTTCTCCGAGCTCGCGATTTTTTCAGCTTCGCCTGCGATTTCATCTACATAGGTAAGCATCGGTCCTGTTCTTTTCATTTTGTTTAGGAGGTTGCTGCTTTGCCCTTGTTCATGTGTTCTATGCACCTAAACTTAACTTAGTTTTGCTGCAAATAGGTTGATTCCATGCTAGGGAAACTTGGTTTTTTGGTTTCGATGGTTTGCTGTTTAGATTGAAGCTGGTTTAGGTTGATTTAGGCATTAAAACTTGCTGATCAATGTTGAGTTCCACATGTTTGATGAAATGCCCAGGTGAAAATCCGAGTTGTATTCTTAGCTTAGTCATGTAATTTTAGTTGATTACACAAGTCTCTAGTTAAAGTGGTGATGGTTAGAAATCTTGGAATCGCCACTTATTCTTCGGTTGTGCAAATCTTGACCTTGGTTGATGTTGAATGTGAGTGTAGGTGAATGGAGAGGATGAATTACATAGAGAGTATCATTGGTTTAATGGGCTTAGAGAGAAGTTGGTTTAGAAATGATAAAATGGGCCGAATTAAACAAATAGAAGAGATGGGCCGGCGAAATTAAGGGATAAGTGGGCTGCAAAACTAAAGGTAAAAATGGGCTAAAGATTGGATTGGGCCTAGGAAATTCGTTTTAATTTGGGGCCTATTCTGATTTTGGGCCTTTTCCTTAGTTTTGGGTCAGGTTTAATAGTTTAAAACCATTTCTTTTAAAAATTGAGTTGGGCCTTATGGCCAGCCCATTTCGTAAAACCCAACCCATAAGGTAAATAAAAATTCAAAATTCAAAATATTATAACAAGAAAAATAGTAAAGAAAGTCGGAAAATAATATTAAAATAATATATCTTTTTTTTCAAAAAAAAAGTTTAAAGAAAAACTATTTAAGATTCGGGCTGTCATTTGATATTACCATATCATTATAATATTTAATATTTTAATATCAAAGTATATATATATATTTTTTTTTTCATGAAAATGGAGAAAGTCAGGATGTTGCTTAGGAAGGCTAGTCTTGGTTTGAAATTCTTCTTCTTAACACTAGAATTATGCCTAGCTTAATTAAGCAGCACCAGTTTTCAAAGAAAATTGATGAGGCTATTTTCGATGGGCAATTAAGTGTCTTGTGGTTCTCAATGCTTCGTAACGTAACTACGTGCCTTATTTAACTTTGCATATGAATAGCTAGATGCATGTTTAGGATTGTTTGACATATATCATGGGTTGCTTAAATGAATGCTAGAATATCGATATCATGACATGTTTAGTTTAGCGTGGCAATGGCGATCGTGACATGGCGTGCGCGGAGCTGGTGGTATTTAGGCCGATGTCCGTTCCGGTCTTAAACTTGTAAAAATTTGTGAAGAGACCTTGTATTCTTAATTACTCGATGAGTTTCGGGTTTTACTTTTCAGCCATTAGATAGTCGCACCTAATTGTTTTGAGTGTTTATTTATCGCACCGCATTTTAATACTTTGAGTGTTTACTTTTGTCACATTGTCTTTTGATAGTTTACGTGTTAATTTCTTTCATAGACTAATTTGTCATTAGTTTAGATTGGCATAAAAATGATCTCACAAAAACAATTGCATGAACACATAGTGAATTTGAATGACCTTTAGAGTTAAAAAAAAAAAAACAAGCAAGAGTGCATGATCACGTTAGATTAAACAACCAACCAATTAGGTACCGAAAGGGCGTTAATAGAAATGTTAGCGTAAACAAGTTCCCGACCTTAGAATCTCTGGTTACGTAGGGATCGAGACGACACTCCCGCGTTTCGATCGGTTTCTAGTCGACCCCAATAGGCTAGTGGCGACTCCTATAAATATTTTAGGTTGTTAAATAACATTAAAATTTGAAAATGCCTAAATGTCACGCGAGGTATGGATTTGGAGAATTCAAGCTCGAGATTGAGGTATCGAGAGCAAATACCTCTAAACCTACTTGGTGCCGACCCCCTCAACGGGGAAAGTTTCGATAGGTCGCAACAACTCTTAAGCAAGTCATGTCCAATATTGCCACTCTTATTGAGAAATAAGTTCAAAGACAAGTCTTGCTGAGTTCTAATCCATTCAACCCCCGAGATACGCCCAAGTTATATTTGAATTGGCATTGATTATCATAGAACCACTTGAGTAGAGGAAAAAAGCCATCTTATCATCAGACAAATGGTGTCTAACTTCTCCAATTTCACTCGCATAATAGGTATCTTGCAGGGTAAGCTCATTTGTCTTCCTAGAGACTAAAAGCCCTTTAAAATCGCATTGAGCTTCACAAGCTTCATTTCAAGAGCTTAATTGCAAAGATACTTAAGTAAGACAGTTTGACATCTCTTCGTTTCCTCTTAGTTTTTTGGTTGACTTGGAAAGAGTGGAACAAGAGGGTCATTGAAGGAGAGGAGCTCTCGTATAATATAATTAGTGAAAATTGGCTAAGAAATCTCATGATTTGGTATAGTATGTAAACATTTTGATCAACGTTTAGATGCATTGTCTAGTGACTGAAGCTGAGCTCTTTTTTAATTTTAATATATTGTTGGCACCTCCTTCATGCCTTGGTAGTAGATCAACTTTTACCATAAAAATTTGTATAATATTGCAATTCGAGTAACATTGGCAAACCAATGACCTTTCACCAAAGTGAAGAGGAAATTGTCGTGCACCTTCGTCCGCACTGCCCTTTGACATGGTAGATCTAAACTACTTCTTAAGCTTCCCTAAAGATGGATTGGTCAAGGAAAGAGTCTCACACTTCAGAGAGTACATTGCTACGAGAACGAATCCAACTTTGTGTTTTACCATATCAGGTCAATCTGGAATGGAAGGAACAAAAAGCCTATTGAGGGAGTAGTCCCATCGCATGAAGATTTCCAGGGACGCAAAACCTTCGATAAAGCCAATAAATTTCCGTCTTTATGTAAATGAGGTTGTTTTTTAATCTTTCCGCTCTTGTTAAATGCGTGTTCGGACCTCCTCAGTGCTTTGTAGCAAAATTTTTCCTTTCACTAGTCAAAACATAAAAGATGGAAACTGTCGAAGTTATCTTCAATTAATCTCTATCTTGTGAATGAGCACTTTTTAATTACATTATACTTCCAACAAGCAAAACAGAAGTTCACTGAGCACATAAGTGAGAAAATAAGTCATCCCCTCTCACATAATATTAAGGGAAATTGTTCATTTTATCAAGGTGTGAAGCACTTTAGCAAGACCAGCAGTGACATTCAAGTCGTTAAACCTACTGGATTCCTAAAGAAACTTAATCCATCCTTGTCTCTTGTCATTTTGTTTTATTTTTGCTTCTTTTTTTTTTTGCTTATGTATTAAATTCAACAAGGTGCTCAAAATTGCCGCTGCACTTGCTCGGTTAAGGCCCTAAACTTCTAATTTACTTTAGTAGGTGCATTCTTCAATATGAATGACCAATTTCCTTCACATACATGTGGCCTCCAATCGCGTTTAACCAAATCCTGACGACATACTAAGAAGACAGAGCACAAAATAGATAGCAGAAGCAAAGAGCTCGATAGAGCTGAAGGTCCTAGTCTTCCACAGGATCTACTCAAGCTTATCATAAGAAGAACGAGACAAAGCTCATGAAACTAGGAAACCACAAAGTCTAAGGAAATTAAAATGCCAAGTGCAAAAACCAAAATCATAGCGATAACTCGATCCACATTACACTATATGCAAAATAGGGCAACATAATGCCCCTATCCCATCAGTTTCGCCTATAACTTATCAAACTAATCTAGCAAAGTCAAGATCAAAATCCGAAAGGAAAGAAGCCACGAGTCTATAGTCATAGCAGACACTACAAAAAAACTGTTTTTTAGCTACGAAATTTTAGCCACGACAACCAATCCGTCGCTAACGACAACGGACTTTGCGACGGAAATAACGTATTCATCGCTACTTTGCGACGACAAGAAGTTGTCGTAGCTAATTAGCTACGGAAGATATCTTTCCATTGCTAATTAGCCACAGATTTAGCGACAACATATTTTTCTGTCACTAATTCCCGACTATAAAGCCACCCCTGCAACCTTAAAGCTATTACTTTCTTCTCCCCCAAAAGACCCATCTCCGTCCTTCCTCTGGCCGCCCCATAACCCTAACTAAGGTATGTGCATTTCTCCTCTCTTGTTCTTTCTATACTATCATGAAAGTGATGTTATGCCATCGTGTGGGCTTGGTCTTAAGCGGTATTGCGTACGTAAGGTTTTGGGAGTTGGAAGCGTATGGAAGACGGGGAGGTCGAGCGGCGGCCAAAGCGATGCCCCCCCCCCCCCAACGAGCCCACCCACATCTATTCGATTTCCAGCAGGCAGTCTTACTCAAATTAACCAAGTTTAACAACAACAAAAAAAAGGAGAGATGTCCTATTTGCTGCGGAAATTAAAAAAATTGGATAAACCAAGGGGCAGCTGTAAATTTATTTAAAAAAAAAGGAGGAGGATGAGAATCCACCCATGTCTTTTTGCATATGATGAGGAAAAAGGTTAGGATTATGCTTAAAAAAAAAAGAAATGGGACAGATGAGAGACGTTTTGGTCTTCGCAACAAACAAATTTGCTAATAAAGAGTCCAAAAAAAAAACTTACATGCGACTGTACTTAGCGACACTTTCGTTAAAGTATTTCAGCTTGTATTTTATACAATGTGACCTTGTGATACCTTAATGGACACATAATTTGTTTTTTTTTATTTGATGGCATGTTCCAATAATGTCAAGCGTAATATGGTTATTATAGGTAAGGGCGTCAACCCATTTTGTAACTCACTTTTAAGAGGTTTAAAAATATTTGGGTAACTCACTTTTCTCTAAAAATGGGTTAAAATAGGCCATGAAAAACTAAAACAAGAAAACGAGTTAAAATATGGGTCACTCTACTGACCCACATTTAAACCAACTTTTTACAACAAACTCCAAAGGAAGAAACTGCGTAACAACCCCATTTTTTCTCTCTCCTCTCTCTTCTCTCTTCCCCCCCAGCCAACGACTCCTCCTCTCTCTCTTCTATCTTCTCTCTCCTCTTACATTTTTTCGTTCCCCATTCACTGACTTTTCTCTCTCCCCACCGAAGCTCTCTTTTCTCTCTCTCTCTCTCTCTCTCTCTCTCTCTCTCTCTCTCTCTCTCTCTCTCTCCTCTCTCATCTCTCATGCGTGCGCGCGGAGGGGGCCCACCGCGCGGCTCCTGTCTAGCAAGGACCACCGGCTGTGCTTCTATTTTCCCGTCGCCGGAGTCTTGCCGGACCGCCGCTGAAGACTCGCCGAAACAATGCTACCGTCACATCGAGCCGCGTTGCGTCGCGCTGGACCATTCGTGCCCTCGTATTGCGAGTTACGCGATGTTGCGAGCTCGCCGCGAGCTCATTGCGAGTCGTCGTCAATTGTATATTAGTCGGGTCGGAGAGTCTATGGACTGAGCCATATATTCTACGTAACTTATACATATGAATAGCTTAAGTATGTGTGAATTTCCGATAATATTAGTGCATTTTAGAAATACTGGGTCAGGTCGGGTATGGGTCGTTATATTTACAGTACATGAATATGGGTCAAAACGGATTAAATGGGTCAAATATGGGTCGACTCATATTTGACCCGACCCAAACCTGACCTGACACACTCATTTGACGCCTCTAATTGTAGGTACGGGTCCATTTCTAAGGCGAACAACTCAAGTGAATATTGCAATCCGCATCAAATTGACAACTTCAGACTACCAACAAGTAAGTGTTCTTTCGAATTGCTTTTTTCATTTTATAAAGTACTAAGTAATTATTCCTTAACACTTTATATATATATATATATATATATATAGGGCAACTGATAATTCGAATAGTGTCTCATTGACAATATTAAAAACGCAGATCTTATAAATTTAACAACATGTTAGCTTGTTTAATTTTTATATAGATACAATGCAAAGAGACATGTCTTCAATGTATAATAAGAACTTACCTAGGTATGGAGGATTGATGGATGAGTTTCGTGCTAGTTTGGAAATGTTTTTACAATTTCCTAGTAGCAAAATTGAGTTCATGGATGGGAATAAGTTACGGTGTCCGTGCAAAAAGTGCAGTAATTGTAAATTTCATGTGATTGATAAAGTTGGAGAGCATCTTTGTAGATTTGGCTTCACTCCGAACTACTATAATTGGACTTGTCATGGTGAACCATTTATAACCGATGTAGGATATCGAAGAAGTGACCAATTTATAGTTAGGGAAGAAGGTATCTATGACAACCAATTGAATCCATACCAGCAGATGGTGATTGATGCAGCTGGTCAGGATTTGCGCCCGGAATTAAACCATGCAAGTACTAGTTGTAGTCATACACTTGAACATGGGGGTCCTAGTCATCCATCACACTTGGAAGATATGGGAGGAACAAGATTAGATGAGGATGCGTGTACTCAGTTTTGGGATGTGTTGAAATTAGCAGATGAACCTTTATAGGCAGGTTGTGTCAACCACACAAAGTTTTCTGTCACTGTAAGAATGTTAAATATCAAGACAGAGCATAATGTGTCTGAGAATTGCTTCAACTCTTTCGTTGATGTATTGCGGGAAACATTATCTCAGGATAACATAATGCCAACTAATTTCATGATTGAAGAAGCTAGTTTATAACTTAGGTCTTCCATATGAACAAATTGATGTATGTATCAGGGGTTATATGTTATATTAGAGAGATATTGCAAATGCAGAATCATGCAAATTTTGCAATGAACCTAGATACAATGTTAACAGGACGCTCCATAGTAGTTAGAAACGTAGACCATGCAAGCAAATGTTTTATCTACCATTAATCCTTATATTGCAAAGATTTTATGCGTCTCAAGCCACTACTGAACACATGACTTGGCATGCATATCATTAGACAAAAGATGATGTAATGTGTCATTCTTCCAATGTAGCAGCATTGAAACATTTTGACAGAACATACCCTGAGTTTGCGATGGGCCCTCGAACCATCTGGCTTGGTCTTCATGCCAATGGATCTGCCACATTTGGGAAAACATGAAAAAGTTATTCATGTTGGCCAGTTATCTTAACTCCGTACAATCTTCCACCTGGTATGTGCATGAAAACACCTTATATATTTTTGACATTGATCGTGCTTGGGCCGCAAAATCCAAAGAAGTTTATAGATGTTTATATGCTACCATTGATTGAAGAGTTACAACCGCTATGGAATGAATGTGTCATTACGTATGATGTTTGTACTAATCAAACATTTGTAATGAAGGCTGCTCTTCTTTGGATGATAAATGACTTCCTAGCTTATGGAATGTTATCTGGGTGGAGCACATCTGGTCTCTTAGGAAGTCCAATATGTATGGAGAGATCAAAGACATTCAAATTAAAACATGGTAAGAATGAGAGCTATTTTGATAGTCATGGACAATTTTTGCCGATAAACCATACATTCAGAAGGAATAAAAAGGAATTCGCCAAAAACAGGGTTGAAAGAACACCTCCACCATTGAGGTTGACCGGTGATCAAATTTAGGAGCACGTGTATATCTTTCCTACTGTTGTTGACAACCCCGATGGCACTACTTATGAGTATGGAAGTACGCATAAGTGGACTAAACGCAATATACTTTGGGAGCTACCATATTGGAAGACACATATTATTCATCATAATCTTGACGTCATGCACATCGAAAAGAATGTTTTCGAAAATGTTATACATATGGTGATGGATGTCAACGGAAAAATAAAAGACAACTTGAATTCAAGAAAAGATATGAGAGATATTTGTTATCGGCCAACACTAGATGTTAATGCAAGTAACAGGGGACCAAAACCAAAAACTATTTATACATTGAATAAGGAGCAAAAACGTGTTGTTTGTCATTGGTTGAAATCTGTGTGCTTTCCTGATGGATATGCTTCTAACATCGGGAGATGTGTCAATTTGAATGACTTCAAGTTGACGGGTTTGATGAGTCATGATTGTCACATATTGATGGAGCGACTACTTCCCATAGCAACGAAGCAATTCCTACCAAACTTTGTCTAGGGCACCATTATAGAGTTGAGTAATTTCTTTCATGATATTTGCCCGACAATGTTAAAAGCATCACACATAGAGAAACTAGAGAGAGATATTCCAATTATTCTTTGCAATTTTGAAAAGATATTTCATCCTTCGTTTTGACTCAATGGAACATCTATTGGTTCACTTGCCGTATGAGGCCAAAGTTACGGGACCCGTCCAATTTTGATGGATGTATCCATTTGAGAGGTGGAGTAATTTTTTCCCCAGCTAACATTTGATGTTGAACTTTATTTAGTTCACTTGCCATCGCTAAGTTGCCACAGTCGATCTATCACGTCGCTAGTTAGCCACGGCCGATCTTATGCCGTCGCTAATTAGGTACGGCCGATCTATTGCCGTCGTTAAGTTGCCATGGCCCGATCTATTAACATCGCTAAGTTGCCACGACAAATCTTTTGTCGTCGCTAATTAGCCACGGCAGATCTTTTGCCGTCGCTAATTAGCCACGGCAGATCTTTTGCCGTCGCTAACTAGCCACAATCGATCCGTTGCCGTCGCTAAGTTGCCGCGGTCAACCCATTGTCGTCGCTAATTTGTCACGGCCTATCTATTGCCGTCGCAAATTAGCGATGGCCGTTCTTTTACCGTCGCTAATTTGCGACGGCCGATCTTTTGTTGTCACTAATTAGCCACATCCAATCTATTGCCGTACCTAATTAGCGACATATGATCTTTTCTCGTCGCTATTGAACGACGGAGGATCTTCAATTTGTAATTAGCGACGGAGTATGTTTAACCCTTCGCTAAATAGCGATGGCTCTTTTCACCCATTGCCAATTAGAGACGGAGTTTGACCATCGCTAATTAGCGACGACATTATTTTCCCGTCAATAATTAGCGATGCCACTCTTCTCCGTGGCTAAGTAGCGACTGAAGTCTTAACCCGTTGCTACTTAGCAACGACAGTTTTATCTTCCGTCGCTGAATAGCAACGGAGGTCCAACGTCGTCGCTATATAGCGACCACAGACTACGCTGTGTCTACTTAGCGATGGCTGTTCTTTGCCGTCGTCAATTAGCTACGGAACTGTTGTATGTCGCTAATTAGGGACAGAACAACAGAACTGTAGCTAATTACCGACGGATGTGGATGTTGATGTTGTTGTCGCTAATTAGCAATGATCTTATGTGCCCGTAGCCGAATAGCTACGGCTTGATTAGTTTCAGTCGCTAAAGTGGGCATCTTTTATTCTTAAGTGGACTGATCACTCGCTCACCTATTTACTCTATCTATTTTTGTCATTCGTCCGCTAGGGTTTGGGAGAGAATTCTGGCACTGCAGCTTGTGCTCGTCCATTGAAATATAGCTACCCGATCCTCATCTGAGGGGAAATTAAGACCCTATGCTCCTAATCCTCGAATCGACCGAGCCCTAGGTCGGTCAATCTCTTCCTTCTTCTGCTCATCCTCAATACTTTGTGATCAGCGACCGCTCATCCTCCACCCTCAACCGCTCTTCCTCTACCGCTCCACCGACACTCAACAGATCTGAGGTTGAAAACCCTCAGGTCCCCCTTCGGCTTGGTCAAGATAGACCGAGCCCTAGCTGGGTTTGTCGGGCAATCTGGGACGAGTCTAAGCGGCTCGTTCTTGGTACCACAAGCGGAAGTCTCGGTTGGACAATCGGCTGACCCATATCCAAGCCACCCTCTGCCCATCTGAGCCACCGTCGAGATTCGCCTAGCCGACAGTAAGCAAGTAAACAAATTTTTTTTTTAATTTCAATTGATATACGGAGACCGTTGTTCTTGTGATTTGCTGAAAATTGGTAGATTAGCATGTCGATAGTGTAGACACATTTCGATTACTCGTGAGGTGGATCCAATTTCATGATGCGACGAAAGGAGGATCTTACGATTATGAAGTCGATTGATTTCTATAATTTGCTATATATCCTTCGATTTATTGTTTTGGATATGAATGGTGTGTAAGATAATGTTGCTGGTATCTTGGAGACCATTGAGAATTTGCATTCTTTGTCACGCATCATGCAGGTTGGGGTGATGCATTACGGCAGTTTGACAAATGAACTGACCTGCTCATCTATTGGTATTTGGTATTAACTATTAATATAATGCGGTGCAGGTTTTATTCTTCTCTTGCGGCGTTTTTAGGGGTAACAAACGAAGAAATATGGTGAGTTGAAATTAAGGATACATGGAAGTTATATAAAATTCTGTGTTGATTTTTAATTAGAATTTGTCTAACTAGTTTTATGTGGATTGCAGAGACCTGGAGGTCGTCGTATAGGAGTTGGGGATCATCGTGGAGTGTTTGTACGTCGTTGTGGAGGTGTAATTGGAATTGAAGATTCCCCTTCCCCTGTGACGGGCTCGTCATCGTCTCCAACCCTTTGGATTTCTCCCGTACCTTCAGCAACACCTCTACCAGACCCTCCACAACAAAATCTTGATGTTGTTGGTGACGGCCACATTGGCACATCCTTCCATACACCTCCACCAGCAAACATTGTCTCCTCGCCCGATCCTACACGTAATATGGATGGGCAAGTTTATCACAGACGAGGTGAAATGTATGAAGGAACACCTTCTTCCACGGAACAATCGATGGATGAGGAACAAATGGAAGTAGATTCGGAGGGACGAAGGTTGATAGAACCATTTGGAGATTCGTAAGTAATTGGTTGTTTTTAGGTTGTTGAACTTTTGCATGGTTTTATAAATGGGATGTCAACTAAACAGGACGACTAAATTTTTACAGGTTCACAAATGCAATGTATGTTGTGAGGGAACTGAATAAAATAATCAACGATCATTGGAGTGGGCCGTATACTACATACAGCAGCACTTCAGAAGAATTGAAGAATTTGTGGTGGAATGAGTTCAAGGTAAGGTTTATAATATTAATTTATCACAAACTAATTAATTAATACAACTGTTAAAGTTTTATGGCTTTGAATTGATTGTAGAGGCAATTTCGGTGGGCTGAAGAACTTGACAATGAAATTAGAAGGATTTTTATAAGAAGGCCGGCGATCACATAAGAATTGTGATGAATAAAGCGAAGACAAAACAATGAAGGCCACTATATATTAAAACCGAGGATTGGATGGAGATGCTGAATATATGGAGAACTGAGCACTTCAAGCAATCGAGTGAACGGAATAAAAAAAATAGAGCATCCAGTTCTAATGATGGTGGGTCTGCCACATATGTCGGGGGCTCTATCAACATCGAGGAGCACAAAACAAGAATGGTCAGTACATTTGGCATACCTTGTAATTATCGATGTTAATTCGAGTACGCAGTAATGTTTATATTTTGTACGCTAAGGAATTGGGCAAGGAACTGATGGCAATGCAAACATTTGAACTGACATTTCAAAAGAAAGACAAGACATGGATGAGCAGTCGAGCAAAAGCGGCTAAGGTTTGTCTACTTTTCCTTAACTGATGAAAATGTACATAAAGTAGCAAGTTGCAAATATTTTACATGTAAGATAACTAAGTTATGTACGCTTTGATGAATATGGTTAATGTAGGACAAATTTGATGAACTATGTATGACAGCGGCGGCGGCGGATAGTGGTGGTGATTGTGTTGGCGCGTATGATCGAGAAGTTGATCAGACTCCATTATGGGTGGAGGCATCGGGTGGGGTAAAGAAAAGAAAAATATATGGGTTAGGATCATTCTCAAGGGAATTTGCAAGACAGTTTGTTGGAACGTCATCCCAAGATGCATCTACTTCAAGGAGCAATCGACATGATGTGAACATGGCCCAAGAAGTGAGACGGTTGAAAGTTTTACTTGAAGAAAAAGATTCAAAAATACATTGGTCGGAAAGAAAAATGGCACGAATCTTGCGCCGCCTGGAGATGTCGAAGATGAGGATGAGGATGTACCTGCTTCGAATCCAGCGGATGGTGATGGGCATGGTGATGGTGAACATGGCGATGATGAGCTGGCTGATGAAGATGCTGATCTTGATGATGCGACACCGTAAAGTTACATCACGTTGAGGTAACTAATAATCCTTACATGAGTTTATTATGATTAAATTTTGCAATCATTTCTCCCACTTGTTTGTTCTAGATTATGTTGTTACATTGAAAAAATGTTGCTTCAATTCATGTTTGCTGCGACCTAGATGAAACATGCATGTATACGACTACTTTAGTAATAATGTTCTATTAATTGTTTGATTTGCAATATATAGAGTACGAATAGGACAAGAGTATAGTTCACCTAACGAGAAGCTATCAACAGTATATTGTTATTTTATACTTCAAGGTAGTTTTTTATGTTGTAATTGGTTGCAATTACATTATTATGGCTATGCATAATTACATCCTTATAATTTGTTGTCTATGATCAGTTGGACAGAAATTGCGTGGGTGAGATGATAGACATTGGAAGTATGGATGGAAGAATGGATGAAGAGGATCCCTGGCATCGGGTTTGAAAGGAGGAAGAATTGTGTGCTGGAAGGGTTCTAAGTTTGAATAGGTCAGGTTGTGTTGTTCGTGGGGCTGGTTTGTTGATGAGCTAAACAATGTTTTTCATTTTTATACAAAGACCAATATTGTCATGTTATTTATTGCTTCATAAATAATAAAACGTTGTTCTTGTTGATTAGCAGTCGGTGCAAAACATGTAAAAGAACATTATTATCATGAAAGTCCTTACAAAATCAGGTTGCGGGCATACAAAATCTTAAGTTATTATTGGTAAAACGGTGACAAATTGCAATTAAAGAAACAAATTAGCAACGGATGGACATACGCAAAGCTGTCGCTAATTTGCGGCGGAGCCATGAAAAACCATCCCTGATTAGCGACGGCAAGGATAGCTCCATCGCTAATTTGTGACGGAGCCATGCAAAACCGTCGCTAATTAGCGATGGCAAGGAAAACGGCAGTCGTAAATTAGCGACAACCATGATGTGCACGTAGCTACTTAGCGACGCAACCTGACGCTCCGTCGCTACTTAGTAACGGAATATCATTGTCCTTGGCTAATTACATTGATGGCTTTGTTGGTCGTAGATAATTAGGCACGAACATCATATATGATGTAGCTAATTAGCGACGGCAGGCCATACTCTGTCGCTAATTAGCGAACTTTGCAACGCATACATAATCGTCGCGCAATTTAGTGACGGATAGAGTGCGTCGCTAATTACTACCCCACATGAAGATCGGATTTTGCCACGCAACTCATTGACGAAATTCGCTACGGATTGGGGTCATGACAAACTAGCGACGAACATTTGCAAGTAAGTTTACGACGACTGTTGTTGTCATGGTAAATTTGCAACGAACTTTGCGACGAATTGTTAGCTACGCAATTGGCGATGGACTGGTTTTCATAGCTAATTAGCGACAACGTGTCGTTTTTGCTGTCGCTAATTTTTGTGATGCCCGATTGGCGACGAACATTTTGTTGTCGCCAATCTCGTCGCAAAACGCTATTAGCGACCATATTTTGCCAGATTTCCATAGCTAATTTCGTAGCTAAAAACAGTTTTTTTGTAGGGAGATTCTAGAATTATGGCAAAAATGATTGTACAAAACCCCATGAAACCGATAATTGAAGGCGCAAAACAACTTAGAGTGAGAGAGGATGAATATTTACTACCCTTCGGCCAGGGAGCTCCTGCACATCTTCTTGGGTACAAGGGCACCTGTTCTGCTGCTCCAAGGAGCTCTGGTCGAGAAGCTCCTCCGTATTCCTTCCTCCATCGCCCAGCACACAGAGCACTGCATCACATTCCCAGAATTAAAAGCCGAGCCGAGGCAATATGAATCAGAAAAAATCGCAATGAGCACAAAAGAACAATTCATCGCCAAAAACAAATCCAAGAGGGCTCAACTTGAACGAGTACACATCAATGCGAGGCTTAAACTAGAACCCTCCTGCCGATGAGTATCATAATATACTAGGTCTAACCCTGATGAGTATCATAATATGCTAGGTTCAAGATCTAATTGGCTAGATTTTAGCATCTTTGATTTTTGAAAAATAAATAATAATATCCATGTAGACCATCCACAACATCAAACACTCAGTAAATAATGCATGAAAATATAAGTACCCATGTATTTCACAAAGATCTGTCTTCGTGCTCAAACATGCATGTACTCGCACATGTTTCGGTAAGGGCAACAGAAAAAGACTAAACACGTCAATTTGAAGTATGAACAACTTGACGAAACTCTCTCTCTCTCTCTCTCTCTCTCTCTCTCTCTTGTTGGAGGTTCAAGGATATAAGAAAGTAAAGAGTCTTTAGAGGAAACGAAGAGACTCTAGAGAAAGTGAAGAGTCTTCTGTTACTTGAAGTATTACACCAAGAGACGTCAAGTTTGGAACGCTCAACAGTGTTACCTCCAGCGTAGGAAACCCTAGAATTTATAAGCAAGCTATCGGGCTCCATCTCATATGGGCCTAAATAACCAAGCATTTAACTATTGGGCTTATATGTGAACATATTATTTAGATTATATTTTAACAATATATCCAACAATCTCCTCTTATGTTCACCATACAATACAATCTAATACGGTTATCAGTATGATGTTCAAACAAATATGAATCATCATTATCATGAATCTATTCTGAGATCAGCATATACCAAAATGAATATAAGGAGTTTTAGATTCCATCTAAACTCATACAAACCCCAACATCTAAAATATATCTCAGAATCAGTTCACAATCAATGTATGCACAATAGTCAAGTATAAATAGGCCACTCAAAATAGTTGTAGGCCTTATAAATACAAGGACATAAGCATAATAACATCCACTACATATAGCGAAATGTAAGTCTCAAGTAAATGGACTTCATCAAAATGGCCAATAGTAGGTGAACTATCTAGTCCCCTCACGCTTCAAAAGCCATATTCATTCATCAAGTAGGTCGTCCTGGTCAGGATCCCACGCATTAAGCTTCTCCTCCATCTCTGCCATCCATTGTAGAATATCAAATATGAATTTCATATTATTATGAATTCAATCATTCGAATAATCTACTAAAATTAACATCATAACATCAGGTAGAGAAGAACATATACTGATGTCATAAAGCATCCTAATATCATGTTCATAAGCATCAAGCTAATTTCATAAACACTTTGAATAAAGCCTAAACAGTTTGATTTGCCAAGAGCCATCAACTCAAGTTTATTAGTAAGAGAATAACTATTATCGAGTTTCAAAGAACAAGATCAATAGTCAAGACACTTACAATAACCTGGTCATGTAAAATCAAGTTTCAATTAAAAACAAGACAACAGGCTTCTTACGCAAACAATTATTTCTATGTTTCAATTTGGAATGTCACAATCACTGATTCCTCAAAGTCAATTGATATATCATCAAGTTTGGAATGAGATCATTTAACTAAAAGGATGGTCCAACCTAGTTAGATTGTATCATCAAGTTTGGAATGACACAAGCTTTCTAGATAGAACCTTTGAATCAGGTTAAAGTCGTCATCATCAAGTTTGGAATGAGACAACTCACCTTTTCCAAATTAGTCAGCAATCGCAAACATCGATGAAACATATAAATTGTGCTTATCATTTTGGCCAACAAAAGGAAGATTTGATAATCCAAAACATATAACAAAAAGGTAAGTAAATGGTAATTAAGACTTGTCTATATAGTCTTTAGCCCCATTTCCCCCATTGTTTTGAAGAATCGATCTTTAGGCAGTCCTTTTGTGAGAGCATCGGCCATGTTATCCTTCGATCTTACATCAATCAAGGTGATAACTCCTTGTTCTCTCAGATAAGTCAACAACGCATGTCCCAGTCTCACATGTCTTCTCTTAGAATTAAAGAGAATATTTTTGACGACTTGGACAACGGCTTGATTATCACAGAACAGGCTCAAAGAATTAATCTTTAGCCGAGTTGAAGGAATATCCAGAACAAATCCTTTATCCATTATGCTTCTTCGTCGGCTTTGGGTAAAGCAAAAAGTTCAGATTCCATAGACGACAATGCAATACAAGTCTGTCTTTTGGATTTCCAAGTAATAGCAGCTCCACCCAAAGTGAATACATATCCACTAATGGACTTACTATTTTTAATTTCTAAGCACCAAGTGGCTTCAGAGTATCCATCCACAGTTGGAGGAAAACTAGAGTAACATAGAGCATAATCTTTAGTACCTTTAAGGTATCTCATCAGCCTACTAAGGGCATCCCAACGCTCTTTACTGGGATTACTAGTAAAACGACTCAACATGCCAACTGTAAAGGCTATGTCAGGTCTAGTGCAACTCATAACATACATGAGACTACCAATCAGTTTCGAATAGTTTAACTGATCAACATTAGTCCCTCCATAAGGACTCAGTCTTTTGTTATAATCACATGGTGTCTCACTCGATTTGCACTTACTGTATCCCCAAGTAGAAAGTAGCTGTTCAATATAATGAGTCTAGCTGTTCATACCAAGAATGGTATTAGCAATACCAAGATCTTTCATGTCAAATTCTTTAGCTAAAGTAGCTTTTACATCACTCACTACAGAATGATCAGAGCCAAAAATTAACATGTCATCAACATACAAGCAAATGATGACTATCATATTTGACATAGAACAATGGTAAAGGCATTTATCTGAATAACTTGACTGAAAGCCAAAACTCTTTACTACTTTGTCAAATTTAAGATGCCACATCTTAGGTGCTTGTTTAAGGCCATACAAAGATTTGTTTAATTTACAAACTTTGTCATCAAGACCTTTCACAACATACCCTTCTGGTTGTTCCATGTAGATTTCTTCATGTAACTCTCCATTTAGAAAGGTTGTTTTTACATCCATTTGATGCACTACAAAGTGTTCAATAGATGCCAAAGCAAGAAGAATTCTTATAGTTAATAGATGACACACAGGCGAATAGACATCAAAATAGTCTATCCCACTTTGTTGTTTATAGCCTTTAGCTACTAAACGTGCTTTGTACCTGGCTATTGATCCATCACTATTTAGTTTCTTTTTCAATACCCACTTACAGCCTATAGCCTTAGCCCCTTTTGGCAAATTGACTAGCTGCCAAGTGTGGTTATGCAACAGAGAGCTCAATTCATCGTCTATGGCTTCTGCCCAAAGTATGAATTCCCTGGATCTCATTGTTCATGATAGGATAATGGATCATCCTCTAGATGGCAAGTAACAAATTCTTCACGAAAACTTTTGGGAATTCTCTCTCTCGTAGATATTCTAACTGGTACTGGCTCAATAGCCAACTGTGTGGGATGAGGATCAGAATAACTTGCTTCAGATTCTACAGGAGATTTTGAAATCATATCTGTAGATCCATAAACATTCAAGTCAGATCTCTAAGAAACTTATTCTCAAAGAATTCGGCATCTCTAGATTCTATTATTGTGTTGGTAGATAGATCTAAAAATCTATTTGCAGCACTGTTTTCTGCACTACCCAGATATACACAAGTAATGGTTCTAGGTCTAACCTTAGGTCTCTTAGGATCTTGTATTCTTACATAAGCAATACAACCCCAAGTTTTAAGAGTATCATATCTACAAGGATGCTTATACCATATCTCATAAGGTGTTATAGACAACTTAGAGTGTGGTAACTTGTTCCGGATGTCATTAGTAGTTAAAACTACTTCTCCCCAATAGGAGGAAGGCATGCTAGCTGTAAGAAGTTGTGTGCTTTTAGAAACCGACTGAAAAGGTTTTCTAGTTATTTTAGCCTGTGCACACACTTCACACTTGTCAAATCGAATAGAAGTGTCCAATGGAATGTTCTGAGTTTTAGCTAGATGGAGCATTTTCCTGTAGTTCACATGTCCAAGTCTATTATGCAATAACTTTGGATCTATCAAGGTAGATCTTACATGGTTAATGCTATCAGTATTCAAACTCAACCTATACATTCCATTAACCATGAATGCACAATCAAAATAACATGAGTTAACAGATAAAGTAACTTTATCATTCATAGTTGAGAAGGACATACCAGCTTTATCAAATAAACTCATAGATATCAAGTTCTTTTTAAGTGAAGGTACTACTCTAACATGTTTTAGAGTTAGTAATATACCTAAAGAAAGCATCAGATTTGCAGTTCCAGCATGAGTCACATCTGCCTCACCACCATTGCAATTTTCCACAGTGTCTTTCTCTTTTATGACATCGATGAGCAAATTCTTATCATTTGTAGCATGACAAGTAGCGCCACTATCCAACCACCACTCAGAAGACACGCTAGCCTTTCCATGCTTCATCATTCCAATGAAAGCTGGAGGCTTAGGTTGGCTAATTAGAATATTAGCCTCACTTTGTGGTGTATTATTCTTTGGCTTCTTTGGTAGCTTACACTCTGCTGCCCAGTGACCCCACTTTCCACAATTATGGCACTTGCCCTTTTTCTTTCTTTTGAAGACAATCTTTTTGGCCTCTAATTGTGAAGATGATTCACCTTTTGGTAACTTGGACTTTTTCTAAGGTTTATTAGAATGTGAAACAAAGTTGGTAACTGACTTTTGTTGGCCGACTTGTTCCAAACTCTTTCTAGCATTGTTTTGATCTTCAATGTAAATATACCTCTTTAATTCGTCCAGTCCCATCTGTTCTTTCTATCTGTGCATTTCAGTCTTGAAAGAACTCCACTCAGCAGGTAGCTTACTCAACACAAGACCAACAAAGGGATTATCAGACATATCAGAGTTATCCTCTTTCAACTTGTTCTTCATGTTCTCAAGTTCAATCAACTGAGAGGTAATACTTGAATTCATATTGAATTTGAAATCAAAGAACTTCTCTACTAGGAGAGTTTTAGACAACCCCTATTGTTTCTGAAACTGAGTGTTCAAGTGATCCCATATCTCTTTCGCTGTCTTATACTCAAAGTAAGTCATCGATAGACGAGGATTTAGAGATGTCAACAGGTAATCTCTACAAAAATCTTCATCCTTTTTCCATTGATATTCATCAACATCTTCAGTGGTGGATGCAAAATCACTCAATACAGTGTAGAAAATTTCACCTTCTTTCATGCCAAATTGAACATGTAATTTCCAACCATGAAACTCGGTAATGTCAAAAGATTATAGCTTGATAATATCATAAGAACTATGTTTTGCCATCTTAATCAGAGCAAAGACTTAGAAAGAGTGCACCTTGTAATCTTCGAAAATCACAACGTCGAATAATGCCCCTGACCTTAGTCAAACTGCTCCGTATGACTGGAATTTGCCAAAACAAACCCCAAAAATGAATCCAGAGCACCCAAAACCTTAAGAAAGGGTTGCCCTCATCGCCAAAAACTTTTCGGAGAACAGCAGAGAAATTCGTCCAAAATCGCGTAGAGAGACACACGCGACGACAAAACTTCCAACAGCTGTATCTCCCTCGTCTAATCTCCGATTAAGGCGAGTAACCACTCAAAACGATTGTATCGATGAGTAGAACAAAGTCCAAGTGGTATCACATTTCGAAATTGGCTAGAATTTCTGCGATTTTGAATCAAAGATTTCATCCACCGAATCTTCAAACTCAGATTTCTGCCAATTCCACGGTCGAAATCAAAAGTAGATAATACCTGCGAGATCATCTCGAGGAAATCTTCAAGTAGACACCTTACTTGCTCAAATCCGACACACGGATCTAATACTTCAAGATTGTTGGAGGTTCAAGGATATGAGAAAGTAAAAAGTCTTTAGAGGAAACGAAGAGACTCCAGAGAAAGTGAAGAGTGTTCTATTGCTTGAAGTATTACACCAAGAGACGTCAAGTTTGGAACGCTCAACAGTGTAACCTCCAGCGTAAGAAACCCTAGAATTTATAAGCAAGCTATCGGGCTCCATATCATATGGGCCTAAATAACCAAGCATTTACCTATTGGACTTGTATGTGAACATATTATTTATATTATATTTTAACAATATATCCAACATCTCTCTCTCTCTCTCTCTCTACAAAAACAACGTCAATCGAAGAAGCACACATTGAAAACACACAGACACGCAAAGAAAATAAGAAGAAACAAAAACATACGAGTCTATATATGCAAATTTACACAAGACAAAACCTACCTAAATGGAAGGTGTAGTGGTCGTGGAGGTTCACGATCATGCGCATGAGGTTGTCCAAGAAAATAGGGTACTGATAGGAATTCTCATGGTTCAGAGTGTCGTTCGATGCAGCAGCCATCTTCCTTGGTAGCAATTTCACCTTCACCTCCTTCACAAACACAAAAGATGAAAACATACACATAACACATAAAACCTTTGCTGGTATTCTGATTGAGAATGACAGAGGCAACAATTAAAGAGGGGAACGACATTTTAAGTTGAGGGGGATCATAAGGATAGTAATGAGAAAATCAGCAACTGCATACAAGGTATGTGTAATCTGGTTTGGCTCTGATAGCCGTGGATTGAAATACATTCAATGCCAAAAAAAAGAAGAAGAGGCAAACCATATTTAATACTAGTGTTACCTCTTTCCATGTTTTATTGCAGATTTTGAGGGTGGGCTTACAATTTGGAGGATGACGCTAGTGACAAACGGTGACAAAATTACTCATTTAACCAAAGCTTTATATATTGTACTAAATTTTAACCGTCAGTTGGGATAAGATTTATCAATTTCAACGGTTTGATTTTAGTTTGATTAATATGATATTCTCATCTAATAGACCAACATATGAGATAACACCCATTAGTTTCAATGATTTATATTTAGTTTGACTCATATAACATTCACATCTAACAGTTTCCTTAATTGATTTGAGAATAACGGAGCTCGTTTCCAACAAGATGTGCACTTATTGGATATTAAAAACTAGAACTGTGGAACCAAGAGGCCGGAAGAGATTTTTTCTTTTTATTTTATTTTAGCCAATGACATCAACATTTGAATGGACATGATCATAGAACGAATTACAGGAACAGCAAAAGTAACTTGTTTTTAATGGTGGGAGCAAAGGAAGTCATGCCTTTTATTTTATTTTTATAACATGATAGCCATAATACAAATCTCAATGATATTTGGAACATGTATTGAGAATAAATCACTTTCCAAAACATATCTCGAGCTTAGATGTAGAGGATCATAGCTGGCCATTTTCCATTATTAGGATGCATTAACTAAGGCACCCGCTATAGAGAGGAAAAAATTGAGGTAATTTTTTTATGTACTTTCCACATATTCAACCACTTGAATCGATCACAAACAAATATACCTTAAATGTGTTCTTTGAAAATTGAACTTAGTCCACAAAAATTAATGTGACTAATTAATTTTGATGAAAAGAAGAACATCGTAGTTTCAAAGCACTTTAATTAGTGCAAATTGGCTAAGAAATCTCATGTTTTTAGTATAGTATGTAAACGTCTTGCTCAGCATTGTAGACGCATTGTCTGGTGACTGAAGCTGAGCTCTTTTCTAGTTCTCGAGCTCTTTTAATATATAGTCGGCATGACCTTCACGCCTTGGTAGTAGATATTTTTTACCTATAAAAAATTGTATGACATTGCAATTTGAGTAATATTGGCAAACTAATGACCTTTCAGCGAAGGGAAGAGGAAATTGACGTGCACCTCCATCCGCACTGCCCTTTGACATGGTAGATCTAAACAACTTCCTAAGATTCCCTAAAGATTGATTGGTCATGGAAATAGTTTCGCACTTCAGAACCAATAAATTCCCTTCTTAATGTAGATGAAGTTGCTTTTTCATCTTTCCCCTCTTGTTAAATGCACGTTCGTACCACCTCAGTGCTTTGTAGTAAATTTTGTCCTTTCACAAGTCAAAACATAAAAGATGGAAACTATCGAAGTAATCTTCAATCTATCTCTATCCTTGTGAATGAGCACTCTTCAATTAATTACATCATATTTCCAACAAAGAAAACATAAGTTCACCGAGCACATAAGAAAGAAAATTTCCCATCTAATATATTGATAATGGAAATTGTTCATGCTGTCAAGGTGTGAAGCACTTTAACAAGACCAGCAGTGACATTCAAGTCCTTAAGCCCATTGGATTCCTAAAGAATCTTGATCCATCCTTTTCTCGTTATTTCTTTTTCCTTATGTGTCGACGATCCAACAAGGTGCTCAAAATTGCCACCGCACTCGTCACAATGTTAGCTGCTTGGTTAAGCCCCTTAACTTATAATTTAGTTTAGTAAGTGCATTCTTCAATGTGAACGACCAATTTCGTTCACATACATGTAGCCTTCCATCGTGTTTAATCAAATTCTACGACATACTAGGAAGACAGAGCGCAAAAAAGATTGCAAGAGCGAAGAGCTCGATAGAGCTGAAGGTCCTAGTATTCCATAGGTAAAAACACATCAACTCAAGCTTATCATGAGAAGAACGAGACAAAGCTCATAAAACTAAGAAAATGAGATATCTTTCCTCCACAAAGTCTAAGGAAATTAAAATGTCAAGTTGAAAAACTAGAGTCATAGCGATAACTCGATCCATATTACACTATATGCAAAATAGGGCAACATAATGCCCTTATCCCATCAGTTTCGCCTATAACTTATTAAACTGATCTAGTAAAGTCAAGATCAAAATCTGAAAGGAAAGAAACCATGAGTCTATAGTCCCAGCAGACTCTAGAATTACGGAAAAATTGATTGTACAAAACCCCATGAAATCGATAATTGAAGGCGCAAAACAACTCAGAGTGAGCGAGGAGGACTATTTACTACTCTTCGGCCAGGGAGCTGCTGCACATCATCCTGGGCACAAGGGCACCCGTTCTGCTGCTCCGAGGAGCTTTGGTCGAGAAGCTCCTCCGTATTCCTTCCTCCACCGCCCGACACACAGACCACCGCATCACTTTCCCAGGAAATCTGAATCAGAAAAAATCGCAATAAGCACAAAAGAACAATTCATCGCCAAAAACAAAACGGAGAGGGCTCAACTTGAACAGTACAGATCAGTGCGAGGCTTAAACTATAACCTTACTGCCGATGAGTATCATAATATGCTAGGTCTAGCCCTGATGAGTATTCGATGAGGCTTATGTGACTGACAGGAATTACTGGGAAGGAAGATGCGTCATCAGGACATCAGAGTCGAAGTCTGTTTAAGTATGTTTTGAACGAGCATGCCGAGAATAGTGCTTTAGCTATATATTTTTTATATTGACTAATTATATAATATTACATCAAAGAAGAATCTCATTTGAGTCTGTCAGATTCAATTAATTGTTGATGATCAAGCTAACCATAACTCAAGATGCTATGTGGCTCAGATCAAAGTGTCTGTAACTCTCTCATAATTCATTTTGGAACATTAGAACAACATGAGTAGTCGAGGGAGACATACATATGCCAGCCCTTTTTCTTAAAAATAAAACATCCGAGTCTAAGTGAAAAGGAGAGCTAGAGAATGATATTGACTATGGTTGATGTCTTCTCTACCTAGATTAAAATGCAATTAGTTAATTAGACTAGCCACAATAGCTCGATCAGATCAAGTTGCATAAATTAAATCTCGTATTCCCAATGATTGATGATTGAAAGGTCACACATAAGAGAAACAGTGCAAGCTTTGCAGAAGTCAATACCTTTTCTATTTGAAGATTTATCTAACAAGGCTCGCTAAACTATGGTTTGAGACAACGACCTTAGCTTTGTGACATATTGGCTTAAGATAACCTAGATCTAATTGGCCAGAAATTAGCATCTTTGATTTACGATCAATTAACCTCTCATGTTTACCGATGAAATATAAATAATAATATCCATGTAGACCATCCACAACATCAAACACTCAGTAAATAATGGATGAAAACAGAAGTACCCACGTATTTCACAAAGATCTGTCTTCGTGCTCAAACATGCACGTACTGACACATGTTTCGGTAGGGCAACAGAAAAAGACTGAACACATCAATTTGAAGTATGAACAACTTGCCGAAACTCTCTCTCTCTCTCTCTCTCTCTCTCTCTCTATACCACAACAACATCAATCGAAGAAGCACACATTGAAAACACACAGACACGCATAGAAAATAAGAAGAAATAAAAACATACGAGTCTATATATGCAAATTTACACAAGACAAAACACCTACCTAAATGGAAGGTGTGGTGGTAGTAGAGGTTGACGGTAATGCGCATTTGGCCATCCCAGAAAATAGGGTACTGATAGGAATTCTCATGGTTTAGAGTGTCGTTCGATGTAGCAACCATCTTCCTTGGTAGCAATTTCACCTTCACCTCCTTCACAAACACAAAAGATGAGAACATGCACACAACACACAAAACCTTTGCTGGTATTCTGATTGAGTGCGACAAAGGCGAGAATGAAAGAGGGGAACGATATTTAAGTTGAGGGGGATCACAAGGATGGTAATGAGAAAATCAGCAAGATAGCCGTGGATGGAAATGCATTCAATGCCAAAAAAGAAAATAGAGGCAAACCATATTTAATACCAGTGTTACCGTTTTCCATGTTTTATTGCAGATTTTGAAGGTGGGCTTACAATTCTGAGGATGACGCTAGTGACAAACGGTGACAAAAACACTCATTTAACAAAAGCTTTATATATTGTACTAAATTTTGACCGTCAGATGGGATAAGATTTATCAATTTCAACGGTTTGATTTTAGTTTGATTCATATGATATTCTCATCTAAAAGACCAACAGATGAGATAACACCCATTAGTTTCAATGATTTATATTTAGTTTGACTCATACAACATTCACATCTAACAGTTTCCTTAATTGATTTGAGAATAACGGAGCTTGTTTCCAATAAGATGTGCACTTATTGGATATTAAAAACTAGAACTGTGGAACCAAGACGCCGGAAGAGACTTTTTTCTTTTTAGTTTATTTTCACCAATGACATCAACATTTGAATGGACATGATCATAGAACGAATTACAGGAACAGCAAAAATAACTTGTGTTTAATGGTGGGAGCAAAGGAAGTCCTACCTTTTTTTTTATTATAACATGATGGCCATAATACAAATCTCAATGATATTTGGACTATGTATTGAAAATAAATCACTTTCCAAAACATATCTCGGTCTTAGATGTAGAGGATCATAGCTGGCCATTTTCCATTATTAGGATGCATTAACTAAGCTACCCCCTATAGAGAGGAAAAATTTGTGGTAATTTTTTTATGTACTTTCCACATATTCAACCATTTGAATTGATCACAAACAAATATTCCTTAAATGTGTTCTTTGAAAGTTGAACTTAATCCATAAAAATTAATGAGAATAATTAATTTTGATGAAAAGAAGAACATCGTAGTTTCAAAGCACTTTAATTAGTGCAAATTGGCTAAGAAATCTCATGTTTTTAGTATAGTACGTAAACGTCTTGAACAACGTTGTAGACGCATTGTCTGGTGACTGAAGCTGAGCTCTTTTCTAGTTCTCGAGCTCTTTTAATATATAGTCGGCACGACCTTCACGCCTTGGTAGTAGATATTGTTTACCTATAAAAAATTGTATGCATTGCAATTTGAGTAATATTGGCAAACCAATGACCTTTCAGCGAAGGGAAGAGGAAATTGACGTGCACCTCCGTCCGCACTGCCCTTTGACATGGTAGATCTAAACAACTTCTTAAGCTTCCCTAAAGATGGATTGGTCATGGAATTGGTTTCGCACTTCAGAGAGTACCTTGCTACGAGAACGAATCCAACCTTGTGTTTCCCCATATTTAGGTCATTAGGAATGGAAGGAACAAAAAGCCCGTCGAGCGAGTTGTCCCATCTCATAAAGATTTCCAGGGACGCAAAACCTTTGATAGAGCCAATAAATTCCCTACTTTATGTAGATGAGGTTGTTTTTTCGTCTTTCCCCTCTTGTTAAATGCATGTTCGTATCTCCTCCGTGCTTTGTAGTAAATATTGTCCTTTCACAAGTCAAAACATAAAAGATGGAAACTGTCGAAGTAATCTTCAATCTATCTCTATCCTTATGAATGAGCACTCTTTAATCAATTACATCATATTTCCAACAAGCAAAACAGAAGTTCACCGAGCACATAAGAAAGAAAATTTCCCATCTCATATATTGATAATGGAAATTGTTCATGCTACAAGGTGTGAAGCACTTTAACAAGACCAACAGTTACATTTAAGTCCTTAAACCCGCTAGATTCCTAAAGAATCTTGATCCATCCTTTTCTCGTTATTTTTTTTCCTTATGTGTCGACGATTCAACAAGGTGCTCAAAATTGCCACCGCACTCGTCACAACTTTAGTTGCTTGGTTAAGCCCCTTAACTTATAATTTAGTTTAGTAAGTGCATTCTTCAATGTGAACGACCAATTTCATTCACATACATGTAGCCTTCCATCGTGTTTAATCAAATTCTACGACATACTAGGAAGACAAATCGCAAAAAAGATAGCAGGAGCGAAGAGCTCGATAGAGCTGAAGGTCCTAGTCTTCCATAGGTAAAAACACATCAACTCAAGCTTATCATGAGAAGAACGAGACAAAGCTCATAAAACTAAGAAAATGAGATATCTTTCCTCCACAAAGTCTAAGGAAATTAAAATGTCAAGTTGAAAAACTAGAGTCATACCGATAACTCGATCCATATTACACTATATGCAAAATAGGGCAACATAATGCCCCTATCCCATCAGTTTCGTCTATAACTTATTAAACTGATCTAGCAAAGTCAAGATCAAAATCCGAAAGGAAAGAAACCATGAGTCTATAGTCCCAGCAGACTCTAGAATTACGGAAAAATTGATTGTACAAAACCCCATGAAATCGATAATTGAAGGCGCAAAACAACTCAGAGTGAGTGAGGATGACTATTTACTACTCTTCGGCGGGGGAGCTCCTGCACATCTTCCTGGGCACAAGGGCACCCGTTGTGCTGCTCCGAGGAGCTCTGGTCGAGAAGCTCCTCCGTTTTCCTTCCTCCACCGCCCGACACACAGACCACCGCATTACTTTCCCAGGAAATCTGAATCAGAAAAAATCGCAATAAGCACAAAAGAACAATTCATCGCCAAAAACAAAACGGAGAGGGCTCAACTTGAACAGTACAGATCAGTGCGAGGCTTAAACTATAACCCTACTGTCGATGAGTATCATAATATGCTAGGTCTAGCCTTGATGAGTATTCGATGAGGCTTATGTGACTGACAGGAATTACTGGGAAGGAAGATGCGTCATCAGGACATCAAAGTCGAAGTCTGTTGAAGTATGTTTTGAGCGAGCATGCCGAGAATAGTGCTTTCGCTATATATTTTTTATATTGACAAATTATATAATATTACATCAAAGAAGAATCTCATTTGAGTCTGTCAGATTCAATTAATTGTTGATGATCAAGCTAACCATAACGCAAGATGCTATGTGGCTCAGATCAAAGTATCTGTAACTCTCTCATAATGCGTTTTGGAACATTAGAACAACATGAGCAGTCGAGGGAGAAATACATATGCCAGCCCTTTTTCTTAAAATAAAAAATAACACATCCGAGTCTAAGTGAAAAGGAGAGCTAGAGAATGATATTGACTATGGTTGATGTCTTCTCTACCTAGATTAAATTGCAATTAGTTAATTAGACTAGCCACAATAGCTCGATCAGATCAAGTTGCATAAATTAAATCTCGTATTCCCAATGATTGATGATTGAAACGTCACACATAAGAGAAACAGTGCAAGCTTTGCAGAAGTCGGTAGCTTTTCTATTTGAAGATTTATCTAACAAGGCTCGCTAAACTATGGTTTACAATGACCTTAGGATTGTGACATATTGGCTTAAGATAACCTAGATCTAATTGGCCAGAAATTAGCATCTTTGATTTTCGATCAATTAACCTCTCATGTATACCGATGAAATATAAATAATAATATCCATGTAGACCATCCACAACATCAAACACTCAATAAATAATGGATGAAAACATAAGTACCCATGTATTTCACAAAGATCTGTCTTCGTGCTCAAACATGCACGTACTCGCACATGTTTCGGTAGGGCAACAGAAAAAGACTGAACACGTCAATTTGAAGTATGAACAACTTGCCGAAACTCTCTCTCTCTCTCTCTCTCTCTCTCTCTCTCTCTCTCTCTCTCTCTATACCACAACAACATCAATCGAAGAAGCACACATTGAAAACACACAGACACGCAGAGAAAATAAAAAGAAATAAAAACATACGAGTCTATATATGCAAATTTACACAAGACAAAACACCTGCCTAAATGGAAGGTGTGGTGGTAGTAGAGGTTCACGGTAATGCGCATTTGGCCGTCCCAGAAAATAGGGTACTGATAGGAATTCTCATGGTTCAGAGTGTCGTTCGATGCAGCTGCCATCTTCCTTGGTAGCAATTTCACCTTCACCTCCTTCACAAACACAAAAGATGAGAACATGCACACAACACACAAAACCTTTGCTGGTATTCTGATTGAGTGCGACAGAGGCGAGAATGAAATAGGGGAACGATATTTAAGTTGAGGGCGATCACAAGGATGGTAATGAGAAAATCAGAAACTGCATACAAGGTATGTGTAATCTGGTTTGCCTCTGATAGTCGTGGATGGAAATGCATTCAATGCCAAAAAAAAAAAAGAGGCAAACCATATTGAATACCAGTGTTACCGTTTTCCATGTTTTATTGCAGATTTTGAGGGTGAGCTTACAATTCTGAGGATGACGCTAGTGACAAACGGTGACAAAATTACTCATTTAACCAAAGCTTTATATATTGTACTACATTTCGACCGTCAGATGGGATAAGATTTATCAATTTCAACGGTTTGATTTTAATTTGATTCATATGATATTCTCATCTAATAGACCAACAGATGAGATAACACCCATTAGTTTCAATGATTTATATTTAGTTTGACACATATAACATTGACATCTAAGAGTTTCCATAATTGATTTGAGAATAACGGAGCTCGTTTGCAACAAGATGTGCACTTATTGGATATTAAAAATTAGAACTGTGGAACCAAGAGGCCGGAAGACATTTTTTCTTTTTATTTTATTTTCACCAATGACATCAACATTTGAATGGACATGATCATAGAACGAATTACAGGAACAACAAAAATAACTTGTGTTTAATGGTGGGAGCAAAGGAAGTCCTGCCTTTAATTTTTTTTATAACATGATGGCCATAATACAAATCTCAATGATATTTGGACTATGTATTGAGAATAAATCACTTTCCAAAACATATCTCGGTCTTAGATGTAGAGGATCATAGCTGGCCATTTTCCATTATTAGGATGCATTAACTAAGCTACCCGCTATAGAGAGGAAAAAATTGAGGTAATTTTTTTATGTACTTTCCACATATTCAACCATTTGAATCGATCACAAACAAATATACCTTAAATGTGTTCTTTGAAAATTGAACTTAATCCATAAAAATTAATGTGAATAATTAATTTTGATGAAAAGAAGAACATCGTAGTTTCAAAGCACTTTAATTGGTGCAAATTGGCTAAGAAATCTCATGTTTTTAGTATAGTACGTAAACGTCTTGATCAGCGTTGTAGACGCATTGTCTGGTGACTGAAGCTGAGCTCTTTTCTAGTTCTCGAGCTCTTTTAATATATAGTTGGCACAATCTTCATGCCTTGGTAGTAGATATTGTTTACCCATAAAAAAATTGTATGACATTGCAATTAGAGTAATATTGGCAAACCAATGACCTTTCAGCGAAGGGAAGAGGAAATTGACGTGCACCTCCGTCCGCACTGCCCTTTGACATGGTAGGTCTAAACAACTTCTTAAGCTTCCCTAAAGATGGATTGGTCATGGAAATGGTTTCGCACTTCAGAGAGTACCTTGCTACAAGAACGAATCCAACCTTGTGTTTCCCCATATTTAGGTCATTAGGAATGGAAGGAACAAAAAGCCCGTTGAGGGAGTTGTCCCATCTCATAAAGATTTCCAGGGACGCAAAACCTTCGAAAGAGCCAATAATTTCCCCACTTTATGTAGATGAGGTTGCTTTTCGTCTTTCCCCTCTTGTTAAATGCATGTTCGTACCTCCTCCGTGCTTTGTAGTAAATTTTGTCCTTTCACAAGTCAAAACTTAAAAGATGGAAACTGTCGAAGTAATCTTCAATCTATCTCTATCCTTGTGAATGAGCACTCTTTAATCAATTACATCATATTTCCAACAAGCAAAACAGACGTTCACCGAGCACATAAGAAAGAAAATTTCCCATCTCATATATTGATAATGGAAATTGTTCATGCTATCAAAGTGTGAAGCACTTTAACAAGACCAACAATGACACAAGTCCTTAAACCCGCTGGATTCCTAAAGAATCTTGATCCATCCTTTTCTCGTTATTTTTTTTTCCTTATGTGTCGACGATTCAACAAGGTGCTCAAAATTGCCACCGCACTCGTCACAACTTTAGTTGCTTGGTTAAGCCCCTTAACTTATAATTTATTTTAGTAAGTGCATTCTTCAATGTGAACGACCAATTTCGTTCACATACATGTAGCCTTCCATCGTGTTTAATCAAATTCTACGACATACTAGGAAGATAGAGCGCAAAACAAGATAGCAGGAGCGAAGAGCTCGATAGAGCTGAAGGTCCTAGTCTTCCACAGGTAAAAACACATCAACTCAAGCTTATCATGAGAAGAACGAGACAAAGCTCATAAAACTAGGAAAATGAGATATCTTTCCTCCACAAAGTCTAAGGAAATTAAAATGTCAAGTTGAAAAACTAGAGTCATAGCGATAACTCGATCCATATTACACTATATGCAAAATAGGGCAACATAATGCTCCTATCCCATCAGTTTCGCCTATAACTTATTAAACTGATCTAGCAAAGTCAGGATCAAAATCCGAAAGGAAAGAAACCATGAGTCTATAGTCACAGCAGACTCTAGAATTACGGAAAAAATGATTGTACAAAACCCCATGAAATCGATAATTGAATGCGCAAAACAACTCAGAGTGAGCGAGGATGACTATTTACTACTCTTCGGCCGGGGAGCTCCTGCACATCTTCCTTGGCACAAAGGCCCCTGTTCTGCTGCTCCGAGGAGCTCTGGTCGAGAAGCTCCTCTGTATTCCTTCCTCCACCGCCCGGCACACAGACCACCGCATTACTTTCCTAGGAAATCTGAATTAGAAAAAATCACAATAAGCACAAAAGAACAATTCATCGCCAAAAACAAAACGGAGAGGGCTTAACTTGAATAATACAGATCAATGCGAGGCTTAAACTATAACCTTACTGCCGATGAGTATCATAATATGCTAGGTCTAGCCCTGATGAGTATTCGACGAGGTTTATGTGACTAACGGGAATTACTGGGAAGGAAGATGCGTCAGCAGGACATCAGAGTCGAAGTCTGTTGAAGTATGTTTTGAGCGAGCATGCCGAGAATAGTGCTTTCGCTATATATTTTTTATATTGACAAATTATATAATATTACATCAAAGAAGAATCTCATTTGAGTCTGTCAGATTCAATTAATTGTTGATGATCAAGCTAACCATAACTCAAGATGCTATGTGGCTCAGATCAAAGTGTCCGTAACTCTCTCATAATTCATTTTGGAACATTAGAACAACATGAGCAGTCGAGGGAGACATACATATGCCAGCCCTTTTTCTTAAAAATAAAAAATAAAACATCCGAGTCTAAGTGAAAAGGAGAGCTAGAGAATGATATTGACTATGGTTGATGTCTTCCCTACCTAGATTAAATTGCAATTAGTTAATTAGACTAGCCACAATAGCTCGATCAGATCAACTTGCATAAATTAAATCTCGTATTCCCAATGATTGATGATTGAAACGTCACACATAAGAGAAACAGTGCAAGCTTTGCAGAAGTCGGTAGCTTTTCTATTTGAAGATTTATCTAACAAGGCTCGCTAAACTATGGTTTTAGACAACGACCTTAGGATTGTGACATATTGGCTTAAGATAACCTAGATCTAATTGGCCAGAAATTAGCATCTTTGATTTCCGATCAATCAACCTCTCATGTATACCGATGAAATATAAATAATAATATCCATGTAGACCATCCACAACATCAAACACTCAGTAAATAATGGATAAAAACCTAAGTACCCATGTATTTCACAAAGATCTGTCTTCGTGCTCAAACATGCTTGTACTCGCACATGTTTCGATAGTGCAACAGAAAAAGACTGAACACGTCAATTTGAAGTATGAACAACTTGCCGAAACTCTCTCTCTCTCTCTCTCTCTCTCTCTCTCTCTCTCTCTTTATACAACAACAACATCAATCGAAGAAGCACATATTGAAAACACGCAGAGAAAATAAGAAGAAATAAAAACATACGAGTCTATATATGCAAATTTACACAAGACAAAACACCTACCTAAATGGAAGGTGTGGTGGTAGTAGAGGTTCATGGTAATGCGCATTTGGCCGTCCCAGAAAATAGGGTATTGATAGGAATTCTCATGGTTCAGAGTGCCGTTCGATGCAGCAGCCATCTTCCTTGGTAGCAATTTCATCTTCACCTCCTTCACAAACACAAAAGATGAGTACATGCACACAACACACAAAACCTTTGCTGGTATTCCGATTGAGTGCAACAGAGGCGAGAATGAAAGAGGGGAACGATATTTAAGTTGAGGGGGATCACAAGGATGGTAATGAGAAAATCAGCAACTGCATACAAGGTATGTGTAATCTGGTTTGGCTCTGATAGCCGTGGATGGAAATGCATTCAATGCCAAAAAAAAAAGAGGCAAACCATATTTAATACCAGTGTTACCGTTTTCCATGTTTTATTGCAGATTTTGAGGGTGGGCTTACAATTCCGAGGATGACGCTAGTGATGAACGGTGACAAAATTACTCATTTAACCAAAGCTTTATATATTGTACTACATTTCGACCGTCAGATGGGATAAGTTTTATCAATTTCAACGGTTTGATTTTAGTTTGATTCATATGATATTCTCATCTAATAGACCAACAGATGAGATAACACCCATTAGTTTCAATGATTTATATTTAGTTTGACTCATATAACATTCACATCTAATAGTTTCCTTAATTGATTTGAGAATAACGGAACTCGTTTCCAACAAGATGTGCACTTATTGGATATTAAAAACTAGAACTGTGGAACCAAGACGCCGGAAGAGATTTTTTCTTTTTATTTTATTTTAGCTAATGACATCAACATTTGAATGGACAGGATCATAGAACGAATTACAGGAACAACAAAAATAACTTGTGTTTAATGGTGGGAGCAAAGGAAGTCATGCCTTTTATTTTTTTTATAACATGATGGCCATAATACAAATCTCAATGATATTTGGACTATGTATTGAGAATAAATCACTTTCCAAAACATATCTCGGTCTTAGATGTAGAGGATCATAGCTGGCCATTTTCCATTATTAGGATGCATTAACTAAGCTACCCGCTATAGAAAGGAAAAAATTGAGGTAATTTTTTATGTACTTTCCACATATTCAACCATTTGAATTGATCACAAACAAATATACCTTAAATGTGTTCTTTGAAAATTGAACTTAATCCATAAAAATTAATGTGAATAATTAATTTTGATGAAAAGAAGAACATCGTAGTTTCAAAGCACTTTAATTAGTGCAAATTGGCTAAGAAATCTCATGTTTTTAGTATAGTACGTAAACGTCTTGATCAGTGTTGTAGACGCATTGTCTGGTGACTGAAGCTGAGCTCTTTTCTAGTTCTCGAGCTCTTTTAATATATAGTCGGCACGACCTTCGCGCCTTGGTAGTAGATATTTTTCACCTATAAAAAATTGTATGACATTGCAATTTGAGTAATATTGGCAAACCAATGACCTTTCAGCGAAGGGAAGAGGAAATTGACGTGCACCTCCGTCCGCACTGCCCTTTGACATGGTAGATCTAAACAACTTCTTAAGCTTCCCTAAAGATGGATTGGTCATGGAAATAGTTTCGCACTTCAGATAGTACCTTGCTACGAGAACGAATCCAACCTTGTGTTTCCCCATATTTAGGTCCTTGGGAATGGAAGGAACAAAAAGCCCGTTGAGGGAGTTGTCCCATCTCATAAAGATTTCCAGGGACGCAATTTCTCAAATAACAAATCAAAATTTTTATGTTGTCGTGGGCCTTTATATACTGAGTTGAATTTTGATAAAGCAAGAAGTCAACATATTACCTTTTTATGCATAAAAAAGGAAAAGTTGTACTTGTGAAGTAAATTTGCAATTAACTTTTGTGAGTAATCTGATGCCGTGGACAATTTCGTCTCGAATTATGGAGTTCCTCTTCCTTGCTTAAGCATTTTAAATGTACTTGTCACATAAGTTTTTAATGATTTCGTGACTTGAATTAATTTATATGACCCTAGGGTTGATTTTTTTTTTCAAAAATCAGTGTTGGTTAAATAGACTAATTGATCAACTTCTTCCTAACTTATCACCCAAGTAGTAAAATTTGCATTTAAAACTGGCAACTGATTATCAGGTCTGTAGATATCTCATGTTGTCATCGCTTGACTCTACGACAATTGTCCTGGCTACCATTTTGGCGTAAAGGATTTATTCAAGAAATACTATATACTGAAAGAAGCCTTTTAGCAAAAACACCGTACCAATTCCATTCATATGAAATGTTAATGCACGAGAAATTATAACAGTTCATATTGGACATCGACTGAGAGATCTCATGCGGCTCGGGTCGCTTACATGATGGACCACAAGCCAAATTCTAATTAAACATACGGAATTCATCAATTCGGTGCAACCCAAAAGAAAAAAAAAGACGTGTTTAAAGTTCAATAAAAAAAAAACTCGACATTAAAAGCTTATACAAAGGAATTACAATATCATAGTGAAAAGCTCGACACAAAGATATGCTTAGTAAAATCGAAGCGATCCAATTTATTAGGTACCTCCTCTAGTTGAAGTGTCAAATGGCCACTGCACCGAACGCCACTCTGAACCACCATCAGTCATAAGACTTCTTGCTTTTACCAAAACTATGGTATCTCATACTACGAAAATATTAGGTAGACTTTTCTACACATTCCCATCAATCGCAGATGGCGTGGGTTGTTAATTATTTGCTATAAATAAAGCAATAGCTCAAAAAAAATTTATTACTTGACCTTATGTTTACCGTCAATAAAATCATTGTCAATTTTTATGATAAAAGCCCAAAATTGCTAAAGTGTGATTTTAGAAAAAGATCTTCGGATGACAAAACATTGGCTTAACATATAACAGTCACATAAAGAAGCACACTATAAAGACACACAAACACACAGAAAAAAGAAGCAAAATGAAAAAAATAAGAATCTGCATACATGTGAATTTACGAAAGTCTAAACATCTATCCAAGCAAAGCATCACTCTGAACCACCATCAGTCATAAGACTTCTTGCTTTTACCAAAACTATGGTATCTCATACTACGAAAATATTAGGTAGACTTTTCTACACATTCCCATCAATCGCAGATGGCGTGGGTTGTTAATTATTTGCTATAAATAAAGCAATAGCTCAAAATTTTTTTATTACTTGACCTTATGTTTACCGTCAATAAAATCGTTATCAATTTTTATGATAAAAGCCCAAAATTGCTAAAGTGTGATTTTAGAAAAAACATCTTCGGATGACAAAACATTGGCTTAAGATATAACAGTCACATAAAGAAGCACACTATAAAGACACACAAACACACAGAAAAAAGAAACAAAATGAAAAAAATAAGAATCTGCATACATGTGAATTTACGAAAGTCTAAACACCTATCCAAGCAAAGCATCAAAGTGGGGCGCCTGTCTGGGCCCTCCAAGCGGATGGTGCACTGACTCCGGTGGTTCAGAGCGGCAAGCGGTGCAGTGGCCATTTTCTTCAGAAGCAGCTTCTTCTTCAGAAACACAAGAGTGGACACGCACACAGAACTTCACAGCCTTTGCTAGGGTTCTGATTGAGAGCAATATAGGTGAAAATGGAAGAATGGAACGATATATGTACTTTGGGGGGGGGGGGGGTCATAGCGATGGTAAGGAGAGAATCAGGCAATTCCATACAAGGCATGCGTTATTTGTGCTGGCACATTGAAGCCTTAGGTGGAAGTTCATTGATTACAAAGGAAAAAAAAATCAAATCTGATATGGATTATGGATTTCTTTACTATTTAGGTTGCACATTTTAAGGGCTGTGAATTTATACAAGGCATGAGTTATTTGTTGGCAAATTGAAGCCTTGGGTACAAAGGAAGAGAAATCAAATCCGATATGGATTGTGGATTTCTTTACTATTTAGGTTGTGAATTTCATACAAGGATTGTATGGATTGTGAATTTCATTGCCAATTACACTGGCAATTCCATACAAGGCATGCGTTATTTGTGCTGGCACATTGAAGCCTTGGGTGGAAGTGCATTGATTACAAAGGAAAAAAAAATCAAATCTGATATGAATTGTGGATTTCTTTACTATTTAGGTTGCAGATTTTAAGGGCTGTGAATTTATACAAGGCATGAGTTATTTGTGCTGGCAAATTGACGCCTTGGGTACAAAGGAAGAGAAATCAAATCCGATATGGATTGTGGATTTCTTTACTATTTAGGTTGTGAATTTCATACAAGGATTGTATGGATTGTGAATTTCATTGCCAATTACACTGGCAATTCCATACAAGGCATGCGTTATTTGTGCTGGCACATTGAAGCCTTAGGTGGAAGTGCATTGATTACAAAGGAAAAAAAAATCAAATCTGATATGGATTGTGGATTTCTTATTTAGGTTGCACATTTTAAGGGCTGTGAATTTATACAAGGCATGAGTTATTTGTGCTGGCAAATTGAAGCCTTAGGTACAAAGAGAAATCAAATCCGATATGGATTGTGGATTTCTTTACTATTTAGGTTGTGAATTTCTTACAAGGATTGTATGGATTGTGAATTTCATTGCCAATTACACTGGCAATTCCATACAAGGCATGTGTTATTTGTGCTGGCACATTGAAGCCTTGGGTGGAAGTGCATTGATTACAAAGGAAAAAAAAATCAAATCTGATATGGATTGTGGATTTCTTTACTGTTTAGGTTGCAGATTTCAAGGGCTGTGAATTTATACAAGGCATGAGTTATTTGTGCTGACAAATTGAAGCCTTGGGTACAAAGGAAGAGAAATCAAATCTGACATGGATTGTGGATTTCTTTACTATTTAGGTTGTGAATTTCATACAAGGCTTGCATAATTTGGGTTGGCACGTTGAAGTCATGGGTGGAAGTGCATTCATTGCCAAGGAAGAGATGGACCAAATCTAATCTGGGTTGTGGATTTCTTCACTATTTAGGTTGCAAATTTCAAGAGGTGGGCCCACATCTCCAACGATGACATCGTGAAATCAATGGAGAATTTAATCATTTAACTTATCGCTTACATATAACTATTTCTCACACTAACCTAAAGATTAACAAGGCTCGCTTCAAATGCAATCTACCAATTTTTTTTGCCAATTACACTGGCGATTGAATGGAAAGAATCATAGAGACAACAACAAGAACGGTAAATTAAAATTTTGTTTTATTGTGGGAACAATGGAAGTATTTCATTTTTATTATTATAAGTTGGCTTCATCTAATAAAATGATTCTAAATGACATTTGGTTATTTGGAGACCGATTCTCTTTCCAAACATACCATGGGCTGAATGTGAAGGAACATAGCTGGCCATTTTCCATTATTAGGGTGCATTAACTAAACGGATTACATGGTAGAATAGAGGATGCTAATTGTGTCTTCTGCAACACTACACGTAATTCCATAAACCACTTATATTTTGGATGTCAAAGTTACATCTCAACTTGCATTGTTTTTGGCTGGGAGATGTAATTTACCTTGGAGGAATAGTTCATGGCCTGATACACTTGAATGGGCAACCAAATTTATTGCTGGAAATTCCTTCCACTAATGCATAGCTAGATTTGCTTTGGGTGCCTTGTGTCACATTATTTGGAAGATGCGGAATAATATTTTATTTCCCAAATGTTTCTGTCCCTGTTATGATGACAAATCTGACTAAGATGGTCAAAGAAAAGGCCATGACTTTCCAACACATTGTGGATTCTCCTCGGAATAGACAGATTCAACGTCACTATGGAATAGATTCTTCTATTTTCTCATGATATGTTTTGCTCTTCTGTTGGCCACTGCATAGGCCTTTTCGTTTAAGTTGGCTATTGTTTAGGCCTTTTCGCTTGGTTCAGATTGGAACATCGGTACCCTTACACTCACATCTGTTCTTTGCAGAGATGAGTGCAAGTTTTGTGGTACCAGGCCATTATGCCATTATACAATTACTTACATTATATTAAAAAAAAAACTAAGTTACTCGGCTTTAGAGAGTGAAACTTGAGTTGGAGGTTTGTATGTGCTTTCTGCATTATTAACCATTTATATCAATCATGACAATTCAGCGAAAAGAATCAATCATGACAGGAAAAAAATGCCATTATTGTAACAGCCGCATTTTTGGACAGTCTTCGCGATTATGGCCACGGCGAATTTTCTGGGAAATTTTATAATTTCCTTTTTGGTTCGTGAAAATTTGTGAAAGGCCTTTGGACTATTGAAATTGGTTACAAAAATTTTATTTGGGCCCAAAATGTCATAATCTTGGTGTTAGGAAATTTTAGTGAAATTTAGAAAATTTTCCCAAATTTTTACGATTTACCAAAGCAATTTTTCAATTTTTGGAAAGTAAAACAATATTATTTTATTAATTTCCCGAACCGGCCAGCGAACCAGCCGGTCCAACAGCGCGAACCGGACGGTCCGACCTGGTCGGATCGAACTGCACGAGCCGTGCACGCCCGCGGCTCTCCTCTCTCTTCTTCTCTCTCTACTCTCTACAGCATTCTGCCTAGCAGGTGGTCGGCACTGTTCAACTGCAGCAACCGTCGCCTCGCTGTTGCCACCGCCTGACTTGAAGGGGTGGCCGGAGTGGTCTGCAGCCAATGGGAGGCCACCGCGTGGCGTCGGCGAGCTGATTTTCAACTCGGCCCCAACCACTCCCCCTACAGTCATACTGAGCTCCCTCCTTACTTTCGACGCACATTCCTCTCAGCTCAGACCACCTCTCTTCTCGCCGTTGTTGCTATTGGGAAGTCTGCAATGTCGTCTTCCAAATGCTACCCACCGCCGCCTTCAGTTTGGCCGGAGACGACACCGGCAGCCCCCGAAAGAAGGCTTCACAGCTCGGTTTTTCTGGGTTTTCGAGAAAAACCCATGACCTTCAAACGGTGAGATCTCTCAACCTTAAGCACTTGAGCTCAAACCAACCCTACCAATCGACTCCTAAGGGTCTCTAAATCTCGATTTTCACTCTTGTTGGGTTCGATTTGGTCTAGGTTCGCGAGAGATCAGCTGGGTTTGAGGCAAGCTCAAACCCTAGCTTACTGGAGCCCCAACCCATCGACGACACCGTTCCAGCAGCCGCTGTCGCTCGTCGTGGGTACCGTTCGACTCGCAACCACCTCGTGGGTGAATCTAGCTGCTTCTTCCCCCTCGATTAGGTCTGGATTCCTCGGATTTCCGCTCGATAGCACTAACCCCCTTTCCTCGGAAACCTAGGTTGAGCCGCCAACTTCGCGGTCGGAGTTCTCACAACTCCAACCACCTCAGCCCTCACCGCCGCCGCGGATCGACTCACCGTCGAGCCAGCTTACCATTCTGATCGGCCTCGAGCTTCGGTTTGGCCGGAGGACGGAGAACGGCGGTAAGACCCGATGACCCTCGACGACCCGACACCCGACCCATTGAAACTGGTCTGCGCGTGTCTCGCCGGAGAAGACAGCCGTCGCCATCACAAGAGCTGTCGTCGGAGGCCCAGCTCAGTCAGCCAGACAGCCCGGCCCAGTAGGCCCGTACCAACAACCCAACCTGGTAGCCGGCCCAGACCAGTCCAGGCAAGCCGAGAGAAAAAAAAAGGAGAAGAAAAAGGAAAATAGGGAAAGAAAAAAGGAGAAAAAGAAAAAGGAAAAAGGAAAAGAAAAGAGGAGAAAAAAAATTTCTCTCAATCTCTAGCAACCACTTGGGCCAGCAAGGTCTAGGTAGGAAACTCACAAGTGAGTGGGCTCTAACCCTTTATTAGGCGCATTCACTACTTTAGTAGATATTGCTAGAATTGTTAGAATTAGTAGAATTTTAGTATTAGCTAGGACTCGTTTGATAGTCGGATAGAATGGTTAGATTGGCTGACTTGAGCTAATTCGTGACGGGACCTCATTTGACGCGAGAGGTGGCTTAGGGCCAATAATTGGTGTGATGGAAGTGCCAAGGGCACAGGAATTTGAGAAAGTTGAACATTTTTTTTATGTACTCTCCACATATTCAACCATTTGAATCGATCACAAACAAATATACCTTAAAAGTGTTCTTTGAAAATTGAACTTAATCCATAAAAATTAATCTGAATAATTAATTTTGATGAAAAGAAGAACATCGTAGTATCAAAGCACTTTAATTAGTGCAAATTGGCTAAGAAATCTCATGTTTTTAGTATAGTACATAAACGTCTTGATCAGCGTTGTAGACACATTGTCTGGTGACTGAAGTTGAGCTCTTTTCTAGTTCTCGAGATCTTTTAATTTATAGTCGGCACGACCTTCACGCCTCGGTAGTAGATATTTTTTACCTATAAAAAATTGTGTGACATTGCAATTTGAGTAATATTAGCAAACCAATGACCTTTCACCGAAGGGAAGAGGAAATTGACGTGCACCTCCGTCCGCACTGCCCTTTGACATGGTAGATCTAAACAACTTCTTAAGCTTCCCTAAAGATGGATTGGTCATGGAAATAGTTTCGCACTTCAGAGAGTACCTTGCTATGAGAACGAATCCAACCTTGTGTTTCCCCATATTTAGGTCATTGGGAATGGAAGGAACAAAAAGCATGTTGAGAGAGTTGTCCCATCTCATAAAGATTTCCAAGGATGCAAAACCTTCGATAGAGCCAATAAATTCCCTACTTTATGTAGATGAGGTTGTTTTTTCGTCTTTCCGCTCTTGTTAAATGCATGTTCGTACCTCCTCAGTGCTTTGTAGTAAATTTTTTCCTTTCACAAGTCAAAACACAAAAGATGGAAACTGTCGAAGTAATCTTCAATCTATCTCTATCTTGTGAATGAGCACTCTTTAATTAATTACATCATATTTCCAACAAGCAAAATAGAAGTTCACCGAGCACATAAGAAAGAAAATTTCCCATCTAATATATTGATAATGGAAATTGTTCATGCTATCAAGGTGTGAAGCACATTAAACATTCAAGTCCTTAAACCCGCTGGATTCCTAAAGAATCTTGATCCATCCTTTTCTCGTCATTTTTTCTTATGTGTCGACGAATCAACAAGGTGCTCAAAATTGCCACCGCACTCGTCACAACTTTAGTTGCTTGGTTAAGCCCCTTAACTTATAATTTAGTTTAGTAAGTGCATTCTTCAATGTGAACGACCAATTTCGTTCACATACATGTAGCCTTCCATTGTGTTTAATCAAATTCTACGACATACTAGGAAGACAGAGCGCAAAACAGATAGCAGGAGCGAAGAGCTCAATAGAGCTGAAGGTCCTAGTCTTCAATAGGTAAAAACACATCAACTCAAGCTTATCATGAGAAGAACGAGACAAAGCTCATAAAACTAGGAAAATGAGATATCTTTCCTTCACAAAGTATAAGGAAATTAAAATGTCAAGTTGAAAAGCTAGAGTCATAGCGATAACTCGATCCATATTACACTATATGCAAAATAGGGCAACATAATGCCCCTATTCCATCAGTTTCGCCTATAACTTATTAAACTGATCTAGCAAAGTCAAGATTAAAATTCGAAAGGAAAGAAACCATGAGTCTATAGTCACAGCAGGCTCTAGAATTACGGAAAAATTTATTGTACAAAACCACATGAAAACAATAATTGAAGGCGCAAAACAACTCAAAGTGAGCGAGGATGACTGTTTACTACTCTTCGGCCGGAGAGCTCCTACACATCTTCCTGGGCACCCGTTCTGCTGCTCCAAGGAGCTCTGGTCGAGAAGCTCCTCCGTATTCCTTCCTCCACCGCCCGGCACACAGAGCACCGCATCACTTTCTCATAAATGAAAGCAGAGCCCAGTCAAGATGAGTATCATAATAAGCTAGGTCTAGCCCTGATGAGGATTCGATTAGGCTTATGTGACTGACAGGAATTACTGGGAAGGAAGATGCGTCATCAGGACATCAGAGTCGAAGTCTGTTGAAGTATGTTTTGAACGAGCATGCCGAGAATAGTGCTTTCGCTATATATTTTTTATATTGACAAATTATATAATATTACATCAAAGAATAATCTGATTTGAGTCTATCAGATTCAATTAATTGTTGATGATCAAGCTAACCATAATGCAAGATGCTATGTGGCTCATATCAAAGTGTCTGTAACTCTCTCATAATGCGTTTTGGAACATGAGAACAACTTGAACAGTCGAGGGTGACATACATATGCCAGCCCTTTTTCTTAAAAATAAAACATCCGAGTCTAAGTGAAAAGGAGAGCTAGAGAATGATATTGACTATGATTGATGTCTTCCCTACCTAGATTAAATTGCAATTAGTTAATTAGACTAGCCACAATAGCTCGATCAGATCAAGTTGCATAAGTTAAATCTCTTATTCGCATTGATTGATGGTTGAAATGTCACACATAAGAGAAACAATGCAACCTTTGCAGAAATCAATAGTTTTTCTATTTGAAGATTTATCTAACAAGGCTTGCTAAACTATGGTTTTAGACAACGACCTTCGAATTGTGACATATTGGCTTAAGATAACCTAGATCTAATTGGCCAGAAATTGGCATCTTTGATTTCCGATAAGTACCCATGTATTTCACAAAGATCTGTCTTCGTGCTCAAACATGCATGTACTGGCACATGTTTCAGTAGGGCAACAGAAAAAGACTGAGCACGTCAATTTGAAGTATGAACAACTTGCCGAACCTCTCTCTCTCTCTCTCTCTCTCTGTAATACAACAACATCAATCGAAGAAGCACGCATTGAAAACACACAAACACGTAGAGAAAATAAGAAGAAATAAAAACATACGAGTCTATATATGCAAATTTACACAAGGAAAAACACCTACCTAAATGGAAGGTGTGGTGGTAGTGGAGGTTCATGATAAAGCGCTTGAGGCCGTCCAAGAAAATAGGGTACTAATAGGAATTCTCATGGTTCAGAGTGTCGTTCGATGCATCAGCCATCTTCCTTGGTAGCAATCACCTTCACCTCCTTCACAAACACAAAAGATGAGAACATGCACACAACACAGAAAACCTTTGCTGGTCATCTGATTGAGAGCGACAGAGGCGAGAATGAAAGAGGGGAACGATATTTAAGTTGACGGGGATCACAAGGAAGGTAATGAGAAAATCAGCAACTGCATACAAGGTATGTGTAATCTGGTTTGGCTCTGATAGCGGTGGATGGAAATGCATTCAATGCAAAAAAAAAAAAAAAGAGGCAAACCATATTTAATACCAGTGTTACCTTTTTCCATGTTTTATTGTTGATTTTGAGGGTGGGCTCCCAATTCTGAGGATGACGCTAGTGACAAATGGTGACAAAATTACTCATTTAACCAAAGCTTTATATATTGTACTAAATTTTGACCGTCAGGTTGGATAAGATTTATCAATTTCAACGGTTTGATTTTAGTTTTGATTCATATGATATTCTCATCTAATGGACTAACATATGAGATAACACCCATTAGTTTCAATGATTTATATTTAGTTTGACTCATATAACATTCACATCTAACAGTTTCCTTAATTGATTTCACATTAACGGAGCTCGTTTCCAACAAAATGTGCACTTATTGGATATTAAAAACAAGACCTGTTGAACCAAGAGGCCGGAAGAGATTTTTTGTTTTTTAGCCAATGACATCAAAATTTGAATGGACAGGATCATAGAACAAATTACAGGAACAGCAAAAATAACTTGTGTTTAATGGTGGGAGCAAAGGAAGTCCTGCCTTTTATTTTATTTTATAACATGATGGCCATAATAAAAATCTTAATAATATTTGGACTATGTATTGAGAATAAATCACTTTCCAAATCATATCTCGGTCTTAGATGTAGAGGATCATAGCTGGCCATTTTCCATTATTAGGACGCATTAACCAAGCTACCTGCTATGGAGAGGAAAAAATTGAGGCAATTTTTTATGTACTTTCCACATATTCAACTATTTGAATCGATCACAAACAAATATACCTTAAATGTGTTCTTTGAAAATGAAACTTAATGCATAAAAGTTAATGTGGATAATTAATTTTGATGAAAAGAAGAACATCGTAGTTTCAAAGCACTTTAATTAGTGCAAGGTGGCAAAGAAATCTCATGTTTTTAGTATAGTACGTAAATGTCTTGATCAGCATTGTAGACGCATTGTCTGGTGACTGAAGCTGAGCTCTTTTCTAGTTCTCGCGCTCTTTTAATATATAGTCGGCACGATCTTCACGCCTTGGTAGTAGATATTTTTTACCAATAAAAAATTGTGTGACATTGCAATTTGAGTAATATTGGCAAACCAATGACATTTAACCAAAGGAAAAAGAAAATTGACGTGCACCTCCGTCCACACTGCTCTTTGACATGGTAGATCTAAACAACTCCATAAGCTTCCATAAAGATGGATTGGTCATGGAAATAGTTTCACACTTCAGAGACTACCTTGCTATGAGAACGAATCCAACCTTGTGTTTCCCTATATTTAGGTCCTTGGGAATGGAAGGAATAAAAAGCCTGTTGAGGGAGTTGTCCCATCTCATAAAGATTTCCAAGGATACAAAACCTTCGATACAACCAATAAATTCCCTTCTTTATGTAGATGAGGTTGTTTTTTTGTCTTTCCGCTCTTGTTAAATGCATGTTCGTACCTCCTCAGTGCTTTGTAGCAAAATTTTTTCCTTTCACAAGTGAAAACATAAAAGATGGAAACTGTCGAAGTAATCTTCAATCTATCTCTATCTTGTGAATGAGCACTCTTTAATTAATTATATCATATTTCCAACAATCAAAACAGAAGTTCACCGAGCACATAAGAAAGAAAATATCCCAGCTCATATATTGATAATGGAAATTGTTCATGCTATCAAGGTGTGAAGCATTTTAACATGACCCGCAGTGACATTCAAGTCCTTAAACCCGTTGAATTCCTAAAGAATATTGATCCATCCTTTTCTCTTCATTTTTTTCCTTATTATTCGACGATTCAACAAGGTGCTCAAAATTGCCACCGCACTCGTCACAACTTTAGTTGCTTGGTTAAGCCCCTTAACTTATTTTTTAGATTAGTAAGTGCATTCTTCAATGTGAACGACCAATTTCGTTCACATACATGTAGCCTTCCATCGTGTTTAATCAAATTCAACGACATACTAGGAAGACAGAGCGCAAAACAGATAGCAGGAGCGAAGAGCTCGATAGAGCTGAAGGTCCTAGTCTTCCACAGGTAAAACACATCAACTCAAGCTTATCATGACAAGAACGAGACAAAGCTCATAAAACTAGGAAAATGAGATATATTTCCTCCACAAAGTTTAAGGAAATTAAAATGTCAAGTGGAAAAAACTAGAGTAATAGTGATAACTCGATCCATATTACACTATATACAAAATAGGGCAACATAATGCCCCTATCCCATCAGTTTCGTGTATAACTTATTAAACTGATCTAGCAAAGTCAAGATCAAAATCCGAAAGGAAATAAACCATGAGTCTATAGTCACAGCAGACTCTAGAATTACGGAAAAATTGATTGTACAAAACCCCATGAAACCGATAATTCAAGGCACAAAACAACTCAGAGTGAGCGAGGATGACTATTTACTACTCTTCGGCTGGGGAGCTCCTACACATCTTCCTGGGCACAAAGGCACCCGTTCTGCTGCTCCAAGGAGCTCTGGTCGAGAAGCTCCTCATATTCCTTCCTCCACCGCCCGGCACACAGAACACTGCACCACTTTCCTAGAAATAAAGGCGAAGCCTAGGCAATATGAATCAGAAAATATCGTAATAAGCACAAAAGAACAACTCATCGCCAAAAACAAAACGGAGAGGGCTCAACTTGAATAGTACAGATTAGTGCGAGCCTTAAACTATAACCCTTCTACCGATGAGTATCAAAATATGCTAGGTCTAGCCCTGATGAGTATTTGATGAGGCTTATGTGACTGACAAGAATTACTGGGAAGGAAGATGCATCATTAGGACATCAGAGTCGAAGTCTGTTGAAGTATGTTTGGAATGAGCATACCGAGAATAGTGCTTTCGCTAAATATTTTTTATATTGACAAATTATATAATATTACATCAAAAAAGAATCTCATTTGAGTCTGTCAGATTCAATTAATTGTTGATGATCAAGCTAATCATAACGCAAGATGCTATGTGGCTCAGATCAAAGTGTCCGTAACTCTCTCATAATGCATTTTGGAACATTGAAACAACATGAACAATCGAGGGAGACATACATATGCCAGCCCTTTTTCTTAAAAATAAAAAATAAAACATCCGAGTCTAAGTGAAAAGGAGAGCTAGAGAATGATATTGACTATGGTTGATGTCTTCCCTACCTAGATTAAATTGCAATTAGTTAGTTAGACTAGCCACAATAGCTCAATCAGATCAAGTAGCATAAATTAAATCTCGTATTGGCAATGATTGATGATTGCAACGTCACACATAAGAGAAACAGTGCAAGCTTTGCAGAAATCAGTAGTTTTCCTGTTTGAAGATTTATCTAACAGGGCTCTCTAAACTATGGTTTTAGACAACGACCTTAGGATTGTGACATATTGGCTTAAGATAACCTAGATCTAATTCACCATAAATTAGCATCTTTGATTTCCGATCAATTAACCTCTCATGTATCCCGATGAAATATAAATAATAATATCCATATAGACCATCCACAACATCAATCACTTAGTAAATAATGGATGAAAACATAAGTACCCATGTATTTCACAAAGATCTGTCTTCGTGCTCAAACATGCATGTACTCACACATGTTTCGGTAGGGCAACAGAAAAAGACTAAACACGTCAATTTGAAGTATGAACAAGTTGCCGAAACTCTCACTCTTTCTCTCTCTATCACTCTACAACAACAACATCAATCGAAGAAGCACACATTGAAAACACACAGACACGCAGAGAAAATAAGAAAAAATAAAAACATACTAGTCTATATATGCAAATTTACACAAGACAAAACACCTACCTAAATGGAAGGTGTGGTGATAGTAGAGGTTCATGTTAATGCGCATGAGGCTGTCCAAGAAAATAGGGCAATGATAGGAATTCTCATGGTTCAGAGTGTCGTTCGATGCTGCAGCCATCTTCCTTGGTAGCAATTTCACCTTTACCTCATTCACAAACACAAAAGATGAGAACATGCACACAACACACAAAACCTTTGCTGGTCATCTGATTGAGAGCGACAGAGGCGAGAATTAAATAGGGGAATCATATTTAAGTTGAGGGGGATCACAAGGATGGTAATGAGAAAATCAGCAACTGCATACAAGGTATGTGTAATCTGGTTTGGCTATGTTAGCCATGGATGGAAATGCATTCAATGCAAAAAAAGAAGAAGAAGAGGCAAACCTTATTTAATACCAGTGTGACCTTTTTCAATGTTTTATTGCAGATTTCGAGGGTGGGCTTACAATTCTAAGGATGACGCTAGTGACAAAATTACTCATTTAACCAAAGCTTTATATATTGTACTAAATTTTGACCGTTAGATGGGATAATATTTATCAATTTCAACGGTATGATTTTAGTTTGATTCATATGATATTCTCATCTAATGGACCAACAGATGAGATAACACCCATTAGTTTCAATGATTTATATTTAGTTTGACTCATATAACATTCACATCTAACAGTTTCCTTAATTGATTTGAGAATAACAGAGCTCGTTTCCAATAAGATGTGCACTTATTGGATATTAAAAACTAGAACTGTTCAACCAAGAGGCCGGAAGAGATTTTCTTTTTTTATTTTAGCCAATGACATCAACATTTGAATGGACAGGATCATAGAACGAATTACAGGAACAGCAAAAATAACTTGTGTTTAATGGTGAGAGCAAAGGAAGTCCTGCCTTTTATTTTTTTTATAACATGATGGTCGTAATACAAATCTCAATGATATTTGGACTATGTATTCAGAATAAATCACTTTCCAAAACATATCTCGGTCTTAGATGTAGAGGATCATAGCTGGCCATTTTCCATTGTTAGGATGCATTAACTAAGCTACCCACTATAGAGAGGAAAAATTGAGGTAATTTTTTATGTACTTTCCACATATTCAACCATTTGAATCGATCACAAACAAATATACCTTAAATGTGTTCTTTGAAAATTGAACTTAATCCATAAAAATTATTGTGAATGATTAATTTTGTTGAAAAGAAGAACATCGTAGTTTTAAAGCACTTTAATTAGTGCAAATTGGCTAAGAAATCTCATGTTTTTAGTATAGTATGTAAACGTCTTGATCAGCGTTGTAGACGTATTGTCTGGTGACTGAAACTGAGCTCTTTTCTAGTTCTCGAGTTCTTTTAATATATAGTTGGCACGACCTTCACGCCTCGGTAGTAGATATTTTTTTTTCTCCTCATTTTTTTCTTATATGTCGACGATTCAACAAGGTGCTCAAAATTGCCACCGTACTCGTCACAACTTTAGCTGCTTGGTTAAGCCGCTTAACTTATAATTTAGTTTAGTAAGTGCATTCTTCAATGTGAACGACCAATTTCGTTCACATACATGTGGCCTTCCATCGTGTTTAATCAAATTCAACGACATACTAGGAAGACAGAGCGCAAAACAAATAGCAGGAGCGAAGAGCTCGATAGAGCTGAAGGTCCTAGTCTTCCACAGGTAAAAACACATCAACTCAAGCTTATCATGAGAAGAACGAGACAAAGCTCATAAAACTAGGAAAATGAGATATCTTTCCCCCACAAAGTTTAAGGAAATTAAAATGTCAAGTGGAAAAACTAGAGTCATAGCGATAACTCGATCCATATTACACTATGCAAAATAGGGCAAGATAATGTCCTATCCCACCAGTTTCGCCTATAACTTATTAAACTGATCTAGCAAAGTCAAGATCAAAATCCAAAAGGAAAGAAACCATGAGTCTATAGTTACAGCAGACTCTAGAATTACGGAAAAATTGATTGCACAAAACCCCATTAGAGTGAGCGAGGATGACTATTTACTACTCTTTGGCAGGGAGCTCCTACACATCTTCCTGGGCACCAGGGCACCCGTTCTGCTGCTCCAAGGAGCTCTGGTCGAGAAGCTCCTTCATATTCCTTCCTCCACCGCCCAGCACACAGAGCACCGCATCACTTTCCTAGAAATGAAAGCGGAGCCCAGGCAATATGAATCGGAAAAAATCGCCATAAGCACAAAAGAACAATTCATCGCCAAAAACAAAACGGAGGGGGCTCAACTTGAACAATACAGATCAGTGCGAGCCTTAAACGATAAGCCTACTACCGTTGAGTATCATAATATGCTAGGTCTAGCGCTGATGAGTATTCGATGAGGCTTATGTGATTGACAGGAATTACTGGGAAGGAAGATGCGTCATCAGGACATCAGAGTTGAAGTCTGTTGAAGTATGTTTCGAACGAGCACACCGAGAATAGTGCTTTCACTATATATTTTTTATATTGACCAATTATATAATATTACGTCAAAGCTTTACATATTGTACTAAATTTTGACCGTCAGATGGGATAATATTTATCAATTTCAACGGTTTGATTTTAGTTTGATACATATGATATTCCCATCTAATAGACCAACATATGAGATAACACCCATTAGTTTCAATGATTTATATTTAATTTTACTCATATAACATTTACATCTAACAGTTTGCTTAATTGATTTGGGAATAACGGAGCTCATTTTCAACAAGATGTGCACTTATTGGATATTAAAAACTAGAACTGTTCAACCAAGAGGCCGGAAGAGTTTTTTTTTTTATTTTAGCCAATGACATCAACATTTGAATGGACAGGATCATAGAACGAATTACAGGAACAACAAAAATAAATTGTGTTTAATTGTGGGAGCAAAGGAAGTCCTGCCTTTTATTTTTTTTATAACATGATGGCTGTAATACAAATCTCAATGATATTTGGATTATGTATTGAGAATAAATCACTTTCCAAAACATATCTCGGTCTTAGATGTAGAGGATCATAGCTGGCCATTTTCCATTGTTAGGATGCATTAACTAAGCTACCCGCTATAGAGAGGAAAAAATTGAGGTAATTTTTTATGTACTTTCCACATATTCAACCATTTGAATCGATCACAAACAAATATACCTTAAATGTGTTCTTTGAAAATTGAACTTAATCCATAAAAATTATTGTGAATAATTAATTTTGTTGAAAAGAAGAACATCGTAGTTTTAAAGCACTTTAATTAGTGCAAATTGGCTAAGAAATCTCATGTTTTTAGTATAGTACGTAAACGTCTTGATCAGCGTTGTAGACGCATTGTTTGGTGACTGAAGCTGAGCTCTTTTCTAGTTCTCGAGCTCTTTTAATATATAGTCGGCACGACCTTCACGCCTCGGCAGTAGATATTTTTTACCTGTAAAAAATTTTTTGACATTGCAATTTGAGTAATATTGGCAAGTCAATGACCTTTCACCGAAGAGAAGAGGAAATTGTCGTGCACCTCCGTCCACACTGCCCTTTGACATGGTAGATCTAAACAACTTCTTAAGCTTCCCTAAAGACGGATTAGTCATGGAAATAGTTTCGTACTTCAGAGAGTACCTTGCTATGAGAACGAATCCAACCTTGTGTTTCCCCATATTTAGGTCATTGGGAATGGAAGGAACAAAAAGACTGCTAAGGAAGTTGTCCCATCTCATAAAGATTTCTAGGGATGCAAAACCTTCGATAGAGCCAATAAATTTCCTTCTTTATGTAGATGAGGTTGTTTTTTTGTCTTTCCGCTCTTGTTAAATGCATGTTAGTACCTCCTCAGTGCTTTGTAGTAAATTTTTTCCTTTCACAAGTCAAAACATAAAAGATGGAAACTGTCGAAGTAATCTTCAATCTATCTCTATCTTATGAATGAGCACTCTTTAATTAATTACATCATATTTCCAACAGGCATAATAGAAGTTCACCGAGCACATAAGAAAGAAAATTTGCCATCTCATATATTGATAATGGAAATTGTTCATGGTATCAAGGTGTGAAGAACTTTAACAAGACCAGCAGTGACATTCAAGTCCTTAAACCTGCTAGATTCCTAAAGAATCTTGATCCATCCTTTTCTCGTCATTTTTTCTTATGTGTCGACGATTCAACAAGGTGCTCAAAATTGCCACCGCACTCGTCACAACTTTCGTTGCTTGGTTAAGCCCCTTAACTTATAATTTAGTTTAGTAAGTGCATTCTTCAATGTGAGCGACCAATTTCGTTCACATACATGTAGCCTTCAATCGTGTTTAATCAAATTCTACGACATATTAGGAAGAAAGAGGGAAAAACATATAGCAGGAGCGAAGAGCTCGGTAGAGCTGAAGGTCCTAGTCTTCCACAGGTAAAAACACGTCAACTCAAGCTTATCATGAGAAGAACTAGACAAAGCTCATAAAACTAGGAAAATGAGCTTCTTTCCTCCACAAAGTCTATGGAAATTAAAATGTCAAGTGGAAAAACTAGAGTCATACCGATAACTCGAACCATATGACATTATATGCAAAATAGGGCAACATAATGCCCCTATCCCATTAGTTTCGCCTTTAACTTATTAAATTGATCTAGCAAAGTCAAGATCAAAATCCGAAAGGAAATAAACCATGAGTCTATAGTCACAGCTGACTCTAGAATTACGGAAAAATTGATTGTAGAAAACCCCGTGAAACTGATAATTCAAGGCGCAAAACAACTCATAGTGAGCAAGGATGACTATTTACTACTCTTCGGTCGAGGAGCTCCTGCACATCTTCCAGGGCAAAAGGGCACCCTTTCTGCTGGTCTGACGAGCTCTAGTCGAGAAGCTCCTCCGTATTCCTTCCTCTACCGCTCCGCACATAGAGCATTGCATCACTTTCCCAGAAATGAAAGCAGAGCCCAGGCAATATGAATCAGAAAAAATCGCAATAAGCACAAAAGAACAATTCATCCCCAAAAACAAAACGGAGAGGGCTCAACTTGAACAGTACAGATCAGTGCGAGGCTTAAACTATAACCCTACTGCCGATGACTATCATAATATGCTAGTTCTAGCCCTGATGAGTATTCGATGAGGCTTATGTGACTGACAGGAATTACTGGGAATGAAGATGCATCATCAGGACATCAGAGTCGAAGCCTGTTGAAGTATGTTTTGAGCTAGCATGCCAAGAATAGTGCTTTCGCTATATATTTTGTATATTGACAAATTATATAATATTACATCAAAGAAGAATCCCATTTGAGTCTGACAGATTCAACTAATTGTTGATGATCAAGCTAACCATAATGCAAGATGTTATGTGGCTCAGATTAAAGTGTTTGTAACTCTCTCATAATGCATTTTGGAAAATTAGAACAACATGAACAATCGAGGGAGACTTACATATGCCGGCCCTTTTTTCTTAAAAATAAAATATAAAACATCCAAGTCTAAGTGAAAAGGAGAGCTAGAGAATGATATTGACTATGGTTGATGTCTTCCCTACCTAGATTAAATTGTTATTAGTTAATTAGACTAGCTACAATAGCTCGATCAGATCAAGTTGCGTAAATTAAATCTTGTATTCTCAATGATTGATGATTGAAACATCACACATAAGAGAAACAGTGCAAGCTTTGCATAAATGAATAGTTTTTTTGTTTGAAGATTTATCTAAAAAGGCTCGCTAAACTATGGTTTACAACGACCTTAGGATTGTGACGTATTGGCTTAAGATAACCTAGATCTAATTGGCCAAAAATTAGCATCTTTGATTTCCGATCAATTAACCTCTCATGTATACCGATGAAATATAAATAATAGTATCCATGTAGACCATCCACAACATCAAACACTCAGTAAATAATGGATGAAAACATAAGTACCCATGTATTTCACAAAGATCTGTCTTCGTGCTCAAACATGCATGTACTCGCACATGTTTCGGTAGGGCAACAGAAAAAGACTGAACACGTCAATTTGAAGTATGAACAACTTGCCGAAACTCTCTCTCTCTCTCTCTCTCTCTCTACAACAACAACATCAATCGAAGAAGCACACATTGAAAACACACAGACACGCAGTAAAAATAAGATGAAATAAAAACATACGAGTCTATATATGCAAATTTACACAAGACAAAACACCTACCTAAATGGAAGGTGTAGAGGTAGTAGAGGTTCACGGTAATGCGCATGAGGCCGTCCAAGAATATAGGGTATGGATAGGAATAATTGTTCAGTAATCTCTAAGCAGATTCAAAGGAGATTTGAGCAAATCCTCCAACATTCTCATGGTTCAGAGTGCCGTTTGATGCAGCAGCCATCTTCCTTGGTAGCAATTTCACCTTCACCTCCTTCACAAACACAAAAGATGAGTACATGCACACAACACACAAAACCTTTGCTGGTATTCTGATTGAGAGCGACAGAGGCGAGAATGAAAGAGGGGAACGATATTTAAGTTGAGGGGGATCACAAGGATGGTAATGAGAAAATCAGCAACTGCATACTAGGTATGTGTAATCTGGTTTGGCTCTGATAGCCGTGGATGGAAATGCATTCAATGCAACAACAACAACAAAAATGGCAAACCATATTTAATACCAGTGTTACCTTTTTCCATGTTTTATTGCAGATTTTGAGGGTGGGCTTACAATTCTGAGGATGACGCTAGTGACACACGGTGACAAAATTACTCATTTAACCAAAGCTTTATATATTGTACTAAATTTTGACCTTCAGATGGGTTAAGATTGATCAATTTCAACGGTTTGATTTTAGTTTGATTCATATGATATTCTCATCTAATAGACCAACAAATGAGATAACACCCATTAGTTTCAATGATTTACATTTAGTTTGACTCATATAACATTCACATCTAACAGTTTCCTTAATTGATTTGAGAATAACGGAGCTCGTTTCCAACACCATGTGCACTTATTGGCTATTAGAAACTAGAACTGTCGAACCAATGAGCCAGAATTTTATTTTATCTTTTAGCCAGTGATATCTACATTTGAATGGACAGGATCATAGAGCAGAACCACAAGAATAGTTAAGTTTGTTTGTGTTTAACGGTAGGAGCAAAGGAAGTCCTACCTTTTTTTATAAAATGATGGCCTCAATACAAATCTCAATGATATTTGAATATTTTGTTAGAATAAATCACTTTCCGAACATATCATGGGCTTAGATGTAATGGATCATAGCTGGCCATCTTCCGTTATTAGGATGCATTAACTAAGCTACTCACTTTAGAGAGGAGAAATTGAGGTAATTGTTTTAAGAACTTTCCACATTTTCAACCATTTGAATCAATCACAACAAACAAATATAACTTAAATGCGTTCTTTGAACGTTGAACTTAATCCATAATAATTAATGTAAATAATTAATTTTGATGAAAAGAGCATCATAGTTTCAAAGCACTTTCAATTCTCCTAATCACATTCAAGTGTGTAATTTCAGCGGAACAAGGTCAAGAAAAAAGCATAAAGCTTCGTGGTTTTGAAAGTAAAAGCTTGCCAAAACAAAATTTTGTGGTGTTTAGTTTGCAAATGATTAATTTAAGGTATTAATTCAAGGTAAGGTTGTGCTTTCCAAATTATTTGTCGAAAATCACTTGTGCATTTTAGTCAACATGAAAGTATCACATGTAAAAAATGTATATTGACATCGGTCTATATAAGTATAGACTAGGTAACTTGACAAATAAAGGAAATAATCTACATCATTTCCTATACTCCTATAAATCGATCTTAATGTATCAAACATAATTGAAGTGAGAAATACAATTATGACATCCATTGTAATGTCTTCCGCAGTTGGCGAACCCTAATGTGACCGTGGTTTGATTTGTAGAGAGTGAAAAAGGAGGGAGTTGAGGGACTTTGTTTGTGGAGCCAATAATGCCCTAAGCTGTTCCATCACGTCCATCTAGTTCTCTAATCTCTATCACGTCCACCGAAAAATCTCTTAACATATGTAAATTTTCCTCATTATCTCGCTAAAATAAGAAGAGGGATCTCCTTCTTATTTAGTCACTGCTTTTAGTTTTGTCCTTAAAATGTCCCTAACCATTCACTGTGTATGTCTACAAAAGCATAAATTAGTGCAACATAATTAAGATTAATCATCCACTCATGCCAAACGACTTCCACCACCTTTTTCTTTTCACTTTTCCTTTCACAATTGTACATTCGGATAGTTTGCTTGTGTTGCTAACATTTTTAAATTTCCAGCCAAAAAAGTATTTTTAAATCATTATAGGAACATGTTTCACATGAATATATATATATGTGTGTGTGTGTTGAATATTGATTCATGCCTAATTTGCACATGTGCCAGATAGAAACTAGCTATATGACTATGCGCTTTGTGCTTATATATATTGGTGAACATTTTCCTATTTAACCAATCGCATGCTCTAATTTTGCTTCAACAGATTATGCGTCTTTTGAGGTTGTCGACCCTCCCATTTGAGTTTGTAGAGATAAGAGTCCGAGTCACTTTTCTTTTCTTTTATGAGATTGCACGGATGTGTGGTGCATGATCCATATGACATGATAATTATTTTTAGTTAAAATTTGTGAAAGATAAAACATGAGGATTTTTGGGTGAATGACTCCTATCGATAGCTTCAACTACCAATTTGTCTTAACTTCTTTAATAATTATGTTTTGAGTTAGTAAGTTCCTCGAGCTTGTTTTAGCAATTTAAGAATGTATTGACACAAATATAGGGAGAACAATGTCTCAAATTCAAGTATATATTTATGGCTCTAATCTGTATAATGTTCCCCGTAAAAATTACTTGATAGATGTAGATCTTCGCTAATATGTCGCTCACATTAAAAGATCAATTTCCTAATTTTTAAAACCCTGCTCCAAATTTCTCCTTAAAATGCCGCTAACCGCTCACTATAAAATAAGCATAAATTAATGCAACATACTTACCATACACTAATTGCAAACTACTTTCACCACCTTTTTTGTTTTCCATTTCCTATGACACTTTTACATATGTAGTTTGTTTGTGTTAATATTCTTTTGGAAAAATGGCATATATATTCCCAAACTTTATCCTGGTATGTAGTGTCATCCCTTGACTAATGATTTATTTAATATGATCTCTAAACTATTGATAAAGGTTCAATGTAGTTATTCTAATTGCTCAAACAACAAATCAAAATTTTTATGTTGTCGTGGGCCTTTATATACTGAGTTGAATTTTGATAAAGCAAGAAGTCAACATATTACCTTTTTATGCATAAAAAAGGAAAAGTTGTACTTGTGAAGTAAATTTGCAATTAACTTTTGTGAGTAATCTGATGCCGTGGACAATTTCGTCTCGAATTATGGAGTTCCTCTTCCTTGCTTAAGCATTTTAAATGTACTTGTCACATAAGTTTTTAATGATTTCGTGACTTGAATTAATTTATATGACCCTAGGGTTGATTTTTTTTTTCAAAAATCAGTGTTGGTTAAATAGACTAATTGATCAACTTCTTCCTAACTTATCACCCAAGTAGTAAAATTTGCATTTAAAACTGGCAACTGATTATCAGGTCTGTAGATATCTCATGTTGTCATCGCTTGACTCTACGACAATTGTCCTGGCTACCATTTTGGCGTAAAGGATTTATTCAAGAAATACTATATACTGAAAGAAGCCTTTTAGCAAAAACACCGTACCAATTCCATTCATATGAAATGTTAATGCACGAGAAATTATAACAGTTCATATTGGACATCGACTGAGAGATCTCATGCGGCTCGGGTCGCTTACATGATGGACCACAAGCCAAATTCTAATTAAACATACGGAATTCATCAATTCGGTGCAACCCAAAAGAAAAAAAAAAGACGTGTTTAAAGTTCAATAAAAAAAAAAACTCGACATTAAAAGCTTATACAAAGGAATTACAATATCATAGTGAAAAGCTCGACACAAAGATATGCTTAGTAAAATCGAAGCGATCCAATTTATTAGGTACCTCCTCTAGTTGAAGTGTCAAATGGCCACTGCACCGAACGCCACTCTGAACCACCATCAGTCATAAGACTTCTTGCTTTTACCAAAACTATGGTATCTCATACTACGAAAATATTAGGTAGACTTTTCTACACATTCCCATCAATCGCAGATGGCGTGGGTTGTTAATTATTTGCTATAAATAAAGCAATAGCTCAAAAAAAATTTATTACTTGACCTTATGTTTACCGTCAATAAAATCATTGTCAATTTTTATGATAAAAGCCCAAAATTGCTAAAGTGTGATTTTAGAAAAAGATCTTCGGATGACAAAACATTGGCTTAACATATAACAGTCACATAAAGAAGCACACTATAAAGACACAGAAGCACACTATAAAGACACAGAAACACACAGAAAAAAGAAGCAAAATGAAAAAAATAAGAATCTGCATACATGTGAATTTACGAAAGTCTAAACACCTATCCAAGCTAAGCATCACTCTGAACCACCATCAGTCATAAGACTTCTTGCTTTTACCAAAACTATGGTATCTCATACTACGAAAATATTAGGTAGACTTTTTTACACATTCCCATCAATCGCAGATGGCGTGGGTTGTTAATTATTTGCTATAAATAAAGCAATAGCTCACAATTTTTATTACTTGACCTTATGTTTACCGTCAATAAAATCGTTATCAATTTTTATGATAAAAGCCCAAAATTGCTAAATGTGATTTTAGAAAAAGATCTTCGGATGACAAAACATTGGCATAAGATATAACAGTCACATAAAGAAGCACACTATAAAGACACACAAACACACAGAAAAAAGAAGCAAAATGAAAAAAATAAGAATCTGCATACATGTGAATTTACGAAAGTCTAAACACCTATCCAAGCAAAGCATCACAGTGGGGCGCCTGTCTGGGCCCTCCAAGCGGATGGTGCACTGACTCTGGTGGTTCAGAGCGGCAAGCGGTGCAGTGGCCATTTTCTTCAGAAGCAGCTTCTTCTTCAGAAACACAAGAGTGGACACGCACACAGAACTTCACAGCCTTTGCTAGGGTTCTGATTGAGAGCAATATAGGTGAAAATGGAAGAATGGAACGATATATGTACTTGGGGGGGGGGGGGTCATAGCGATGGTAAGGAGAGAATCAGGCAATTCCATACAAGGCATGCGTTATTTGTGCTGGCACATTGAAGCCTTGGGTGGAAGTGCATTGATTACAAAGGAAAAAAAATCAAATCTGATATGGATTGTGGATTTCTTTACTATTTAGGTTGCACATTTTAAGGGCTGTGAATTTATACAAGGCATGAGTTATTTGTGCTGGCAAATTGAAGCCTTGGGTACAAAGGAAGAGAAATCAAATCCGATATGGATTGTGGATTTCTTTACTATTTAGGTTGTGAATTTCATACAAGGATTGTATGGATTGTGAATTTCATTGCCAATTACACTGGCAATTCCATACAAGGCATGTGTTATTTGTGCTGGCACATTGAAGCCTTAGGTGGAAGTGCATTGATTACAAAGGAAAAAAAATCAAATCTGATATGGATTGTGGATTTCTTTACTATTTAGGTTGCAGATTTTAAGGGCTGTGAATTTATACAAGGCATGAGTTATTCTTTACTATTTAGGTTGTGAACTTCATACAAGGATTGTGTGGATTGTGAATTTCATTGCCAATTACACTGGCAATTCCATACAAGGCATGCGTTATTTGTGCTGGCACATTGAAGCCTTGGGTGGAAGTGCATTGATTACAAAGGAAAAAAAATCAAATCTGATATGGATTGTGGATTTCTTTACTGTTTAGGTTGCAGATTTTAAGGGCTGTGAATTTATACAAGGCATGAGTTATTTGTGCTGACAAATTGAAGCCTTGGGTACAAAGGAAGAGAAATCAAATCCGACATGGATTGTGGATTTCTTTACTATTTAGGTTGTGAATTTCATACAAGGCCTGCATAATTTGGGTTGGCACGTTGAAGTCATGGGTGGAAGTGCAGTCATTGCCAAGGAAGAGATGGACCAAATCTAATCTGGGTTGTGGATTTCTTCACTATTTAGGTTGCAAATTTCAAGAGGTGGGCCCACATCTCCAATGATGACATCGTGAAATCAATGGAGAATTTACTCATTTAACTTATCGCTTACATGTTAAATAAAATTTCGACCATCCAATTGGATAAGACCCAACCATCTAAATGATTTGAATTCACTTTGATTAATGTACCACACTAATCTAACTATTTCTCACACTAACCTAAAGATTAACAAGGCTCGTTTCAAATGCAATCTATCATTTTTTTTTGCCAATTACACTGGCGATTGAATGGAAAGAATCATAGAGACAACAACAAGAACGGTAAATTAAAATTTTGTTTTATTGTGGGAACAATGGAAGTCTTTCATTATTATTATTATAAGTTGGCTTCATATAATAAAATGATTCTAAATGACATTTGGTTATTTGGAGACCGATTCTCTTTCCAAACATACCATGGGCTGAATGTGAAGGAACATAGCTGGCCATTTTCCATTATTAGGGTGCATTAACTAAACAGATTACATGGTAGAATAGAGGATGCTAATTGTGTCTTCTGCAACACTACGCGTAATTCCATAAACCACTTATATTTTGGATGTCAAATTTACATCTCAACTTGCATTGTTTTTGGCTAGGAGATGTAATTTACCTTGGAGGAATAGTTCATGGACTGATACACTTGAATGGGCAACCAAATTTATTGCTGGAAATTCCTTCCACCAATGCATAGCTAGATTTTCTTTGGGTGCCTTGTGTCACATTATTTGGAAGACGCAGAATAATATTTTATTTCTCAATTGTGATGTTTATGTCCCTGTTATGATGACAAATCTAACTAAGATAGTCAAAGATAAGGCCATGACTTTCCAACACATAGTGGATTCTCCTCGGAATAAACAGATTCAACGTTACTAGGGAATAGATTCTTCTATTTTCTCATGATATATTTTGCTCTTCTGTTGGCCATTGCATAAGTCATTTCGTTTAAGTTGGCTATTGTATAGGCCTTTTCGCTTGGTTCAGATTGGAACATCGGTACTCTTACACTCACATCTGCTCTTTGCAGAGATGAGTGCAAGTTTTGTGGTACCAGGGCATTATGCCTTGTACATTTTGCTTGGTTGAAGATCAATACAATTACTTACATTACATATATAAAAAAACTAAGTTACTCGGCTTTAGAGAGTGAAACTTGAGTTGGAGGTTTGTATGTGCTTTCTGCATTATCAACCATTTATATCAATCATGACAATTCGGCGAAAAGAATCAATCATGACAAGAAAAAAATGCCATTATTGTAACAGCCGCACTTTTGGACAGTCTTCGCGATTATGGCCACAGTGAATTTTCTGGGAAATTTTATAATTTCCTTTTTGGTTGGCAAAAATTCGTGAAAGGCCTTTTGACTATTGAAATTGGTTACAAAAATTTTATTTGGGCTCAAAATGTCATAATCTTGGTGTTGGGAAATTCTAGTGAAATTTAGAAATTTTTCCCAAATTTTTACGATTTACTAAAGCAATTTTTCAAATTTTGGAAATTAAAACAATATTATTTTATTAATTTCCCGAACCGGCCAGCGAACCAGCCGGTCCAACCACGCGAACCGAACGGTCCGACCGGGTTGGACCAAACTGCACGAGCCGTGCACGCCCGCGGCTCTCCTCTCTCTCCTTCTCTCTCTACTCTCTACAGCATTCTACCGAGCAAGTGGCCGGCATTGTTCAACTGCAGCAACCGTCGCCTCGCTATTGCCACCGCCTGATATGAAGGGATGGCTGGAGTGGTTTGCAGCTAGTGGGATGCCGCCGTGTGACGTCAGCGAGCTAATTTTCAGCTCGGCCCCAACCACTCCCCCTGCAGTTATACCGAGCTCCCTCCCCACTTTCGACGCACATTACTCCCAGCTCAGACCACCTCTCTTCTCGCCGATAGTGTTGTTGGGAAGTCTGCAATGCCGTCTTCAAAATGCTACCCATCGCCGCCTTCAGTTTGGCCGGAGACGACACCGGCAGCCCTCGAAAGAAGGCTTCGCAGCTCGATTTTTCTGGGTTTTCCATAAAAACCCGCGACCTTCAAACGGTGAGATCTCTGAACCTCGAGCACTTGAGCTCAAACCAACCCCACCAATCGACTCCTAAGGGTCTCTAAATCTTGATTTTGACTCTTGTTGGGTTCGATTAGGTCTAGGTTCGCGAGAGATCGGCTGGGTTTGAGGCGAGCTCAAACCCTAGCTCACCGGAGCCCCAACCCATTGCCGACGCCGTTCCAACCACCGCCGTTGCTCGCTGTGGGTACCGTTCGGCTCGCAACCACCTCGTGGGTGAGTCTAGCTGCTTCTTCCCCCTCAATTAGGTCTGGATTCCTCAGATTTCCGCTCGATAGCACTAACCCCCTTTCCTCGGAAACCTAGGTTGAGCCGCCAACTTTGCAGCCGGAGTTCTCGCAACTCCAACCACCTCAGCCATTGCCGCTGCCGCGAATCGACTCACCGTCGAGCCAGCTTACCATTCCGACCGGCCCCGAGCTTCGGTTTGGCCGGAGGATGGAGAACAACGATAAGACCCGACAACCCTCGACGACCCGACTCCCGATCCTTTGAAACTGGTCTGCACGTGTCTCGCTGGAGAAGACAGCCGTCACCGTCACAGGAACTGTCGCTGGAGGCCCAGCCCAGTCGGCCAGACAGCCCGGCCCAGCAGGCCCGTACCAACAACCCGACCTGGTAGCCGGCCCGGACCAGTCCAGGCAGGCCGAGAGAAAAAAAAAAGGAGAAGATAAAGGGAAATAAGGAAAGAAAAAAGGAGAAAAAGAAAAAGGAAAAGAAAAGAGGAGAAAAAATTTCTCTCAGTCCCTAGCAACCACTTGGGCTAGCAAGGTTTAGGTAGGAAACTCACAAGTGAGTGGGCTCTAACCCTTTATTAGGCGCATTAACTACTTTAGTAGATATTGCTAGAATTGTTAGAATTCGTAGAATTTTAGTATTAGCTAGGACTCATTTGATAGTCGGATAGAATGGTTAGATTGGCTGACTTGAGCTAATTCGTGACGGGACCTCATTTGACGCGATAGGAGGCTTAGGGCCAATAATTGGTGTGATGGAAGTGCCAAGGGCACGGGAATATGAGAAAGTTGAACAATTTTTTTATGTGCACTCCACATATTCAACCATTTGAATCGATCACAAACAAATATACCTTAAAAGTGTTATTTGAAAATTGAACTTAATCCATAAAAATTAATCTGAATAATTAATTTTGATGAAAAGAAGAACATCGTAGTTTCAAAGCACTTTAATTAGTGTAAATTGGTTAAGAAATCTCATGTTTTTAGTATAGTACGTAAACATCTTGATCAGCGTTGTAAACACATTGTCTGGTGACTAAAGCTGAGCTCTTTTCTAGTTCTCGAGGCTCCTTTAATTTATAGTCGGCACGACCTTCACGCCTTGGTAGTAGATATTTTTTACCTATAAAAAATTGTGTGACATTGCAATTTGAGTAGTATTAGCAAACCAATGACCTTTCACCGAAGGGAAAAGGAAATTGACGTGCACCTCCGTCCGCACTGCCCTTTGACATGGTAGATCTAAACAACTTCTTAACCTTCCCTAAAGATGGATTGGTCATGGAAATAGTTTGGCACTTCAGAGAGTACCTTGCTATGAGAACGAATCCAACCTTGTGTTTCCCTATATTTAGGTCATTGGGAATGGAAGCAACAAAAAACATGTTGAGGGAGTTGTCCCATCTCATAAAGATTTCCAAGGACGTAAAACCTTCAATAGAGCCAATAAATTCCCTTCTTTATTTAGATGAGGTTGTTTTTTCGTCTTTCCGCTCTTGTTAAATGCATGTTCGTACCTCCGAAGTGCTTTGTAGTAAATTTTTTCCTTTCACAAGTCAAAACACAAAAGATAGAAACTGTCGAAGTAATCTTCAATCTATCTCTATCTTGTGAATGAACACTCTTTAATTAATTACATCATATTTCCAACAAGCAAAATAGAAGTTCACTGAGCACAAAAGAAAGAAAATTTCCCATCTCATATATTGATAATGGAAATTGTTCATGCTATCAAGGTGTGAAGCACATTAAACATTCAAGTCCTTAAACCCGTTGGATTCCTAAAGATTTTGATCCATCCTTTTCTCGACTTTTTTTTCCTAATGTGTCGACGATCCAACAAGGTGCTCAAAATTGCCACCACACTCGTTACAACTTTAGTTGCTTGGTTAAGCCCCTTAACTTATAATTTAGTTTAGTAAGTGCATTCTTCAATGTGAACGACCAATTTCGTTCACATACATGTAGCCTTCCATCGTGTTTAATCAAATTCTATGACATACTAGGAAGACAAAGCGCAAAACAGATAGCAGGAGCGAAGAGCTCGATAGAGCTGAAGGTCCTAGTCTTGCATAGGTAAAAACACATCAACTCAAGCTTATCATGAGAAGAACGAGACAAAGCTCATAAAACTAGGAAAATGAGATATCTTTCCTCCACAAAGTATAAGGAAATTAAAATGCCAAGTTGAAAAACTAGAGTCATAGTGATAACTCGATCCATATTACACTATATGCAAAATAGGGCAACATAATGCCCTATCCCATCAGTTTCGCCTATAACTTATTAAACTGATCTAGCAAAGTCAAGATTAAAATTCGAAAGGAAGAAACCATGACTCTATAGTCACAGCAGGCTCTAGAATTATGGAAAAAATTATTGTACAAAACCCCATGAAAACGATAATTGAAAGCGCAAAACAACTCAGAGTGAGCGAGGATGACTATTTACTACTCTTCAGCCGGAGAGCTCCTGCACATCTTCTTGGGCACAAGGGCACCCGTTCTGCTGCTCCAAGGAGCTCTGGTCGAGAAGCTCCTCCTTATTCCTTCCTCCACCGCCCGGCACACAGAGCACCGCATCACTTTCCCATAAATGAAAGCAGAGCCCAGTCAAGATGAGTATCATAATATGGGTCTAGCCCTGATGAGCATTTGATGAGGCTTATGTGATTGACGGGAATTACTAGGAAGGAAGATACGTCATCAGGACATTAGAGCCGAAGTCTGTTGAAGTATGTTTTGAACGAGCATGCCGAGAATAGTGCTTTCGCTATATATTTTTTATATTGACAAATTATATAATATTGCATCAAAGAATAATCTGATTTGAGTCTGTCAGATTCATTTTATTGTTGATGATCAAGCTAACCATAACGCAAGATGCTATGTGTCTCAGATCAAAGTGTCTGTAACTCTCTCATAATGCGTTTTGGAACATGAGAACAACAAGAACAGTCGAGGGAGACATACATATGCCAGCCCTTTTTCTTAAAAATAAAACATCCGAGTCTAAGTGAAAAGGAGAGCTAGAGAATAATATTGACTATGATTGATGTCTTCCCTACCTAGATTAAATTGCAATTAGTTAATTAGACTAGCCACAATAGCTCGATCAGATCAAGTTGCATAAATTAAATCTCTTATTCGCATTGATTGATGGTTGAAACGTCACACATAAGAGAAACAATGCAAGCTTTGCAGAAATCAGTAGTTTTTCTGTTTGAAGATTTATCTAACAAGGCTCGCTAAACTATGGTTTTAGACAACGACCTTCGAATTGTGACATATTGGCTTCAGATAACCTAGATCTAATTGGCTAGAAATTAGCATCTTTGATTTCCGATAAGTGCCCATGTATTTCACAAAGATCTGTCTTCGTGCTCAAACATGCATGTACTCGCATGTGTTTCAGTAGGGCAATAGAAAAAGACTGAACACGTCAATTTGAAGTATGAACAACTTGCCGAACCTCTCTCTCTCTCTCTCTCTCTCTCTCTCTAATACAACAACATCAATCGAAGAAGCACACATTGAAAACACACAGACACGCAGAGAAAATAAGAAGAAATAAAAAGCTTTATATATTGTACTAAATTTTGACCGTCGAATTGGATAAGATTTATTAATTTCAATGGTTTGACTTTAGTTTGATTCATATGATATCCAATAAGTACACCCGTAAGTTTCAATGATTTATATTTAGTTTGACTCATATAACATTCACATCAAACAGTTTCCTTAATTGATTTCACAATAACGGAACTCGTTTCCAACAAGATGTGCACTTATTGAATATTAAAAACAAGAACTGTTGAACCAAGAGGCTGGAAGAGATTTTTTTTTTTTTAGCCAATGACATCAAAATTTGAATGGACAAGATCATAGAACAAATTACAGGAACAGCAAAAATAACTTGTGTTTAATGGTGGGAGCATAGGAAGTCCTGCCTTTTATTTGGACTATGTATTGAGAATAAATCATTTTCCAAGTCATATCTCGGTCTTAGATGTAGAGGATCATAGCTAGCCATTTTCCATTATTAGGACGCATTAACCAAGCTACCTGCTATGGAGAAGAAAAAATTGAGGTAATTTTTTTATGTACTTTCCACATATTCAACCATTTGAATCGATCACAAACAAATATACCTTAAATGTGTTCTTTGAAAATGGAACTTATTCCATAAAAAATAATATGGATAATTAATTTTGATGAAAAGAAGAACATCATAGTTTCAAAGCACTTTAATTAGTGCAAGGTAGCAAAGAAATCTCATGTTTTTTGTATAGTACGTAAACGTCTTGATCAGCGTTGTAGACGCATTGTCTAGTGACTGAAGCTGAGCTCTTTTCTAGTTCTCGAGCTCTTTTAATATATAGTCGGCACGATCTTCACGCCTTGGTAGTAGATATTTTTTACCAATAAAAAACTATGTGACATTGAAATTTGAGTAATATTGGCAAACCAATAACCTTTCACCGAAGGGAAGAGGAAATTGTGGTGTACCTCTGTCTACTCTGTCCTTTGACATGGTAGATCTAAACAGCTTATGAAGCTTCCCTAAAGATGGATTGGTCATGGAAATAGTCTCGCACTTCAAACAATGCCTTGCTACGTGAACGAATTCAACCTTGTGTTTCCCCATATTTAGGTCATTGGGAATTGAAGGAACAAAAAGACTACTGAGGGAGTTGTCCCATCTCATAAAGATTTCCAGCGACGCAAAACCTTCGATAGAGCCAATAAATTCCCTTCTTTATGTAGATGAGGTTGTTTTATCGTCTTTCCGCTCTTGTTAAATGCGTGTTCGTACCTCCTCAGTGCTTTGTAGTAAATTTTTTCCTTTCACAAGTCAAAACATAAAAGATGGAAACTGTCGAAGTAATCTTCAATCTATCCCTATCTTGTGAATGAGCACTCTTAATTAATTACATCATATTTCCAACAAGCAAAACAGAAGTTCACCGAGCACATAAGAAAGAATCTTTCCCGTATCATATATTGATAATGGAAATTGTTCATTCTATCAAGGTGTGAAGCACTTTAACAAGACCAGCAGTGACATTCAAGTCCTTAAACCTGCTAGATTCCAAAAGAATCTTGATCCATCCTTTTCTCGTCATTTTTTCTTATGTGTCGATGATTCAACAAGGTGCTCAAAATTGCCACTGCACTCGTCACAACTTTAGTTGCTTGGTTAAGCCCCTTAACTTATAATTTAGTTTAGTAACTGCATTCTTCAATGTGAACGACCAATTTCGTTCACATACATGTGGCCTTCCATCCTGTTTAATCGAATTCTACGACATACTAGGAAGACAGAGCGCAAAACAAATAGCAGGAGCGAAGAGCTCGATAGAGCTGAAGGTCCTAGTCTTCCACAGGTAAAAACACGTCAACTCAAGCTTATCATGAGAAGAATGAGACAAAGCTCATAAAACTAGGAAAATGAGATATTTTTCCTCCACAAAGTCTAAGGAAATTAAAATGTCAAGTGGAAAAACTAGAGTCATAGCGATAACTCAATCCATATTACACAATATGCAAATTAGGGCAAGATAATGCCCTATCCCACCAGTTTCGCCTATAACTTATTAAACTAATCTAGCAAAGTCAAGATTAAAATCCGAAAGGAAAGAAACCATGAGTCTATAGTCACAACAGACTCTAGAATTACGGAAAAATTGATTGCACAAAACCCCATTAGACGTATAATTCAAGGCGCAAAACAACTCAGAGTGAGCGAGGACGACTATTTACTTCTCTTTGGCG